>OY728165.1:1574276734-1575526734 GCA_963277665.1 Viscum album | reverse complement strand
CGACACTCAGCTGCTCGATGACCTTCTTTTCCACACTTGAAACATTTTCTAGTCCCTTTAAGACAATCTCCACCATGCTTCTTTCCAAACTTTGTGCATAAGGAAAAATTCATCTTCTTTTCACCATTATTCTGAGATTTCTCCTTGAACTCTATCTTTCGTTTTTTTTTCAAAACCATGAGATGGATATGTAACACCAACTTCCATTTCTACCTTGATAGCACAATGCACAATTTCTTCATAGCTACTGAAGTCTCTTATAGCTAATTCCCTTCGAAGACTTGGTTTTAAGCCACTGAAAAATCGATAAACATTAATTTCAGGTTGGATGATAATGCCAGATGCATACCTTGCAAGTCTTGTAAAATTCTCTTCGTATATACCAACAGATTCATCATCCTTTTGCTATAGTTCAAGAAACTCCTTCTCCATCTTTGTTCGAAGAATATGAGGGATGTACTTATTGAAAAATAAGTTCTTGAACTCGTCCCATTCCATGGACTCAATTTCATCTCTTTGCCTTGTATTCTTGATATGATTCCACCATTGATCAGCTTCACCTTCCAAACGATATACTGATAAGATGACTTTATCATGTTCAGAACATTGAAGAACTGAAAATATCTTTTCAGTGGTAATGATCCATTTTTAAACAACAAGTGGATCAGAAGACCCACTGAAAGAAGGTGGGCGTTGCCTCATGAAGGACTCAATAGAATATTGTTCCCTTCTCTGCTCATTTGGAATTCCAGAATGATTCATAGCTTGTGTAAGTATAGCAATAAGATTTTGCACTCCATCTCCCATAACATTTGTTTGTTCAGGAGGACAATCATTGCATTATCCATTGCATTGATCAACATGGTTCCTTCGGGTTCCAGCCATCGTCTAAAACCCAAAAAGAATAGTGTGAGAGGAAAAAATCATGGTTGGGAAAACAACATAATAAAGGGGGAGTACCTTCAATATCTAACATCTTAGGTTTAATTCTATGATCGTTAGCGTAATTCTAGTACTATAACCTATACGTATACTTAACCTTAGGGACATCCTTAGACATACCTTAGAAATATCTCTAGGGATCTCACTAACGTTTTCGCATCCTAGTTTCCAAAGGTTGACTAAACCTTTCCTCTGATACCAACTGTATAGACCCGAAGCTTATCGTACATGGACATTACATTACTTTTGTGGAATACTTAGTACATAACAAAAACACACACACAAGGATCGTAATAGTTTAGTGTCTTTGGAAACATGGAACGTAATCTTCTAATCGTGGTGAAAGATCTTCAATATCTCCCATAAAGATCTTCCCTTTTTTTTACCTAAAACCTTTCTTTATATCCTGGGGAAAAGAAAACATAAAAGGGTGAGCTCAAATGCTCAGCAAGGAAAATAAAGGAACTAAAAATCATATCATATCTTTTTGAAAATCATAACCAGCAAAAGAGATCATAATATCTTAACATAGAATAAATCATAGAAGTGAGAATGAGATCCCCATAATCATAACATAGAACTTGAAACTTTGTGGCATACACACATAATCATAGAGAATCATTTCTTGTTAGTCAAGACTCATTGCCAAGACTATCTTAGTGGACAAAGTCCCTTTCTTAATCGAGTAACCCTCGTTTCAGTCCTGTTTCACTGAACCGGTATAACCTACCGTTTCATCCCTGTCTATCTCATGAGATATAAAATCTTTACCCAATGAATTGGAGGGAGATATAGGTCCCACCCATCTTATAATGAATCCTTTCTTATGTGTGCCACATAATCATAATTCATACATCATCGCATAACCCATGTAATAAAAATGGGATTCTTAAACAACATGACATCATAAAACCATTCATATAACATAAAGGAATTCATAAACATAATTCCATCACAACATAGTCAAATCAATGTAATAATAGGGACAAAAACAGAACCCTTTTATTATCTTAGATGGAAAATAATTTTGATAAAATACTTGAACTCCATTCTTGAAGAAAATATCCTTTCTACTTCAAAAAATTTTTTCCTTTCATAACATGTCATACGACTTTAAAATAAAATAAGTTGATTAAAAATAAACTTGAAAACTTGTAAAGAAAGTTTCTTGGAAATAATGTTTTAAAAATCCATTCATGCCGTATAAGTTAAAAAAACATTATTCGTACTTTTGTCGGAAATGTCAAAAAGTACCTCGTACGAAAAACGACAGAAGATTCCTTTCATACATATTACTAAAAACTCACCGAAGGGTAAAAATGTATTTAAAAAATTTTATTTGGATGGAAATAATATTACATATTGATGAAACATGGATGTGGATGATAAAATACACCACAGTAAATACTTACGAATAAACAATCTTGGATAAAAATGAGATTGTGATATTTCCCTTACCTTAGGTCCGATTTGCTTCGTAAGTGTCCGAACCACCTGTATAATGATTTAAATCATGTTATTGACTTATTCCAGAATCATATTAATTGTTATTATATCATATATGGTCCACTTATGACTTTATATTACCCGTTCTTTTGTAAATTCATGTTAAAGTAGCGTTTTGGGTAAAATCGTCTCATTTGTTGTTTGTGTTTTTAACTTGTAATTATTCTTATGATTACATAGATCATGATTAATTAATTCCAGAATATAAAACATGATTTATATATATATATATTCAGAATATACATATATAATAAATTAGTAAATGGAATGAAATACACCGTTAATGGAGACGGTAGTCCGTACGTACGCATGAACGCTGTTTTCGTTTCCTTATTGAATTGAATGGAATTAAGTAGATGACATAAATATAAATATAAATAATTACAGTATCATTATTAGGTAATATATTTCATTAGTACTTATTATATATACTTTATAATCATTCATTAATGGTTAATCATTGAGAATTAATCTCATCGCGTCTTGGAGACGGTAGTCCGTACGTACGCACGAGCGATGATATCGTTCCCATGGTCGTGGAATTGGGTTGAAGTGTATTTATACTATTTCAGTATCAATATCACTTTATATAAATCATATATAGTTACTCATTAAACCATTATACCCATCCAATTAAGGTGGTGGCAGAAAATAGATTACACCACGGCGTGGTGATAGTATTCCGTACGTACGCACGCGCAGTGGTTTCCTTTTTCCACAGGATGGATAGAAGGTTAATTAGAGTTGTTTCATATTTATAATAACATATCAGTATGTATGTAATACTGATGTTATTACTTTATCAGGAAACAACTAAAGAAGAAGAAGTTGAAGAAGAAAGAAATTGAAAAGATCGGTAATGGTAATTACCTCTTCATTGAAACACCTCTTTGAATCCTTCACTTAGGGAACTAAGATTGGTCTTTGAAGAAGACCAGGACCTCTAGGATTATTCTAGGGAAGTGGAGAAGGGAAAATGGCAGGGGTTGGCCGAGATTGAGTGCTCAAATTGGTGTGAGGAGGAGGGGGAGGAGGTGCCCTTTTATAAGGGAGGAGAGGGGCACCTTAGGAATATCTCAAAATATTATTTTATATTAAAGTAAAAATCGGTTTATAATGGTTCCAAAGGGTCTTATTTCGAAGCTAAAGTGGGGATGGGTAGAAATACTATCAACCAATAGGATTTAGACAAGTTTAGGGTATTATTTTATCCTTATCAATTAGATTTAACTCTAAGTTAAATAATTTAACTTTTACCGTGTCTT
Source organism: Viscum album (assembly GCA_963277665.1). Lineage (NCBI taxonomy): Eukaryota > Viridiplantae > Streptophyta > Magnoliopsida > Santalales > Viscaceae > Viscum > Viscum album. The sequence goes on along the minus strand of OY728165.1, from coordinate 1,575,523,021 downwards.
TTTGTTTTCTTTCACTATATGGTTAATACACTTACTATAACATGCCAAAAGAACCCAAAATTGTTTATAATTAATATATATATCCTTATCTAAGTCATTTTTCCGATCCTTAGATTTTTAGGAATAAAATAACAATTAATAATATAATATTTGATTTAAAAACTATTTTGTGTCAATTTTGACACTATTTGATATATGATTTTTGTGAAAGTCATAACAGAATTATATGTTCGAAACAAGTTGATTAAATCAACATTAATATATCATAGTAACCTAGAAAATTAGTTTAATTCATAAAAAGTCTCAAATTACATTTATTTTTGTGTTTATAACATCAATTATGTCAATATTTCATTAATAAGATAATTACTGCATCATCATTGTGTCATAAATAAATTAAATTATTTAATGTCTAAAAATTAAAAATAAAATATCATTATGTAGGAAATCGTTTTATCTTTCTAATGAATATTTATAGTCGAATTTAGCTTATGTATAACCCCATATTAAAAATGATTTACTTATTAAACTTTGATTTTAACTATTTTAACCCTTCTTTAAATAAATTAATAATAAATGTCCTAATCTAATCCAAGTTGGCCTAAATGGTCATATTTTATTCATAAGGTTGTTTTTGGTCGAATTATACTTATCCAATAGAATTAGGACATGTGTTAGGGTAATTGTAAAATCATATTTACCCTTAGTTACCCTATTTACTATTAACCGCGGTAAAAAAAGTAAAAAGTTACTATTCACCAAAAAAATTATTTTTATCTCATTGAACCACATTTTACTTACTGATATCAACCGTGTCTGTCGGATTTTCGAAATTCCATTCACAGAAGTGGTAAAATTAAGTTTTATGCGAAATTCAGTTTTTAACCTACCACTTAGTGGTTTCACTATTCATCAGAAATTGAAAGTTTTCAGAAAAATAACAAAATTTCACCCTAGGCTAATTTCGATATTCTGAGTCCAAAAATGAAGTCCATTTTGAAAAATAAAATTTCTAAAATTTTAAAAGGTGGTTATTACTGTTCATAACAGCTAGTTATAATAATATTTTAATAGCATATTGTTGTTTAGTGAAACTCGGTATTGCGTACTACACACGCTATCGAGGAAGGTTGCGATTGTGTGTAATGCAAGGCAAGTCAAGGATGCGTGTTGTGCAAGCTCCTTTTTGTGTTGCGTACAACACAAGACATTAGTGAAATTAAAAAGAATATTTTTCATAAAATCTTGGGCTGTTACACCCAGGCCACTCGGGATTTCCCATTTTTCCCTTGTCATTCCTCCCAATCGAGGATCACGTGGGAGTTCCAGTTTTCAGAGGTTGCAGAAACTCCTTAGCTTGAATTGGTGATAAATAGAATGGTTTTATTGGTGGATCTATGATGGTTCTCCTTCGGTATGTCCCTCTATTGGCGCGAGGGACTCAGTGCGGTGGGGTGCTGCCAAGGCTGTCCAAATCGCCCGCCGTCTTCCATTTGTCGCCACGACACAAGCTATGGCTGCTTGTTCGCCGAGTGGTGCAGATGTACGCCGCGTCTCTCGTCGAGAGGCCGACCTTCTATTTTCATCTTCCTCCATCGCAAATATTTCAATAAAAACACAAGTGTTTTTAGAGTGGTCGGTCCATGTTTGTTTTTCCCGCACCATCCGCGTTAGAGCGGTAGCAAGTAGTTCACAAGAACAAATCACATCAAAGCATCCCACAAATATTCTTCCCAACCTAGAAAATAAATGAAAGGGTGTAATTTTGATGTTATTATAAAAAATCATTAATCCCCATAAACATTCCACAAAAAATTATTCCTATCCCGCATGGAAAACATCCTCAGATCAACTTGATAATAAGTTGATCCACATTCATTGTTTTTATAAGGAAAGAATCAAGTGAATAAAATCATAGTTAATTATAAAACCTACCTTGTTCGTTGTTAGTGGACGTTGGCGTGGGAAAAAGGATTTCAATTCGTTGTAGGCAAACACTTCCTACATCGAAGGATGTTACGAGGAAGAAAGTAAAAGTCATGTTGTTCTTCGTTGGTGGTGCGTTCTTCATTGGGGGAGCGTTCTTCGTTGGGAGATTAGGTTCTTTATTGGGGAACTTTATTTCTCCCATGATCTCTCCTCTCCCAATATTTCTACAAAGATCCTCCAAAATTAAAATACCTAGCCAAACTAATTGATTATGGTATCTATTATTTAATTGTTGACACATATTTCAAAATGGCATGATTAATTAATTTATATGGTGGCTCAATTAATTAAAGTTGGTGGGTTGGAAGAATTAAATTGTGAGAGTTGGAACAATTGAACATGGATTAGTTGAAGAGGCTCCCACACATTATTAGCGAGTTGAGGGTTTTCTCCAAATTAATTGGGGGTTTCAAGGGGGTTTATACCTAGGTGGTCCCTAAAACCATAACCACTCATGGGAGGTTATGGATCATGTGCTCCCCACCACCAAAACCTCTCATGGGAGGTTAATGTGAGCTGGTCCCCAATTCTAACTTCCACATGGGTGGTTATAAAAGATAAAATAAAATAAAACATTCATTTATTTTATTTTATTATTTTCATGAAAAACCCAAAAAATAACTTTCACCCTTGACCAACTGTCATCAAGGTGAAAGTCTTCTTAAGAGAATATCGGCATTGTGAGTTCAACGATGCCCTCATATTTCTATTCCGAGCACTGATACAAATGTTAAAAACATGCTCGTATGTTTACTGAACACACCTGAACAAAACTTCCCAAATACATTCTGGGCACTCCGGGCCTCAGAATCACACACCGTTATTTTTCGTGGACTCGAAAAATTTCAATTTAATTTTAATAAAATATTTACTTTGAAAATCGGGGTCGTTAAATATTTATACTTTAGGGGTGATGTATTATTAAAATAATGTATTCAATAAAATATAATATACTTGGTAAATATTTTAATAGTGACTTTTTTTACATTAATCCCCATATTTTTAGTAAAAATGTTTTTTTTTAATTTGTTCTAATTTATATATCAAATACAATTGTATAATCAAAATGAGTGGTTGAAAATGGATAAAATAATGTTGATAGGTAATACATTTTCTTATTAGGCTTTGAAACACACATTTTTTTGATGGTTTATTATTATTTTCCATATCTGAATGACTTAATTATGAATTTAAATAAATAATGGCATATATTTGTTTTTTATTATGGAAAATGGCATTATTACATCCTGAATTATGTAATATTAGATATACTAGTTATGTATTAAACAAGAATTTTTAATATTTACATAAAAATTACAAATATCATAAATATACCAAAAAATAACCCTTAGAATATTTTTACAAGATAACATTCAAGAAAAAATTATATTAATAAAAATAAATTTCATGAAATAGTTAATTGTAAATTTTAATATATAAATTATTATTTTTATGTAATAAAATAAAAATAGTTTATTAAAAATGTTCTTATGTTCTCTTTATGTATTTAATAATAATATTAATTTTTTCAATTCATAATATATATTGTTACTTTATTCAATAATGATAAATAAAATCCAATTATTTTGAGATAAAAATAATATTCCAATTACCACGTTACAAATCCCAATGGTCACGATACTGTTCCAAAATATCTAGTTACGCTTCCAATGTTCACATTCCTTCTTATATTTAAAACTGCATTCATTAAAAGAAATTCAACTAAATTTATCTCACCATTATATATTTACATTTTATAAAATATTGACAGGTTTACAAAAATATTATATCTTTTATATTGTTTTTATAGTTGGGTTAAAAATTCTAGTAGATTAGGGTAATGAATACTTTTCCACTTTGTCATTTATATTTTTTCCTAGTTGTAATATTTTTATTTTAAATTCATTAATTTTTTGTTAATACAACAATATTTTTTAATGAAATAATTTTTTTAATTATCTTTATGTCTCCAATTTAATATTTTATATTATAAAACACTTTTATTTTAATAGAAATATGTCTTTTATAAAATATGTGAATCTATGGAATCTTTATGAATGTGATCCTTTATGTGTTATCATCATCTACCCAAAAGTTGTAGTGATACCTTAGATAAATCCACATTACATCTTCAACTTGAACATATTGTGGTTATCAAACATGATTTGTAACTATAAATTCACAAATATTTTTAGATTTATAAACTTGAAATATAGATTATTTAAAATTAATTAATTAATTAAGGATAAATATAATCTTTTTCTATACATATTTTTTTCATAGAAGAAAAAATGAATTTAATATTTTTGTTTCTAAGAGTGTAACGAAAACATATATAACCTTTTATTGTTGGATTAATAAACTTTAGGGTCAATACATCAGATCATTGGGGGACCAAAATATCATTATCCCATATGAAATTACTTTTTTCCGTCAGATATAATTCTCATTAACACCACTTTGATACAAAACCATGAAATTTGGATGTGTTATTACATCCAAACTATTTCATATCCATCAACATGTCTTGGATTCAAATATCTCATTACCCTTCCACAAAATGGTTCTCCTCTTATAATGATATTTTGGGAAATGATATAATGACACCTAAATAATACAACACAAAATTAACAACATGAATATGGGAACAAAGGGTATACCATAAAAAAATTGTAATCATTACCCTATTAGATAAACATGATGAATAATAGATTTAGGAAAACCAAATAGTAAATACTATTTAGAAAATGCTAAATATTCCAATTAATTCATGTGATGTTATGTAACTAGATCACTAGTAATGTGAATAAAATAATAATAATATAAATCATTGGAAGTGAACTCTAATATTAATGAATGTATGAAAACCCTAAAAACATTTAATGTATATGGAAATAAACAATCTCAGTCTACAGATATTTAAAATAGTTTCTAATTATTAATATTTATCCTTACAGATATACTAATTTGTATTCATAAATAAGCCTATAGATAATTTGATAACAATATCATATTATGTCCTTTTGATTAAAAATGTGAATCCAACTCAACAACCACTAGATATTTTATTTTCCTCACATAACCAGTGATATTAAATCAACTATAAAAAAAGATAAATTTTAATAACTTATATAACCACAAATGAATATAAAATATTAAAACATCTCAAAAAATCATCAACACTTCCCCATAATCAGTCATCTTGGTTAAAATCTTCCAAATAAACAATCTACCCCAAAAACCCTTGGGATGCTATAAAAAATTTAATCACCTTTTATATCACATCATCTAATCATTAATATCAAAACTGTCAACAAATATATTAATTAACATGGGATGTATCAGAACATTTATATAATGTAGTATTGGTAAATCAATCATATAATATAATAAAATACCTACAATAATCTCTATGATTTTGTATTTATAGAAACATATATATAAATTTAAAAACAAGACAATAAAACACTCAACACACATATATATTGAAAAGTAACCATCAGAAATATGAGAACATAATACAACACATATGAGAGAGTGGGGTAAGTGGAAAGACATCAATCTATTCCTCTTCAACATTTTTGATGGAGAAAACACAATAAATTCTTCATATTGAATTGATCTCCCTAGTTAAATGGGTATGGTAGCATATATAATCTCATAAAATTATAATATATATATGATTATAATATAATAATTTTAATCTAACTATTGTTAATATCAATTATAACTCATATATATTTAATACCTTAATTCCATTATAATGGAATAGATATCCAGTAATAACATATCATTTTTAAAAATATTGTAAATTAGTCCTTAAGAAAAAAATTTATATAACATTAGTTACTAGTAAAATTCCATACCCTAGAGTAATAATTCATATATATACAATTTTTCTAAATATTTAGAATCAATTTGAGTTTTTAAATTTCTCCATCAAATGGGTTAAAATTTTATTCATTAATTAGAATTACATAATTCATGTTAATATATGAATTAATATAGGATTTTTAAAATATTCATTTACTAAAATAACCAAGTGTTGTTTAATAATGGTGGAATGATAAAAAAACTATACCATTCAACATTTAATGATGTTTCATTACAGAGAATAAATTGTATCTATTATCATAGAAAACAATAGAAAATGCATGTTTTATCCCATTCAATCACTTTTAACTCCATTGATGAAACCACTATAAATTACAGTATCTATCTAACTATCACATGCACTAATTGCTAACAAAAACATGAAAAACCCAAGCCATTTATCATTAAACCATAATCTATTATAGGGTAGAACCATGTTAGATAGTAGGGATCATCATCCAGATAAGTCCAACTTAGTTGTGATAAAAACAAGAAACTTAAATTTTAGGCCACATCCTTGAACCAAGGCATCATTACATCATTTGAAAACGCCTCTCTCAAACCCAAAAAATAGTATTTTCAAAGTAAATAATTTCATAAAATAGAGAATTAATATTTTCATTTAACCTATCATTAAATCTTATGCAACCTAAGGTATATAAATTCAAAAACAATTAAATTATTAAATAAATATTCATCAAGAATTACATCCATATCCATAAACTGGAATAATATTTGAAATAACAAAACTTTATTATTTTTTATTTATCTTACGATAATTTACCAAATTGTTTATGTCATTCAATTTATTTGTAAATAAAACATTATAATAAATATAATACATAAATACAACTCTAGATCTAGAGAAATAAGTTGCAATCCAACAACACTACAAATGAAAATTATATCTCATAAACAAAAAAAACCATCTCCCAAATTACTTCTATTATAATATAAAATAACGCACATAACACCATTTTTCAATGGGAAAAATAATTTCACACATATGATCGATCCTATAATATATAATAAGATACAATTCTCACAAAAAAAATTATAATTTCATTGTTCTTTATGAATTAATAAAAAATTTATACTTCAACACCACCAAAATTGGAGGATGTTAAATATTAACCTATCACCAGCAAGAAATTGAAAATAATACATATATCTCATCCCAAAAAAACATGTATTGGGATAATGATCATCAAAATAAAATGGATAACAACAGGGATAATGAGTCAGGAATTGTACCTTGATCAAGAAAATCATGATAATAAAAGTTACATGGTTTAAAACGATTATTGGATCAATAATATGGATATATGGTGATATAAATTGTACCTCCCCTGATGAAATATTAGTGACTAGTGCATGTACAATAGTGAAACACACAGCTATAACCTAGGTTCATCTAGAGCATATGGAAATCGACAGAACATCAAAAAATAGAGAATGGATTCAGTAATTGACGAAAATATTATATAGAATAAAGTATTATACACTTTATAATGTCACAGTTATTTTCCCCAATGATATGGTCTGTTCTATGAGGAATTATTTTCATTTTCGCTATTCAAATTCTTCCTTGATGGTCAGAATACTCACAACATGACAATGGTTCCCTAAAATATAATAGAATAAAACAACATCAATGGGGTAATACTTCCAAATAATTCAAAATTTTTCCCAAAACAATATCCACTGATGGTCTATTGAGGTATCTATAATCGTGACCCGAAGCGGGTCAACTATTTCTCCTTTCAAATAGTGAATCATCACCCACATTAGTTTTCTATACATTTTATCAGAGGGGCTCATCAGGGGAAAAGTAGTAGTCCCCATACCCTGTCCAATTGGTTGGATGATCCGCAGAGTGAAAAGGTTGTATATAGATTCAAATAAACCTTCAATACCCATCTTGGAACAAATAATAAATTTAACATGAAAATATGGTGGTATTCGTGATTACTTCCCCTTACAATACATTTGAAATATACTTTAGTTCAAAAATTATAAAAACACACCTTTAATCATCACATAATAGAGTAAGAGGTGATACAGTTGTCAGATCAAATTAAAGATGATACCATGGGTGAAATATCACATATATTGTTGACCTGGAAAATGTATATATAAATACATAAAATCTATATCTCGATTGTAAAATAATTTCTCAAATTTAATTAGTAATTTAAATAAATTTATAATCAAATATCATGATTTTTTTAAAACTCAAAAACAATTATGATTTTCATACATGTACATGAAATTATAGTTTCTTTTATTGATACTAAATTTAAATATCCTTATAAAATCCATACATAATTTACTATGATTTTATAATAAATTCATTTTGAAGAAATGTTATTAAAATGGTAAGGAAGCCATTATTTATGATATGGAATTGAATGTAATAGAAAAAATAGGAAAGATTCTGAAACCCTTTAATGTCCTGACCCATATTCCACACACTAGTTCCTTGAGATAATTGGTTACATGACCATATCCATTCACCCCATATGAAAAAGACTTCTGACTGGCAGTGAGGGTCTAATATCAATAGTCGAGAGAGTATACCCTATTTATAAAAGTATCACAAAAACATAAATATGAAAGAATAACAAACTTGTATGATATAAAATAACTTGAATAATATAGTATCACAATATGACCAAATCTATAAATAAAATATAACAAAATATTAGAAATTACATGATAAATTATGTGCCTAGTTTCATCATTCAACACAAAAGTAATTTCAATGAAAATACACTAGTGGGTCTCAAACTATGTCGGGAACCCTCATACATACTCCATTGCAACTCATCCATCCATCATTTGTTTTTTTCCATCATCATATCCTATATCCATAAAATCTATTTTGGAAACAATCAGGAAACAATTGTATCATATTAGTACAACTTAGTAGGCCACTAACAATTGTGTCTAAAAATATAAACACTAAATAATTGTGTTGGTATTGGTATATTGAAATAAATACAATTCATATGTAATTAGTCATCACATTATAAATTATTGTTTATTTCAACATATATCTCTTAGGTTCATAATGACATTGAATCCATATCATATATAATAATAAAATGATTACTATTTATTATCTCTTTTTATAGATGAATTCCACTTTTACCATTGATTGTATCAATTCAGAAAAGAATTACATTTTTTCATTAACTATGTTAATGAACACATGAATACTATTGTTACCATTTATTTTCTCAATTAATAGACAAATTCCATTATTACCATTCATTTTCTCAGTTCATAGATGAATTCCATTTATACCAAAATTAAATAATCATTTAAATCCCATTACCCAAGTCACCTGTTAATTAATCATCTCCATCACATTAACAATTAAAAAATTATTTCATCAAATGTATCACCTTAATAAATTCCCCCAATAAATTAATGACATCAATGTCATTAATTATTTTTTTAATCAATTATTAATTAATCACCATGAAATATTCTATTATTAAATCAACAATTAAGTATTCAATTCATAATCCAATAGAATATTAATTGATTGAATAATTAATTATCCACAGAAAAAAAATACTTATTGATAATATATCTACAATTAGATATCTCATATAAAAATTAACAATATAGAAAATTAATTATTGTATTAACTATATAAAATCCACAATCTCAATATAACATTATTAATTCAATAGTTAATTTTGCAATTAACGAAATTATATACCTATTATTTATATATTTCCTTAATCAATAAATTCATCAAATTAATTAAATAAATAACTAATCTTAGTTTATAATCATAAAATAAAATTTATACAAATACATAAAGATAATTTAATTCATCCAATTATTAATTGGTTTATAGATTAGCTACCACTAATTGTTGATAGTTGTTCTCAAAATTGAAATCCCCAATTTGAAGGTAATAACTATGTAGATAGAGATATAGATCACAAACCCAAATTCAAGATCATATAAATAACAATTCCAAATTTTTAGATCTGGATCCACAATTCTTGATCTATATTCAATAAAAATAGTTATTGAAACCCTATAATAGATGGGAGTGGAGAGGAAAGGGAAACAATGCAACATGGTATATTATCTTCTTATCAGGATGGATGTATATATTCAATCCCCCCTAGATTCAACAAGAATATAGGTAAGGAAAGAAAGGAATATATCTAAGAAGATCCAAAATCGTTAAATTGAGTTAAGGGTCGAGTTTGGGAGGAATGGGGTTTATAATAGGGGCCCAAGATATTTTAAAACAAATTTTTGAGGGATTAATATATTGTATGAACAGTTAACTAATATGGACACACTACTTACACTAATTGTACGCCATAACCATTCACCACTTATAGATGGTTAATAAGTACACTTTTAGGGGTTCATAGTTTGAAAATAGTTTCATTGTTATGAAAATATCATTTGTCTATTGTTCAATAGTTTTCTAGGCCACAGAACGTGGTTATGGAAAACAATCTACCAACCATTCACTTCCCACATTCATTTATATTTCTCAAATTTTTAAAAAACAAACCCCAAGTAACAGACCAATTAAAATTACTCAAAATGTGGAATAATAGTACCTTTAAATGGTCAGGTGAAAACTCTATAAAATGATAGAGTTTTAAAGTACCTCATAAATTATTAATAAAAAAAATTCTGATTTACAAAAAAAATATCAGTTTTAAAATATAACTAATTTAAACTACCATTTGGATTTTCTATTAGGAAGATAATTCTTTTCAATTTCAAATGTCATTATATATTTCCCCCTTCAAAGAAAAATTTGATTTATTCAAAGTAAATATGAAATCTAGAAAATCCAAACCATAGAATAATTAGTGGATATAATATTTTTAAGAAATATATACATCCTCAAAAAAAGTTATCATTATAAAATCTTAATCCATGTATATATATTGTTTTAAATAAATTTATACATAATATATTTAATAAATTAAATTAAATCTAATTAAATTGTGTTCTCAAGATAAGGAAATACTGTAAGGTCATTGTATAATTGAAAATTAAATTTTGATTAAAAATTTTATGTATTTTTATGCACTAATTTAATGACATATTTATTCCACATTCATAAATTTTAATTTCTAAAAACAAGATAATATATGAAATTATCAATTGAAATTATCATATTAAATTTTTCTATAATTTTTTCAAATAATGAAATTTTTTGATGAATAATGACATGTAGATTTCCAAAAAATTCCATTTCATTGTGTTTAATAAATTTAATTTCTAACTTCCACATTATATTTTGTTACTATTTTGAAACCCAAATTATATTAATTTTATTAGTCATAGTTTAATTAAATCCATGGGAATCAACATTATACATATTTTGGTAAAAAGTTAATTTTATATATATAATTGGAATTTTTCTACATATAGTAATACATTTGGTTTCAAAAAAATATATTTTCATTTATTTCTATCAAATAAAAAAATTGAATAAAAATATTAAATAATTAAATTTGGAATAAATATTTTCAAATTTCAAATAAATTATCTTCTATTTTTCATGATTATTAATTATAATAATTGTAAAGGATTATCACCATGGTTAATTATAAAATAGATTTAGTGTGTTCAAAACTATGGTATATGGATTATATTTAGTTTTATGAATTGAATAAATTTCATTTTATGAATTTATTTTGACTATAATAAAATATATTTAAAAATATATCATACTATTCCACATTACTTTTATGAAATTTTCATATTAATTCACTAAACAATAATTTAAAATTTCCTATATTTCACTCATTTTTTATTTTTTCATAAATGAATATAGATATAATTTTAATTATAATTTGTATAGATGGATTAATATATTAAATATAAACTATAATTATTAAATTAATTTCTCTCTATGTTTATAATTTGATATATTTAAATTGATAGCATATGTGATGCCAAAAAAATACTTCTCTATATAGTAGAAAAAGATAGAATTTTTTCGCTAAAATAATGTAATATACCATTCATGAATTATAGTATTCCATTAATTTATATGAAAATTAAATTTTTTACAATAATATAAATATTATTATTTTATAATTCCATTTTCTTCTGGATTTGATTAATATAAAAGTTAGTAAATAGTCATGAAAATGACCATAAATGGTATTAATTGGATGAAAAATGATTTTAAAATCATTTAAAAATTATATATATAATATATGAACTAAAATGAATATTAATGTTTAAAATAATAAATTCATAGTTCAATTATTGTTCAGTTTTCACATTTAAAATTATTATCATGAACCATATGGTTTTTTAACCCTTTTTAAGGATAAAAGTGATAAAAATGGCGTTAAAATAAGATATAATGTATAACATGAAACATAACGTATCTCAATATTATATTTTTTAATTTATTTAGACCCTACACTACATCTATTTGTATATAGTGATATTTGGATCAATCAATCAAGTGTTTCAATAGTTATATATATATATATATAATTTTCTATTTTTACAAGACTGCAACTCAACTCCATTATAAATGAGAATAAACAATACTCTATTCTTCATAAATTTATAGAAATTCATTTTGAAAAAAATACCGATATATATCTATTTCCACCCATCATCCATATTTTCATTAATGTTTTGGTCAAAATAAAAGAAAATCCTATAATGCATCCATTTTATGCCAAATGATGTTTTCAAGGAAGTCATATAACTCTTAGCCATGTGTTTTCTTGTTTATTTTGTCTTTGTCACACATTAATTATTATATAAAAGCAATGATATTAAAAAATCATATACGTAAATATTATGAATGTTTTTATATTTATTTAATGTCTAATTATCATATCCCTTTCCATTTTATATGAAATTAATATAGTGCACTTTCATATGTGTGGACTACCACCTACCCAAAAAACTGTGTATTATTTTTTATCATTACCATGAAATGTATGTTATTTAATTTATTTAATGAAAATATATCATATTTATGAAATAATTATTATTATGTGAAGATAATAAATTACTCTAACCCTTGAACATACATATATTAGAAATAGATAATGTTGTATGTGTGTATATTTAGACTACCATCTCCACAAAGACATGAGATTTCTTCACTAATTTATTTTAGGAAATATTAAAAAAAATCTTAATTTTACAAAATAGTATTTATTTTTTTGAATAATAATATATCGAATTTTAAATTATAACCCACTTGTCTATGGCCAATCAGAGATTCATTTTACAAGAATATAAATGTAACATCGAAAAAATAAATAGTGTAAATATAATTTATGTTCTATCTAAAGAATACATTGTAATAAAAGAAATAAAATGAATATTGTTGTTCAAATAAAAATTAATATTATTTTTTGAAAATTATATAATTAATATAATATTATTATCAGTGTTTAGAGGACATACCAAACTGTTTAGGACTTAAAGAATGGTATTTCCCATCTCAATTTATATTCATTGAGATTGATTCCACATTCAAAACATGTTTTATTTTTTGTGGTATATATACATCCATATTGATATATTTATTATTTATTCACACACATTTTAGTTGTTTATAAAAATTATTCACGTTCTTTCGTTTAATGATATTTTGAAATAATTTCTTTCAAATGTTTAATGGATTGTTCAATAAAAAAAATTTAAAAGTTATGAAACTTTTTCCAAATAATTTATATTCATCTAATTGATTCAAGGTTTTTATTATTAAAAAATAAATGATTTATAAATGTCAATTTAATTTTTTTTATTTAGATACTTTTTTTTCATAAATCTATATATTTTACCCATACTGTCATGACCCATCCCTCGGGGCCCATGTCTTAACTACCCCAAGCCATAATTCCATAGGACTGGGGAAACGACTAGAACCAAAGGCGTAAATCCCTAAACAGGGAAGGCATTGCCTTTATAAATGCAAACAAACTCTTCCAGAGTAAAAGAGAAATAAAACTCTAATTAAAAACTGAATACAGAAGAAGTGCCTGAAAGTACAAGGGAAAGAAATACAAGCCCAACAATAAAGTACAAGGAAAGAACAAACAGGTATAAATAAAAAGACAAAGAGCTGGAAGGTTCCTAGCAGCTCCAGGTTTGTCCACCACAGATCCTCCCTAAAGGGTATGTACCGATAGCCTCCTCAGTGCTCCACATCCTTCCATCTCCTCCGGGTACCGACTCGTCATAAGGTCCAGCTACGGGTAACATCCAGTCCTCATTCACTCCACCCCAGTCAGTGCAATCTATCGTCTGCATCCAATACAATGATGTGCGGGCATAGCCCGTGCAGAGGTGAGTATAACCATAATTATTATTGACCCCGAGACTCTATAGGTCTCACAAAATCCAAAAATGATAAACCACAGTATAAAGATACAATCACGTAGTATCAAACAACCCTACTTAGTTATATGCCCATACATATACCTATGTTATCAATCACATTCCGGCTCCAACTCTTGAGCCCAAGAACAAACCATTACACAAAGAAAGTAAATTAAATCACCACGTTCATATTGATTGAAAGACATGACTCAGCTCAAACAGTTATACAAATCACAAAGAGGGGTAGAGATGATTAGATGTAGCCTCTGAATCATCTCCACTGTTGAACACATGTAGGATCCTGGAACTCACGTTCAGTCATTATGTTATAATCATTTCCGCTCCGAGGGCCTGGTTGTTTTCGGGTTCGAACCAACCCAGACATACAAAAATTTCTCCAAAACCAATAGTTTGATTTTCCGAAACGACCAAGTCAATCCAATAAATCCTACACAACTTACGGTATGTCGATTGGAGGTTCGTATCTCATCTTATGTTGGAAAAACCAAAATTGGTTCGAAGAGGGGAGTTTGGGTCCGGTTCGACTCGGCCCAACCCTCCCTGGGCTGGCCCGAACAGGGTATACCCAACTAGAATCCATGTATGGCTCAGTAGGGTGTAGGCCAGCCTAGCCCGAGCGAAGGCGTCCCAACCTGCATGGCAGACCGTGGATCGACTAGCTAGCTGAACGTGTTACGCGCAAGGTATGGAGCGGGTGGGGGGGCCAAGTGTCCTGTAACGGCGGTGCCATCTGGTGCCACCGAGAATTCCTGGAACCCACAGATGCAGGTTCTGCTCCACCGCCCTGGAAGGCGTCGTGACGACCTTCCATCGGTGGCGCGTGAGGGGCTCCATCGCCCACATGCGGCCGGTCGGTGCCGACCGATGCCTCTGGTTGCCGGCGTAGCCGCACCATCGACCCATGCCACTGCGCTCCTCCATGGGCCACCAGAGTCATTTCGGTGGTCGGTTTTGCCTCTTGTTTGTGCCTACATCCTCCTTGGGTCCTTTTATTCACTAAAATGGCATCATATCAGGGTTTTCATTCCGTTCACCCATCACCCATCAATCCATGCATCAAAAACAAATTGGCGGAGGGTCTGGACTTGTTCTTTAGCTAGTGGCCTCCATTTTAGAGGCTCAAACAGTTATCCATCATATAATTGAACCAAAAAGAAACCCCAACATAATCTCTAACCCATCCCGCAATCTATATCCATTCTAATGATCGACATGTTCAGGGGGTGGTTGATCCTCTGTTTCTGTTTTTATCCTAGGTTAAATAATAACATAAAAGAAATGAATTCAACCTCGAACTCAGAACCCTACCTCGATTGTCTTTGACCATTGACAAAGTCTTGGGATGGAGACGTCAATATTTTGACGTTGGAAGGAGGTGACATTGTCGTTGGTGATGTTATTCACGGGAAGCATCTTCTCCTTTGACGTGGAGGAAGAGGAAAGAATATGGGTGTTATTCGTGAGAGTCTCCTCACTTTCTTTCCCCGGTTGATGAAGTGGAGGAGATGTTCTTCATGTTCTTAGTGGGAAGAAGGTTCTCCATCATCTCCTTATCACTCCACTAAATTAAGCCAAAATAATAGATATTTTTATCTATTATTTTTATGGAACAACAACTAAATAGTTGTCTCTCATTAAATTTGACAACACATTAGATTAAATGTGGATGTATGGATTCAAAAAGATTTGAATTAAAATTGAACTAGTTCTCTTCATTGAAGGTGGGGTCTTGGAAAGAATTAAACCATGGAATTCCAAGAGTTTATGGGGGTACAAGAGATTTTAAAGGGGAGGTAAAGAGTTTGAACTCGTGTGGTCTCCACCACATAATATTCTCCAATCGGAGGTTATGTGGGGGGTGGGCCCCACTGTCATCCTCCCTTTGGAAGTTTTACCTACCATTCAAATAAAATTATTCAACAAATAATTTTATTTAAATTTTACTTAGAAACCCCATAAATTAACTACCACTCCCGATAAAATGCAACTACGGTAAAGGTCTCCTTAAGAGAATATGGGCACTACGAGTTCATCGTCGTCCTTAGATTTCAATTCAAAGAACCTGTTCAAAAGATTGAAAATCGTGCAAGTATGTTTACTGAACATACCAGAACAAAACATCAGAAATTTATTTCGGGCACACCGAGCCTCATAATCATGCGCCATCAGAAACTGTGGGCTCGTAAAATTCCCGTGTATTATGGAAAAAAATTACATGGGATTTCCGGGTATTTACATTCTCCCCACCGTAGGGCTTTATGTCCCTGTAAGCTACAACACACACATGGGGAACAATTGGGGGGGTACTGAGTACACATCTGAGCCTCCCGCTCCCATGTGCTCTCTTGGAGGTTCTTGTGCATCCAGGGATTGTGCACTAGGGGAATAGACCATCCACGTAGTACACACTCTTGTTGATCCTCAATATCTACTAGAAAAAACATGAAATTCACCATGTCATAAATATCTAGATCACTATGGTCGATGATGTGGGAAAGATCATGCACATATCTTCTCAGCTGAGATATGTGGAAGTCTTCGTGCACCAGGTGAAACTGAGGTTGCAGGGCCAAGTAGAAATCCAAATCGTCTACCCTGATGACGATAGGAAAAGGTCTAAAAAATATCGTAGATAACTTTATACCTCTGCAAAATCTCCATAGACCTCATCGAGGTGAGACCCGTAGATAGACATGGTCTCCATCCTCTAATTCCAGAGGTCTCTGTCTCTTGTCAGCATATGACTTTTGTCAGCTCTGCACAGTCTTAATCCCCTCCGGGATGACCTGTACCTCCTCCGTGGTATCTCGTACCATATATGGTTAGTAGAATGTTGGCCTGCATGGTATGTCGGTCAATGATCACCCAAATTGAGTCATGTCCATAGAACATACGTGGAAGACCAGTGAAGAAGTCCATAGATATCTCATACCTCTTCCACTTTGGGACCTCTAAAGGATAAACCAAGCCTACTGGTACCTGATGCTATTCCTTCACTTGCTGAAAAGTTAGGCATCGAGAGACAAACACTGCTATTGTCTTCTTTATACCTGGCCACCGGGGCTATCGTCAAAGGTCGTTGTAAATATTCACCATTCTAGGATGTACCGCTAATGGAAAGGTGTGGAACTCCTGCAACACTTCCTCCTGAAGTTAAAAGACTACCATGGTACATCCTATGAAAGTAATGATGTGCTCCCCACCATCATAAAATCATTAGGGGGCCTTCCGTGAGGATATCTGAGCATGTCATGTCTCACAGTCATCGTCCACATGCTGCACCTCCCTAACTCACTAAATAATTGGAGAAGTGACTATGAGAGACTGTAGAAAGGATGCTCGGTCCCGATCTACAAAGGATATCTACAATGCGGCATGCTGCTCTGTTACCTCTCCTAGAAGCTGAATGCATGTTCTCCTACTGAGAGAATCAGCTACAACGTTCCCCTTTCCAAGAGTATATATTATCTTGAGGTCATAGTCCTAGAAAAATTCATGTCATCGCCATCGTCTCAGGTTCAGGTCCTTCTAAGAGAAGATATACCTGAGACTCTGGTGGTTAGAGTAGACTGAAAAATGTTCGACCAACGATCTATGGGTGATACTAGCCAATTTAAAATAACTCATCTACACCTTTTCACCTATATCCTACAAGAGCTACTAAGATTTATCTTTTAACGAAAAGAGAGATCTTATCTCATCCCCTGGATGAACCACACCTATTGCCTAATACATTCAATACTGATATGAATGGTACTAATACATGCCCTGGACGACGTCGTAAGGGCTCGATGCTACTACCATGAGATCCAAATGTTACTCTCGCCTCTAAAGGTTGAGTCACCCCTCCTCAAAATCTCTTTTTTTGAATTTTATGAAAGCCACTTTATGGTACTGAAAACCGTACATTCAATCAGCATCCCAACATCCTCTTCTAGATGATTTAAAAATTGAAACCTCAAAATTCAAAAAAAAACCATCCCAAATTTGGCGCCCTCGAGTCCAGTACCTCCACGTGCACACTGCGAGGAAAGACCACATCGGGACACATATCCATGAGTGGCCACCTCGAGCTGCAAACCGAACGCCATCATCACCATCGTTGTACCCCTTGGAAATTGTTTCCGTCATCACCCATCACCGGAGCCGATGACCGGAACCAACATAGGAAGAACATTCAACATCAGTAAACATCATTCATCGCTATAGTCGAAACCACCCCACGAAACATTCAACAGGTCAAATTTCATCTTGTCACCACCCGTACCATCCTGAAACACATCGAGTCAGCTGCACCATCCATGTCATCACCGCCATTATCACATCATTGGCATCATCTTCACGTCACCATCGTTCACTCCAAACATCGGCGTCAACACCATTGCCGGCATCCACATGAAACCACATTCACAACATCACCGAGAATCCACGCTTGTCGACACCACCGAACATCCGAGAACATCATTTTCGTCGCTGGGTACAGAACTAACAGACATCACAAAATAAACATACAGGATAAAAACCACAAATGATGGAACTGAAAAAATCATTGGTGAAGAAGCACTCAAGTCAATACGATGAATCAGTTGGAACCAGAAAGAGCTTCGCCATCCGAACCCTAATGGAAGGAACGAATCCCACTCCGGTTGCGTCTCCTGGAGCACCATGAAGAGATGTACTAGCACATCCCAAAACCACATAGTAAAATACCACACCACACCGACCAGATGGGGAGGTAGAACATAAGGCAAGAGTAGATATTAAAGCAAGAAATGGTCTCAACAGTGATCCACAACCTTCACTAGGAAATAAATCCTTCCTTTGAAATGAACACCAAGATAAACTGGAACCACCAAGCGCTAGCCGGGACATCGTGTTGAGCCTCCTCACCATCCCAATCTAGTAAAAGAACCCTTGCATTGGACCATTGATGGAGTCGAAGGCTAAGGGAAGGATGAAAAGAGTATAGGAGGTGCATGAAGGCAGCGACTACGACGATCAATGTCACAAAAACCAGAACAAGAAAAAATGGGAAACAACGGAGATGAGCGTCGGTATAGGCATGAAGTGAAATGAATAGAAGAGGGGGAGAGGATGCCGGAGGGCCGCGCAATGGGAATATCGAATGTGAGGGTCATGTCAATGGTTTTATCTGGAATCTCTTAGAATCATCCACACAAAAGGCAGGAAATCAAACATCACAAGGACAAGAGTCTTTTATTACTATTGATAAATGTACATCGACACAAAGAAACCATAAACAAAGACATCAACGAAGATAGAAGATTCATGAACAAAGGAGTCTATGCTTGGAACTAGTCTCATTCCTATCCACCTACTCCCAGAAAACTATGGTCATAGGACTCAGCTACCTGAAGATGTGCTCTCCCATGTCCACCCATTACCTAGGGTCGGGGTGGACCTCCTGGTGGTGGTGGTGGTAGGGACTCGAAACGCCATCCACCACATACTGCTCGGATAGATCCTCTGCCACGTCCGCCTACTCCTAGTGGACCACCACAGTCGAACCTCTGCCACTTTTTGGGAGGCATAGACAAACTTGGGTCGTGCAGTTGACCACCTGTGGGTCTGGTCATCATGGACCCCTACTTCATCGGTCTACTGCCAGCTGTAGAAGACTATAGTGCATGTCGACTTGTGGTGGGTCTCACTGCTAGAGACTGTTCAGAACAGAAACTCTCCACTTGGAGGGCACACTCCAATACCTCCGTCTGTGTCGGGATGTTGAGGTAGATCATCGAAACCCTGACCTAATTCCCGATTCCAGGCTCAATGTTCTGAGCCCTTAAAAATGGGTCTCGTACCGTATCTGTTTAGTAGCGCGAGAGGTCAATGAACCTCGCTGAGTGCTGACCTACGGCCATGCTTCCTTTCTTCAGATGAAGTAACTCCTGAATATGCACCGCACGAAAGGGGGATGGTACAATTTCTTCCCAGAACAGGCTATCGAAGTCTTTCCAGAATAGTGAACCCTCATCATTCACATGGAGCATCAGGCTCTACCATCTGCCTATTTTTTCCTACATGAGACTCGCGGCATGGATCACCATGGGATCGGCTGGTGTCCCTAACAATATGAAAACTCTCAAAAAAGCATCCATCCAATTCTTACCTTCATGTGGGTCCATCTTTCCCTGGAACCAGGGCGGTCTCTGGCACTGGAACTCGTGCAATGCACTAAGATGGTGTGCACTCTCTTCTGCTAGAGTTGGTAGTATCAGTGGACTAGCGGGTAGTGGTACCACTGGTACCTCCACTGTGATGGGGCCCTCCACCAAATCCTCATCGCTTGGTGGGCTACCATCTTGTACGAAACTCAGAACCCAAGATGGCTGCTTCCATGGGGCCATCCTGAAATGAAACAGGTGAACCACGGTCAAAACATTATACCTGGTGAGATGACACAAAGTAATCACGAAGAATATTTTTCAATGGAAACAAACACACAATAAGTTTTTTCATGCACTGAGTCAGAGATCAGAAGTTAGAGTCCTAGTGTATGGATATGATGGCCGCCACACCAACATCATTTTACCAAAACTGATAACCACACCCAAAACACATAAAAATATTGTCATTAAAAGAATCAAATTCCATGTTCTACAATAGAACCAACTCATGTGGTACCAATTTGTCATGACCCTTCCACCGGGCCCCATGTCGTAACTACCCGAAGCCTGCCTTCCATAGGCCAGGGGATGACGACTATCACCAAAGGCGAAAATCCCTAAATAGGGATGTGATTACCTTAATAACTACAAACAAACTCAACCAGAGTACATGTGGAACCAAACTCTATGTAAAAAATAAATACATAAGATGTGCTAGAAAGTACAAGGGCCTGAAATACAAGCCCAATAGTAAAGTACATAGAAACGAAAAACATGTACAACTAAAAATACAAACATATGGAGGGTTCCTAGAAGCTCCTGGTTCATCCACCACAAATCCTACCTTAAGGGTAGGTACTGATATCCTCCTCAGTGCTCCACATCTCTCCATCTCCTCAGGGTACCAACTCGTCATGAGGTCCACCTTCGGGTACCATCCAGTCCTCGTACACTTCACCTTAGCCAGTGATGTCTGTCGTCTACATCCAACACAATGAGGTGCGGGCATAGCCTGTGTATGGGTGAGTATAACGATACTCAGTAGGGACCCCGAGACTCTCAAGGTCTCACAAAGTCCACAATGGATAAACCAAAGTAGAATGATACAATAACGAAGAATCAACCAACCCTACATACTTATATGACCATACATATACCTATGTTATCAATCATAGTCTGTCTCCAACACTCGTGCCGAAGCACAAACCATTCCACAAAGGATGTAAAGTCAGTCACCACATTGATAATGGTTGAAAGACATGACTCACCTCATAGAGGTATACAGGTCACGAAAAGGTATAGGGATTTTTAGATGTATCCTATAAATAATCTCCTCAGTCGAACTCACGTGGGATCCTAGAACTCACGTTTGATCCATAAGTTATAACTGTTTCTGCTCCGTGGGCCCGGTTCGTTTCGGGTTTGAACCAACCCGGTCATACCCAAACATTTCCAAACCCAGTTATGTGATATACCGTGACGATCATCTTGATACAAGGAATACTATTCAACTGACAGTGCGTTGATCGGAGGTTCGCAGATCATGTTATGGGAAAAAACAAAATTTGTCAAAAGAGGGGTGTCTGGGTCCGATCCGACCCGGCCCAATCCACCCTGGGTAGGCCAGAATCGAGTCGACCTGATCCTGATCCAGGTCCAGCCCGCGCGGGCGTGGCCCGGTCCGACGGCTGTGGCCGGCCCGCGCGGGGGCGGCCAGGCCCACGAGGTTGGGGGGGGGGGGGAGGTGGCCCTTCCCACGCTGTAGGTCGCGAATCGGCTAGATGGTCGAGTGGTACACGCAAGGCACGAAGCAGGGGGGTCGGTGTTCTGTCAGTGGTGTGCGAGGGGCGCTTCCGCCCCCAGGCGGTCGGCTAGTGTCGGTTGCCGCCTCTAGTCGCGGGTGCCACCATGCTCCTCCGTGGGCCACCAGAGTTGTTCTAGTGGTCCATTTTTCCTCTAGTCTACGGTTATGACATCCTCTGGTCATGTTCTTCAATGAGACGACCTCAAATCAGGGTTTCCATTCCGTTCAATGATCTCCCCTCAAACCGCGCATCAATAACAAATTGGTGGAGGGTCCAGACATGTTCGTTAGCCCGTGCCCTCTGTGTTAGAGGCTAAAACAGAAATCCAGCATATAATTGAACCAGAAACAAACCCCATCTTAATCTCTAACACATCCTGCAATCAAAATTTGTTCTGTGGATCGACATGTTCGGGGGGGGGGGGGGGTCGATCCGCTGTTGTTTTTAATATTCACGAGAAAAGAATAACTTAAAAGAAAAGACTTCAACCTCAAATTCAAAAACCTGCATCGATTGTTGTTGACCATTGACAATGTCCTTGGATGGAAGCATCGTTCTGTTGATGTTGGAAGGAGGTGACACCGTAGTTGGTGACGTTCTTCGCGGGTGGAGTCTTCTCCTTTGACACAAAATAAGAGGAAAGAAGATGGGCATTATTCGTGGGAATCACCTCACTATCTTGCACCAGATGAATAAGTGGATGAGATGTTTTGTCGTGTTCATTGAGGGATGAAGGATATCCCTATTCTCTTAAGCTATCCACAAAGATAAGGCAAAATAATAAAGATTGTTCTCAATTATTTTTATGGAACAACAACTCACACGTTGTATCTCGTTAAATGTGACAACACATTAGATTAAATGTAAAGGGATGAATTCAAAATGATTTGAAATAAAATTTAATTATTTCTCTTCATTAATGGTTGAGTGTTGGCAAGATTTAAACCATTGAATTTTAAGAGTTTCAGGGGGTTCAAAAGATTTTAAATGGGAGGTGAAGAGTGTGAACTCATGTGGGCCCAACCACATAATATACTCCCATGTGAGGTTATGTGGGGGGTGGTCCCCACCATCATCCTCCCTTTGGATGTTTTAACTACCATTCAAATAAAATTATGCAACACATAATTTTATTAATATTTTACTTAGAAACCCCAAAAATTTACATCCACTCCGGATAAAATGAAACTGTGGTAATGGTCTCCTTAAGCGAATATCGGCATTGTGAGTTCAACGGTGTCCTCAGATTTCAATTCTGAGCACCGATTCAAAAAATAGAGAAACCCACACGTACGTTTACTGAACTCACCCTAAAAAAGTATCAGAAATTGATTTTGGGAACATCGAGCCTCGGAATCAAGTGTCATCAGAAACTGCAAACTCGTAAAATTACCAGGTATTTAAGAAAAAAATTTCCATGGGATTTCGGGGTCATTACACATACCATTTGAGTCATTTTAGGTTTTTTACAATGTGAGAAATTAATGTATTTTATTATATATCATACGACTTCATTTTTCCAAAATTATAGTTTTTATTGATCATTGAAATTTTTACTAAATTTCCATTATATTAAATAATAATATTTATCTTGTTCTTGTATTGTTTAGTTATTGCTTTCCTTGAAAAAGGGGTATTGTTTTTATTTTTTTAGATAAGATAAAACTATTACTCTTATAAGATGAAATTATATTTCTTGGGATTTTGTGATTAAAACTTTTGTCATTATAATAGTTTTATTCATCATATGATACATGAAATATTATACATGATTACAATAGAGAGTATAACATCTCATAATGATTGGTGGGGATGAAATATTTATATGTTTCATTGGGTAATGATTGGGCATTGAATGTAAAAATCAAAAGAGATAACCCGATAAGTTAATACGAGGGAATTAAATAGGACTCCAGTATTTCTCACTTGGGATAAAATCAAGTGAATAGAGGTTCTAAATAAATTAATATATCATATCTATTTAATGAAAAAAATTTATTTTATCGATGTATTTAAATTTTTAGAGGTAAATTATAAAATTAACATTCAATTTTGAAATCATTATTTTATGAAAATTATTTTTATGAGTTTCAATTTTCATCAAAATGAATTTATAGTATTCTTATGATTTATAATTTCCATGGGTTATAGTTTATCATATATTTTCAATTTCCAATATGGATATTTTTTTTAAGTGGGTAATGTTTTATTGTGGTAAAATCATACATTTTCATGGGGTCTTATTCTCTTCACTAGATTAAAAGGTGTTTATGATTTTTATGTCCATTAATGAGAATTTTACACTAATATTATGTTTTCAAATGTTTTTATAGGTATTTTGGAAACGATAATTTTATATGATGGTCTGAAAATCCACTATTGGGCCATTCCTTACCAAAATTCAACATGTTTTTAGAAAAAAAAATCTATATTTCAGCATCATTTCATTTTAAAATAAATATATATTTTGTAAAACATACAAATTTATTTGTGAGGGTTTGAAATTTAATATGTCTTCATAAATGAATTACAAAAAGAACTATAATGATGACATGAATATAAGAAAAATTAATCCATTCAAATAATATTAAAATTAATGATTTTCAATTTTAAAAATACTTATATCGGGTCATTCAGATTAAAATATAATATAATAAAATAGTTTTAAAATGTAAAAAAATTATTTATATAATATTTTTATAATAAATGTTTTTAAGTAATGCTATATTTAATAAATTTTAATTTTAATAAAGGACATTAAAATAAATGAAAATTATATAATACCTATTTAAATATTTGGGAAACACATCTCATATAAGTTTGTCAATAAAATTAATAAATAAACAAATGGTTAAATTCATTATCATTTCTTCAAAATTAAATCAATTATATAATTATTAGAGAAATATAAAACCTGATATTATTATTTTCTATAGAAATTTTTTTATCGAAATAATAAAAATAAAGAATCGATTAAAAATTAAATAACTGGACTTTATAGTAGTGAAAGTTTAAACTTTTAATGAAAAACAATTAATATAGCACATAATCATAAGAATAATAGTGTTTAAAAAATTAAAAAAAATTATACATAAAAAATATAAATATAAATATAATATAATATATTTTTCATGATTGATACCCTAACTAATATATAAATGCGTAAAATCAATTACCCCCATGATATGATATAAGGTACAATATTAAAAAATTAAATAATTAAAAAAAGATAGACTATATACAATAGAATTTATAATAATTTGTATGTATTAAACTCAAAAAAACATATTTATTATTTTTAAAAAAATTAATAAATTTTATTAATATTTAGTATTTTATTAATTATATTAATACACATAATATATTTGAAAACACAAAAATCGATATATATATATATATATAACCTTCTTGTTAATATTTTTTGTATATAATTCTTATAATGCATAATATATTTCAATATAAATTAATATATAAATACATAATTTAACATGAAAGGAAAACATTATCAGAAAAACAACATTTAAAAATAAAATCATTTATATATATATTCTACGAATATAAAATAAGATGACTTATAAAAAAAATTTAGAAAAATTATTGGTCTGATATAAAATTTTATGTTTTAATATTTTTATTTTATGTTTATTTTTATATATTTTACGATATTTTTTTCCTTCATTATTTTTTATTAAATTTATGAAATAGAATTCATCAATGGTGATTTGAAATATATTTTTTCTATTATACTTTTAATATCATTTAGATTTTCTATATTTTCTTTATAATATAAAAATTTGTCGAATAAATGTAAAACCACTAAATGATAGAAGATATATGATAAACTTCTAATATAGTTAGTTATGATATGTAGAATCATCTACCCATGTCAAATATAATATATATTCAAATAGGTATTTAAATAATTGACATATTTAGTGCATGATGGGATTAATATAAAAAAACAAACTATAATACTTTTTATAGTAATAATTCATATATGGTAATGGGAATCTGGAAAATTTATTATCATGAAAATTAAAAAAATCAAAACTGATTGAATAAAATCATGTGAATGAACAAATTGACTCAATATATTATTATATTCTTTAAGTGATAATTTTCTTAAAAAATCATTAAAAGATGTAATATATTTAATGTAACACCCGATACTTTTATGAAAAATATTTTGTTTTTATGTTATATAAATCATCAAAGGAATATTTCACTACACACAACACTATCTTGGATGGATTTACACGTAACCATGGCTTTCCTCGATAGCTTGCGTCATACGCAATAACGAGTTTCCCTAAACAACGATATGCTATTAAAATATTATTAAAACTAGCCGTTTTGAATAGAAATAAACACTTTTTCAAATTTTTTAAATTTTATTTTTCAAAATGGAGTTCATTTTTGTATTTAGAATATCGAAATTAGCCTAGGGTGAAATTTTGGTATTTTTTTTTAAAACATTCAATTTTTGATAAATAGTGAAAACACTGGGTTACTATTTACAAACCGACTTTTTATGTAAATAATTATTTATTTTATTTAAATTTATTTTTGGTCAAAATTGATACATAATACCTATATAAGTTAAATGTAATTCATTTGATTAATCATATAATAATTTTAGATATATAAAAATTTTATTGAACTTTTCAACGCCTTTTACCCACCTCCTAGGAGAATTTGCAAATTTACATAAAACATAATTCTACCGCTTCTGTGAGTGGAATTTCAAAAATCCGAGAGACACTGTTGATGTCAATAAGTAAAATGTGGTTCAATGAGAGAAAATAATTTTTAGTGAATAGTAAATTTTTACTTTTATTTATCACGATTTAAAGTAAATAGAGTAATTAAGGGTAAAAATGAAATTATTATTACCCTAACACATGTCCTAATTCTATTGGAAAAGTTTAATTCTAGCAAAAACAACCTTAGAAATAAAATATAACCATTTAGGACTACTTGGATTAGATTAGGACATTTATTATTAATTTATTTAAAGAAGGGTTAAAATAGTTAAAATCAATGTTTAATAAGTAAATAATTTTTAATATAGGGTTATAAATATGATAAATTAGACTATAAATATTCATTAGAAAGATAAAACGATTTCCTACATAATAATATTTTATTTATAATTTTTAGACATTAAATAATTTAATTTATTTATGACACAATGATGATGCAATAATTATCTTATTAATGAAATATTGAAATAATTGATGTTAAAAATACCCAAATAAATGTAATTTGAGACATTTTATGAATTCCGTTAATTATCTAGGTTAATATGGCGTGTTAGTATTTATTTAATTAATTTTTATCGAAATAATAAATCTGTTATGATTTTCACAATAATCAATTACTAAATAGTGTCAAAATTGACATAAAATTGTTTTTAAAACAAATATTATATTATTGATTGTTATTTTATTGCTAAAAATATATGGTTCGGCCAAGATACTTATATCATTATAGGTGTATCATTAATGGACCACTTGATGGTATCTTGGATGTATATGGTATTTTTATTAACTATATAATATAAAAATACAAAGTGACATGGTAAATGTCAATCTAATTAACTAAGAGTTAAAAATAAAAGATAAGGATAATATAATGACCTAAACTTGTCTAAATTATATTGGATGAGAGGATTTAGACCCATCCCCACCTTAGCTTATAAATATTTCAATTTGGAGATATTAAAAACCGAATTTGACTTTATAATAAAATAATATATTTAGTTATTCCAAAGATGCCCCTCTCCTCCCTTATAAAAGGGAACCTCATCCCACTCCTCCTCACACAAATTTTAGCCTTCAATCTTGGCAAATACCTGACCATTTCACTTCACCACTTCCCTAGAAACATCCTAGAGGTCCTGGTATTCTTCAAAGTCCAATTGTATTGCCCTAAGAGGAGGTCTCAAAGAGGCGCTTCAAAGAAGAGGTAATGCCCGTTACCGATTCTTTCATCTTTATTTCTTCTTCCACTTCTTCTTCATTAGTTATTTAATTATGAAGTAATAACATCAATGTCAATCATATACTGATATTTTATTATAAGTGTGAAACAACCCTATTTCACCATCTATCCATCCTACGGAAAATGAAATCACCGCACGTGCGTACATACGGAATACCATCTCCACGCCGTGGTGTAATCTATTTTCCCCCACCACTTTACCTGTATGGGTATAATAGTGTAAATAATAACTATATCTGATTATTTTAATGTTATATTGATTCTTAAATAGTATACATACACTCGAATACAATTCCACGATCATGGGAACAATATTATCGCTCGTGCGTACGTACGGAATACCGTCTCCACGATGTGATGCGACTCGTTCTACGTGATCGTCATTGAATAATGATTATATAAATGAATTAAATGAATGAATATGATATATATTACACTAATACCATTATGGAAATAAGGTATCTATAACCTAAAGAAAATAATAAGAATTTATTCGATAAAACACGCATAAGAATAAAAATTAATAAACACCTGAATAACAAGTAGTAATGAAATATTACTAATAAGAAGCTTAGAATATGACTATGTATGATATAATAACAATAAGTATGATTCATTAATAAGTCAATAACATTATTTAAATCATTATACAGGAGGTTCGGACACTTACGAAGAAAATCGAACCTAAGGTAAGGGAAAATATCACAATCTCATTTTTATCTGAGATTGTTTATACTTTGGTATTTACTGGGGTGTATTTTATCATACACATCCATGTTTTCTCAATATGTAATATCATTTCCATCCACCTAAAATTGTTTAAATCCAATTTTACCCTTCGGTGAGATTTTAGTAAATGATATGAAAGCAATCTTTTGTCGTTTTTCATACGAGGTACTTTTTGACTTTTCCGACAAAAGTACGAGAAGAATGTTTTTTTTAACTTATATGGCATGAATGGATTTTTAAAACATTATTTCCAAGAAGCTTACTTTACAATTTTTCAAGTTTATTTTTAATAAACATCATTAGTTTTAAGTTGTATGACATATTAAGAAAGGAAAAGTGTTTTTGAAGTAGAAAGGATATTTTCCCCAAGAAGGGAGTTCAAGTGCATTATCAAAATTATTTTCCATCTAAGATAATATAGGGTTCTATTTCTGTCCCTATTATTACATTAATTTTATTATTTTGTGATGGAATTATTTTTATTAATTCCTTTATCTTATATGAACTGTTTTATGAATTCATGATGTTTAAAAAACCCATTTTTATTACATGGGTTATGCAATGATGTATGATTTATGATTTTTTGGCACACATAAGAATGGTATCATTATGAGATGGGTGGGACCTATATCTCCCTCCAATTAATTGGGTAAAGATTTTATATCTCATGAGATATACATGGCTGGAACGGTAGGTTAAACCGGTTCAGTGAAACAATACTTAAACGAGGAGTGAACTCGGTTCAGAAATGGACTTTGTCCACTAAGATAGTCCTGCCATGAGTCTTGACTAATAAAAAATGATTCTCTATGATTATGTGTATATCCCACAAAGCTTCATGTTTTATGTTATGATTATTGTGATTACATTTCACTTAAATTATTTATCCCATGTTATCAAAATAAGATCTCTTTTGTAGGGTAATATTTCCAAAATGTCATGTTCTTATGAATATGATGTGATTGATATTTCTTTTTTTTATCCTTACTGAGCATGTGAGCTCACCCTTTTGTATGTTTTCTTTCCATAGGTCCGGAAGAAGGTTATTAATTATGATATGTGAAAAGGGACTATAGATATGATGACATAAATGGGAGACAATGTAGACGCTTTATGAACCTGTTGTTTATGTTTCCCAGTTTCTAAACACATTATACCTATACGGTCCTTCCATGGTTTTGTTATATGTTGTAATTAGTATGTTTCAATTTTGAAGTATTAAAAATGTATTTAAAGTATTGGTCGTTATATTTAATATTTATTCAATTAAATTTACTATTATTCAAAATAATCATTGTTAGTTTTTCAAAAGTATGTTAAAATATTAATACACATTAAAAATGATGATTAATCAAGTATATAGGTTTAAAAATTATGAGAAATTCATAGATAAATAGATAATTTTTTCGACTCCAAACAATTATTTCTTTCATAAGAAGATTATATGATGACATAAAATAATTGCAACTCATGTGAATCATCTTCAACAATTATTGAATTGTAGATAATTTTTTTTGGATAATTATAGTTGGCATGACATGAATTTCATTTTTATTTTCAAAAAAATATCAAAATGAGTATGTGTGATAAATAACGATATGATTTATTTATGGAGTTTTATTAAAAAAATCTATATATTAATTATAATTAAAAATAGATTTATATTAAATTCATCATTCTTATCAAAACACCAATAAATTTTATAACATAAGTAAAAAATTTCATTAAGATTATCTTGAATCCCACTATTCAATGAATTCTTATACAATTCACTATCATGGAAAAATTTATTAGATGAATCGTCATTAGAGTGATGGGTATCAATATTTTTTTTTGAAATTTAATAATTATGATATAATATGATAAATTAATTGTGAAATCTCAGTTATGATAACAAATTCCGAATCTCTCTTAACCTTTTCATTAAGAAAAAAAATTAATTCTTAGTTGAAAACATTTCTACAATATTTGAATTTATGTATATAATATTATTTTCAAATAAAAATTCATGAATTAGAAACAAA
Source organism: Viscum album (assembly GCA_963277665.1). Lineage (NCBI taxonomy): Eukaryota > Viridiplantae > Streptophyta > Magnoliopsida > Santalales > Viscaceae > Viscum > Viscum album. The sequence continues at coordinate 1,575,492,082 of OY728165.1, read as the reverse complement.
ATTAGATAGTCAATATTATCCTACATCTCTTGATTTTCCTTGGAAATTACAGCAAATAATATTCCCAATGATGTTCCAAAACATGTTTATGGAATATTTCTTCAAAAACATTATAATTCGGTATATTGATTTGATGAATTTTGTTAAAAAAAACTTTATAGAAATATGAATAATGATATTTTAAACCAATTTTAGTAATTTTTAATGATATATTAAAATAATTATTCATTTTATGCACGATGTAACTTTAAAATATTATTATCAATTTTATGAATTCATTGAATAATATTTTTAAATAATGAATCAATTTTAGTAAAACACACATTTGAAAAAGTTTCTACTCATTACAAGAATGAGATTTCTATTAAACCATATTTATATACGGTATAATTTTTTAGATATTCAATTCAATATTAAGAAAAATAAAATGAAATTAAATAATAAAAAAATGAAATATATTTTTACAAAAATTTATTTTGATGTATTTGATGTCAATTTTATAAAATGTATAATGATAGAAGATTTCAGAATACGCATCATACATGACATGTTTTACTAAATTTTAGTAATTTAAAATTAGAAACATAATTATATTTGATCAAATAAAATGTATACTACATTTTATAAACATTCATTGAGAAATGAATTAAGAAAAAAATACATGGTGATTTATAATATATTATGGATTTAATGTTGTAACCAAATCCTTTTTATCCTTTATATATAACATATTAATTATTTTTAATGTCACATGGATTTATTTAAATGTAATGAAAATTTAAACAAAATATATATAAAATTTCTTCAAGTCAGGGTAGATTTTTTTCAACCTAGATATTAGTGTTAAGTGGTCCATATTTATATGTGATGAAAGATGAGCCACAAACTAGTATCTTAGAGTTATTTGCGTACCACCAGATTATGGGTAATGAGATAGTGGCTAACTAGAACGGTTGGAATAATCTCACGAAAGACCCAAGTGACACCTACTAGCTATTAAAAATTCCATGGTTATTAGGTGTAAATTCTAGTATCCTTGGTTTTATATAGAGCTGCCAGCCTACTAGCAGGAACCAATTAACTCACTCAGGAGCCACCATCCCGTTGATGGTTCCAATTTTTTTTATTAATTTTGATAGTTTTATAAAAATCATATAATATGATTTTTTTAAAAAAAATTTACTATATAATATATTACCTTAATCAACTACAGGGAACCTTTGATCTGTATTTTGATTGAATTTTCTCTCTCTTTCCCCTCTAATCAACACTTCAATCATAGTTCAATCAATCATTTCCTAAATGTTATTTTCCAAATAAACTGTTCTCAGTCATATCCATCTTTTGTGTATGATAATTGATATAAAATTTATTTTATAGTTCAATGGATCATAATTTTATTTAATTTCCAATTCATGAAATATTGGGAGATAAAATTTTAAATCACGAAAATATACATCTCCCTATAGTTATATTCCAAACACATTAGTTGTTGTTGGATATGATTGATTATTCTAATAAAATATCAATATGTATTTTCATATATTCCGTTAATATTATTAATGTATTCATAATGTTAATTTTTACGTATTGTTTGAGGAATCATTGTATCTTTAATGTGTACCCTCTGGGGTTTGTTACATCATGAGACACAACACTGAATGTATAATATCATTATCAATTGGAAAAATTTGATGGTATTGTATGATCTATCTTATTATAATATAATTTAATAATTGGATACCATTAATTATATGACACATTATTCCATTCTATTTTAAAATTTATATGTGAAGATTTCAATAACCTTTGTAATCCTTTTTTGATATGACATGCTAGTTATTTTTTCTATTATATTGTGTTTTTTATTGTTCATAAACAGTTGTCACTATTTCATAAATATCATAAAAAATGATTTCACAAACATGAAAACATTTCTTTTTAATGTGGGTGTGTGAATGAAATTTTTTATAGTCATGGATCTAGTTTGTATTTTTGTTCAAATTTTAATAGTAAACATTAGAGTAATGTTTTAATTTCCTTGTAAAATTTGAATATGTCCATTATTGAAAACAACATACACATTATCTTAATAGGGAATAAAACTATAGATTTTTATATTTAAAATGGTTCTATCATTTTTCAATTTATGTACTACCATAAAACATGAATATACTTGGTATGATATAGATTTTATATCACCTTGAATGTGGGATTAGAATTTTACATTAATTTTTGAATGTGTTAATCTTCCAGTTTATTCCACTTTTACTCTAAAATAGTGCCAATATAGGTCGAGTCATTATTTGTGAGCATGGTTATAACATGATTAGATATCAATTCATTTGTTTTTCTAATTTACACTATTATCATTAGATAATATTCAATATATTTCTACAAATTATTTTAATGTTTGGTGGTTGGTTTCCTAGGGGGTTTATACTCAAACCCAGTCTATGAATCTCAATATGTGGGATGAAATTATAATTTGGGATCACAAAATGATAATGAAACATAAATTGGTTATTTGAGACATTTGTGATTGGATAATGGATGAAATATTACAGTGGAATTCATATTTTTTCAATTATTTCCATTTCTATCTATATCTATAATGATTTTAATGATCTACAAAATTGAGAATATTCAATTATATTGTTCTACATTTCATGTAATATGTATACATCATGTTATTTTTTAGAATATATAGTAAAATTATATGATTTTAGTCATGATTTTCTATATTTCTAATTCATGTTGGTTTTTACAGAGGGAATATTCTCTTACATAATCCATTGAGTCCCTATCAGCTATTTGGAATACATTTTAACATGTGATGTGTTCATGAGGACATGTGTCACTCTGTTATGGACCTGGTGAGTTGGATCGGGGTGTTACAAGGTGGTACCAATTAATAGTTTTACCTTTAATTTTTTTGTATTTATTTTCTTCATAAACATGTTGGTGGCATGTTATAATGGATATTTTATATGTTGAACTATGTAACAATAGTATTTAATGTTCTTGGGAAAATCATGTTAAATGGTCCACCATGTCCTTGGGGTATGCGATTTCTATTATCCGGTTACCTTTTACTGTTGATATTTATAAACATTAGTGATTTACATGATTTTTTTTATATTTTATAGGATTATGGTGAATTAATACATCATGGACTATCATGTATGTTCATATATAATTTATATCATTATTATGTAAATAGATATTCAATTAATTATCTATAATAATTTTTTTTTTCTATTGAGTGTTATATATTATTTATATCATAATTAAATAAAAAATTTCTATATTAAGCTATATATATACTAATATAACTTATGTGGGGGTATGTATAACAAGAATTTATTATCATGTACTATAAATGGTGTTATTCTTTTTGGATGTGTGTAATTTCCTAGGATAGTTTTGCATGTAGTGATTATTCTCTATGACTATCAGTTGATTGATATATATAGTCATTAATGAAATTGAAGTTTAATTGAGTGATCATTGTCTAATTAAAAAAATTACCCCATCAACATCATATTAAAGGAAAACATATGTATTTTTCCCGAAATTCATTCATTAGGTGTGTTGTAGATATTATTCCTACAATCATGAAGGATAATTTATCAATGTATACTCATGTAGTCATTTCAATGATCCAGGCTACAGAACCACATATGTATTGGTTCAATATTATTATAATATTTTAGGGAGAAGGGGAAAATTGAGTAAATAAAAAAAATTTATATTACATAATATTTATTCCATTAACATCCCAGACCATATTAGGAAATATATGGCCATACTAAATTGTATAATAAGAAGAAAAAATCAGTGGAATCATTATCCTAGTGTGGACTCCATATAGTCCTTAAGAGAAATTAATAATATTTTTTCATGATGATTCTTCTTGGAGGTGGTGGAGCAGAAGAAGTCATCCTAAAAGGAATTGAATTTGACTTGTATTTTATTAGGGAACCTGTTGTTTGTGTTTTAATCTCATTTACATAAATTGTTCACCATTATTATCTTCTTATACAAAATCAATATGACATAATACTGATATATACTTATTCTACATGTTTTATGGAATTGATATTTTTCCCTTGTATTATCTAGAAATTAGAATAGAATGCATAGAATATTGTGATCATACTATTACTTTTATTGTGGATTTAGGTGTGAAATTGTGTCCTAAAATAATAACCAAGATTCATTTATATTTATCGATTGATTTATAATTTCATAGAAGACGAACGAGAATTATTTCATCTTCCATAACTCAGTGGACAAGTGATTTAAATAGCATGGGGTATTATGTGTTACCTTCTTAGTAATATTACAAATATTAATTGTAGAATATAGTATGGTAGAAATAGGATACTTGTGTATAGTAGAGTTTATTATCCTCAATATATTGATTGTGGTTTGGTAAAATGATTTAATTATTGTTAAAAGAGGGAAATATATTATTTCTTAAACAAAACTATCAAATGAATTTTACTAATGTGAAAAATAGGAATATTTTTTCTTCATGAACCATATATAGTATCACGAAGACCAAATAATGCTGCAACCGGATTAACATAGAAATGGCTACATACTTTATAAATTTCAACAACCCTGGTGAGTCATTAAGATGAGTGGTAGGGCCATGGATTTCATTTAGTTAGGTAGTATATATTATAATATATTCTAGAAAATTTTTCAATTTACCATAACCTATTCTATTTATGGTTAACATTACATCTACTGTCACTACGTAATTTTTTTACAATCGATTAATAATTCTTTAAATCTTATCATGTCTTTCATGTTACAAAAATTCCTATTAAATTATCCACATGATTTAATTATCATGATATATCATTGATTATTAGATTGGTTTTTAATATTTAATTAGATTATATATGACTATGGTGAATGTGACTTTCAACAGTGACTAGTTACCTATTTATCACTAACACAATGATTACAATAAGATATGGGAATCCATTATTAATCCTATGGGGGATAATTTCGTTTCCCCTACAAAATGAGATTATTTATAATTTTTAATGGACCTATATATGAGTTGGTTATTCTTTTTACATAGTTGTTATTATGAATTGATCTTATGGATGGTCAGAATGTAGAACCATAGTCTTTTTCTCCTATGGTGAAATGTTACCAAGATTTCTTCCTAGTTTATTTCCACTAACTTATAAATGATATATTAATTGATCTTGATAATGAATTAATTATAGTAGGACTACCCAATTTGTTTCATCTATATAATATATTTGTGTATTAGTTGAAGGAACTACTGGGTTATATTTGAAATATAGAGTAAAATTGATTTATTAAACTAATAAAATGACATTGGAGATGAGCTATTTTATTAATCAATAGAGTACTTAATAGCCTTTTTATATTAATGAACTATAGTAAGATAAACTAGGTCATATTAATACACATGTACACATTTCTTAAAGTATCTAATTTTTTGATCATTTGATGAGATCATGGTGTTTCTATAGTATTAAATTTTGGTTATGCTACCACCATCATTATTTTAATATAGAATATATACCTAATTCAACAATTATGAGTAGGAATATACTATATTAATGTCATGTCATTCCATTTCAATCAAAGAATTAACCTATAGTGTCTATGGATCTTATGAATGTGACTCTCAATCTATATCATGACTCTTTTGTTATTGTTTCCATTTATATTATTCTATATTAAATACAGACCCTGAATATTCATGTTCAGAACCATGAAAGAGAATTGAGTACACATTCATTGAATATTATTTTTTTTTCATGATTTTGAAGATTCAAACTTAGATAAAATAGGTTTATTTCCCAAGGTTTTTATCTTTATAATGAATGATTCTAAATTTATCTAGAGAAGATAGATAATATGAATTCATGTAAATTTCCTTGAAACATGTTTGAGATCATGAATTCTGTAGGTTTTGATGGGTGATACATATGGTTTGATCAAGATTTCCCCTAGTTTAATGATCCTATGACTTGGATTAAAAATACAAGATTAATCTTTTAGTTTAATGAATATTATGAAGAGGCATTCCTATATCTTATTTTTTTTCATTATTGATAATTAAAATGTATAATGAAAATGGGATTCGTTATGTGGTTTTGTGGGATTTTTTGGATATTTTAAATGGTTCTATAATAATTCAAAGAGTGAAAGAATATACTTTTATGTCTCCTTATAAATCAAACCATAATATAAATGTCACAACTATCAATCTAGAGATTGTGGTGGTGGTACATTCGTTAATGTGTTGGCTCTATAATATATATTGTGAGATTTATTTCATTAGCATGGTTCATAGGGTCATTTTGTATGTATTCTATTATATATAAAATATATTTGGATATATTATGTTAACATAAAATGAAAATCCATTTTCTATTCTATCATAAGTAAAATATTGTTTTATAGTGAATGGTCATTAAAATATGAATGGAGGTAGATTATCCTTTTGGATAGATATTATGTCGGAGAATTGAAGGATCAAGGACTCATGACCAATTATCCATTAGAAATTACTTCTACCATGGTAAAATAGTTGAATTAAATCTTGAATACTATTTTATATTGTTATTTTATACCTAATTTACTCATCTTGAATGATAAGGTATTATAATGTTCATTCGTTGTTCATGAGAATGTTGTGGTCCAAAAATTCACTGATTTAAGTGTAAATGATGGGTTGTCATTATTCAACGTAGTATATGAACCCACGATCTACTAAGATGTATAATAATATAAGATATTATTTCTACTGTGAAAGTATGTAAATGGATATTGCAGGATTCATCACTCATTGTAATAACATTAAAAAGGTTATGTTTATACATCATCAACTAGATGGATTCTATAATCATCTATATGTTACTATTTGGAATTGGATTGACGTGATTATATACATTCATAATGATTCACCGATGATCCATAGAGTTTTAGATTTTATTTGATGTAGTTAGTTATTCATCAATGGTGGTGAATTTCATAATGATAAAAGAGACAAATTCCATGTTTTAATTAGTTAAAATCAAGATCCAAGAGGTCATATTTCTTCGTGGAGTTTATCTGATAATTTTTTTAGTAAGGAATTGGTATTTTGGTAAAAATATACTCATATAATTAATATTTTAATGGATACTCAATAAGATATGAGTGTTTAATTTCTTATTTATATTAATGGGTATTTATAGCACACAATACAAGTTTTTTAGGGTATTAATTAGTCATACATCAAATATTTTAGTAGATCTTGAGATGATCACAAAGAAATGGAAATGTTTTTTACATAACAAAATTTATCAATTATTTGATCATAACTCACCATTAAAACCTAATTATGGTTGATGGTATTATTCTACATTGTGTTTTCATGAGGCAGGTGATGGACCTATTATATGACATAGATGATACATGATTCCTCTAAAAGTGTCCAATTCTTATTGATTTTTTTAAACCTATGTTAGTAGAGAACACTCTTATACTAACCAAAGGTAGAAACCCATAAATATTGATTAGAGGGATTATATTTTATAATTTATGTCACCTTGCTAATGATATAGATATAAGCGGAAACAGATCATATTATTAATGTTTTTTGTAGAAAAACTTGGGATTTGAAATCATTCTAGAATAGTGTCAAATGAATTAGACCTCCATTCATTATATAATTTTATTTATAATATGTTAATATTAATCAAATTCATGGGGATGATAATAATTAAATGAATTCCAATATTAGTGAGGATGTTAATTTGTAACCAGTGACTACATTTTAGAAATGAAAAGTATGGATTTAAGGATGAAGGGAGAAGGTGCTATGGGTGATGACATGTAAATTTTTTATAATTTATTCAATTACCGAATAATATAAAAGTATTCCTGAAATAGAGAGTCATATTTCAATGAATAATGGACCAATTGTTTTCAATATAACCTATAAGGAAACTTCGTAATGTTTATCTATCACTAGAGTAATATATTAGTAACATTATTAAAAATAAAAAAAATATTAATTTCTTTTTTACTTTTTTATAAATTTTATAGTATCTTTTAGGTTTAAGAGGATCAATAATAAAATTTAATGGCACAAGGTGAAATGACTAGACATCATATACATCCATGTGTGACACAAGGTAAATTCTATATATCCCAGAACTAGACACTGGAAGGGGCTATAGGAAAAGAAGAACATTAGTTTCATATATTAGCTGGTAAAAAACAACAATCAGATTGAAAAAGAAATATTCTCCTAATCTACATGGATAACCATCCATCTCACTGTAAAATAATGTCCATTTTGGGTTATTTTAGCTCAGTCTTTTTTTATAGAAGGATTTTTCAATAATAGTGTTCCCATATAAATTCAACAAACATAGATTTTGTTTATTCTCCTCCCCATGATCATTAATTAATAATCCATAAAATAACATGCTGATATATTTCAAAATAATTTTATATATAATTCCCCACCCTTAGTTTTTTCACACATATATCAACATATTAGAAATGAAAATTAAAATTCATCCAGACAAGGGTGGTACTCATTAGGTAAGAAAAATCAAGGGTGGTACTCATTAGGTTATGGATAACTCTAGAATTATTAATTTATAATTTGGAATATATATATAATTTTGATCATCCTCTTGATGGATAATTGATATATCTGCAAGGGTGGTTGTAACACCCGAGACTTTTATGTTATATAAATCATCAAAGGAATCTTTTTCTACACAACACTTTCTTGGCTTGCTTTACACGCAATCGCGACCTTCCTCGATAGCTTGCGTCGTACGCAATACCGAGTTTCACTAAACATCAATATGCTATTAAAACTAGCCGTTATGAATAATAATAACCACTTTTTGAAATTTTATAAATTTTATTTTTCAAAATGGACTTCATTTTTGGACTCAGAATATCGAAATTAGCCTAGGGTGAAATTTTGGTATTTTTCTGAAAACTTTCAATTTTTGATGAATAGTGAAACCACTAAGTGGTAGGTTAAAAACTGAATTTTGCATAAAACATAATTTTACCGCTTCTGTGAATGGAATTTCAAAAATCCGAGAGACACGGTTAATATCAAGGACTAAAATGTGGTTCAATGAGATTAAAAAATAATTTTTTGGTGAATAGTAACTTTTTACTATTTTTACCGCGGTTAATAGTAAATAGGGTATCTAAGGGTAAATATGATATTAATATTACCCTAACACATGTCCTAATTCTATTGGACAAGTGTAATTCGACCAAAAACAAACTTAGGAATAAAATATGACCATTTAGGCCCACTTGGATTAGATTAGGAGATTTATTATTAATTTATTTAAAGAAGGGTTAAAATAGTTAAAATCAATGTTTAATAAGTAAATCATTTTTCATATAGGGTAATACATAAGATAAATTCGATTGTAAATATTCATTAGAAAGCTAAAAAGATTTCCTACACGATGGTATTTTATTTGTAATTTTTAGACATCAAATAATTTAATTTATTTATGACACAAAGATGATGCAGTAATTATCTTATTAATGAAATATTGACAAAATTGATAATATAAATACCAAAATAAATGTAATTTGAGACTTTTTATGAATTCCACTAATTTTCTAGGTTACTATGATATATTAGTATTGACTTAATCAACTTGGTTCGAACATATAATTCTGTTATGACTTTGACAAAAATCATATATCAAATAGTGTCAAAATTGACACAAAATAGTTTTTAAATCAAATATTATATTATTAATTGTTATTTTATTCCTAAAAATCTAAGGTTCGGCCAAATGACTTAGATGAGGATATATATATTAATAATAAACAATTTGGGGTTCTTTTGGCATGTTATAGTAAGTGTATTAACCATATAGTGAAAGAAAACAAAAAGACATGGTAAAAGTTAAATTATTTAACTTAGAGTTAAATTTAATTGATAAGGTTAAAATAATATCCTAAACTTGTCTAAATTCTATTGGTTGATAGTATTTTGACCCCTCCCCACTTTAGCTTCGAAATAAGACCCTTTGGAACCATTATAAACCGATTTTGTCTTTAATATAAAATAATATTTTGAGATATTCCTAAGGTGCCCCTCTCCTCCCTTATAAAAGGGAACCTCCTCCCCCTCCTCCTCACACCAATTTGAGCACTCAAGATCGGCCAACCCCTGCCATTTTCCCTTCTCCACTTCCCTAGAATAATCCTAGAGGTCCTGGTCTTCTCCAAAGACCAATCTTAGTTCCTTAAGTGGAGGATTCAAAAAGGCGTTCCAAAGAAGAGGTAATATCCATTACCGATCTTTTCAATTTCTTTCTTCTTCAACTTCTTCTTCTTTAGTTGTTTCATGATAAAGTAATAACATCAGTATTACTTACATACTGATATGTTATTATAAATATGAAACAACCCTAATTCACCTTCTATCCATCCTACGGAAAAATGAAATCACCGCGCGTGCGTACGTACGGAATACCGTCTCCACGCCGTGGTGTAATCTATTTTCCATCATCACCTTACAAGGATGGGTATAATGGTGTAATCAGTAACTATATATGATTATTATTAAGTAATATTGATACTGAAATAATATATATATATACTCCAATACAATTCCACGATCATAGGAACGATATCATCACTCGTGCGTACGTACGGAATACCGTCTCCACGATGTGATGCGACTCGTTCTACATGATCTTCATTTCATAATGATTATATAAATGAATTGAATGAATGAATATGGTATATACTACACTAATACCATTCTGGAAATGAATTATCTATAACCTAAAGATAAGAATAAGAATTTATTCGACAAAACACGCATAAGAACAAAAAGTTATAAAGACCCGAGTAACAAGTAACCATGAAATATTACTAACAAAAAGCTAATAATATGACCATATATGATCTCATATCAATATGTATGATTCTGTAATAAGTCAATAACATTATTTAAACCATTATACAGGAGCTTCGGACACGAACAAAGCAAATCGGACCTAAGGTAAAGGAAATATCACAATCTCATTTTTTATCCGAGATTGTTTATTCGTAAGTATTTACTGGGGTGTATTTTATCATCCACATCCATGTTTCATCAAAATGTAATATTATTTCCATCCACCTACAATTGTTTAAAACCATTTTTACCCTTCGGTGAGTTTTTAGTAATATGTATGAAAGGAATCTTTTGTCGTACGAGGTACTTTTTGAATTTTCCGACACAAGTACGAAGATTGTTTTTTTTAACTTATACGGCATGAATGGATTTTTAAAACATTGTTTCCAAGAAGCTTCCTTTACAAGTTTTCAAGTTTATTTTTAATCAACTTCTTTTATTTTAAAGTTGTATGACATGTTATGAAAGGAAAAATGTTTTTGAAGAAGAAAGGATATTTTCCTCAAGAATGGAGTTCAAGTGTTTTATCAAAATTATTTTCCATCTAAGATAATAAAGGGTTCTGTTTTTATCCCTATTATTAAATTTATTTTTTTCATGTTGTGATGGAATTATTTTGATGAATTCCTTTATCTTATATGAATTGATTTATGATGTCATGATGTTTCAAGAATCCCATTTTTGTTACATGTGTTATGAGATGATGTATGTTTTATGATTATGTGGCACACATAAGAAAGGATTCATTATAAGATGGGTGGGACCTATATCTCCCTCCAATGCATTGGGTAAAGATTTTATATCTCATGAGATAGACATGGCTGGAACGGAAGGTTATTTCGGTTCAGTGATACAGGACTGAAACGAGGAGTGAACTCGGTTCAGAAAGGGACTTTGTCCACTAAGATAGTCTTGGCAATGAGTCATGACTAACAAGAAATGATTTTCCATGATTATGTGTGCATGCCACAAAGATTCAAGTTTTATGTTATGATTATGGGGATCTCATTTTCACTTCTATGATTTATTCCATGTTATGATATTATGATCTCTTTTGCAGGTTTTGATTTTCATAAAGATATGATATGATTTTTATTTCTTTTATTTGCCCTTGCTGAGCATTTGAGCTCACCCTTTTATGTTTTCTTTTCCCTAGGTCAGGAAGATGGATATTAATTAGAATATGCTAAAAGGGACCCTAGATATGATGAAATAAATGGGAGACACTGTAGAAGATTTATGAACCAGTTGTTTATGTTTCCCCAGTTTCTAAAGACACTATACCTATATGGTCCTTTGTGGTTTTGTCATATGTTGTAATAAGAGTGCTTCAATTTTGAAGTATTAACAATGTATGTAAAGTGTGGGTCGTTATAATTGGTATCAGAGGAAAGGTATAGTCAACCTTTGGAAACTAGGATGTGAAAGCCTTAGTAAGAACCCTAAGGATAAGTCTAAGCATAGAACACAATCTTAGTGTTTTAGAAATGGCCTTGAATAACTTAGGATAAGACCATAAGCATGAAAATTTTATTCTTGAATTATGTGGTTTCCTATTATAATTACTGTTGCTCACACTATTCTTCTTGGTTTTAGTCAATGGCTGGAACCCGAAGGAACCGTGTTAATGCGGAATGCGATGGGCAATGCAATGATTGTCCCCCTGAGCAACCAAACGATATGGGAGCTGGAATGAAAAATCTTGTAGCCATGCTCACACAACTTTCTCAAGCTATGAATCATGCAGGATTTCCAAACGAACAAAGAAGGGAGCAACATTCTGTTGAATCCTTCATGAGGCAGCGTCCACCATCTTTCAGCGGGTCTACTGATCCATTAGTTGCTGAACAATGGATTAGTACTACTGAAAAGATATTTTCAGTTCTTCAATGTTCTGAGCATGATAAAGTCATCCTAGCAGTGTATCGTTTGGAAGGAGATGCGGATCAATGGTGGAATCTTGTTAAGAATACGAGGCAAAGGGATGAAATTGAGTCTATGGAATGGGACGAGTTCAAGAACTTATTTTTCAATAAGTACTTCCCTCGTATTCTCCGAACAAAGATGGAGAAAGAGTTCCTTGAACTGAAGCAAAGGGATGATGAATCTGTTAGTACCTATGAAGCAAATTTTACAAGACTTGCAAGGTACGCTTCTGGTATTATTATCCAACCTGAGAGTAAGATCGATCGATTCGTTAGTGGCTTAAAACCAAGACTTCGAAGGGCGTTAGCCATAAGGGACTTCAATAGCTACGAGGAAATCGTTCGATGTGCTCTCAAAGTCGAGATGGAGATTGGAGTAACCCATCAGTCACATGGGTTTGATAAGAAGAGGAAGATGGAATTCAAAGAAAAATCTAAAGAGCACACGGAAAAGAAGATGAACTTTCCCTTATGCTCAAAGTGTGGAAAGAAACATGGAGGGAGTTGTCTTAAATGGACAAGTAAATGTTTTAAATGTGGAAAGGAAGGTCATCGGGCATTTGAATTCCGTGATAATGGGAAGAAGATGTCTAATGATGCAAACAAAGGAAGGGATACACAGAATGAACATGCTACACTTCAATGTTTCAAGTGCAAGGAGATGGGGCATTATGCCAATCAATGCCCAAATCCAAGGGTTGATGATGATGGTCGACGTCAACAAACTCTTAAGGCTAAAGACAAAGGAAAGTCACATGCAATTTCTATCAGTGATGTGGAGTACGATAACGATGTGGTGAAAGGTACACTTACCATCCACTCTAATGTAGCAAATGTTTTATTTGATTCTGGATCCACCCACTCTTTTATTTCTGAAAAATTTTCTAAGGGTATCACCGTATTACCTCAACAATTAGATGTTGAGTTAGCTGTGACAACACCTAATGGCACATCAATCGCATCAGAAGTTTATAATTCTTCTCCGATCGAAGTTTGTGGGAAAGTGCTTCCTGCAAATCTTGTGATCCTTCCTTTAGTGGAATTTGATGTGATTCTTGGCATGGATTGGCTTTCTCTACATGGAGCTCATATCAATTGCCAAAGAAGGGAAGTCACATTTCATATTCCAGATCAACCTACGATCGTCTATCAATGCAAGGATGAACATAACCTTCCAATGGAAATTTCTTCCATCTTATGGGTATTGATTCCACTAAATGAAGGTTATTTATCTCAAATGGTTGGTGAGAAACTCACGATTAAGAATATGCCCATTGTACGGGAGTTTGATGATGTCTTTCCGGAGGAATTGTCGGGTCTTCCACCAAATCGTGAAGTTGAGTTTTCAATAGAACTCGTACCGGGTGCTTTGCCTATTTCAAAGACACCTTATAGAATGGCCCCAATTGAGTTGCAGGAATTGAAGAAGCAACTCCAAGAGAATCTTGATAAGGGATTCATACGCCCTAGTGCGTCACCTTGGGGAGCACCTATTCTATTTTTTAAGAAGAAAGATGGATCAATGAGACTCTGCATTGATTATCGAGAACTTAACAAGATCACTATCAAGAACAAATATCCTCTCCCACGCATTGATGACTTATTTGACCAACTACGCGGAGCTCAATACTTTTCCAAGATTGATCTTCGTTCAGGGTATCATCAATTAAGGGTCAAAAGGGAGGATATACCAAAGACGGCTTTCCGTACAAGGTATGGACACTATGAATTTATAGTGATGCCATTTGGTCTTACTAATGCCCCTGCTATCTTCATGGATCTAATGAATAGAGTCTTTAGAGACTATCGTGATCAATTTGTGGTAGTCTTTATAGACGATATTCTTGTCTATTCAAAGAGAAAGGAAGAGCATGAAGATCACTTGAGAATTATATTGAAGACCCTGAGAAAAGAGAAGCTTTATGAAAAATTTACCAAGTGTGAATTTTGGCTTCAAAAAGGTGCATTTTTGGGTCATATAATCTCAAAAGAGGGGATATCTGTGGATCCAGCAAAAACAGAGGTTATCGAAAGATGGTCAAGACCAACAACAGTAACTGAGATCCGAAGTTTTCTTTGTTTGGCTGGATATTATCGACGTTTTGTAAAAGATTTTTCACGGTTATCTAATCCAATCACCAAGTTGACTCGGAAAGGAGTTATGTTTGTCTGGACAGAGGAATGTGAAGAGAATTTCAAGGAGTTGAAAAGAAGGTTATCCAGTGCACCTGTGCTCACACTGCCTTGTAGTGGAGAAAGGTTTGTGATCTACAGTGATGCATCCAAGAAGGGATTGGGGTGTGTTCTTATGCAAAATGATATGGTGATAGCTTATGCCTCACGACAGTTGAAAAT
Organism: Viscum album; assembly: GCA_963277665.1. Lineage (NCBI taxonomy): Eukaryota > Viridiplantae > Streptophyta > Magnoliopsida > Santalales > Viscaceae > Viscum > Viscum album. The sequence goes on along the minus strand of OY728165.1, from coordinate 1,575,476,848 downwards.
CCATGAGAAAAATTACCCAACACATGATTTGGAGTTGGCTGCGGTAATCTTTGCATTAAAGATTTGGAGGCATTACCTTTATGGTGAAAGGTGTGATATTTATACTGATCATAAAAGTTTAAAGTATATTTTCACACAAAAGGAGTTGAATATGTGCCAAAGAAGATGGTTGGAGCTGATTAAGGATTATGACTGCTCAATCCATTACCACCCTGGGAAAGCAAACAAGGTGGCAGATGCATTAAGTCGACAAGACCATGCTAGTTTATCCATGATGAGGATCACAAAAGATCCAATATTTATGGATTTACAAAGGATGGATCTTGGAATTATAATGGAAGGGGAAAAATCTTATCTTTCTCAAATGAATGTTCAACCATCTATACATGTGAAGATTAAAGAGGCACAGAAAGAAGATGTCGAGTTACAAAAGAAGGTGAGAAATGTTCCTGAATTCAACCTTGATTGTGATGGGATAATAAAGTTCAGGAATCGGGTTTGTGTTCCTCCCATCCCCGAATTAAAGAAAGAGCTGCTGGATGAGGCTAATAGTTCTTCATTCTCTATTCATCCTGGAAGCACGAAGATGTATAGGGACCTAAAAGAGTACTTCTGGTGGGATGGCATGAAAAGAGATGTTGCTGAATATGTCTCTCGATGCTTGGTTTGTCAACAAGTTAAAGCTGAGAGACAGAAGTCTAAGGGGATGTTACAACCATTACCCATATCCGAATGGAAATGGGAAAACATCACTATGGACTTTGTCACAGGACTTCCTAAAACATCCAAAGGCAATAATGCTATCTGGGTCATAGTTGATCGTCTTACAAAGTCTGCACACTTCATTGCTATTAGAGAGGATTTCTCTCTAGATCAGCTTGCCAGGATATATGTAAAGGAAGTGGTAAGATTGCATGGAGTACCACTTTCTATTATATCTGATCGGGATCCGAGATTTACCTCGAAGTTCTGGCGAAGTCTTCAGCATACTCTGGATACAGAGTTGAGTTTCAGCACTGCTTATCATCCCCAGACAGACGGTCAGTCTGAGAGAACAATTCAAACCCTAGAAGATATGTTGAGAGCTTGCTCTATGGATTTCAAAGGAGGTTGGGATCAACACCTACCTTTGGTGAAATTTTCTTATAATAATAGCTTTCACTCCAGTATTCAGATGGCTCCTTATGAAGCTCTCTATGGAAAGAAATGCAGGACTCCAACTTGCTGGGATGAAGTTGGGGAAAGAAAACTATTAGGACCTGATCTCGTTGATGAAATGGCAGAAAAGGTCAGATCTATTCAACAACACATAAGAGCAGCTCAGAGTCGACAGAAAAGTTATGCCGACAACCGAAGAAAAGACCTAGAGTTTGAAGTGGGTGATAAAGTGTTCTTACGAATATCTCCCTGGAAGAGGGTTATGAGATTTGTAAAGAAGGGGAAGTTGAGCCCTAGATATATCGGTCCTTTTGAAATACTGGATCGTGTTGGGAAGGTAGCTTACCGATTGGCGCTTCCACCGAATCTCTCTCAAGTTCACGATGTGTTCCATGTATCTCTCCTGAGAAAGTACATACCAGATCCTTCACATGTACTCAGCTCAGAAGTTGTACCGCTGGAGCAAGATCTTTCTAATGAAGAACAACCGATAGAGATTCTGGATCGTAGCGAAAAAGTCCTACGGAACAAGACCACTCGCTCTGTGAAAGTTTTATGGAGAAACCACCAACTTGAAGAAGCTACATGGGAGCTTGAGGATATGATGAGGGAGAAGTATCCTCATTTGTTTGTTGCAAAGTGACGAATTTCGAGGGCGAAATTCTTTTTAAGGGGGGTAGAATGTAACACCCGAGACTTTTATGTTATATAAATCATCAAAGGAATATTTTTCTACACAACACTTTCTTGGCTTGCTTTACACGCAATCGCGACCTTCCTCGATAGCTTGCGTCGTACGCAATACCGAGTTTCACTAAACAACAATATGCTATTAAAACTAGCCGTTATGAATAGTAATAACCACTTTTTGAAATTTTATAAATTTTATTTTTCAAAATGGACTTCATTTTTGGACTCAGAATATCGAAATTAGCCTAGGGTGAAATTTTGGTATTTTTCTGAAAACTTTCAATTTTTGATGAATAGTGAAACCACTAAGTGGTAGGTTAAAAACTGAATTTTGCATAAAACTTAATTTTACCGCTTCTGTGAATGGAATTTCAAAAATCCGAGAGACACGGTTAATATCAAGGACTAAAATTTGGTTCAATGAGATAAAAATAATTTTTTGGTGAATAGTAACTTTTTACTATTTTTACCGCGGTTAATAGTAAATAGGGTAACTAAGGGTAAATATGATATTAATATTACCCTAACACATGTCCTAATTCTATTGGACAAGTGTAATTCGACCAAAAACAAACTTAGGAATAAAATATGACCATTTAGGCCCACTTGGATTAGATTAGGACATTTATTATTAATTTATTTAAAGAAGGGTTAAAATAGTTAAAATCAAAGTTTAATAAGTAAATCATTTTTAATATAGGGTTATACAAAAGATAAATTCGATTTTAAATATTCATTAGAAAGCTAAAAAGATTGCCTACACGATGGTATTTTATTTGTAATTTTTAGACATCAAATAATTTAATTTATTTATGACACAAAGATGATGCAGTAATTATCTTATTAATGAAATATTGACAAAATTGATAATATAAATACCAAAATAAATGTAATTTGAGACTTTTTATGAATTCCACTAATTTTCTAGGTTACTATGATATATTATTATTGATTTAATCAACTTTGTTCGAACATATAATTCTGTTATGACTTTGACAAAAATAATATATCAAATAGTGTCAAAATTGACACAAAATAGTTTTTAAAACAAATATTATATTATTAATTGTTATTTTATTCCTAAAAATCTAAGGTTCGGCCAAATGACTTAGATAAGGATATATATATTAATAATAAACAATTTGGGGTTCGTTTGGCATGTTATAGTAAGTGTATTAACCATATAGTGAAAGAAAACAAAAAGACATGGTAAAAGTTAAATTATTTAACTTAGAGTTAAATTTAATTGATAAGGTTAAAATAATATCCTAAACTTGTCTAAATTCTATTGGTTGATAGGATTTCGACCCATCCCCACTTTAGCTTCGAAATAAGACCCTTGGGAACCATTATAAACCGATTTTGACTTTAATATAAAATAATATTTTGAGATATTCCTAAGGTGCCCCTCTCCTCCCTTATAAAAGGGCACCTCCTCCCCCTCCTCCTCACACCAATTTGAGCACTCAAGCTCGGCCAACCCCTGCCATTTTCCCTTCTCCACTTCCCTAGAATAATCCTATAGGTCCTTGTCTTCTCCAAAGACCAATCTTAGTTCCTTAAGTGGAGGATTCAAAAAGGCATTCCAAAGAAGAGGTAATATCCATTACCGATCTTTTCAATTTCTTTCTTCTTCAACTTCTTCTTATTTAGTTGTTTCATGATAAAGTAATAACATCAGTATTACTTACATACTGATATGTTATTATAAATATGAAACAACCCTAATTCACCTTCTATCCATCCTTCGGAAAAATGAAATCACCGCGCGTTCGTACGTACGGAATACCGTCTCCACGTCGTGGTGTAATCTATTTTCCATCATCACCTTACAAGGATAGGTATAATGGTGTAATCAGTAACTATATATGATTATTATTAAGTAATATTGATACTGAAATAATATATATATATACTCCAATACAATTCCACGATCATAGGAACGATATCATCACTCGTGCGTACGTACGGAATACCGTCTCCACGATGTGATGCGACTCGTTCTACATGATCTTCATTTCATAATGATTATATAAATGAATTGAATGAATGAATATGGTATATACTACACTAATACCATTCTGGAAATGAATTATCTATAACCTAAAGATAAGAATAAGAATTTATTCGACAAAACACGCATAAGAACAAAAAGTTATAAAGACCCGAGTAACAAGTAACCATGAAATATTACTAACAAGAAGCTAATAATATGACCATATATGATCTCATATCAATATAAATGATTCTGGAATAAGTCAATAACATTATTTAATCCACTATACAGGAGCTTCGGACACGAACAAAGCAAATCGGACCTAAGGTAAGGGAAATATCACAATCTCATTTTTATCCGAGATTGTTTATTCGTAAGTATTTACTGGGGTGTATTTTATCATCCACATCCATGTTTCATCAAAATGTAATATTATTTCCATCCACCTACAATTGTTTAAAACCATTTTTACCCTTCGGTGAGTTTTTAGTAATATGTATGAAAGGAATCTTTTGTCGTACGAGGTACTTTTTTACTTTTCCGACAAAAGTACGAAGAATGTTTTTTTTAACTTATACGGCATGAATGGATTTTTAAAACATTGTTTCCAAGAAGCTTCCTTTACAAGTTTTCAAGTTTATTTTTAATCAACTTCTTTTATTTTAAAGTTGTATGACATGTTATGAAAGGAAAAATGTTTTTGAAGAAGAAAGGATATTTTCCTCAAGAATGGAGTTCAAGTGTTTTATCAAAATTATTTTCCATCTAAGATAATAAAGGGTTCTGTTTTTATCCCTATTATTAAATTGATTTTTTTCATGTTGTGATGGAATTATTTTGATGAATTCCTTTATCTTATATGAATTGATTTATGATGTCATGATGTTTCAAGAATCCCATTTTTTGTTACATGTGTTATGAGATGATGTATGTTTTATGATTATGTGGCACACATAAGAAAGGATTCATTATAAGATGGGTGGGACCTATATCTCCCTCCAATGCATTGGGTAAAGATTTTATATCTCATGAGATAGACATGGCTAGAACGGAAGGTTATTTCGGTTCAGTGATACAGGACTGAAACGAGGAGTGAACTCGGTTCAGAAAGGGACTTTGTCCACTAAGATAGTCTTGGCAATGAGTCATGACTAACAAGAAATGATTTTCCATGATTATGTGTGCATGCCACAAAGATTCAAGTTTTATGTTATGATTATGGGGATCTCATTTTCACTTCTATGATTTATTCCATGTTAAGATATTATGATCTCTTTTGCAGGTTTTGATTTTCATAAAGATATGATATGATTTTTATTTCTTTTATTTGCCCTTGCTGAGAATTTGAGCTCACCCTTTTATGTTTTCTTTTCCCCAGGTCAGGAAGATGGATATTAAGTAGAATATGCTAAAAGGGACCCTAGATATGATGAAATAAATGGGAGACACTGTAGAAGATTTATGAACCAGTTGTTTATGTTTCCCCAGTTTCTAAAGACACTATACCTATACGGTCCTTTGTGGTTTTGTCATATGTTGTAATAAGAGTGCTTAAATTTTGAAGTATTAACAATGTATGTAAAGTGTGGGTCGTTATAGTGGTACTCATTAGGTAAGAAAAATCAAAATTTCTCCCTTGTTGTGACCATATTTTGGATAAAAATTCTAGATTACTTGGATGATTAATATGGGATTATTATATGAATTTATAGTGTATAGTCATAATATAGGTGGTTGTTTTAAAAATTTTGATTCATAACTCATGATGTAGGAATTGCTCATCATTTAGTACCCTTGTATATCGTTTTATATTATGATATTTCTATGGTTATGTTTTCAACATGATATATTGATTTATTTTCCACATAATGAATTTTTAGGTTGTACAATTTATTTTAATCTATCCCGTGTTATTGGAAATAATTCTAGATATGACATGTTTATGCTTTTCTATGTTTTACATTGTGTTTGGATTTGTTAATAACCTATAGTAACATTGAAACATATCTCTTTATTTCCAATTTCAAATACATAAGATATTTTTACCTATACTGGTGGAGAATTGATGATTTGTTGGATATTTATTGATTTAGTTTAGTATTTGTATAGAATCATGATAGGGAACACTCAGAAATTGTAGGAATATCCTAGAAATATTGCATTAAATCCATGATTTGGAACAACATTAATGTTTTACTAAAGTGTACCATCTATGTTTATGAGTAGAGTAATAATGATTTTGAAGTGCCTGTAGTATGTACCGTTATGATGAAAATGAATACTAAATTGATGGTCAATATGAAAATAACAATTGAATGTGGGTGTGAAATTTTTCATTAATAACACAATGTGAACATTTAATTGTTTGATGGATTATTCCAATGGCATGGTGTTGAGGTAGGTAATTATGGGGTTTTTGGAATATTTGTTACGACATGATGACACAGAACTTGATTTCATATTTAAAATTTTAAAATATTGTCCTCACGTATTTTTTTATTATGTTAAAATTTTTGCTTCCAATGTATTCATTATATTAAATAAGGATTAGGCTTAGAAAATAACCTAGAATATTAGTGTTCTTATAAGCATTTTGTTGAGGTTTTTGGCCAATTAAATGGGAAATATATTGATTAGTTTAATATGATGATCATGGAATGAGGTGGTTGTTTGAAGATATACTGTGAATTATTTCAATAGTTTTCCATATATTTCTGTTGCATTAATTCTTGTAAAAATCTACCACATTGTAGGGTTTTGATTATGATATATGTATTGTATAACACATTAAAAAATACTGATATATTTGTTCAGATTCTTAAGTGTAATTATATGGGTTTATTAATATTTTTATAAATTTATGATGAATGACTATTTTTATCAAGGCCCATACTAGTCCCATGAAACAATTGAGTCCCTCATAAATATTCAAAATCCGATTATGTTACATGATATGTGCATGAGGCCATGTGAATCTTCATTTAAAACACTATGATTCTAGTTAGGATTAGGAATTTACAAGGTTATTTTATTTAAATGTACCACAATATATTAATATGAAATATATATACATTGGTTGTATTGAATTAAAATATCATTTTACCAAAAAAAAGAATATTTATATTTAAATATTCATTATGTGGATCATTATGGTTGTAACATTGATAGTTTTAAAAAAGTATTTTTTAAATATAAAATAATATAGAAATAATGTTGAATTTATTAATTAAAAATATATATGTGGTGTTATTATAAGGCCCCATCCTTAAAACTTACTTAATCTTGAGTTAATACAAGATTACACATTGAGGATCTTTTCAGGTTTATAGTTTTAGATAATTAGATCATAAAACTTGCAATACATTCCACATTTAAACAATGTGGTTACATAAAGATAGTATTAATTTTTTCCAATCAACAGAAACATATTTAAAATAAAAAATGGATTCTTTCTTGACACTTCCTTGGCACTATCATCATATCATTTAACTTTCCCTTGACCTGTGAAAAACATTTCAAAATACTTGGGATGAACATACAAATCTCAGTAAGGGATATAAAAATATGGAATGGAAACATGAGTTCATATATACATAATAATGAAATCATACTTTACCCATAAAACATAGGCACTTTAACATACCTCATCAAATCATGAATAAATCATAGAAATCATAAGACATAAAAGGTAACTTTATGCATTCATAACATTCTTACGTAGGGAGTAACCCTCTTGGTTACGTTTGGAATACCCACCACAGTATATTCCATAAATCTCTTCGTAGAAACCATAATGTTTCACTCCTTCGCATTTCCCAATGCATTGGAGAGCTATATCGTGCTCACCCAGCCTTAGTTTATCACGGAACCACCCATCTTCATAATAATTCCCAAGAACCTCAACATAATCATATCACATAAAACATGCATAAAGGAAACATAACATTTCTACATTTCTATCACAAGATATCAATACAACACATTGATATAATAAAAACATTATGAAAACCATTTTCAATACCAATATAAAAGAAAAGTATAACATGGTATTTATTTTTCTTTTAAAAAGAATGTATGGCTTGTAGAGGAAGCCGAAACTCAAATAATGGTCATGGCGGCAGAGAAGTCATTGTCGCCGCATACGTACGAAAAAAACATTCCCTTTTGTCTTTTAGTAAACACTTCGTATAAAAAATATCCCTTTTAAATGAACGTAAAAGTCAAAGGGTTTTATACACCGTATAAAAGAAGGTTGTGTATAAACCAAAATATTCCTCATTGAAAGGATATTGAGATGAAGTCCAATACAAAGACGATATCCTTGGATTAAGGATAAATCAATTACATAATTATGTGTGACAAACGAATACACAAAATATAAGTGAGTATTAAGTGTAATAAAATCAGAGTACATTCACACATAATCATAGAACGACATATTCAAGGAGTACAAGTTTATCCCAAAGAATCAAAATTGGGTTAAGAAGTTCCCTTGCAAAAATTCGACAGCCTAACGGCGTCACTTTAAAATTCAAAAAAAGCATTGATGAGAGATAAAAAGGGTATCTCATCACTTGGAAAAAAAATTTAAATCAATAAGAATATAGAAGAACATATCCCAACATAATAATATGTGAATTAAAAGACATAACAAAATAAGTCTTTTAAAAAGAAGAGGGTGAAAGGTTCCCTTACCAACATGGGTATCTTTCGAAACATACACCCCATGAAAGAAGGACAATACAACATGGATGTAAATACTCATAAATGAAAGTATATTACACAATGAGTAAAATAATGGCCAGTAAATACACCACTCAACGGAAATTGTGGCAAATGTAGCATAAATCTCACGGGAATAAAAGTGAGATGAAAAATCTCTTACGAAAACTTGGCAGCCTAAAGACGCCACATAAAAATTTCAAAAATGGATTTATGAGATCAAATAGGATCTCTAATAATATGACCATAAAAATTAAATTATGAGGAATATAAAAGAATATCCCCAAACATAAGAAATATGATCTTATAGAAATGACATAAAAAAGAGTACTTAAAAATAAAGAGAGGAGTCTGATCCCTTACCTTAAGTCCAACTTGTCTTGTTCGTTTCGTTATATTCCTGAATAATCAACTTTGGTCAATTTATAATTTCGTAAGGACCTCATATAAATATTATTATTCAGTTAATATCACATATTTTAATGTTATAATAATTGGTTAATAATATGAGTTCATATCAGATGTTTTTGTCGATGTTTGGTACAAGAGTCAAAAATTGAACTTGTTGGAAAATAATTTTCCATGTAGTTATAGGTACATCATATCCATAATAGTATTGATGTTTTAAATATCATATATATCCAATATATATTCATTTTATACTATTCTATAGAATTTGGAGATAAAAATTAAAATCACCGTTCATGGAGACGATAGGTTGTACGTACGCATGAACGCTACTTTCATTTTTTGTCATATTAATGGAATTAAAACAAAATGAGAAATATATATATGTGTTATAATTCCAGAATGATATACATAATTTAGATGTAATATATTACATATATATCCATTATATATATGTACTTATAATAGTACATAACATTTTGAGATAAGAAATGAAATGTACCGTTCATGGAGACGGTAAGCCGTACGTACGCATGAACGCTACTTCCATTTGTATTTCATATTTAATGGAATTAAAACATAATGATACATACTAGTATTTTAATTCCAGTATGGTATCATATATAATATCATTAAATATATCCTTTATACGTACCACATATTGTATTAATGAATCAAATCACTTTGAGGGGGCGGTAGTCCGCACTTCCTTAAAGGAAGATATCGCCTTTACCCATAATGGAAACCATAAAGGTATACCATAAATGAAAAATACAGAAGCATAAGTAAAACATAAATATATTATATATCATATATAAATATAGTGTCATCTTAATGGCCACCTTTGAAGGTGTTAGAAGAATGTTGAACAATCATTGTTTCGTGAGGCATAAATTCGCCATCCATAGAAACAGTATGTTCTTTAACCATTAGATGTAGGTGTGTGTAAGTGTAGCTAGAATCATTCTTATAACAACATCCTAGTATATTGAAGATACTGTATTTGTTACAAAATATATGAATAAAAAGATTTTAGGGGGTTGGAGAAGAAAAATAAAACAAAATGACACAAGTGAAGACATTACCTTTAAATCGGGTAACTCCCTTTGGTTTGAGCTCAAAGGCTTCCTTGGGAAGACTTCTGACCAAAGTGAGGATTCTATGAGTTATAGGGGGATGTGGAGAGACACAATTGGTAGGGTTTGTCTGAGCCAAAGGCTTTGGATGTGTGGGTAAGGAGGTAGAGGTGGGGACCTTTTAGAAGAGGAGAGGAGGGGAACTCTTGGAAAGTAAATAAATGTTACATTATTTTAGAATGAGTTTCGTATTTTAATTGTCTCACATTGATTTGTTTCTAGGATAAGGTGATAACGGTTCGAAATACACCCATAAAATAGGTTTTGGACATGTGTAGGCCTTATATTTTACATTATCTTTCTATTTTATTTAAATCGTTAATTAATGAGGTCATCGCTGCATCATCATTATGCCATAAATAATTTAATTTATTTAATGTCTAAAAATTATAAAGAAATACTATGATGTAGAAAATAGTTTTATCTTTCCAATGAATATTTATAGTCAAAACTCTGACTTGTATAACCCCAAGTAAAAATTGTTTTATTAAAACATCTCATGTTTGTGTCATTTTTACTTTAACATTAAATAAAAAGTTATTTATGTCATTTTCCAACCAATGTGGCTCCATGGGGTCCCCAAGTTGACCCATGGATTTTATTGGTCGGCCATGAAACATTAAATTAGTGTAGGAAATGTTTCTAGGTCATTTCATTTTATTAAAACATTATCCTTACTTTAAACTACACTAATTACATCTAATTGCGATTAAAAACTTAATAAGTTACTATTCACCAAAAAATTATTTTAATCCAATTGAACCACATTTTACTTCTTAATGACAACCATGTATGTCAGATTTTTGAAATTCAAAACAAAATTATGGGATAATTTCATTTAAATGGAAAATCAGTTTTTATAAGTACCACTTAGTGGTTTCACTATTCATCAAAAATTAAAGTTTTTCAGAATATTACCAAAAATTCACCCTACGCTATATTTGATATTCCGAATTAAAAAATGATGTATATTTTAAAAAATTAAAAACATATATTTTGCATTAATTAATTTAATAATTAATTTCCTTTGTCAAAACAAATAGCGTGTTTTTATGAAACACTAAGTATCAAAAGATTGACACTTGTTTAAGTCCGATTTCAAAGTAAAATTAATTCCAAAGACCACTATTGGATTAAATGGTAAAAATATATTCTAATTTCACTTTAAAACCAATTAAAAATATAATCTAATCATATGAATGAATTAGATTAAAAATAGGTTTTGAATTAAAATACAACATTTTTCACTATTCATTAAAAATTGAACTTTTTCGGAAAAATACCAAAAATTTACACAAAGTAAATTTTGATGTCCCTATTCTAAAGAATAATTTTATTTTTTCAAATATAACCCATAAAATTGTCACAAAGTGGATTTAAAAGTGGTTCTCCATCAAAACGTGGTTAATCGACCTTTTAAAGTATATTAGAATGTTTACGCTTAAAATTGGATTCATTCGCATTTTTAATCCTCTAAAATTTATTGAAAAAAGTAAAAATATTTGACAAAAATATATAATCATTTTTCAGTTAGTTCTATTCATTCCCTCCATCACAATAGCTAGGCATTAACTAGCATTTAAAATAATATTATTTTATTATTAGAGTGCAACATAATATTTCCATGAAACTCGTTGTTGCGTGCTAGGTACGCCCTCGAGCATAGCGTCCCGTTTAAAGTTATATTAATATTTTATTCACAAATATGGATAAATATAAAAATGTCATATTCTTTATTTACCTGCAGTTTTACATCCTTCCCACCTTTTGAGAATTGCGTCCTCGCAATTTTAAAATTGGGCTTCGAAACATCCTTGAAAGTCTCACATCAGAACAAGAGTCGGTAAAACATTCACTTTAAAATAACGAAAGATAAGTACAGAGGTCACCCGAGTTAACACATTGTAGGATTCCATGTAGGAAAACATGGACATGGAGAAGAAAAAATATGGTCATGTTCTGATGGAGAGTGATAGAAAACATGTTTAGGAGAAATTTAACCACATGAAAATCACACACTTGTGATGGGTTAAACGGTATTCGATTCCCCAGAAGGAAAAGTTAATAGAAAACATGTTTGTTTTAAGTTAATTTTTATTGAGGAATTTCTTCATAAGGAAACATAATCACTTATCATGTTTACTTTCAACTTTTATTAGATTCCTTAAATAAACTCATATTTTCTCTAAAAGACGAGTATTTAGGAAGACTTGTTCACATTAAGAGTACTATAATAAACTTATAGAGAATCACCTAATCCAAAAAAGAGAACTATATACTTCCCATGTGTTTAGAACCTAACCAAAACCAAAACCAAAATGGTTAGTACAAGATCAGATAATCTAGAAAATGATAACCCATTATAAAAAAAATCTATTCTTAATCTCCAGAATTTGTCCAACAAAACCCAAATTTCAACGAGGACCATTCGATAAACAATTTGTCCATAAAATTCGTCAAATTAAACCAAAATAATATTGAAACCCAAATATTTGAAGGATTTAGTCACATAGTCTTCCATGTTAAATCGTAACATTTATCTCCAAACAACACCAACTGATCTTAAAGTCTTGTTTTTAAATGTAATTATCCTAATCACATATCCTCAATGATAGGTTAATAAATTTCCATAGATAACCCAAAATCAACTTACTCTTAATTCATAAAATCATTTAACTAAAAATAATTAGTCAAACTTAAGAGGGACTTCACGTAGTCTAGTGGTAGGTGATAAATGCCCGTCACACTTTGGTTGTGAGTTCGATTCCCACAGCTTTGTCTGACGTGACTGGTTATCACACGGTCTGCGTGTTGTCCTTTTTACAAAACAAAATAATTCTTAAAACATTTCCCAAAACAAGATAAAATCATCAAAAATAATCATAACATATTTTAACCTCAAGTTTATCTCATGCCTTTCATTTTCCATCATAACATATAATAACCCATTATTACCTCAAAAGTAAGGATCATATAAACTCTAATGGTTACCTTTATAATAATTACCTGAACTTCCACATCGATTGGTCATCTCGTACATGATTCATTACATAACATACGAAGGATCAAGTGGTTGATCATGACTCTTGGATAGTTTGTTTAGAACAACCATGAGTTTCCTCATTGAATCCCCCATTTCATCCAGTCTCTTAATCAGAGAATCGCCACAGTTTCCTTTAAACCTATTGTCACTTTGGTACCTGCTAGATCCAGCCATTTACTAAAACCAAAAAGGTCAGTGTGAGTATAGCAACAAAACCATCTTGTACTAATGAGGAAGATAAACACTAAGATATACTTACTCATTAATTTTATCTAAAACTAGGACTCTTTCTGAAATCATAACCATTATGGTAATGTCACTTATGATTAAAGAATACCCTAACCTCTAAAGTTATTTAAACCAACATCTGATACCAACTATACGGACCCATCCTTAATCCTTACTTAATCTTGAGTTAATACAAGATTACACATTGAGGATCATTTCAGGTTTAGAGTTTTAGAGAATTAGATCATAAAACATGCATTATATTCCACATTTAAACAAAGTGGTTACATAAAGATAGTATTCATATTTTCCCATCAATAGAACCATGTTTAAAATAAAACATGGATTCTTTCTTGACACTTCCTTGACACTATCCTCATATCATGTACCTTTCCCTTGACCTGTGAAAAACAATTCAAAAAACTTTGTATGAGCATAAAAATCATAGTAAGGGATATAAAAATATGGAAAGGAAACATGAGTTCATATATACATAAGAATGAAATCATAATTTACCCATAGAACATAGGCACTTAAACATACCTCATCAAATCAGGAAAAAATCATAGAAATCATAAGACATAAAAGGTAACTTGAAGCATTCATAACATTCTTACACAGGGAGTAACCCTCTTGGTTACGTTTGGAATACCCACCATAGTATATTCACTAAATATATTCGGAGAAACATTAATGTTTCACTCCTTCGCGTTACCCAATGCATTGGAGAGATATATCGGGCTCACCTGCCCTTAGTTTATCATGGAACCACCCGTCTTCATAATAATTCCCAAGAACCTCAACATAATCGTATCACATAAAACATGCATAAAGGAAATATAACATTTCCACATTTCAATCACAAGATATCAATACAACAAATTGATATAATAAAAACATTATGAATACCATTTTCAATACCAAAATAAATGAAAATTATAACATGGTATTTATTTTTCATTTAAAAATAAGGTATGGATTGTAGAGGAATCCGAAACTCAAATAATGGTCATGGCGGCAGAGAAGTCGTTGTCGCCGCATACGTACGACAAAAACATTCCCCTTTGCCTTTTAGTAAACGCTTCGTATAAAAAAGATCCCTTTTGAATAAATGTAAAAGTCAAAGGGGATTATACACCGTATAAAATAAGGTTGTGTATAAAACAAAATATACCTCAATAAAAGGAGATTGAGACGAAGTCCCCTACAAAGATGGTATCCTTGGATTAAGGATAAATTAATTACATAATTATGTGTGACAAACGAATACATAATATATAAGTGGGTATTAAGTGTAATTAAATAAGAGGACATTCACACATAATAATAGAACTACATATTCAAGGAGTACAAGTTTATCCCAAAGAATCAAAATTGGGTTAAGAAGTTCCCTTGCAAAAATTCGACAGCCAAACAGCGTCACTTCAAAATTCAGAAAAAGAGTTAATGAGAGATAAAAATTGTATCTCATCACTTGGACAAAAAAAAATTAAATAAATAATGATATAGAAGAAAATATCCCAACATAATAGTATTTGAAATAAACGACATAACAAATGATGTCTTTTAAAAAGAAGAGGGTGAAAGGTTCCCTTACTGACATCAGTATCTTTGGAAACATACACCCCGTGAAAGAAGGAAAATACAACATTGATGTAAATACTCATAAATGAAGGTATATTACACAATAAGTAAAATAATGGGCAGTACATACACCACTCAAAGGAAATTGTGGCAAATGTAGCATAAATCTCACGGGAATAAAAGTGAGATGAAAAATCCCTTACGAAAACTCGGCAGCCTAACGGCGCCACTTAAAACATTCAAAAATGGAGTTATGAGATAAAATAGGGAATCTCATTATATGACCATAAAAATTACATTATTAGGAATATAAAAGAATATCCCCAAAAATTAGAAAGATGAGCTTAAAAGAAATGTCATAAAAGAGAGTACTTAAAAAGAAAGAGAGGAGTCAGATCCCTTACCTCAAGTCCAACTTGTCTTGTTCGTTTATTTATATTCCTGAATAATCAACATTGGCCATTTTATAGTTGCGTAAGGACTTCTTATAAATATTATTATTTAGTTAATATCACATATTTTAATGTTATATTAATTGGTTAATAATATGAGTTCTTATCAGACGTTTTTTGTCGATGTTTGGTACATGAGTCAAAAATTGAACTTGTTGGAAAATTATTTTCCATGTAGTTATAGGTACATCATATCCAGAATAGTATTGATGTTTTAAATATCATATATATCCAGTATATATTAATTTTATACTATTCCATAGCATTTGGAGATAAAAATTAAAACCACCGTTCATGGAGACGGTAGGCCGTACGTACGCATGAACGCTACATTCATTTTTTTTCATATTAATGGAATTAAAACAAAATGAGATATATATATATATATGTGTTATAATTCCAGAATGATATCCATCATTTATATGTAATATATTACATATATATCCATTATATATATGTACTTATAATAGTACATAAAATTTTGGAAAGTAAATAAATGTTACTTTATTTTAGAATGATTTTAGGATTTTAATGGTACCACATTGATGTGTTTCAAGGATAAGGTGATAAGGGATCGAAATCAACCCATCCAATAGGTTTTGGACATGTGTAGGTATTAGATTTTACATTATCCTTCCATTTTATTTAAATCGTTAAATAATGAGCTCATCGCTGCATCATCATTACGTCATAAATAATTTAATTTATTTAATGTCTAAAAATTATAAAAAAAATAATATGATGTAGGAAATATTTTTATCTTTACAATGAATATTTATAGTAAAAAAGCTAACTTGTATAACCCCAAGTAAATTTTTTTTATTAAAACATCTCATGTTTGTGTCATTTTTACTTTAACATTAAATAAGATGTTATTTATGTCATTTTCCAACCAAAGTGGCTCCATGGGGTCCCCATGTTTACCCATGGATTGTATTGGTCGTCCATGACACATCCAATGAGTGTAGGACATGTGTCTCGGTCATTTCATTTTATTAAATAATTATCCTTACCTTAAACTTCACTAATTACCTCTAATCACGATTAAAAACTTAATAAGTTACTATTCACCAAAAAATTAATTTAATCCCATTGAACCACATTTTACTTCTTAATAACAACCACGTATGTTGGATTTTTGAAATTCAAAACAAAACGATGGAAAAATTTCATTTAAACGGAAAATCAGTTTTTATAAGTACCACTTAGTGGTTTCACTATGCAAAAAAAATTGAAGTTTTTCATAAAAATACCATAAAATCACCCTAAGCTATATCTGATTTTCCGAATTAAAAAATGATGTCTATTTTAAAAAATTCAAAATATATAAGTTGCATTAATTAATTTAATAATTAATTCCCGTTGTCAAAACAAATATCGTGTTTTTATGAAACAAAATGTATCAAAAGATTGACACTAGTTTAAGTCCGATTTCAAAGTGAAATTAATTCCAATGACCACTATTAGATTAAATGGTAAAAATATATTATAATTTCACTTTAAAACCAATTCAAAAGATAATATAATCATATTAATAAATTATATTAAAAATAGGTTTTGAATTAAAATGAAACATTTTTCACTATTCATTAAAAATTGAACTTTTTCGGAAAAATACCAAAAATTTACAACAAGTAAATTTTGATGTCCCGATTATAAAGAAGAATATTATTTTGTCAAATATAACACAAAAAATTTCCACAAATTGGATTTAAAAGAGGATCACCATCAAAAGGCGGTTAATCGACCTTTTAAAGTATATTAGAATGTTTATGCTTAAAATTGGATTCATTCGCATTTTTAATCCTCTAACATTAATTTTAAAAAGTAAAAATATTTGACAAACATATATAATCATTTTTTAGTTAGTTCTATTCATTCCCGCCATCACTATAGCTAGGCATTAACTACCATTTAAAATAATATTATTTTATTATTAGAGTGCAACATATGATTCCCAAGAAACTCGTTGTTGTCTGCTGGGTACGCCATCGAGCATAGCATCCCATTTAAATTTATATTAATATTTTATTCAAAAATATGGATAAATATAAAAATGTCATATTCTTTTTTTACCTGGGGTCTTACAGTTATATCATAATAATTATTATTATCTAAGTTTAATAATACAGAAGTAAAATATTGATCTCATTAGTTTTGAATATTGAAATTTAGAAAATAATATAATTTTTAATTATTAAAATTATTTATATAATTGTCTTGGAGAGTGTAATTTCTCTCATGGTTACCACCACATTGAATATAAATACTTGGTTGTGGATGAATTTATTGATATTTATTTGACTATTATTTCTGAAAATAAAAATTTTTTATGATAAAATTCTATTAAATTATTTTGAATAATATATTTATTTTTATATTTACCACAAAAAAATGATAAAAAATATCATATGGTATATTAAAAAATAAAAACTTATTAGAAATTTATTTTATCAAAAATATTAAAATAGTGGTTCCAAAAATTTAAATTATTTCTTATATACATCTAAATACAATATACCAATGAAGAATGAAATATTTAATTCTTTACACATTTTTTGTTTTTAAAAATTATAATCTATAGTGATTTTTATATATAAACTTTTATTTCTTTTATTCCAAATTTTATTAAAGGACATTTTAACTTACTCAATAATGAAACCAACTAATTTTGTAATGAATAATCTATTTATTATATTATACAAACCCATAATACCCTGGAATCAACAATGTAACACTATTATTTTAAATAAATTCTTAATGTATGATGGAAAACAAAATATTTGAGGTTGTTAATTATTTTTTTGAAGCAAAATACATTTTTCTTCATCTACATGAATTATGAGAAAATATTTATTAAAATTACTGATAAATTAAAATATTAGAGTAACATATTTTTTATCTCCATAATATATAGATATTATAGTGTAAATAAATGGATATGTATTTCAAGTATTACTCATGAAATAGTTAATTGAAAATAAAAAAAATGGAGAATTTCATAATAATGGATGTACTCCATTAAAATGATCTTACTAAAACAACACTTTGAAACCAATTCGTATATTCTATCTTTTTTCATTGTCAAATAAAAAAAATAAATTTTTCAACAAGGTATCCAATGATATATACATATAATAATGACTATGTTTCTATTCCTAGAAGCCCATGAATAATTCCATTGGTAGAAGTTATATTTCACACACGTGATTTATTTGAGAGTTGGTTTATTAGCCATGGAAATAGTCAATCAATTGATTATAAAAGAATAATATTTCTCATCCTCATAATTTCTCAATCATTAAAGATTATAAGAATAAAAATTACCACATAAATTTTTTGTCTCGTTGTCCAGAAAAGCATACACTAGTAGATATTAAAAGAAACACTTAAAATTAAAAATATTATAATGATCAGAACTTATATCAATAATCATAATCAGAACATATATCATTAATAATAAAAAATGATTATAATTTATTACAAACAATAATAATAATAAATCCATATGTAATTCCACAATATATGATTCTTTTTATTGACTTATGAATCTATTTTTATTTTTCATTGTAACAAACTATAATGGATGACTTAGAGAAAACGGTTTTTTAATTGTTACTCAATCAAAATAAATTCATTATATACATATGAAATTAATATGTTTGTTGATATACTTATTAGATAAATCATCATAGCTAATTTTCATATAAATATAAATGATGTATTCTGAAATAAATCATTATCCTATTTAATATTCATATTTTTTTGTTTCTCTAATATTTTAGTTACCGAAAATTCATCATTCATAAGAAAAATGAAATTAAATGAAATTAAATAAATTTTTTATTATTTTTATTTTTATTTCAGGGATAACAAATTATGTGATTTATTTACTAGAAAATATTGTTTTTTAAATAGTAGAAGAAAAATAAAATATCATGAGATAAATATATATTAATATTACGGATTTATATATTATCATAGATATAAAATATCTCAAACTTTCTATAATAAAAATTATGTAAAAATGAATTTAAAAATAATACCTCACCTTTGAAAATTATTTCATAAAAAAATAATGTTGGAAGATAATTTATTTTTCATATTATCACATTTTTATCTTATAAAAAAATATTATAGATAGAAATAAATAAAAATAAAATATGGAAAATATAGTTTCATTGGAAATCATCAAATAAATTATTTATACCAATGATTTTACATCTCTTCATATCATCATACAAAATACATTTATAGTATTTATTATAATCCAATTGGTCGATAGAAATTATTTTTCAACAATAATTTCCAATCTGACAATATCATATTATAATGTGAGTTCATTTTGACCTTCAAAATATCCACCAGTGGAAGGGAGAATATATTTTATATTAATATGATAATAGGCATGATTATAAATTATCAGTCATTGAACATGGCCTTCTTCACTAATAATCAATGTTTTAATTAGTATCTTCTGATGCTTTCAAAAATTTTGAATGGAATACATGAAGTTTCATTATTGGTATTCTACTAATCATTAGATAAACTGTTATAATGATACATTCAATGAGAATCATTTCATCATATAAAATAAAAGAATAAATAAATATTAATGTATGAAACCCATGAAATTATATTAAATCAAATAGAATATAATTTTATTCATTCACAATGTTTTCCATTGACAAATTATATTAATCAATGACTCAGAAAAATATTGATATTACAAAACAAATGTTGTATATATTTTTTTATAAAATAAAATAAAAATTTATTTTATTGGGAGAAGGGAAATGTAATTTTTTTAAATTAAATATGAAGTCCCCAATAATAAATAATTACAAAAATGAAGACCTTTTAATATCTCACCTTTATTGAACAATAATATCATTGGTATAATTATGGTAAATTTATTAAATATTATTCATTATATATGATATCTTCTAAAAAATTTATTACCTTAATCATTTAAGAATTTTTGGAGGAATATTAATAATGGAAATATATTTATTTTACAAAAAAATAATTTTCCAAAAAATAATGAAAAATTGATATGTTTGAAAAGAGGTTATGTTTAATAAAATCCCGAATTTTCAGTTATATGTAATAAAAATATAAGTATATTTACAGAATTGTATGTTTATTTATCATATCATTTTGTTTGACAATCCAAAGTAATATATATTAAAATCAAATTTATCATAATTTTATGTCCATGTAGAAATATCAATAATAAAATTTTATATTTTAAAAAAATCATGAACATTATTATTATTATTATTTTGTGATCAAAAAGAGATTTTTATTCTTATATATTTATTACTCTATTCATAGGTATGTTCTATGTTTTTAGATAGGGACATATCGCTAATATTATCATAATGAATTTATGATTGTGTGAAACATAAATAAAAATATGTGAATGTCTGTTGTTTTATTATCACATAAGAAAAGTTACTTATGACTACTAAATATCATGCTTCCATAGTAAATGATTCTACAAAAATATGCATCTATAATTCAACAATAGAATAAATCAACCCCAATGAAATTTGATGTCGTATTTAAAATTTTTCTATATACCTATTAACTTAAATAGTTAGTATCTGAGTTAAATTGTAGAAAAAATTATTCGACAATAATAAAATAATATATGTTATGATGTTCTAAATGTAACAATAAATAAAATTTATAATTTATAAATTTGATTCATTTAAATTAGCATGATATCATGCACATTAACATAATAATAATATTATTTATTGTCGACTTATTTCTAGATATAATAAAAATATGATATTTTTCCTATAATGGTATTCATATACACACTTATTAGTTATTTCATGGTATTATAAGAAATTATTTGATAAAAATGAAATTTTGTATGGTTAATTATAAATAAATATTTCATTATATATATTATATATATAAATATTTAGTTAAAATATTATATTTCTATTGTTTAAAAATACAAAATCATTGAAACATTTGAGTTCTCCCTTCATGCACATTCCCAAAACATTATTATATAATTTAAACAATAAAAGAATGTTATTTTTTATATTGACAAAAAATAATGTTATAATTTTTTTTAATAATGATATTTTTCAGAAATTTTTTCTTTATTAAAATATTTAGATCAAATAATATTTAAAAAATATATTTTTAATAAAATATCTAGTTTTCCCATCACACAATTATCTTTCTGTTTCTATAATTCTATAGTGTTATTTATTAATTATATATTCTTTATTCGGATTAATAATTTCATTATAAATATCATAATTTTTTAACATTAACATCCATATGAACAAATGAATTAATTAAATAACTTGTCACATTCATTTGAAACAAATTAAAATTCACATGAGTCGTAATGTCAAATAATATTATGATAAATTATAATATGGCTAATGGTTATATATTTTAACCATAGTCAATGTATTCTTTATTAAAATGTAATTTAACAAGAAATATATATATATATATATATATTTATAATATTAATTCCATTTTCATCACTTTTTATTTCTAAAAATCAATTTTACTATAATTAATTTTTATTCAAAATAAATTTCATCGACCTTCAAAACATGGTTCAATTATAATTGGATTATATTTTATTTACATGGAAATATCCAATATTGTTCAAAATTATATGAATACATGATTTCCACATAGATTTCAAAGATATATTCTTGGTTTTTTTAGTTGATAATGATTTCTAAAATTGCAATCAGACGGATGATTCCGTATGGAAATTTTTTTTTGGAGGAAGTGGGTTTTTTATCATCAAGTAATGAATATATAACTTTTTAGGTTCATTTTATGATATTTTAAATATAACGGACTCACTTACATAGGATATAAAATAAATAATTATACATTTTTACTAGTTAAATAACATAAGTATTTTTGAAAGATTCATTAGTATTATAAATTAATGGTTGTTACATAAAAATAATTATCATATTTGATAATATTTAGCTAATCCATGACATCATAAATATTTTATACTTTATTAATAACTCTAAATGACTTAGTTGTTGTTAAATAGCCCATAAAATTCATCCACCGGTTTTTTAGATAAAATTTTTTTAATGGAAATTTTTATTTTAGATGAACTCGTTACATTGAAATATTATAATCAAGTATTTTTAGGATATGTTATTTTCCAATAACCATAAGGATTATTTTTAAGAAAATATCATAGAAAAAATACATTTTTATAAAAACTAATTTGTCCTCAAAAAATTGATATATATGTTTCATGAATTAGAATACTCGCATTGAAAAATAATTATAATTTCTAGAAAAATATTAATTATTAATTAAAAAACTATTTTTCAATAATATTAATATTTTAGTAAATTTATTTAAAATGTTTTTTTCTAAAAAAGGATTCCAAATAAAATTAAAAAAAACTCTCTAAATTTATCACAAATTATTGTAACTAATCATATTATTATTATATTTTTAATTTAGGATCGAAATTACATATAATTATTAAGGTATTTTTGTTTTCCTTTCTGAATATAGTACAAAGTGAATTTTATTTATTTATTTATCATGAAAATATTATAAATACCTATATTATTTATATATAATACTTATTGTTTACATATGACCACATAATAAATATGGACTAATAATAGTGAATCAGTAGTTGATACACCACTTTTTGGATGTAAAATATGATTTATATTATATATTAAATTAAAAAATATTACATACTCTGGTTGATCTAAACATATGTTCTTGCAGTTACTTGAAATTCCATTTATGGTAATTCTTAGTTAATCTATGGAATATATAGATTCATAATACCCATTATAATAACCATGATATTTATCTGGTTTTACTTAAAAAATTTATGAAAAATTGTTTATTATAATTATAGCGTGTGAACATTTTAATTCCTATCAACAGATAATATAAAATTACATACTAAAAATTTAATTATTCATTTATCACGGGAGATTATCACAAGATATCCATAGTCACATAAATAACGTATGGAAATATATTATTTATAGTTTTTATAATATTATATATCATATGGAAAAACGTTTTCCCCATAATATATATATATATATATCATATATTTCAATTATTTCACCTTGTTAATTGACTCTAAAAGTGAATCATTATCCATTACAGTTTTTCAAAATTTAGATGTTGGAAATTAAACTCATAATATTTATAGATAAACTATTTTACATGTTACATTTGACACTATTATTACAACTAATGTTATTTCCTAAAAAAAGTGTGTTCTTGTTAGAGACACATTTCTACCTCCTGTTGTTATAGTAAACAAAATTTATTGAACCAACATCATATCAAATATTTAATATAATATAATATATGGATATAAAATAATAATATCATTTACTAATCCAAAATATTAATTATTTTTTGGAGCATAATAAATATTATAGTGATAATAAAATTGACATCTAGTAAAAAAAGTTAACCATTAGTTAAAAAATGTTTTATTCAGAAAAAGGATTATTAGAAGTATATAATAATGCAATTTTTTATCCATATGGTGTATGTTATTTAAAAAATATATCAAAATTCACAATAACCTAAATAGTGTTTAATAAATTTTACAGGAAAACCAATTATTCTGTTCATGTTGAAAATTCGTATTATGATTTTATAAATTATGATTCCATTTTTTAGGATAAAAAAATCCTGATCAATTGATGTATTAAACAAATTATTTTTAGATTCATATATTCTTCATTATTTTGAAATTTATGAACTACATATTGAATTTATTTAATTTTATTTAATATTTTCTTTATTCAGTAATATGAAAGGTACATTTCATTTAATTAATTTATTAATTTATAATATTTTTATATATAATCATTTATTTTATAGTGTGTAATGAGCCTCCACATTCAGATGAATTAGATTTTTCAAAATTTGATTGTTTAACTTCTTTATCTTCCTCTGATGTTAAAAATTCCTCTTTTGTTTTATAAGTGGATTCAGAAGCTATAATTACAAACTATGGTATGTCATTGTTACATTTTTTATAATAAATTTTTCATTAATTATCTTATTTAAATATAATCCAGCTAATATCAATGTTTATTTACATTCATCATCTTTTCTGTCAAATGTTGTCTTAATTATATTGAGGATCCATGTATCTAGATAAACAAATATTTTTTAGTGTTTATGTTAAAATACATTTTATTTAATTAAAATTTTTATGTAGTTTTATACGATTAAGTCATATATAAACTTAATTCGAATAGTCATTGAATATAACTTATGATTATTACTTCCCTATTTTCAATAATTCATATTATTATATGCTTGTTAATGTTATAATAAACCATTATCCAGAAATATTAATATTCAATGTGTATTTTTATTATTACTTACTATAACTATTCACATCTGTTATATGGTTCTACATAAATTAATATTTTACAAATAACATTAATTTGAATTAGAAATAGAACTGAATTTTTTAATCATAATTACTTTATTATCAAACTTTAAAATTATTTTAATATTTTTAATAAACTTTCAATTTCAATTAAGTATTTCATAATATATATATTAACAATATATTTTTAATTTAATTTCAATTAAATATATTTTTAAATTGATTTTTCTATTAAATTAAATTAAATTTTTTTCATTCTATTTAAAAATAAATTTGTATTATTTTTTAGTTGATTTTATAAATTAATTGGATTCTAACACATTTTTATATATAAAAATACATTTTTCTCAGAAAAATTATCTATTTATTTAATTATAATCATAAATTATTTTATTCAATTATTGAAAATCACTCATTAAAAATCTATTAAATTTTTTAATCATTAGTCCCAAATTTAGTATGTTGGTTACTTTTATTTTTCATCATAATGAAGAGTTAGAATAAATAAAATTTGCACTAATGTAATTTTAATATTTTCTATTTAATGATAAAACATATATTATATACAAATAAAGTCAATTTGACACACTACATTGCATCGTTTGATAAGTTTATGTCTTATTTAATAATACAATCATTGATAAAATAAATTTTTTTCCACATAACATTTTTTTTATCTTTATAATTTTAAATTAAATGATAATGTAAAAATTTAATGTCCATTCTTATTTATGTATAAAAATTTTTTTATCAGAAAAACATCTATTTAGTTATTTTTATCTAAAAAAATAAATTATATTAGTTATCATTTTAAATTTTTATTATTTGTGAGTGATTAAACAATTAAATTATATTTTTCAATAACACTATATGATTGTTTGTGCATGCAAGGGAATTATAATGTATTTTATTTTCAAAATAATAATAGTAATTTTTATTTAATGGGTCATAGTGTCCCATGATTTTTATATGTAAATATAAAATATTATTGATATTTGGATGTTTAATATTTGAATGCATTTTTTCTAAATATTTCAAAGGAAAATTAAAGTTGGTTTTATAAAAATGATTTTGATGATATTTTTAATAAATAATTTTTAACGAAAACTTTTATATTTCATAAATATAATATATTTTTCAATGTGAATTAGGTATTGTGTAAAATAAAAGAAATCGTTTAATAGAAAAAATTTCATTTATAATAACATTATTATACAATAAATTGTAACAAAACATTGATATCATGGTATTAGTCAAAATTGTTAATGGTGGTTAAAACAACTAGATATGGGAGAAAAAAACTACTCAACATTTTAAAAAAATATTGAGGGCATTAATACCAATAGTCATAATATATTTTTAATATATCAATTGTTATCCATTTTTATGGGAATAATATTTTATATTAACATAATAACTTAATTAATTTCAATAGTGTACAGAAAATCATTTATAAATGGGAACCTATATTACTATCTTCCTCAGAGTTTTTTACTAAAACATATAAAAAATAACATCATAGATACCATCCTAACATCCTAATATGTGTTCTAGAGGTTGTTTATTGATAAAAACACTATCCTAGGATTTCCTTGATTATATTCTGAATTTTTTTCACTATAGATGATATGTTTATTAACCTAGTATTTTTATTTTACTTCTTCTAAAATTTCAATACTATATAGTTCAAATATTATGAAATAATAAAATTGCCATATTCCATAATATATTTAAATATTTTTAATGTGAAACAGCTTATATCTTTATGCATTACAATAAAATTGGTGAAAATCATTATACATGTGTATGGTGGACTACCACATCATGAACTAATGTAAGTCATATTGTGTAGAAAAATATGACTAATAGTAACTATTAAATATTTATGGTAAATATAATATAATTAAGATAAATTTATCAATATCTACATTTTATATATTATCTACTTTATTACAATTCAATACATTGAATAGTTAAAACAGTTTGGTTTTATAATTTTGTATTACCACAACCTAGAACCGAGTGAGTCATTTTCCATTGATACCTAAAAATGATACTATATGTATAATTATTTACAAAAAGAATAAGATATTAATAATAGAATAATAACTATAACATGTTAAAATAATACTTACATTCATTCCATCATATTTATTGAAATATGGAAATGTTGTTGAAGTGTGTGTATAACCCACCTTCTATATGATTATAACATCATTCAAATATAAAAATCAATTTTAATTGAATTATTTAAATTATTATATATAAATATATATGATAAATATGGAAATATCATTTTTATGGAGATGTTGGAATAATGAACCATTGTACAATAGCCATCCGATCAAAGATCACTATGAAATATGAATCAAATATTACTAAAAATTATGACATGAATATAATTAATAATGAAATTTATTTTTAAATTTTTATAATATAAGAGGAATTATAAATGTGAAATAATTTGTTTACAAATTATGAAATTATCTCAATTTTAGTAACAAATGATTTAATGAATGTATATATTGGGTCAGACTAAAGGTAAAACAAACATTACATTAGAGACCTCCATTTTAATTTCCTCAATATATAATTTCAAAATATATTTAATCCATATGAATTTTCATAAAACTATTTGACGGATATATTTATTTTGTGATCAAATATTTATTATATAGATTTTATGTTTATTTTGAAAATGTTTCATTTTCAAGAATATTATACTTTTTATATTGTGTATATATATTATTTTATCTTTCATTGTAAATATAAAAAACAAATGTTCTATTGTAATGAATATAGCATTATAGGAATGTCTCTCTCAAAAAAGTATATTAAATTCTTATTCCTTTAAAAATCTATTTTTTCAATAATTAAAAATATAACATTACATTTTTTGTGGTATTATCATTTTGATATTTTCATTAAAATTTTCATTGATAATTCAATATTAAAATGATTTTGAATATTTGATAAAAAATAAATGTATATGTTATCAAAATATGTGAGAATAATTTATTTAATTCATGATATGGTTCATATAATTTTTTATGATGCTAAGTAAACAAAATATTCCTCATGATGATTGGTTATACAGATATATCAGATGTTGATAGGATACCATGATATATCTCATTACGATGGATGATCCGGATACATAACATCTATAAATTGTGTAATGATTATATTATTGATAAAATTGGCGTGGTTGTTTAAAATATTGGTAACTAAACATACAAGTGTCCTATAAATATGATATATCAAGAAAAATATGTGTATTTTTAAATCATTTTAATTTTATTCTTTAGAAATATACAGATTGGGAAATGTATGATATTGATCCTTTATTTTATTGATAATATTATTCCATGTTATGGTAAATGTCATATTTTTTTGAAATTGTTTTTCATGGGTTATAATGTGTTCAATGAAACTCTCATGATTATGAATTTTTTATTCTCTGTTTTTATAATGTCATTCATGAAAAAAAATTTACAGTGTTGAATTCAATTATAGTAACAACCAATTATAATTTAATGTTTATTATGTTAATAGAAAAATATTATTTATGATATCATGGTCTTAAAATAGTCTAATGTTTTTATATATTAATTTTTTGTCCCTTACGAAGTAATGTTTTTCTATTATCTCAATATAAAATGTCTTCCTCATGTTTTTAAGGAATATTAGTGACACGAATGATTCCATGATGAATATAGTGATGATATAAAATGAAAAAAACATTTTATATCTTATATTTTTTGTATTAGTTTTGATAAATTTTTTATATGTCAATGTATCCACCCTCATTCTATATTATTACATTATATAATGATTATAGTATTACTATATAATCTCCAAAACTGAAAATATTCACATGATGTAATAATATAAACCATTTACCCAATTATAAATATTATGTAATTTTATATGGACTGGTTTTTATATATTGAATCATTTAAAAGTTTTCGATATATATTTTTATTAAAATATTTTAATAAATACTAATAAGATATTCTGTATTTTGGTAGTGGGATATTTAATTCTATGATTATTATATTAATGTTTCTTATTTATTTTTTTCAAAATGGGTTTATATATAATAAATAGGGAATCTAATGTATGAATATAGAAAGAGGCCATTATACTTCCTAATATGTCAACTGGAATGGATTTTACAGTAAGAGATTTGTTTTTTATATGATGGAACAGATAAAATTGGATATAAAAGGTGTTGGTATCCATGTAATAGAACATCCAAGTTAATTGCAGTGAAATTTTTATTAAGTGGATAATTTCATGTAATAGAACCGTCAATCCTTTAGTTGGCCATCTGAACCTACAATGGATGATGGTTTCATTAAATCTCAATAAAAAAATTGTGTTTTGGGATTTTATAATCATCAAAATAAATCTCATGTAATTTATGCTTTTTTAGGATAAACTGACAAATAATAGATACTAATTTGTATTAAAATATAAATAAGTGATATTGAAACTAACTAATGGTAATGTTTAAGAAAATTTTCTTTGATAATTATATTCTAATTTTTATTATTCATAGCATGGAATTCAATAAATTTAGTTGACAAAAATAGAATAATATTCAGTTGATCTATATGAGTAAACAATAACATGATTGAGATGGTAAAAATTTATTCTTATCATTATATTGATAGTAAATTTCATTATTTTTACTCTTGATTGAATCCATCATATCAATTTTCATCGACATCCAATAAATTGAAAATATTTGGGAAATTTTTCTATATATCCAGGATGTAATTTTTTTTCAATAATCAATTCTTATTTACTATAAAGTCGAATTAATATCCTATATTTAATAAAGTTGGGTTTCATTGATTAGTTTAATATATAGGTAATAAATTCATGTTTCCATATAGTGATATGAGTGGTAAAAAACAACAATATCTATTGTCTTATATAATATTAGATTTGATTTAGATGCGTATTGTTTGGACATTTGGATTGTGAAAACATATAAAAAGATAATAAAAATAATAAATAATTGATGGAAATGAGTAGTTTTATTATGTGATTGTTTTTACATAAATAGGAATGAAGGATGCAAATTGTCAATATATCAAAAATAAAATTGTTTCTTAATCCATTGAGACTACTTCAACTGATGTGGGACTGTTCAATAATGTGGTTTTAGGTGCATCACTTTTTTATTCAGATTATGAATATGAATTGTCTGATTCAAATTCTACTCAGTCTTTCATATTTAATATATTTTTATATATATTGGAAATTTAACCTCAATAAATGATTTCATAGATTTTGGTAATAACACATCATGGGAGTATAAATATAGAAATGAAATTATTTGGATATTCTAATTCTTCCATATGGAATTATATATAGAAAAAAAATAGTATTTCCACTTTTTTATACTAATATTATTCTACTTATGAGTTGGATATTACTTTTACATTTTATGATATTTTGATGATGAAAAAAATTTAATAAAATTTCAATCGGTTTTCTTATTAAAAGTAAACCATGGCTTAATTATGGTATCATGACCATATGAAATAGTAAATAGATGATTATTAAAGTTATCTTCCAAATATTGATGAAAATATTGAATGTTTTCATATTTAATGTGCGATGGTAGTAAATAATTACATGTATCATTTCCCATTATATTTATTAATAATTACAGATGATTTTTATATTATGTTTAATATTCTCTTAGTACAAAATGAAATGTTGATTTCAAAATCCCTATATAAGACATTCTTATTGTAATTTTTTAATTGAAAATTATGTGGTGTGAAATGATTGATAAAGGATGAATTCACCTGTAAAAATTAACATTGAATGATTTTTTTAAAAAAATAATTATTTCCCAATTTTTCCATTATATTTTCAAAATAATATTGAATAAATAAATATTATGAATACGTATCAATTTACACATATTTATGAATTAAGTAATCATAAAATGTTATATTAGAACATTATAAATATGGATTTCAGGTATGGGGACCCACATTTGATGGTGATGAGGGATGAAATGCCTATGATAGTGTGTTGTACAATGAATGTGAATTATTATCATTTTTTATTTCCTTTTTTTTAAAAATGATACAAATATATTCATGGGTCAAAAATGTGTTTTTTCCAGAATATTTCAATAAATTTGTTATAATTTATATTTCTACTATAATGTGTTACTAAAAAACATCTGAGGTTCAAATAAAATTTAAAAGGAATTTTCATCTAAATCCTTAAATAAAATTTGTAATATTTATGATTTTGAATCTGTGATTTTTATTATAGAATATTTTCTTACATGTATATATTGTAAAAATATTAAATTACTAATTATTAAGTTAAAACTAATGTAATTGATTAATGGACAAGTTCCAAAAATATAAAATAGTATTTATAGTTTTTTATGATTAGATTTTTTTTATCCATGATTTTTGGAAAACATTATTTTGATATCTATCCCAAAAACCATGTTAATATGAAATTTTGTTACATTCATGTAAAATAATAAATGTGATGAATATTCAAAATAGTATAACATAATAATATTTAATCCAATATTTTTGGAACCACATTAATTAAATGGACTAATATTTATCAAAAACATTTCTTCTTTTAAAGGGAATAGTTTGGTTCCAGTTTATAATAATATGAAAATTTCTTATTATTTATGTCTATTAAAACCCCATAAGAATATATATTTTACATATAGCCTTTATATGTATTTTTTATTGATGGCCTTTAAAATTTATAAATACTACATGTAAATAGTGAGTTGTGAAATATAAGTTGTTAAATATTATGTAACAATATATTCACTCAATTATTTTAGAACATTACGTAAAGGAGGTCGAAGTAATTAATAAATGAATATAAAGATACAATTACCTAACATCATGATAACTTAATGGTAGTACCTAATTTAATATGTGAAAATTAAAATACATCATTGATCATGATATAACTAGATCATGATCATTTTCAAACTAATTTTAAAAATATTGTAATATTAATTTTTTAATGATGAAAATCCCTTCTATTTTGTTTAAGTGTATAAGAAAAAAATACCATACCGAAAAAATTATGAGATACTTGATAGAATATAATTTCTTATAGGATATTGTAGAATCAGTCAAGATGTGTATGTTTTAGAGTTTAATTTCGCAATGATTTTTTTTACATTTATAAAATAGTAATGTTCTTCACATGAAAACTAGTTAATGAAATAACTTTTGGTAGATTATTGTATATCACAATTTTCAATTCATCAATGATGGAAAATAATGTATAGATATATTAATGGAAATTTCTTGTAGTAATGAATGAATCAATATATTTTTAATTTTATTGTTAAATGTTTTACCCATAATAAACATAAATCCCACTGAAAATTGAAATGGAAATTCATCACCATTTTTCAATTTCATAATAGATATTGAAGATTATATATATATTGGTTATATTTATGGATTAATAAATACATCAAATGTAAATAATTTTATTTATATAATTGTTGGTAGATTAAAAAACAACTCTCATTTTATTCACATTTGATATATTGTATCATTATTATAAAATTATCTATACTAAATAATTTTTATATCTTTGTTATAAAAACTACATCACTTCACTTTATAGGAATATGATATTTATTTCACCATAAATTTAAGGAAAAATAGTCTTTATTCATTAGATACAAATATAAAGTTGTTTTTATCCATAATCTGATTGATAGTTATAGATATAAATTCATAATTTGGAGGAATAATGTGATAATCATTATCTATTTATCATGGATTTTGGGATAAACATGTAACATTGGTTTAGATTTACTATAAGAAAATATTTTTCTATAGTATTCATATATAACCTTTTGCAGCATTTTATATAAATTAATGTAAAGTCTATCTTATTGGGATAATAATGATTAAACAATATAGATGGGACATCTTTTTTTAGACAATATGGTAGAGAAGGTGACTATATTTCAACAATATTTGTGTATAGTTCAAAGTTGGGTGAATGTTTATATTGATTACTATATGAATTATTTTTCTTTTAAGGTAGGAGTTTACTGATTTTATAATATATCTCAATGTAAAAAGGTTTATTTGGGTAAAAAAAATATAAGTCATAAATTCATTAGACAAAAAATATTAAATTATTTTATATTAATAAATATTTAGACTTTCCATACATTTAATTTTATCCAAGGTACATGACATATTTTCATGTTTTGTTCTTCATAAAACATTTAATATATACATCTCATATTTTATTCCATAATGATGTTCAATGGAAAAAAACATTTCATATGATGAATTACCTATCTAGTGACTTAATGACATATATATATTTATTTTAAAATTTTTTAATTCATAATGATATGAATTTTTTAAGTACCATATAATTTATAATGTAATATGGGAATCTAAAAATGCATCAAATGAAAATTAACCCCACCATTTTTATTAAGGAACAAAATATCATAATTTTTTTAAAAAAAATTGGGGATGAAGATAAAGGTTTATGAATTGTTTGAAGTATATAAATTTCATGTCTTATTTATAATAATTTATTAGGTTTTTTATATTTATATTCCCAATAAAAATATTATGAAATTTTACTTTCATAATAGAATAAATTTTATTCTTATTTAACTTTTTCACATATATTTTTCTATTTAATAGAAATACATGATTTGAAAAAACCAAAATTTTAATTTGTAATAAAATTATCATTTATAAAATAATAATATCAAATTTATGGTAACCTTAATTTATTTTTTAGATGAAAATTTTTCATATAATATTAAATAAATAATTATTTTTTAAATGGTATTTTATTTTCATGTATTAAATAAATAAAAGTTTTTCTTGTATTTTCAATTAAATTTATTTGATTATTTTGATTAATTGTAATTAAAATATTTATTTGTCATAAATTGTATATGGGAGTATTCTAAAAAAAATTATATTTATATGTATAAAGTAATTTTTTTGGATACAATATTTTACCTTATATTTTAAATTTTAATATTTACTAGTTACAAAATTTTTAATGTTCATTATATAACAATTTGATTACATATTGATATACATATGCTCGTAATATTGTGTTACTAATGTTGTACCTCTCGTACCCCTCGTGGTTTAATTTTCATGATCACAATCACTCTCTTATTTATCTAAAATTGTTTTAAGTGTTTTTGTTGATAGGCAAAAGGTTGGCAAGGAATTGGGCCAAGAAAAGCCAAAGTGGACTGATTTCAGTCCCACCGGCCAACCGGTGGATACCCACCGGCCAGCCTATGGAGGCCTGGACAGAAGGCATCCCTCTGTCCAGACCATCGGTCAACCGGTGTCCCACCACCGGCCAGCCGGTGGCACCCAGCCAGAACAGTGTCAGCCACTGCCTCAGCACCGACCAACCGGTGGCCTCCTCACCGGCCAGCCGGTGGTGCCTGAGGCCGAAGGCCTCTCTTTTTCCAAACACCGGCCAACCGGTGGCACTGTACCGGTCAGCCGGTGGAGCCAGTCAAACTAGCCGTTGGGCTTTGACCAGACCTGTCCACTTGACTCCCAACGGCTCCGAAGGCCTCTCCAATGGCTCCGAAGCCTCCCAAAGGCCATTTGAGGGTTCCCCCTCTATAAATAAAGGACTAGGAAGCCACGGAACACTAGCGAAACATAAGGAAGCCCACGGGACACATTTTGATCATTTGGCGATCCTCCGACGCATTCCTCCAAGGGAACCCCAATTGTTCCAACTCACTTCCACATCCAAGGAGCACCACCATAGAAGCTTGGGTGCGCTCTTCATCAACTCCATCAATCCTTTGGCGCCCAAGACATCCCCATTACGGGTTTTCATTGTTTTATTTATTTTGAGCATCATTTTGGGTTTGTGCCTACAAACCCCCACCTCTTTCTCTCATCCTCTCTTTTTGGTTTTTACACCATCTTCATGGTGTGAAGAGGTTAGTCAAGACTTCACTTTAAAAGGCTTGAATCATAGGTGAGCTAGCCTTCACCTGTAAGAAGGATAGTGGGTTCTTGCTCAACCATTGAAAGCAAGTGGGTTCTTGCATAACCATTAAAAGCAAGCTGTAATAGGTTCTAGACTAACCTTAAAGTCTAGTGGGTTTCTTACTAAAACCATTAAAAAGCTAGGGGTGGTAAATCTCTCAACTGTTGAGTTGGGAGCGGAGACGTAGGCTTGGGTTTAAGCCGAACTCCGTTATCAAGTTGTGTGTCTTGCCTCTTTTATTTCCGCTGCACTTTTAACTTTGATTTTAAATTGTTAATTAATTTTTAAAAGGAAATTCACCCCCCTCTTGTCATCACTTTCTTCTCTTCTCCGCCCAACAATTGGTATCAGAGGTAAAATTTGAGTAATACCCTAACCGGTTTCAAATTCAAGATCCATTGTGATGGATTCAACCTCTTTCGCCCCCAAAGGCTATTCTTTGGGTCGTGCTCCATTCTTTGATGGAACCGACTATACTTATTGGAAAACCCGCATGACCACTTTTCTTAGAATTATAGGTTATCCTATTTATAAAATTGTCATGCATGGTTATTCTCTCTCCTCTCACGATGAATCCAAATGGACCCATGCCGATATTAAAAATTTCGAGCTTGATGGAAAAGCCATGAACGCTCTACATTGCAGCCTTGATCGTAATGAATTCAATCGAGTTTCCACATGAACCTCCTCACATGAAATCTGGAAACTATTGGAGGTTACCCATGAGGGGACCAACAATGTCAAGGATACTCGATTGGATATGTTCCGTCAAGATTTTGAGTCTTTTACCATGCATCCATCTAAAAATATAACTGAAATGTTTACACGTTTTACTGATGTTCGCAATGGGAGAAAGTCCCTTGGTGATGATGTGTCTGCAGAGACGATGGTCAAGAATATCCTTTGGATCCTACCAAGCACATGGGCACCGAAATTCACGGCAATCCAAGAAGCAAAGGACATCAAAAACATGCCGGTCGAAGATCTCATCGGATCCCTCATGACCTACGAGATTACCATGAGGAGGCAAGCTGAAAAGGAAGGAAAACCAATCAAAGTTCCAAAGAACATCGCCTTCAAAGTTCAAAAAGAAGAAAGATCCTCCTCCTCATCGTCTTCCTCTTCAAGAGGTGATTCAGAAATGGAGAATCTTTCCCTCAAAATGCACAAGTTCATGAAGAAGCACAAGGAGAAGAAATCCTGCAAGGCTCAACCCAACGAAAAATCCGAGCCCGAGGTAACATGTTACGGGTGTGGCAAAAAAGGCCATTACAAGCCCGATTGTCCACTCAACAAGAAAAAGGCCAAGCAAAAGGAAAAGAAGAAGGCATTCAAGGCCACATGGAGTGATAGCTCCACATCCTCCTCCTCCTCCTCCTCAAGTGACAACGGTAAAAAATGCCTAATGGCATTTCATGAGGTAACCTCTTCCGACTCCTCTTCCTCTAGTTTTTCAAATTCTTTCAATCATTTGTCTTATGAGGATCTCCAACATGCTAGAGATCAATTAGAGGAAGGCTTTCACGAACTTTCTTCCAAATTTGTTGCTTTAAAAAAGAATTTCAAAAAACTTTCATCCGAAAAAGAACAACTTCTCAAAGAAAAGGAGGAGTTGTCCCTCAAAATCCAAAATCTTCCCGATGTTGATTCTATGGAATTAACAATCAAGGATTTAAGGGAATCTCTTTCCAAGTTCACCCAAGGTGAACAAAATTTGACCAAATTGCTTGGTTCCCAACGCATATCTAGAACCACTCAAGGTCTTGGCTATTCCAAGCAAGCTTCCTCTTCCCATGCTCCAACTATTTTTGTAAGGGGGAGCTTCCAATATAAATTTTGCAACTATTGCAAAAAAACCCGGGCACTTAATCTATGAGTGCAATTGCAAAAATGCCCGGTATGGAAGGCCCAAAACCATTTTCTTTAATGATGAATTTTATAGGAGAAGACCCGCCACTAGACAAGTGTGGATTGAAAAATCCCTTTTAGCGAGTCTCACCGGACCAAAATTTGTCTCGGTTTCAAAATCCTCTCCCCGGTGATTTGTTGTTTTTATTTAGGGGGAGTTAGGATCGTTTAAGCCTTTTTGCGTTTTTATTTCAAATCTTCAATTTCAAAACTTTCAATTCAAAACATTCAATTCAAATTTCAAAAATTTCAATTTGTTTAAAATCTCTTTCTTGTTTTTTCAACGTTTCCCTCAATCATGTTTTATGCCCCGTGCTATTTTGATAATCACAAAGGGGGAGAAATTCTTGGTTGATTGGGGGAGAAATATTTCTCTCATGCTTTACTTTTCTTTTCAATTTATCCTTTAAATCATGCCTTTCATTTCATTTTTACATTGCTTGTTTTGGTGATTGTGATCATCATAATAGGGGGAGATTGTTGTACCTCTCGTACCCCTCGTGGTTTAATTTTCATGATCACAATCACTCTCTTATTTATCTAATATTGTTTTAAGTGTTTTTTTTGATAGACAAAAGGTTGCCAAGGAATTGGGCCAAGAAAAGCCAAAGTGGACTGATTTCAGTCCCACCGGCCAACCGGTGGATACCCACCGGCCAGCCGATTGAGGCCTGGACAGAAGGCATCCCTCTGTCCAGACCACCGGCCAACCGGTGTCCCACCACCGGCCATCCGGTGGCACCCAGCCAGAACAGTGTCAGCCACTGCCTCAGCACCGGCCAACCGGTGGCCTCCTCACCGGCCAGCCGGTGGTGCCTGAGCCCGAAGGCCTCTCTTTTTCCAAACACCGGCCAACCGGTGGCACTGTACCGGTCAGCCGGTGGAGCCAGTCAAACTAGTCGTTGGGCTTTGACCAGACCTGTCCACTTGACTCCCAACGGCTCCGAAGTCCTCTCCAACGGCTCCGAAACCTCCCATAGGCCATTTGAGGGTTTCCCCTCTATAAATAAAGGACTAGGAAGCCCCAGAACACTAGAGAAACATAAGGAACCCACGTGACACATTTTTATCATTTGGCGTACCTCCAGCGCATTCCTCCAAGGGAACCCCAATTGCTCCAACTCACTTCCACATCCAAGGAGAACCACCATAAAAGCTTGGGAGCTCTCTTCATCAACTCCATCAATCCTTTGGCGCCCAAGACTTCCCCATTACGGTTTTTCATTGTTTTATTTATTTTGAGCATCATTTTGGGTTTGTGCCTACAAACCCCCACCTCTTTCTCTCATCCTCTCTTTTTGGTTTTCACACCACCTTCAAGGTGTGAAGAGGTTAGTCAAGCCTTCCCTTTAAAATCCTTGAATCATAGGTGAACTAGCCTTCACCTGTAAGAAGGATAGTGGGTTCTTGCTCAACCATTGAAAGCAAGTGGGTTCTTGCATAACCATTAAAAGCAAGCTGTAATAGGTTCTAGACTAACCTTAAAGTCTAGTGGGTTTCTTGCTAAAACCATTAAAAAGCAAGCGGTGGTAAATCTCTCAACGGTTGAGTTGGGAGCGGAGACGTAGGCTTGGGTTTAAGCCGAACTCCATTATCAAGTTGTGTGTCTTGCCTCTTTTATTTCCGCTGCACTTTTAACATTGATTTTAAATTGTTAATTAATTTTTAAAAGGCAATTCACCCCCCCTCTTGCAATCACTTTCTTCTCTTCTCTGCCCAACAACTAAAAACTACAACAAAGATCAAAATTACATGAAACAATTTCATGAATTTAAAATAGAATTTTTTCATTAGAAACTATTTATTTTGATAAACATAATGAAAAATAGTGGTTAATCATATTTGATACAAAATAAAATCCTAGAAAAATAAATGAAACAATTCTAATCCTAATTATAAGAGTTTCAAAAAAATTTAAAACCAATGAAATATTATATAAAAATAATCTTAGGAATGGTATTACCAGCGATGATAAAGTTTTAAAAATAACTCACCTGACTTATCCTAACTAATTTTCTAATTATTTATGAATAAATATTTATTATAATGATATAAATATTGAAATATGAATAATGAAAAAAAATGTGGCAATGTATAATAAATAACATGATTGAACATGCATAGGTGTGTTTGATTTTCATGTGTTGGTTGATACATAGAGGGGTCTAAAAAAATATTATTCCCATTATACATCTACTATAAAACCATGTGAGTCCTCATTACATTGCATCAGTAGAATCACAAAAATCATCGATCATAGGCTAATATGTAAATTGATCTAGAGAGAATATAGGTTCAATTATGAATTTAATAATGATAGTTACATAAAAAATGTAATGGAAATATCTTTGTACATATTGTAGAAGAATAATTATTATTTATTCATATTGTTAATTTGAAAGAAGAAGTTAATAAAAAATTATATATATTACATCATTTAATAAAAATAATTTTTCATGAGAAGAAGTCCCCCTAGTGAAGTTAGAGCTTCCACGTTCCCCTCTTTCATAGATGCACTGTATAGCTTTCTTCAACATGCGTCAAAAAATGAGGCGTGTCTTTTATAAACAATTTATCAAACATTTTCTTTTTATTTCAAATATTTACTTTTTAGAAACATGAAAATGATTCCATATAAAATAATTAAATTAATTGTAAAACTACTTATAACATTAAATTGTAATATAGAAACATTATATAGTGTATCTCAATAAACTCCATCAATTGAAAACTCCTAAAACACAAATGAAATTAAAAGGAAAAAAATTGGCGAGGGTTTTGTAATTTATGATCTGGAAAATATATGTATCAATGTGATTGGGTTCTATGGTGGAAAGATGTATTTCGTGTGGCATTATCAAATGTCAATAATAGGAAAACAAAAAAACTCATTAGAGGTTACCACTTCTAGTGTTCAATGGGAAACAATGAGCACTATGTAAATAAAATTTAATTCCACCACATGTAAAAACATATATTGTTGATAATAGTTTTAATTTAAATTCATGAAATATTCATTATAGGATATCATTTTTAAATGAGATCAAAATACTCTAAAATCCATCAAATCATCTTCCTTATAGAAAAATCAAAAATTATAATGTAAATTGTTGAATATAAATGATCATATCTGAAAAAAATATTATTTTAAGATAATATCCTACATATGTTATATTGAAAGAAAAAATAAATAAAGATATTAATTATCAACTGAATTGGAATAATAATAATTCAAAGAGACTAAATTTTTCAATAAACATAAAATATCAATGCAAACATTTTTCCATAGTAAACTATCCAATTATGTAAGATAATATCCTAATTAAACTATTTTCTGAAACATTTTCAACATTAAAAGAAAATTTTAACATATTTCTTGCAATAGAGATATTTTTAGATTTATGATTCTATTAATAAAACATGGGATATAGATGCTTAATATCACTACTCTTCATAGAATAACTATGTTTATTATGATATAAGAAACATAAATGTTGTTAATGGTTAGATTACTTTTATTTGGATAAAACTATAGCTAAAAAAGATATTATAAGATGCAAGAAATGGATATAGAGATATAAAAATGTATGTTACTAAGACACTATTCAAGTACAACACCAAACTAGATCATAAAAGAGTCTATAGAGTCAAAATGAAGGAGTGTCGTGAACAAAATGGATGTTCCCTGAATCGCATGAAAAGATCATATATAGATTAATTTGGAAATTCGTGGGTTATATTATTACACATATGGGTTTCGGGTGAATTAGGTATGGTGATATACAATTCACAAAACAATATCGTATTTTTTGTTTCACAAATAATATAAAAATTAACACATATTATATTATTTTTAAGCCAAGAAATTTATGTTGGTATAAATTTTTATTTTTATTTTTTAAATATCAAACATTAACATAAAAGACATTAAATTATCATCATATTAAAAAATAAATTTTTTTTACTAATGGTGTTGTAATAACATAATAGATTGAGGTTTTCATATATGAATCAAAGGTAGTATTCCAATGTTGAAACACAATTTTTTTGTGTATAAATTTTGATTAAATAAATTTATAAAGGGAATTAGAAAAACCCTTATTACACGTGGGAGGTGTGTAAAAGTTGTTTTATTTATATTAATTACAAAAAACTCTTTAACTATATTAAATAATAAAGGAGATAAAAAATTAAAGAGAATCATTCCTTAACAATAATTGGTGTTGACTATGATGATGGAAGTGCCAAAACTGAGTAATTTTGATGTATAATATGGATGGAAAATGAAATGTCAATAATATAATATTTTCTTACAATTCCAATATCCTTATGTTCAAATCGTGTGTTTTATTTGAAAATATAATGTATTTGAATTCACTTATATATGTTTTGTCATGTTTTTAGAAACATATATACAATAAAACAAGTATGTTTATA
This sequence comes from Viscum album, assembly GCA_963277665.1. NCBI lineage: Eukaryota > Viridiplantae > Streptophyta > Magnoliopsida > Santalales > Viscaceae > Viscum > Viscum album. Next base: position 1,575,435,621 of record OY728165.1, on the reverse strand, counting down.
GTGTTTTAATTCCCAATTATATATTTTCTATAAAATTTATAGAAAAAATTCATTCTTTCTATAAATATAATAAATTTAAAAAATAAATATTTTGGAAAAAGAATCTAAAAAATATATTTAATTATATGTAATGCACCCCAAATTATTTGTATATAATCATAAAATTAATATTCTGGTATTTAAATTAGAAGTTGTATGTGTTATGGGAGTAATAATATTATCATTTGAGAGGTATGTTCGGTTTTTGAAATTTATTGAATTTAAAAGAGAAAAATCATTATTTTTTGTTTTACTAATACAATTAAACGTAATAAAAATAGTTGTTATGTAGTTTTGTAGAAATGAGGTGTATATTTTATTCTAGGATCTCAATGGTATCCATGACCTAATAATAATGACTCTATTTACTAAACATCAAATAATATTGCTTTATAATTGTCTATAGACTTGGGGTTCTGATAAAATAATATAATTAGATTTAATTTTGGACCTAAAAATAGCCTCTAATTAACCAATTGATGATGGAAATAAATATAAAACAACACATGCATCATAAACTCTAGTGGAATTAAAAAATAATGGTTACATTCAAGAATTATAAATATAGTTATCTATATATCAATAAACGGTATTGATATTTAATATTAGAATCTAACTATTATATAAAAAATTATTACAAAATATATAATTCCATGATGCGCCTTTACAAATTTCCAAGAAAAACAGAATATACTATAGTCTATAGGGGTTTGTACTATCACGTAATCAAGTGCTGAAGAAGTTTTTCCAAATTTAGTTTTCATAATATTACACATTAAAGTCTCACCATATCTAATATTCTATAAAACCCACAAATTTTAAGTGTGATATATATTACAGTACTCTTTTTTTGTCATTTGATATGCTAGAATGGCCTAGTCACAACCTATAAACTAACATAAAAGAATCTAAAATGAATATCTATAACAAATAATTATGTGATATATAAGATCAAATTTAAAACTAATATTTTAATGACCCAAACCAATAACCCTTAAACCCCATAACCATAACAGAACTGACATAGTTTAAATGGTGTTCTTGATACCCACGGGTTGGAGATTAACACCTTGAATAATACTACAAGAAAGTAGAGATGAATTTTCTATAAAACATAAGAGAAAGAAAAGAAAGAAGATACTATGCAGAAAAAATGAAGCTATATTGCAACTAATGTACCACAATTTATCAAGGCATAAAATACAAATTTACTACAACCCATATACTATCATTGTAAAATAGTCCACATCCATATGTATATAAATCATTGTGGCTAGGATTTAACAGCTAGATCCACATATTTTATATTCATTTCTCTTTCTCAAACCTGGATGGGGATAATAGAAAAACACTATAAGGCACTTGTTTGGTGTGAGAGAAAAATCCTAGAAAGGTATCTCATAGTATTGGACAACCATTTTCGATTATAATTTAACTAAAATAATGATTTTAATTTTAAAAGTAAATTTGCTAAGAATATTAAGGCATATTGAAACAAATAATACTATATAGTTCAAATGATGGGGAGTATTATACTCATTGTCTCTAAAAATGATATAATAACTCTAAAACATGGGATAACATAAAACATTTACATATAACAATTTATATAAATACAGAAGGCAGGAAATGTAGTTTTACATCATTTGAATAAATTTTTATCTCAAATATAAATAAAAAGTTACCAACATGGTAATCTTCTAAAAGGTAGGATAATATTTCCATATATATGTATATTCACTCTCTATGTGATCTTAGAAATATTTCTATACACACATCCCACTGAAACTAGCAAGAGGTGACTCATCAAACTCCCATCAGGGATGTGACCCGTCGCTTGTATGTTTTTGAAAGTTGTGATAGTGTAGAGTGAGTCAAAATAACTCCCCAAATACATAAAGATTTCATGTTTTCTAACATAATCAATGATGAACAATATCCTTGATGAGTTATTAATATAAAATAAAATCCCATTCTCCCATTTCAAAATTCAATTTCTCCATTTAAAAGCCTAATGGATTTTAATAAAATTAAAATTATCATTCCAATGTAGAACCGCTGGGTTTCAATCCAAACATTTTCAGGTTATTTACACATGTCTGAAATCTATCACCAACAAATTACGTTAATTTTCAGATTTATTTTAGTCATTTAAATTAAAAAATTTATTTAAATCATTTCCATAAAATCCACAATTTATGTTAAAAAAAATTAAATTAACAAATTTCAATACACACCCAAATTTAAAATAATTGGTGTCTTCCCTATATTCAATGAAAAACCCATTTAAAATCTCACAATTCAATGATATTGGTAATTCTTAAATCAATTGAATGATTTTTTTACAATTTAATTTAATTCAACAATTGAAATAAACCAATTAATTCAACATTAAATTTTTTTTCCATACGGTGTGGAACCACATACCTCTTCCTGAAACTCCACACTCGCAACAAGAACTGTCAATGAGAAAGATTTTGAATAAGTCCTAGAGACACAACATAGATGGAATATTCAACACCACAGTTCAATGATAAATTAATTAAGAGATGATCCATTGAAAACCAATGAGATGTGAATGAGATAAACATGAAGAATGCAGGAGAACTGGATCATATGAGTCACGTTGCATAATTAGTTATGATCAAATTCCAAAAGAATGGATCCATATGTTCTAGATGGATTCATGATATCCAATGGAATACCTTAGGTTGAGAGAGAGGGAACTAGAGTGGAGGAAAAAGGAAAAAGTATGCCCCTATGCCTATTTAAGAAATGCATTTGAGGTATTTCACAATTTGAAATCCCAATACACGATATTAAATTATTTTATTTTTTAATGGTTAATGTGTGTACCCTTCTTCATTAATAGATCATGACCCGAGTTAAAAATAGATCCTTAATACCATCATAAAATATAATGGCAACTCATGACATATACCCAACAAGGTGTAAATCCATTCATGAATTGTTGTTGAGCCAATACAAGACATGTAATTCTATTAAACAAAATGAAATCCTTATTAATCCTTCTCGAAAAAACCATTTAATGGACATAAAAAAACCACGATCTCAACTTGATAAGTATCATCCCAATTAAATCTCAACACAACCTAGTCAATGCAATGGAAAAATCATTACAATGGTTATGGAGTACCTATCAAAATGTTAATGGGATGTTACAACTTCCCCACCATAAGACCAATCTATCCCTAGAAAGCTTATGAAATATCATCCATGATAAAAAGGCAAGTCTTCCACTCTCTCAGTAGTGCCACATATTTCCACTTTTTATGACTATCAGTACCACGCTTCCATATCACTCAACCCAAAGGTATCATCTTCCCATGAAGCACCTTGGTATTATAATCAACAATCCAAATCGAATGTTCAGTCAATGATCAAATATTATCATTCCCAATATCAACCAATCTCAAAACATGAGATGAAGTAGACAGATAAATTCATATATATGATACAGGGAATACTTTATATATCGACGTCTATTGTGGTGGATGTGATAAATGGTATGAAACCATCCCCATCAACTCATAAACTAAGAAAGGTCCAACAAAACAAATAACATGAATCCCTTGCCTCCCAAGCCATCAATGACCAACCTAGGGTGATTCCTTCAAGAAAAACCTATCACAAACTATGAAATCCAGTAGTATATGATAGAGATCAACATATGAATTATACCATGTATTTATTATAATCATTTGTTGATTAATCTACAGAATCATTAATGTCTTCCCTTTCCCAAAACATGATCAAACTGTGGAGTATTAACCAATCTCCAGCAAACAAAATGGAGATATATAAGGATGACTATAGAAGGTCTCAAAATGAAAAATTCTAATCATATACTAGTAAATACTATTATAAGAAAAATAAACATGTCCTAACTGATCATATCAAGCCCAATTGAAATCAAGAACTCATGTTTAATGAATATCATCTACAGTCTATATATCTTTCTCTCTATAGCCATTAGACTACGGATGATAGGTCATGCTAAAAAAAATCATGAAATCCCGAAGCCTCATTAAAGACTCCCAAATTACAAGAACTATGCTAAGAAACCTTATAAGAGACTCTAATAGATGGAACATCGTGAAAATATATAATCACTTTCACATAGATATTTATGAACTCCTAAAATTTGGTTGTATCAGGAATGTATATAATTTTATCTAACATGGTCAGTATTTCGATCAAAAACCGTATCAATTTCCTCTTTCTCTATGTTTGAGGTATCCCAACTACAAAATTCCATAGACATTTCATCCAACTTCCATGTACAAACTGTAAGTGGATGATGAAAAAAAAAGATTTATAGTGATTTTCCTTAACCTATTGGTATGTATATGAATGAGAAAAAAACACATCAATACTATGTATCATTCCTATACACAAATAGTACTACCACACATTGTACAACATATTTGTAGTTCCTAGGTAAATGACTGATAGGGAATTCAGAAAACCCACAATTACAACCTTCCTTGATGCAAACAACACAACGATATGGTTTCGACTACATAGAACAAACTCTTCATATAACACCCATTAGGAAACTATCTCCCCACTATATAGATAGTCTCTAATTGTATAGAATTCAACATAATGATCTTGTTCATATAGAGTCTTCCCGAGGAGAAGAGATGTCAATTTGAAGTTGGATAATGAAACTTCATTCCCATTCTTCAAAACTACAGTATGCAACTATGAAAAAAGAGTCATCATAGTCTACTCTTTTTAAAATTCATTCATATGATGGGTTGGAATTTTCCATCTAAATGCATATTCAATGAAATTCCCTTTACATGAGGTATATGTTATTTAATAGTCAAATGAATATAGGTAATCCACTCAAAGCCTCTTACTATGGTTTAAATAATTGCTAGAGAAGATATAAATCATGATTTTATGGAATAAAACATCGTTATCCTCTCACCATAACCATAATGAGTCTAATTATAAAGTGTCTGCTTCATAGATGCATGATCTAGATCATGGGTGGGATAATTGTTCTCATTTGGGATCAGATGCATATATCAATAAGAAACTATTTGGTCACCCTAAATAAAAATGCATCCCAAACATGAGCCTAATGTATTAGAGAAGAACACATATCCTTGCATGGAATCTAGAAGATTCATCACTGGTGATGTTATCAATAGACGTTTCAGCTCAATAAAAATGTTCTGAAAATTATCATCTTAAGAAAACATCACCCCTTATGAGTCATTGTAGTAATCATAGAATCCCACATTGATAGGTCCTTAAAAATATGGGGTAATATAAGTCTATTACCAATAATATCATTATTTTATAGACATTTCATGGTTTCTCCCATGTTGTAACAACCTTCACCTTATCAGGATCAACTAATTTACCATTTTTAGACACCCCGAGTCCCAATAATTTCTCTTACCAAATATAAAAATCACACATTGAAATATATTAATAGGGTTTTTAATTTCTCATAAGACTAATAAATATTCCTATATGATGCACAGGATCCTCCATGGATGTACAGTAGACAAGAATGTCACCCATATTGACTTCGACAATGTTATCCTGATACATGTGTAAATTCCGGTTCGTCAATTCCTTAAAAACTACATGGAAATTTGTTAGAAAAAATTTTATAACTAGGAACTCATAAACGGTGTAACATCATCAGAAGTAAATTTAATATATGTCATATTTTTTATCATTAATCGATTATATCCAGAACAATGGTTCATCGTTGAAAAACACTACTCCCCTTTTAGCCAATAAAAAATATCATTGATCCACTGTAACAAATACTTGTTCTATATCATACCTTGATCTAGCTCTTGATAATAAACACACAATAGAACAAAACCATCATCATTTTTGAAGAGGAGATATGGGGACTCACTAGGGGACACCCTCGAGAGAATAATTCCATTGCCTAAAAATCATCCGCCAAGGACTATAGTTATTTTAGATTAGTTGGAGGCATACTCTAAGATGTAATTGAATCTTTTTTAGTGGAATTAATTAAGTAAATAGAAAAATCTACCACTTTTACTGGAAGGAGACAAAATATGTCAGAATGAAATAGCCTAGTATATTTAATGAGGCCAATGGGAGATGAAAACTTATTGAATCATTCTATAATTAAAAAGAATACACCGATATTACTTTCAAAATCTCTAGATAAGAATGTTCAGATCAGCTCGACTTGAATTTCCAATCTTCTTGAATGATAATGGATGCACAACTATATGTATTAAGGTTTTCACATCATAGATAACAATCAATCAAAGATTTGTTTTAGTAAGAAATTCCATATTGAAAATGATGTCAATATATTTCATGTCTAGAATTAGAAATATTCATTCCATTAGGATGACTGATAGAGAGAAAGAAGCAATCAGGACATCAAATACTCAACTCCCTCTTCATATAAAGGTGTGTAGAAATATCCATTTCCTATGATAAATGATTTATATAATGATTAGTTTGATTAATGATATGGGTTTATATAAATGAATTAGATGAAACATTATCAAATAATGAAGATTCTATTGATGATTCTATTGTAATGGTACCCATCCCGATTATTGTACCCATATGTACTTCCTCTAGAGACACTTTCACTATGTGAAGAAGATTCATTCCAGATGCATGTGTGTAGAACCCATTTGTACTGAAATAATCCCATTTACTTAATTTTTAAGAGGATTTGATGATCATGTTCCACTACATGGAGTAGAGAAGTGGTGGGAGAATCTTTATAAGTTATCAAACAACCACATGAGATACAGATCTAGGGTGTCTAAGTGAAAAACCTCATATATTACCCTCGAATTTCACACTAGTAGAAAATTAATTGTATTCTTACTTGTGTCGTGGGAGGTCTGTATTGACCCTATCATTGAGAGATTCTATGAGAATCATCATGAATATTGTTTCATTTTAAGGAAAAAAACACTACCATTATGAGGAATAGGAACTCCCAAAAACCCAAACATTCCATCCGCGTCCATCACATCCTTCAATTCCCTATGCATCACATTAGCATAAGTAGGAAGATCGAGTATGAAAAATGAGAATGGATATCTGATAAAAGTAAAAACTAGATTAGTTGATACAATGTTTTCATATTAGGTACAATATCCATAAAAAACTACACTCTCTCAACTAAGTTATTTGAATACCCTGTCATAGTTCTGTCACCATTCTCATGCTTCAAAAAGTCCACATATTTATCGAATACCTTGGAATCTAGATAGAAAATATTGGTTAAAGGAACACTAATGTATTTATACTATAATAACTAATTTTTCTATGTCATCCCCTTCATGTCCCATTGACGCACGCCTATCACGGGGCGTGGACAAAAACAATTATATTTTTTTCCTAGTGCTGCACAGTGGCTGACCAGGGTCGTCTCTCTTGAGGAGCCTTCTCAATTTGGTTCACGTACTTTATTCTATATCACCTAATCTATCTCTTTTTGTGGTTTTTTAATTATTTAAAACAATTAAATGAAAAGTAATAATTCTAAATTTATACTTAGATGCATGTCTAAACAGAATGAAGTTAGGAAGAAAGTATTTGGTTTGGGGTTTGGCTAGGGATTCAATCATTATTCTCCTTTATATGTTTGATTCTAATTTGATAACTCAAACATGAAATCTCATGTTTAAATTAAAATTCTTTTCCAGAATAGAAATAGCTTGAGTTGCATGTCATTGGGGACCTTCATCCAATCGGGGACATTCGCCTCGCCCTAGAATACAACTCATGTCTATCACAAATTTAGAATAAACATTAAAGAAAACTCATGCACTTTTTGACCTCCCCCCCGAGCCAAGCCTCGGGGTCAGCCTCTCATTTCTGAGAGTTGGAGATCACAATGGTGGATGGATGAGGAAAGAGAGAGAAAGAGAGAGGAGAGAGGGAAAGTGGAAGATTAAATAATTTATAATGAAAGTGAAAATAATAATAATAATAATAATATAACTTATTATTATCATTATTATTTAAGAAAATAGTTTTCGAAAAAGGAGAGAGAAAGAAAGTAAAATAATTTTAAATTAGTATTGAGATATTGTAAATACTGATTATAATAATATTAATAATAATAATAATAGTTTTTAATTATTATTATTATTAATATAATTGTAGAACAAATTAAATGGTGGAAACCAAAATAAAAATGCATGGATAAATTGAAAAGAAATTCAAATTACGAATGAAAATTAAAATTAAAATAAAAAATAAAATAAGAATAAAATAAAAAGAAGAAATGAGGGGGGATGAGAGGAGCAGAAGCGGCCCATGCCCCGGTGGGATCCCTCCTTGGATTTGGGTGCCGAACTGATGATTTTGGAAGGTAGAGAGGGCCTCCTTTTATAGGCAGATTTCCGTCCCCCAAAAGTTTGCGCGTTGTTGGACACATAAATGGTCGATTCACGCGTTTCCTACTTCATAAAGTATGTTCATAAATGTGTGTTCTGTCTCTCCCCAAAATTGCAGCACATTTGGACTCCGGATGTAGATGTTATGAATTTTTCATTGAAGGATTCTATTTCTGGACGAAGCTTTCAGGAAGGTTCCTCCAAAAGTATGTCATTCAATGGACTCCTTAATGACCTCCAACATCCACCATATTTATTTTATAGTCGGATATAGATGTCCTCGTCACATCCCAGGTGGAAACACCTCAGTTGTATGTGTTTAGGCCGCGTTTTTGTTCCGTTACTTTGCTGGTGTCCACGCTGTCCGCCCGAAACAATTGTCAAACTTCAATGAATTTTCAAGCCCTCTATATGACCGAATCAGCTCCTGGTCCAGAAGACAAAAATGAAGGAAATAAAATATGAATTATATAAAAATTTTAATCACAAAATTTGGACATATATTTTATGCTAAATGACAACAATACCCTTGTGGTAAAAATCTGTCCAAAATCCAGAATTATGCACTTTTCTTCAATTATGACCATTTTCATTATAAAATTAAAATTACCAATTATTTTAATAAAACAATGAAATATATGGGTTTTATCATTGAAAAAGAGTAAAAAATAATCATTATTTGGTCAAAAATATGCACGTAAATTTTCTCTGTCACCCACCATCACATGACTTGTCACTCCACCATGAAGGTGGCACACATCACCATGATCATATCGATTGTCTCCATGAACCCAAATCATCATTATGTCATTCCCAACCATTCCTCATCATGTTAAGGATCAATTAATCTATTAAAAATGGGGGATACAGATAACAACTCCGAAGAACAATTTTAAAGAACCCCCCTGGAGCCATAGCTCGAACCTGAATAGGAACTGGAGGTGGTGCCTCTCCTAGATCTTTCATAGTGCATATAATCACATAAACTAGATTTGGGTCCAATAGAGGATTCAATGACTATAGTTCATCATAATCTTTGTCCAATATCATATTTATCCCTCTTCAAAGAGGCATGATGTTATAAAAATTAGAAGAAATCCTAGAATTCATCAATCAAACACTCAAATTGAGAAACAAGGGAGATTATTTCCAGAATAAAGACCAACAAGATTTTTATTTCACACTATCCAAATCTATATATGGAAAATACTAAAATTAGTACATAAGAAATTATACCCTAACAACCCCAGGAAACACCTCAGTTGTATGTGTGTAGGCCGCGTTTTGGTTCCGTTACTTTTCTGGTGTCCACGCTGTCCGCCCAAAACAATTGTCCAACTTCAATGAATTTTCAAGCACTCTATATGACCCAGTCAGCTCCTGGTCCAGAAGACAAAAATGAAAGAAATAAAATAAGAATTATAAAAAAAATTTATCACAAAATTTGGACATATATTTTATGCTATATGTCAAAAATACCCTTGTGGTCAAAATCTGACCAAAATCCAGAATTATGCACTTTTCTTCAATTATGACCATTTTCATTATAAAATTCAAATTACCCATTATTTTAATAAAACAATGAAATATATGGGTTTTATCATTGAAAAACAGTAAAAAATACTCATTATTTGGTCAAAAATATGCACGTAAATTTGCTCTTTCAAATACCACCACACTTAAACCATGCTTGTCCTCAAGCATAAAATCTCAACATGGAAATCAGAGGACACCAATGTTACCAATATTCAAATTTCAATGCAATAAAATCAAAAAAAAATTCCATGTAAAATCAAACATTCAATAATCTGCATAAAATATCAATTTAATTTTCCATTTTTCAACGAAACAAATAATTCACATATTTTACTTTTCCCCTTTGAAAATTGATGGAACTTTTCATTTCATTCATTCAAGATCCTTGATTCATCATTATTAAACATGGAATTTCATGATTTACCTCACTTTTGATTTTTTCTCTCATCACTCATGATATAATTCAAGTAGAGTTATTCTCATATCATGAAAACATGCTTCTTATCCATAGGCTTGTAAATGAACTACTTTCTCCACTTTATAAAGACAAAACACACATAAAATCATGAGGAATTTCAATTAAGGTTCAAATGACTCTGAGGTTTACGGTTGGTAGGATTTGATGCTTTAAAAATTAAGGCTCAAGGAGGAGGATAATCTCTTAATTACAATGCATGGTATCAAATGTAAAAGTGTAATGAACTTCTCCCATTCAAAGTAGAAACACCCACTTCCCAAAACTCAAAGTAAAGGTTGTGATCAAATTATGCATAATGAATGATTTGAGCACCCTCTTGAATATATTTTTTACTTTTGTACTTTTTTTTAAATTTTTTTTTAAAAATTATGATTTGATCAATCCTCACATCCATCACCTAACCACATACGATCAGAAGATTGTCGGTCGGGAAAATGGTGATTTTTGGTTTTCCCAAATCACAACCCATATTTCTATTTTTTTGGATTTTTTTACATTTTTTTCATTTTTTTATTCAATAGGGGAAAACAATAGAGTATCATGAATGGTTTCACAACCTTTTCTAATTTCCACAATAACACCCCCACAATTATTCCTTACAATATGTATCATCCTGTCCACCATGATTTCCTTTACCCCCACACTTCAACTTTAAATATCATGAAAATACCAAGAGTAGGGTAGGAATGGATAAAAATGGCTTGAAACATGGTTCATCCCTATAAAGGTCATTCATGGTCTCTATGGGCTAAAATAAGGATTCATGTAAAGGTAGTATTTTAAGGATTAGTGGATTTTCAAAGGATGCCTCAATCATTTTAAATGTGTTCTTGTACAGTCATAGCTTTGACAAGTTTCAATACAAGTTCTGGTCAGTTACATGTCCCAAGATCACTCAAGAAATATGCTCAAGAATAAATAGGAAGTACTTGGTCTAGAAATCCTCTCGGGAATAAGAAATATAACATTGGACAATCAATCATGGCATGACTAATAATAATAAATCAATTCACATAAATTTCAGAAATTCAATGCATGAAAGATAGTTGGGAAATTTTATTTACATGAATTAATTAGTTCCTTCGAATCATGAGTCATCATTTCAATATCTATTCTCCATATATAAAAATTCAATTCTGCATTTCAATCATTTAATCATATCAACCTTGAAATCTAAAACATGGCACCACTGGGTTCCTAAGATACTCATGTCTCCTAGATAAGTTGAGTAAAACATTAATTCAAGTGTGGGCATGCAATTTTATCTTTAAAGCTCAAAACATGTTTTGGACTAAATTGTGGAGTGTTTAAAAGAGAAAACACTAAAATTGAACTCCCTTTTTTCCATGAAACATGGTCCATCCCCTTCAATGTATGGGGATTCCTTCCATCATTATGAACCTATAAAAGAAAACAACCCAATAAATCATAAGGATCATGTCATTTATGCTCAAAAAATATAGAAGGGAGGGGGCTGTATGCTGCATTACATCTAGGAAAAGAAAAGAAATTGAAATCTAAATTCCTACAAAGCATTTAAAGATAAATCTTGGTACGATCCCCCAAGTGGGCCCTGGCTTCTTTTACTGCCTCCAAAGGGTAGTACCAGCTGTTATCCAAGGTCTGATGGTGGTTGGGGCTTCTTTGACATGAACCACCACATGTGATTTTTCCCGACATCCACTTCTTCTTTCTTTTTGAGGAGGACTCCAAGGATAGAGTATGCCAGATCCTCCCCCTTCGCGATATGGTACACCTTGGAAGGTGGGGGTAGGATGAAGTATGGAACATCATCTTACTTGGTTGCGACTTGTGAAACCTTCTTATCTTCCAGTGCTGGCTTCATGGGGGCTGCATGAAGAGAAACCTCTTGTCTGATTTTCTTAGGCTCACCTGCCTGGATCTCTTGATTGGGCTCCTCCAATGCATGTTCATTGAAATCAAGGAGCTCCATGTGTTCCTCAACAGGTGTGTGTCCACTGTATTCTTCATCTTCCTCCAAGGAATAGCAAATAATGTCTGATTCTGTATAATCAAAATAAGAGGGAGTGATATACAAATCTATTTCAAAAAAATCAGAAGAGATGGGGTCAAAGAAAGGTTTCACTCCCTGAGTTGGTTCAGCTTCAATCTCCGCATCAGTGGTAAGTGCCTCTTGGAGTATGATGGTGGAAGGTGAAGGCATGTAGTCAAGTTCCTCCACCTTGAGTTTTGCCTCAAGTTCATGGATGTATTCTGTGAAATTCGGGAAGACTAGTGGCCCTTCCTTCTTGGCCTCAAATCTTTTTAAGTCTGTTTGAAGTCCATCGACCATAGCCATCAAGTCTTTAGGTGAGATACATGTTGTAATGCCTCTTTCCATCTGCTTGACCATTATCATCAGTGCATCATCTCTTCGTTGGATGGCCTCCTCAGTGTACTCGTGTTCTTGCATCTGTGAGTAATTTTCAATCCATGTCGAATAATACTCATTTGAATTCATCATGGAAATAATTTATTTTTTTTAATTTTATAAAAAGAAATGAAATCTAACTAAGATGTGAAAATAGAAAATTTAAATGAATAACTGATTGGCTCCCCGGAAACTACGCCAGTTTTGACGCACGCCTGTCGTGGGGTATGGACAAAAACAATTATATTTTTTTCATAGTGCAGCACAGTGGATGACCAGGGTCGTCTCTCTTGAGGAGCCTTCTCAATTTGGTTCACTTACTTTATTCTATATCACCTAATCTATCTCTTTTTGTGGTTTTTTAATTATTAAAAACAATGAAATGAAAAGTAAGAATTCTAAATTTATACTTAGATGGAAGTCTAAACAGAATGAAGTTAGAAAGAAAGTATTTGGTTTGGGGTTTGGCCAGGGATTCAATCATTATTCTCCTTTATATGATTGATTCTAATTTGATAACTCAATCATGAAATCTCATGTTTGAATTACTATTCTTTTCCAGAATAGAAATAGCTTCAGTTTCATGTCGTTGGGGACTATCACCCAATCGGGGACATTCTCCTCACACAAGAATACAACTCAAGTCTATCACAAATTTAGAATAAACATTAAAGAAAACTCATAAACATCTTGACCTCCCCCCCCCCCGAGCCAAGCCTCAGGGTCAACCTCTCATTTCCGAGAGTTGGAGATAAAAATGGTGGATGGATGAGGAGAGAGAGAGAAAGAGATAGATTATAGAGGGAAAGAGGATGATTAAATAATTTATAATGAAAGTGAAGATAAGAATAAAAATAATAATATAACTTATTATTATTATTATTACTTAAGAAAATAGTTTTCGAAAAAGGAGAGAGAAAGAAAGTAAAATAATTTGAAATTAAGATTGAGATATTGTAAATACTGATAATAATAATAATAATAATAATAATAGTTTATAATTATTATTATTATTATTATAATTACAGAAAAAATTAAATGGTGGAAACAAAAATAAAAATGCATGGATAAATTGAAAAGAAATTAAAATTACAAATGAAAAATAAAACTAAAATAAAAAATAAAATAATAATAAAATAAAAATAATAAATGAGGGGGGAAGAGAGGAGAAACAGAGGCCCATGCCCCGGTGGGATCCCTCCTTGGATTTGGGTGCCGAACTGATGATTTTTGAAGGAGGAGAGGGCCTCCTTTTATAGGAAGATTTCTGTCCCCTGAAATATTGCGCGTTGTTGGACACATAAATGGTCGATTCACGCGTTTGCTCCTTCATAAAGGATGTTTATAAATGTTTTTTCTGTCTCTCCCCAAAATTTCAGCACATTTGGACTCCATATGTAGATGTTATGAATTTTTCATTGAAGGCTTCTGTTTCTGGACGAAGCTTCCAGGAAGGTTCCTCCAAAATTATGTTGTTCAATGGACTCCTTAATGACCTCAAAAATCAACCATATTTATGTTATAGTCGGCTCTAGATGTCCTCCTCACATCCCAGGTGTAAACACCTCAGCTGGATCTGTTTAGGCCGCGTTTTGGTTCCGTTATGTTGCTGGTGTCCATGCTGTCCGCCCGAAACAATTGTCCAACTTCAATGAATTTTCAAGCCCTCTATATGACCGAATCAGCTCCTGGTCCAGAAGCCAAAAATGAAGGAAATAAAATAAGAATTATATCAAAATTTTAATCTCAAAATTTGGACTTATAGTTTATGCTAAATGACAACAATAACCTTGTGGTAAAAATCTGTCCAAAATCCAGAATTATGCACTTTTCTTCAATTATGACAATTTTCATTATAAAATTAAAATTACCCATTATTTTAATAAAACAATGAAATATATGGGTTTTATCATTGAAAAAGAGTAAAAAATACTCATTATTTGGTCAAAAATATGCACGTAAATTTGCTCTGTCACCCACCATCACATGACTTGTCACTCCACCATGAAGGTGGCACACATCACCATGATCATATCAATTGTCTCCATGAACCCAAATCATCATTACGTCATTCCCAACCATTCCTAATCATGTTAAGGATAAATGAATCTATTAAAAATGGGGGAATACAGATAAGAACTCCGGAGAACAATTTTAAAGAACCCCCTGGATCCATAGCTCGAACCTGAATAGGAACTGGAGGTGGTGCCTGTCCTAGATCATTCATAGTGCATATAATCACATCAACTAGATTTGGGTCCAATAGAGGCTTCAATGACTATAGTTCATCATCATATTTATCCTAGATCATATTTATCCCTCTTCAAAGAGGAATGATGTTATAATAATTAGAAGAAATCCTAGAATTCATCAATCAAACGGTAAAATTGAGAAACAAGGGAGATTATTTCCAGAAAAAAGACCAACAAGATTTTTATTTCACACTATCCAAATCAATATTTGGAAAATACTAAAATTAGTACATAAGAAATTATACCCTAACAACCCCAGGAATATTAAGGTTCACTAAGGTTAGTGTTGGTTGGGAACTCAATCACAACTACCTCTTATGTCCTAGTAATCTGTCAAAAATGCTTACTGACTTCAAAAGAAAAGCTCAAAAGCCTCCTATGATACCAATGTGTCATGAACCATTCTGGGTACCCTTGTAACATGATAGCTGACAATGTCCAGAATTTTCTTTTAGGGTATCATCAATCCACCCTGTTCGGTGACTATAACATACAATTTTATAACATGAATGTGAGGATGAATTTTCCACAAAACATAAGTGAATAAAAATAAACAAGATAGTATGTATAAAAAAGTATCTCCATAGGATGTAATGTACTAAAATACAATAAGTATAAAATCCCAAGTTATTATAACACAACTACATAGACAATATACTATCCCATGTCCCAATGTACACATCTCATAAAGACCAAGGTTTAACAGCTATGTCCACCTCTAAGAGATCGTGTCCACATTCTTGAACCTAGAAGGGGATAATCTATAAATATCCAAAAGAACAAGTAGGATTTGGCTAAATATTCTTATATGGTCTCACCATGGTTTCCATAATAGTTTCCAAAAATAGTTTATCAAAACAAATGACTTCAAATTTTAATAAAAATAGGTTTGACATTTGTAATCATATTTAAACAAATCATGCAATACAATTCAAATTATGGAATTTACATTATGAATATGATTTAAAAATTATGTAATATTTATAAAATAAGAGAATTAATTAAACATTTATATAATTTTTTTATATAAATCCATAAATCCTATAAATCATTTTTACAACATTGGTATACATTCATATCTCGTTTATAAATAACAAGAGAGAAACATTCTCATCATCCAAATGGTTTGAGTGTATTTCCGGATTTAGTACTTTGTGCAATCTATGTGATCTCATTAATATGTGTTTACACATATCCCCCTAAAATATTCCAGAGGTGACTTGTCACAATCACATCGGGGATGTGACCCACTGTTTGTACATTTCAGAAAGTAGTGATAGAATATAGTGTGTCCCAATTACTTACCAGTAACCTTAGGTTTTCATATTCTGTTACATAATCAATGATAGGAAATTAATTTTATTAATGCATTAAATATAATTAAATACCATTATCCGATTTGAATATACATTTTTTCCTCTTAAAACCAAAATGAGTTTTAATCAATAACATGCTTCTTTCTAAGATGAAACCACTATGTTTTTATCAAAATAATTTAATCATTTTCACAAGTATGAAATACATTAAAAAACAATTCCATCAATTTTCAAAATTATTTCCCACAATTAAATTCATCATTTTAGTTTAAATAATTCAAATAAATAATAAATTTAAATTAATTGATATAAATTAACCAGTTTCCACACAAACTAACTCAACAAAAATTGGGGGATTTCGAAATTTTCCATGCAAAATAATTTTAAATATCCCAATTCTCTGGAATTCAGATTTTACAAAGCAATTGAAATAATTTTTTACTAATTTTTTTTTAAAAAATTGAAATAATGAAAAAACATCAAGGATATAAAATATATCCATCTATTATAGAACCACCTTCATCATCCTAATACTCATCACTAGAAAATAAACCTGTCAATGAGAAGGACGGTGGTTAAGGCCACAAAATCCATCCTAGAATAATGATCCAAAAAAATATGGCATAGACTGATCAATTCCAATATGATCCTTTTAAACCCAATGTGAAGGGAATGAGATCAATTTGAATAATTTGGGAGAACCCTTGCCCAAGAATCACACTGCAAGTGTATAAATTATTGAATTCCTAACGAATGGATCTGGAAGGGCTATAATGATTCCCAATTTCCATTGAATGTCATAGGCCAAGTGAGAGGGAACTAGTCTAGGAGAAAAACGAAAAATTCAAAATCACATCTAGTTTTAAAAAATGTAGTCTGGGTATTTCACTACATGAAATCACAATACAATACATTAAACTATTATGTTTCTTAACCATCAAAAGCATAAAATGATTCATTAAAATTCAATTCTCTATGTTAAAAACTTATCATTAATATCTTCATGATTTGTAATGAGATGTCATAATATGTGACAATATGAGTGTGATGTCATTCCCAATGTGTTATAAAGCCATTACATGACATCTGACTCTGTTATAAGACTTGAAATCCTTAGAAAGTCTACAAGAAAAAGTCAATTAAAATTGGGAATCCCAAAAACCATGAAATTCTTCTTTATAGGTATCCTTCATTTTAAATTTTGGCCCAACCCAATCTATAAAAATGAAATCACAAGACAATATTTAAGGCATACCTGTCAGAATAGTGATAGGATGTTACAAAAATTACAGTGTATATTTTTGGGTTTTAAAAATTATTAAACTAGATTTATTACGCTTCATAAAAAATAATTAATCATTTATTTTATTGACTTTATTAGGATAATAAGTAATATATAGATGTAAAATTTCTGAATTTATGATATTATTTAGTATAAACACATGTTAATAAACTTAAGAAACATTTAATATGTAATTTCATTTTTGAAAATGATGAAAAATAAAATGCATTTAATTGAGAACAATGAGGTTTTGAATAGGATTTCATTAACTAAAATGTTTTTCTGATCATAGGAGTTCATTTTTTTTATATATAGTTTAGGAATTCATGATCATAATGTAATGAAAAGAACTAATTTTTACATAGAATCATTCATATATTAGTGAAATCATCACAGACCATTGATTATTTAGTATGTTATCATTTAATAAGGTTTGTGAAAGACTCATAAAACCAAAAAAAGAGAAATAATATATTAATGAAGAATAGAAATAAAAAAAATAGATGAAAAAAGTAATTCATAATAAAAACAAATGTTACAATATCAAGGTCACTAACTAAAAAATATCAATGAAAATATCATTAATTTCTAGTCCTTTAAATATTAAAATTACTAGTATATTAGAGGTTAATTAAAAAATATATTAATGGAATATGTAATTATACAAATTGAAAATATATTATATATTTCGATCCAATCATAAACATATATGAATAAATAAATTAGGTCTTAAAGAATACAAAAATGTTTTTATTGATACATTCAGTTAAAAAAATATAGACATAAATAATTCATATTAAAAAAGGGAAAATATCTCTCAACAAACAATAATCTGTAATGAGAATTGATAATTGTCATTATGCGTGGGTTAATAATTTATGAACCATAAATCACATCATTCATTCAAATTTTATTTGATCAAATTAACTTAATTACAAGAACATTTGAATTTGAGGAGTTCATTATGTTTTAAATAAAAGTATACATGAAATTTATAACAAATAGAAAAAGATGAACCATCATTTTAAATGAAAAATAAAACCACACTGAAAAACATCATAAATTTATTCCTTAAAAAACATTTTTTAAAACTATTTATCCAATGTATCACCTGTGATATGTTGTCATTCCCTAATACCAGATGTTGAAACATAGCTTCATACTATATTATATTACAATGAATATAATGAATCATATCCATAAGGGATAAAAATTTATGTAATAATATTAAACTACATACATAATTGGTAAACATTAAAAATTTGGGTATTGGAAAAAACATAGTACATAATAAAACTAAATCCTCATAATCCTTTAACTCTCTTTGAAATATATAATCTTTATAACATTGGGAAGGGAAAAAATATTGGGGAGATAAAATAAATAGTAATCGGTTATGTAAACTGAACAATCACATTAATCAATGATATTTATTAGCATGTATTGGTCGATAATTAAACAAACATTTCATTTAGTGAATTCTATGAGATTAAAATTCTTCAAAAAAATTTCTTAGTAAAAATATCAATAAAAAATATAACTAAATATTGAACAATGGTAATGATTAATTACTATATTTCAGGTATCTAGAATAGGAACGACTATACAATCCACGCCTATTCTCAAGACATTTTATGTTTATGGGTATAAACTCTCCAAATTATTCATCATAACAAATATGGCATGTTTGTCCCCAACTAATTTTCTTCATTAGACCCATTGATGCATCAAAGTGATCTATATAACAAGGCCCCAGCCATGTATTATATTATATATAATTTCTCACATATAGAATAATTTATTTTAGTCATTAAAAATGATATGTGTCATCAAATAGCCCTTTTAAATTAAAGTTACAGATTTTGAAAAAATTTCCCAATTACAAAAAAATCATCCAATGTAAACACCATATGTAAAAATGGTATACAATTTATATAATAATCATATCCATGAAACCAGAAATATGAATATACAGTGAAATATTAAATGATTAATGATCATAAATAAAATATCTATTATATAATCATTTAATATAAAGAAGTGATGAAGGTGTCATATTTCGCATAGAAATTAATGTGAGATGAAATACCCTTAGAATGTATTTACATTAGTTTAATATGAATTACCATATGGTATAATGGTCTATAGAATGTAATTAATTTAAACCAAAACCATATTCATTGTAATGATATAATATATGACCATATTATATCATCTTATTACCACATCGTTAATAATATTTCATTATTACTCATATTTATAGTGTTAATGACTTTACTTCCCTATAAATGATATATCATAAAATAATTTGTCTATATACATATGATATAGTTACATTATCTACAGAGTTATATTATGTTCATACATATCATATTTATTCATTACAAATGTAATGACCCCAAATTTTATTAATGGAAATTCTTCTTGATCTAATTAACTGTCTTATTATGTAAAAAGTTTGTATAAAATGTGAACTTCATTATTTTTAATTTTTTTGGATTTTAAAATACCCTTATGAATTATTACCTTTTCTAATATAACCATTGAAATTTGATCAAGTGATTAGTATATATATAATGCTTTAACAAATATAATTTTCTCAGACATAGGATGTGATGGCCTCATCCAGTTAAATTGCTACTTATGAATCCCATTTTTTCAGAGCTCATAAGTTAGAGGGTATCATTGGTATTTTATCTTGACCAAGACCAATCTGAGTTTCAAAACACGATACTTGAACCGAACTGCCTACAAGAGACGTTGGTGTTGAATGAGATTACCACCCGAGCAATGTTATCTGATCCACCCCAAGATTTCATCACCATCGCACACCTTACCCTTCAGTCTTATTTGGGTGTTATAAAGGGTTTATGTAAAGATACATTGGTACTATGATTATATACATTATTTTTGTATAGAAAATATACATTTCTTTATTATTTCTACTTTGTAAAAAGTATTTAAAGAAAAAATAACATTTTTTGTTAATTAAAAAATCTATTCTGATGAATTAACGGGTTTTTTTATTTAAATTGTATTTTAATTAATTATTTCAAGTAAATTAATTTTAATTTAGATATAAATGACTGTATAATTTTTGTGATTAAAATTTACAAATTCATTAAGTTTTCAAAGTAATTTTTTCAAAACAGAAGAATTTATTATAAATGTGAGTTTTTTAAAGTAAAAATTCCAATATTTAGAAAATTTTTCAAATAAAATTAATATTATTTTTGTAATTAGGAAATTGAAATAATCTAACAGTGATTTTTTCTTAATTTTTTTGGACTATCGAATTTTTGGGTAAAAAATAAATACTGTTTAAATATATAATGAGTTTTATGAAATGAAAATTACCCAATTTTGATGTAATAAAATACTATAAAAATTAGTTACAGCCAATATATATTTTACCATTAAAATAACTTTATTTTAGTATTGTTTGATTAATTTTACAATGTTTTAGTGGACCCTCCAAGACTTATAAATAATTATAGCTTTTTAAATTGATTTCCATGAGAGTGTGACTCACCTCCACATTAGAAACCCTATTATTTTAAGATGTTTAGAGATTTAACTTATAAATTTTTTTTTTCAAATCCACTTTGTTAAAAACCATGGAAAAAAACTTGTTCTGATTTGTGGTTTTGATTAGTTTAATGTGTGGAATCCCAAACCAAAATAATAATGAATTCCCACTAATTTCCTATATATATCCAACCAAGCCCCCACTTCGTCTTCCCGCAAGGCCTATGGAGTTCTTCCAACCTCTTCCATAATCTATCAAAAATTCTCCCAATGTGGCCCATTCTCCCACTAAGCCTCTCCCAATCACCCCATGCCTTTGGGATCACACTTTAAAGTAATGGATTCCATCCTTTCTCTTTTCATCCAAGTTTCCAAATTTTTTTATGCCAATTTATTTTCAATTATACATGTTGGTGTATGATTCCTAAACTCTCATATACATCCCTCATTATGTTTTAATGACGAGATACTCCTTTTTCTCTCATTAATACCTCCCATATACACCGGTTACTATGCCGAAATTCACTAAGGAATTTCTATCTCCTCCTTTACATTCAAGTAATTATTTAGTATTATGAATCTAAATTCCATTAAAATTGTTTGGACATGGTTCTATATGACACACATACAGTAAATTTCATCTACATATGATGATACACCACTTTATATCTCATTAGTCATTTTTTTTAATTCTTATGTCATGCCTTTATGCTGGAGAAATTGTACTGTGATTCTCCAAGCCAAAGTAAATGTATAGTGAATACCATGCCCATTTCCCTATCCAAGGTATTAACCGTTATGAAAATTTTCTGATTCATTATGTAGTTTCATGTGTTAATTACACCTTCTTTTATCATGTAATTAATTATTATGTTTAATGAATCGATGCTTTACGATTCATGTGGCACACTTACGCATTAATTGAATGGTTTTAGAGGGTGTTCCCTGATAGTGATCGAATGCATTGGGTAAAGATTACTATCCTTATATGTCAACTGCAATGATATTTTCCTGATGCTAATTCAACTACAATGAGGGTTTACTCATGATACATGTGAAATGAGCCTCGGATCATGCTAATAAAATGTTAAGTGTTGTTACCGCATTTCCAAGTTTATATAATCATATTATATCATGAAATTATGTTTATGCTTCCATTGTTCTCCATTGATATTCCAATTTACTGACAATTATTATAATATTCACTCTATTCCTTGTTTAATCCATTAATGGGCTTTATATCTCACCCTTTTCTTTTTCATGTCCTCAGGTTATCCCATGCAATGAAACATATTATTGAATATAGTGATCATGGAAAGGATGTTATCAATAAATATGTTGTGTTTCTTGTTTTAAGTCATTATGTAAAGTTCCTAAGCCCCAACGACACTAGAACAATTGATCACATATGTTATATCAAGTTAATATTTCAAGTAATAAATCATTTTTATATTTTTAAGAAAAAATGGTTGATATTGTTAATATCAGATGATATGTTTAGTTATGTTGGGATTTAGATTAGAAATCCCTAGTGAAGCCTTACAGATTATAATAAGTATAATAAAAATAATTATAAATTTTGGTCACTATTGTGTAAATAGTTTATCATGAAATCACCTCCGTTTTTAGATTCTATGAGGTATTAGAGTCTTTGGCACACATATACATAGGAGTAAAAATGCTGACAAAGAGTTTTGGGCTTGACCCGAGGTATCCTAGTACACAACAATGGGCCATGATTCACTATTGGTTACAACAATCCCGGGGGATATTCTTTGGTAAATTCAAAATATTTTTATGAACCATTTTTAATCGAATAAAATAAAATGCCACAAATAATATATGTTGGGATGTAGATCATGGATAACATAGATTGAATCCTATAGAATCATAAGTAATGTAAAAAAATGTAATTTAAAAGTCATCCATTTTTGTATTTGGATTACCCATTATGTGTTACCCATAAATTTACTTTTACTGCATACAATGGTAGGTAATAGGAGGACTCCTTATAATAACCAATGCAATGATCAATGTGATTAATTTTCTAATGAGATTCCCAATCTGATGGGACAACGAATCGTGAACATTATCACGATACTATCTCAGTTAACTCATTCTTTGAATAGAAACATGGGTCAAGAGTAACATTCAACCCCCCTAAGAAATAAGACGATACTATTAAGATCTTCATGAGACAATGGCCTCCTACATTTAATTGATCATTTGATCCCTCAATTTTGGAACAATGGATCAACTCCATTGAAATGATCTTCTCCATCCTTCGATGTGCCGAAGAAGAGATGTTTTTTTTCACTTATTATCACATGGAGGGTGATCCCAATCAATAGTGGACATTGATCAAAAGTACAAATACTGAGGAGGAGATCAAGTCATTGCAGTAGAAGGATGTACAGAAAAATTATTTTTGATAAATATTTTCGGTGCACCCTTGGATGTAAGATAGAAAGATACTTTGTTGACCTCAAGAAAAAGATGATGAATTTGTCAGAGCGTACGATGAAAACATCAAAAGGATTTCACAATATGCCTCTGGATTTTTCATTTCCCATAAATGAAATGTTGAACACTTCATTAGTATGGTGAATCCTTTCATATAGAAACCCTTGGCCATCTGTGACTTCGTTATCTTTGAGGAAATTGTCAGATGTGTCCTCAAAGTCAAAATGTAGATCAGAGAATCACTAGGTTATCAGGGGGATAAGAAGTGTAAGGTGGAGTTAAATTCTAGTGTTATGATGGATAAATCCAATTGTGATAAAAAAATACAACACCCCACTTCAAAAGGAGCTTAAAAAAGGCACCTTGTAAATTTCCTGAAGGGGACGAGGAAATGCATTAGGTGTTGAAGAGAAGGGCATGTCACCGTTAATTGCTGAAAAGAAAATCTCGAGGCTATGACCAAAGAGAGGAATGATCCGTTCAACTATCAATGCATTTTTCATTGCATCAACTACAAAGAACCAGGGCATCTTTCAAATCGGTGCTTTATACCAAGGGTTTTCAGAGGCAGCCAACAACCTCCACGGCAGCAAGGGTGAGATTTCTCCATCACTGTCACAAAATTGAACCCGAAAGCGAAGTGGTAACATGTATTCTATTTATTAAATAATTAATAACAAACACCCTTTTTTATTCTAGTTCTACGCATTCTTTTATATCCTAGATGTTTTGAAGAACAATCCAAACACTTCCACAATTTTTGGGACTAAATATGTAGAAAGGTATAGAAAATGGGGTAATCGTTGCATCCCATGAATATTACTCCTCCCCGGTCACAATTTTTGGATTGAACATTCCAACAAACCTCTTCATACTCCCTTTGGTAGAGTTTTATGCAATTATCAGCATGGATTGTCTTTCCTTACATAGATCCAACACAAATTTCCATGACAAGTAAATCAATCTCCATATACAAAATTGACCCCCCGATTCTGTACACATGTAAGAAAGAGGATGAAACTTTTTTAGCACCATCATTTCAAATATAGATTTTTCTGCCCTACAAGCATGAGAATCTGGCTCAAATGATTTGTTCTATGTAAGTATCCATCTTTGAAGACCTGCCTATTGTGCGGGAATTCAATGAATTTCTTCGTGAGGAATTTTTTAGTCTTCCTCTTAGAAGAGATGTTGAATTACCAATTGACCTTATACATGAGTCATTTCCAATATCGAAGAATCCATATAAAATGGATGTTTTAGAGACTGATAAGGATAAGAAACAAATATAGGATAATCTAGATAAAGGGTTTATAGGCCCAAGTGCATTACCTATGGGTGATCCATTCATTTTCATCAATAAGAAGGAAGGGTCAGTGCACCTTTTCATTGATTATCATGAGCTCACCAAAATAACTATAAGGGACAATTATCCTCTTCCCCAAATTGATGATTTGTCCAAATAGGTACATGGAGGACAATAATTTTCCAAGGTGGGTTTTTAGATAGGATATTACCATTTAAGGGTGAAGAAGGAGGATATCCCTAAGAATTATTTTCTTACATGATACATGCACTATGATGTAATAGTAATTTCTTTCAAAGTATCTAATGATCATTCAATTTTCATGGACTTGATGGATATTGTCTTTAGAGATTACCTCGGAAAATTTTTGGTTGCCTTTATAGATGATATTCTAATATAATTCAAAACCAAGGAAGAGCATGAAGAGTATCTAATAATTGTATGAGAGACCATACGAAAAATGAATCTCTATGAAATGTACAACAAGAGTTAGTTCTGGTTGAAAGAGGTCTCATTCATGGGCCATATCATCACAAGCAATGGGTTATTAGTGGATTCCTCTAAGACAACTGCTATTGACGGATGACTAAGATCTACATCGGTATGTAATATTCTTAGCTTCCCTGGGTTAGCTAAATATTATCATAGATTTGTGAGAAATTTCTCATCATTCTCCAACCCACTAAACTTGCTAACTCAATAGTGATTAATGTTTTCTTAGAGTGATGAATGCAAAGAATGATTCAAGGATTTGAAAAAAGTCTTATCATTGTGCCAATGCACATATAACCCACAAGTGGAGAAATTTTTGTGGTATTTAGTGATTCTATGAAGAAGTTCAATGTATTTGTGTTGAAGAAAAATGAAAAATTCATTTCTTATGAATCATGGAAATTGAATGTTCAGGAGCAGAATTATCCAACACATGATACAGAGTTGGCTTTGGTGGTCTTCATTTTAAAAATTTGGCGGCATTATCTCATTTGGGAGAATGGTGAAATAAATATGTATCAAAAAATACTCGAATATATATTTACACATAAATAGTTGAACATGTTCCAACAAACATGGACATGGGAATCATAATGAAGGGAACATCATCAATCCATTCACATATTATTTCCCAACTCCCTATTTTGGAATGATTAAATAATGATTAAGAGGATAATGTGTGAATTCATAAATAATTGGAAACTATCAAAAAAGTAAAATCCTTGGAGTTAAAGATCAATGAAAAAGGAACTGTGATATTTATGAAAATACTATGTGTTCCTTCAAGTTCGGAGCGGATTTATGAACATCTGGATGATTCACATAGTTCAAATTTCTCAATTCACCAAGGAATCACAAAGATTTATTGATATCTTCTATATCATTATTCGTGGGATAACATGATTCAATAGAACACTGAATATACATGAATGTGCCTAGTTTGACTATAAGTGAAGATGAGAGACAGAAGCCTAAGGGGATGATGCAACCATTATTCATACTTTCATGGAAATGGGAGAATATCACCATGTAATTTATCACAATAATTCGAAAGACCTCCAATGGAAGCAATTAAATCTGAGTTATTGTGGATCATCTTATAAATACTACAATCATCATTTCCATTTGATAGGATTTCTCACTGGATGAACTGGAATAGATATACATCAGAGATATGGAATGTTTTTATGGAGTACCACTATAAATCTTGTCTGATTGAGATCCACGATTCTCCTCTACATTTTGAAAAAATGTACACCATGCTCTGGATACTGAGCTAAAAATCATTACAACTTATCATCAACAAATTGATGGGCAGTATGAGCAGAATATCCAAACAACTAAGGATATGTTGAGAGAGTCATCAATGTTCTTCAAAGGATGATGGGATCAACATCTCTATCTTGTAGAGTTATCATACAACAACATTTTCCACTCAAGAATCCAATGGATCATTATGAAGCCCTGTATGGGAAGAGGTGAAGAATATAGGCATGTTGGGATGAATCTAGGGAGTGAAAACACATAGGTCCATAGAAGGATTAACTCCCACCAAACCTATCTCATGCCCATGATGTATTCTATGTATCACTCTTGAGGATGTACATATCTGAACCATCACTTGTACTCAATCCAGAGGTGGTACCATTAGATAATGACATCTCCAATTACGATAAGCTAGTGAAGATCATACAACGTAGAGAAAAATTTCTACGAAATAAGACAATTCCCCACATAAATATGTTGTGAAAAAACCACATGTACGAAGATGTGACTTGTGAATCAGAGGATGTGATGAAAGTGGTTTACTCACATCGGTTTTAGTGTGGTAAAAGAAAATTTCCAGTGTGAAATTTCTTACCAAGGGAATATTGTAATGAAAAAAACATTTATTAACGGAAATTCCTCTTGATCTAATTAAATGTATTATTATTTAAAATGGTTATATAAAATGTGAACATCCTTGGGTTTATGTTTTTTTATTATAAAATACAATTATGAAATGTGGTCGTTGATAATATAGTTATTGAATAGTGATCAAATGATTAATATAAATATATGTCTTTAACAAATCCATATTACTAAGTCAAAGGAAGCGATGGCCTCATCCAATGGAATTGATCCATATGAAGACCATTTATCAGAAATCAGAAAAAAGTGGATTTATTTGGATTTTCTCTTGACCAATACCAATTGGACCATTAACATTTGAAGGTTGAATGGAACCACCTATGGGAGTAGTGGAAGTTGATAGAGATAACTACCCGAGCGATGTTATCTCTGGCACCCCAAGAGTATGTCACTATCGAACACCTCACCCATCGGTCTTATGTGGGTGTTATATGGGGCTATGTAATGAGACCCTATTACTATGATTATATACAATGTTTTTGTATAATGGATATAAATTCATTTGATTATTGTTACTTTTTCAATAGTTTTTACAGAAAAAATTGAATTTTTAGTTATGTAATAAATCTATAAAGATTAATTGATGGTTTTTTAATTAAATAATATTTTAATTAAATATTACTACTAAATTAATTTTTATTTACATATAAATGACCCTAAAATTAATATGAATACAATTGTACTTTTTATTATGGTCAAAAAGCTATTTTTGTCAAAACCATGTATTTTTGATAAATGTCAGATTCTTTTTATATGTAAAAATACACATATTTAGAAAATTATTTAGATAAAATGAAAATAATTTATGGAATTAGGATGTCAAAATTATCCAATAGTGAATGTTTCGTAATTTTTTGTCACAATCGAATGTTTTGGTAAAAATTAAATATCGTTTAAATATATAATGTGTTTTAAGACATCATAATGACCCTATATTGATGTCATAAAATATTATTAATTTTTCAGCCAATATATGTTTTACCATTAAAATATTATAAACATTTTTGTGCATCCCACTGTCTCACCTCATTCAAGTAAACCAATACAAATTCTGCGATACGGTAGTCAAAGCTCTATAATTATAGGAAAGTCTACCAATACACTATTTTAGTACCACACCAAGCCATGAAATCTCATCACCTATTATATTCTATTATTTGGATCCCAATAATGCACTTAATCCGTTATCTATAGGTACAAGTCTATATAATTCTAAGAATTAAAATTTCCAAAAAAGGGAACCTCAAGAATTGAGTAATGGAACTACAATACGTTATAATAAATTTAGTTCTCTCAAAGAAAATATTGAATAGTCCTCATATTCTTTTCATTATCCTCATCCTATAGAAAGTATATGAGTATTTCATCAATAAGGAATACCACTAATTGGTCTTTGTTTGGATAGAGTACCTAGATCATTTAATCCATAAACACAATGGTGTAATTTTTCATGAAAAAGGGAATCCCCAAAAACTCATAGTGTTTATATAGACATAGTAATACCAACGTTGGTATATCATCATGGTGAACCTTCACCTAGGGGTATTTAAACTACATATCTATCATCAAAGGCCACCTTGCACCTCATAAATAGTCCAACTGGTCGTCAATACTCACAAAGGAGTATTTGTACTTTATCATGGAAATATCTATGAAATAATAATCCACAAAATGCTATAAAATCTTATTATATATTTCATGAACAATACACAAGATTCCCAAGGGGAACACATTAGGCATGGTGAAACCCTAATCTTAAAGGTCCTCCAATAGCTACTCTAGATCCTAGTGATCAATTAAGGTAATCCTATATATTTAAAGAATATATAAGAGTCTTGTGGGGATGATTTTTGATAGAAAAAACCATATTCCACCAGAGAGTTAGTCGCAAATTATCCTTGGGGAATAATTCCATATAATCATCTGGGACTAATTGAATCGACATTCCTAAAGTTATTGATGCACCAAGGTATATAGTCAACAATATTTGGGTGATGAGATCTGGCTTCCTACTTGTAAAACCAAATATTCGTTCCATGAGATATTTTCCATAAAAAAGAAGAATATTTGCTCATCTGCGAATAGGTATCTAACTCTTTTACAGTGACAGTCAGTCTAGTATCAGGCCATGTACATCTAATATATACCCCATGATAAAAGAAGAATGGTTCCAATATGTTAAATTCAAAATCCCACATTAATATCTCTCCATCGTGATATATATCTCCCTTGTGATAAATATAAGATACAGATAAATACTTCCATATAGGAATGTGATGATGAAGTTGATGAGATAGTGCCCCAACTAGGAGCTGTAGCTCTTGTACCATGAGTATAGTGATGAATGAATGACTGAAATCTTTGTTTACTAATCATGAATCAAGAATATAATAAATACTAATCATACGTGTAATCATATTGTGTTCCATGTGGTCTTAATCCTTATAGTATAGTAGTTTTGTGAAACCCCAACCATTTTCACCATATACCAGCTATGGAAGGCCATGTGGTGATGGTGGAAGGATATCATAAAATCATGAACCTACCACATCTCTTTCTCACCACCATTTTTCCTCCATAAGGACCACCATATCCCCACCTTGTAGATCCAATATAATAGAGATACTACTTTCATAGAATTCACACTTTTATCATTCTGTAATTCATAGTACATAAGGTTGAAAAATTTCATTCTGTGTTCCCTCACCCATCCCAAAAAAAGAACATCCCTTCTCTGAGCATCCCATACACATTTTACATCCCATGAACACATGTGTGATTGTAATCATTGGAGGGTCTCCTTCATTGAGATATTATTATCTGGAATCTACTATCTTTTGTGGATGACTCATCCATGTGCCACCCAATTCCAACTTGAGATTTCTTGTTTCCATTTGACAGAAAACAATATGTCAAACATTCCCTATCCAACAACATGGAATAGTTGAGAACAAAAAGATGAACCACACTAGCAAGGATATCTATGTAGAGTCCCTGCTCAAAATTAAATTATTCGAGTAGCCATCCTAGATAATGTTAGGGGAGTAACAAGTATGGTATGTCCAATTGGATCCATACTCAACCATTGTCATCCCTCCCTACTACAACTACAAAAGCTCCTGAATCCAAACTGAGTGCTAGCATGAGATATATATCTCCTAAAATAACAATTGTTGGATGTCAATTCATGAGTTTTTTTGACTAATCTTGCATCTTTGTAATAAGAATCCACCTGCATAAAAGTACTTCATAAAAATGGGAAGATACCAGTAAAACTAGCTGATACGTCAGGGACTGAATGTTGCTAAAGATAGAGAACACTAACTCTATATGACACTCTAATACACGAAGATATTAATTTATTTGTATCCTCAATGACCTCCATCATAGTAACTCATTGATTTATTTAAGAAATATGTCATCCTTATTCTTGTATTCTAGGACGATCATCAGTTAGATAAGTGGAGGCCGTCCTAAATGCCCACCATGGAGAATAATCTAATAGGATGGTCCATGAAGTCATTCCTTATCTCCCACCGGATTATTATCATGGTCTAGAAATAGTATCATACCTCATTGTCATCATGGGGGCCTCATGAAATATAATAAAGACATACCATCATCAGTTGATCATTCATATATATATATATATATAATAGGGATGTGATTCAAGATGGAATATAAAATACTCTATCATATATGATATATATAGGTGATATTTTCATTTATTATCATATTATTCTGATTCAACAATAAGGTAGTCATGGTCCATGTTAATGGAAATGTCATCCACCCACAATATCATTGGATTCAGTTGCCTCATAGCCACAATCAAAACACTTTGTCTCAGATTACCCAATTCCAAAAAAACCATTATAAGTAGATTACTGAAAATACCATCTAAAGGGTCGAAATACTTATGAAACAAATCTATTTGGACATGAACCAAGATAATTCTTGATCCCTAACTACACAACCCCCCCCCCCCAATAATATAGGGGATGTATGCTACTTCCAAGGGAATAACTACCATGGGGAGGCCATTTCCTAAGTACCTATTTATGCACATACGTCCATCATGATTAAAAAGTCTTGAGGGAGTAAAATCGAATATAGTGGAAGGCTAAGAGGAAACTGATGCATGGATAACCTCTATATAGGAAATGATAATAGTAGTGTAGTCTAATAAGTAAAGGGGAATGATACACTATAACCCTGAAAAATGTCCCAACCTAAAAATAATGGAAATGAAAAAAGATGATAGTGACCAACTACATACTATCAAGATGCGACAACCATGTGGGATCTAAAGTACCATGTATCACTATGCTCCTTAAAAGTCTCAAATATAAAATCTATCGCATGTATACGTCAAATATCATGACAGAAAATCCCACATAGTGTTGATTATTTACAGAACATGTAGGATTCTTCATAACATATTTGAGAAGGATTAAGAGATACAACATGAAATGGAATAATTTTTATTATAAATTGGATTCATTATATGGTAAAAGAGTAGAACTCTTCATAGTCCAAGATATAGTAAACTCATACTAACACAAGGGAATGAAAAATTGTGCATAAAAACAAAAAACTGAGTTTTTTACCTATATTTGTAGAGTAGTACTATCCAACCACGAGAAGAATAACACAACCATAACCCACATGTCATTACAACTTTTGGAATGAAATTAAAATATATATATAAAGTTATGTATATATATTTATATTATTAATCGCATGAATCCAAAAAATGAAGGATTAAGGGGATCTCCATTTAATATATCAGACTAAGAAGAAGTTCACCAAGAGGTCCAATAGTCCACTTATGATCCCCGACATTTCATGCATCAGTCGAGAAGTTACCATGATATTAAAACCAAAAAACATTGTTGTTTCCCATTGTCGAGTGAACAAAAAATCAAAGTAGATAACATGATCTCTAGGGAATCAAGTTGTCTCCACATTATATGTATTCATAAATGAGTAGTTGACATGATATCTAGTGCATCAGGTTGGTTCCACGTTGTATGTATTCATAGAAGACCTACACCCATTATAATTGGGGTTACACTCTAGTGTGATGCGGACCCACACCCTATCTGATAAAGTGGTTATACTAAAAAAGGAAGATGACTTGTGACCATAAAAATGGAGGGTTCCACTATATTGGTAGAGGACGAACTCACTACTATTATAGTGGGGTTTCATAATTTTCATACATGACCCCATCTCTATTTGATAGGGGGTACGACTCTATATTGTATTGTACATGTGCCCATGCGGATGTGGTGTTCCACTATATATTCCATAGACCCACACCTTATCTGATAAGGGGTTCCAATCTTTATTTCATTGTAGAAGACTATAAGAAATAAAAATGGGGTGTTCCACTATATAGGATGTCTCCGGTGATCTCGTTGGATCACTTCCATCGTGGAACATCTCTTTAATAAGAACAGTGCACAGAACATTTCACAACCCTTCCCTAAATACACAACTGAGTGAACCATACCATTATCCATTGAAAAACTATAGGGACAGTCTACTCATAAGAAAAAATCATGTTCAAATGTAATAGATATAGAAGATTTAATTTTCATCAGAAGGAACCAAGTACTGCATGATGTGTGAGGGGACCAAGATGGCATGTGGAACTACTTCACATATTGGCCATGTCCCAAGGAATCACATGAATCATAGTACAAGTATATGTATCTACCATGTAGGTGGACTACATGGAATTTCTAAACTATCTGGGACATGGTCGTTCCCTTCAAGCTATGTTAGTGTGAATGACCATGTGTCTATATACAAATATATCTAATTTTGAGTTTTTTTGTACATCCCTCTCATACCATGCATGGATCAATCCATCTAATATAATTGATTAGATCCTTCATCGTCAAAATATTCAACTGAAACATCAAACAATCCTTGATATGTGTCTTATTATCCAATCCATCACTCTCCCATGAATCTGTCATGGGTCTAGGAATCCAACTGGACTCAATACCACCCATCTACGTTGAACCTGGACAATGAGGTCCAACCATTGAATAATGTGATGAAATTATTGGTTAAAGGAATAAGAAATCATGTCTAAATAATATTTCTAAACATGAAATGTCTAAAATATAAGCACAATGGTATCTTGGAATGAAGATAAACAAATAAAAAATTTAATTGGTACACAGGATCATGCAATGGTCCATGAATTTTTGTGAACCATAAATGGGATGATAAATCTCAATAAATTTAATCAAAGATAGTGTATACCAAAAATTTGAAATCCATACCTATATATTAGATCATTCTTCATTGAATAAAACACTCACCAATGAATGAGGGATGTTATTTCATTCGCTTCCCTATAATCCTCATTGATTCATTGAATCTTCGTCCTCCAATTTGATTCAATAATTAATGAATGGAGTAGAAGGTCTCAGAAGATCATATGATTATGATAATAAGCATAGAAAATTGAATATAGTTATTTATTTTATAGAAATTTACATTGATAAATGAATGAATGAATAAAAAGTTAATTAATTAATTAATATATGGAACGTACCACCAATTTGAGTATTCACTGAAAACATCAAGCAGATCTATTATAGGTAACTCCTAGGATAAAAACTATGTCAAGGACTCAACCAAGGTCTCATAATTATGATCTGACCTACCATTTATGATCTATCATGTTTTTATTAGGAATCATGCATTTGTAATTTTTATTATATACTAATATTTTATAAATTTAATTTGAGGAAAAACGGGCCTCAGAAACACATTTTTTCTCATCATGTAGCTCTAGATATATATAAATATATATATAAATATATATATATTTCTTAATATGGAGAAAATGAGATCTCTACATAATAAAAAATCTATAAGGGTACATTATTTATGCAATTTATAACACAAAAAACATACCCTTGATTAATTGGAAATAAATATAACCAATGAAATCAATTAAGAAGTATATTTTAACAAACTACATTAAAAATATGTGGAAAAATGACAAACATAAAAGTAATTGTATAAAAATCCAAATAATAGAAAATAAAATCTAATAAAAAAACTAGTCTGACGCCATTGTGGAACCACTCTAATCCTACACATAAAAAAATCCACATCTACATCTCTAAAAACTATAACTATAAAATAAAAAATGTATTTATGGAGAAATAATTATCATATCTCATCCATAAATCATGATATGCTATATAAATATATTCACTGAAGTAAATATTTAGGTGGTTTTCAATCTTACTCAGTATGAAACCCCCCTGATACTTTTCCAATATTCCACGAAGAATAAAAAAAATGAGAGATCAGAGAATTATAATGTATATTTGATTCATATTATAATAAATATAAATAATTATGTTTAATTTGAATAATATAGATATATATGTATTTTGATTTTTTTGAACTAAATATGGGGATCCATTTCAACAATAATGCATAGTTCATTACATTCAAAATGATATATTAATTCATGTACACACACCCATATATGTTGAATGGTATCCTAATTCATGTGTCAGGGGACACACCTTCTACTATGTATTTACATAGTTTAAATCCTCCATGAGCACATTATTTTTTCATTAAGTAACACTTCAATTTAAACAATTCTTTTCTAATATAATTATGCAACTTGCATAACCTTGTTATGAATCATTTTCATTTTTTATAATCTATTTCATCATGATTTTTTGAAAATAATATCATGCATTCTGTAGTTCATACCAATATATTATATATTCCTCAAACACATGTAAAAATGTATTTTTTAAAATCCATTTAAAAAATTATCAATCATGTTTACTGTGAAACCAAAAATGTTGTTCTCATGAAATATAATGTATGATATAATCTAATAGAATATTATTATACAAATATAATTATAATATAGAAAAGAAATAATTATGAAACATAAGATCATCCTTATTCCAATAAATGATGAATAAGGTAACACAAACTACCTCATATGTATCTAGTGTGATAAAACTATTGAAAATTTATAGATCCAATATTTACCTTCTATTATGTATAAAATCCAGATATACAATAATCATGATTCAATCATCATATGGTCCAAAAGTCAAATATTACATAAAAAATTCCAAATTGAACTATAATATTTTAGGGGAATAGAATGAAATTAATGTGGTTTGGATGGACCAGTGTAATCATAATATTTTTTAGATCTGTCCAAATAGTTGACATGAAATGTGAATTCTAGTCATGATTATTTAAGAGGTAATATTTATCTGATGTTCACATAATTGTAACATAAAATCAAATGAAACTGTTTTTTTAAATAATTTAATCTCATTTGATGATCTGTTTTTCAAATAAAACCACTCACACCCTGAATGAATTTCATAGATTCCATATAGAACCATTCATGTCATGAACAACCATTCACATTGCAAACATTTCCAATAGCTGGGTATTAGATTCCATTATCAATTTTCATATGGACTCCACCAAAAATCATACCCAACCACTCCAACCATTAATAATGAATTAAAAATTTCCCTTAATGTGATTGTGATACAGTATCCTCAATATTAGGTATTCAATTATTGTGGAGATAGGGTGCCTCAATGCTATTGAACAGCTCACGCAATTTATCTAACATAATATTATCCTTTTCTAATGTTTTCTCGTTGATAAAAATATACATCCATTAAAATCACACCATGGATATAGAACACCCTCTCATATTGTTTAAATTAAAATAAAAAATTTGATATCATTATAGATAAGAATTACTTCCAAATAAACATCTTTATGATCTAAATTAATCAAATGACTAAAATCTGAGTAATAATTATATTTCTAATTGAAATTAAAAACATTATAGTAGTCATTTAAGGTATATGTAAAGGTTAGGTAATGTGATACATTCCCAATCGTTCATACACACTCAAATAGTCAATCATACTATGAGGATAGAAACCCATTCTTACCCAATGATTGATTAATATGCGTTAATGTGAAAATCAAGAAGTCATGATTTCTCAAATTGAAGGGATATTGTAGATAATGATGCTAGGAATATGGTTTCTATGATTTCTAATTATTGTATATCAAATTTCATATCACTGGGATCTTCTCAAAAGCATCTTGGAAAATATTATCTAATCATTGATTTCTCTCCATTTTCCATACAACATAGTTGGGTAGGACTTGTAATGCAATATAATGCCTTTAATAGGTCTATAAGTTTTATCACCTAGTAAGTGTTATTTGTGGAAAATAAAAATAAAGGTATATATATTTTTTAAAAAATCTATTAGGTTATAAGACATAATCCTAGATAATATCATAAAATGATAATATTTTTCTATCTGAATTCTCATCCATTTGATTATTATATTTGGTGATCCTGTTTGATAGAGATTAATATTCTTTTGGAATATATATCTGATAGAGATAATATTTCCAATATTTTTAATATCTATTTAAATGATTTAAACCTCAAAAATTTAACAATTTTATCTTATTTGTAACAATTTTGGATTTATAGTGTGTTTTGGGATAAAAAGTTTAAATTTCATAATTCTGGATTTTTAACAGATTTTTATCACAGGGGTATTTTGGTCATTTATTATAAAATATATTTCCAAATTTTGTGATTTGAATTTTTTTTGAACCCTTATTTTATTTCCATCAACTTTTTGTTCAGGACCAGGGGTTGAATCGATATTAATGGTGCCCAAAAAAATCAATGAAGTTGACAATTTTTTCCGGGCGGACTGCATTGACTCCACCATAGTAATGGAAGCAAATTTCGTCCTACACTACTCCAAATGATGCGATTCTACCTGGATATGACAGAAGACTCCAAGGCTCGTCTCCACAATAAATTTCATGCCGTTTGGAATCCTTTATGATGGCCTTTTAGTGATAGATTTTTGAAGGAAGCTTCCAGGAAGCTTCATCCAGAGAAATCTATTTTCAATAGAAAAACCATAAATCCTTCAATACGCGTCCAATTAATCTGAAATTTTGAGGGTGGACGGAAATGACAATGATGAACAATATTGATGAAGAGTTCCATGCGTGAATCTTCCATTTAATGGGTCTAAAACGTGACATCCTGGTGACGATAAAATCTTCCTATAAAAAGAGGGGAGCTCCTACCTCTCAAGATATTCTATTTTTTTCACCACACCATCCGTCACAAAAGGGAGTTCGCTTGAGAGAATGAAGGGGAAATTGGAGATTTGTATCCTTAAGAAGATGAAATTCTTTGAATATTCAATAGAAAATATGAAGGCTTCTCATGTGATGGAAGGCTATGCGGCAAGTGGTTGCGGACGGCGACACCTGACGGACACTCTCTTACGAGTTTGGATTTTAATGTATAATCTCTTTTTTTGAATTTCACTTGAACCTATATTTTTGAATGAATCTGGTTTTTTTCTTTCTTAAATATATTTTCAAAAAATTTGGTTTGACCATTGTTCCATCTATAAAGTAGAACAATTGACTTCACTATTTAAAATTCTTTGGTGTGGTTTTGTCTTTGAACATAGCGAATTCAATTAGGTTCAATTACATGGAGGTATTTAAGTAATTGAATCACTTCTATAGGCGGGAAAAAAATCATATTGATGTCTTAAATATGGTGTCTTTTCAAATTTGAGTGTAAACCTGGGGGTCCTTGGGGGTACATTTAGGAATTTAAAATAAGAGATATTTTTTTATATACAAGGAAGAGGGGAGTGTCCGAGAGGGTGAAGCTTGTCTGTGACTGCTATTTTTATTCTTGATTTCAAACCCACATTATCTTTATTTTAAAATTATTTCAGTTTATAATTTAATTAAAATTTTATTTTCAATTTGTTAATCAAACCCCCATTTTCATTTCATTAAAAACAAACAAAACAAAAAAAGTGACAGTTTTACAACTCGAACTACGACCTCCTCGAGAGACAACCCTGTGGTCACCACTGTGCTACATTAAAAGGGAAATTATTGATTGAGGGTTTTACGACAAAAATGCTCAAATCAACTGGCGCCGTTTCCGGGGAGGTTTCTAGAGTTGATTTTATTTTAGTTATATATATATATATATATATATATATATATATATTTCCTTTCTCTTGCATGACCCGAACTTCTGAACCGAACTTGTTACCTTTAGATTCAGAAATTGATAGAACTTTTCACACTATGTTTAGAGGTAATAATCCACAAGTTTCAAGTTGTGAATCTTCCACCAATACACCTAGGAGGGACTTAGTTGAAACTGAAATCCAAATTGCTGAAAATAGAACTTTGAAAGAACTGGCTTCGTCCTTTGATGAAAATCACGAGAATCCTGTTGAGTACCCTGATGCCCCTGCTGGATTTGAAATCAAGTCCGGTTTCATCCACCAGCTTCCCAAATTCAATGGGTTTCCCGGTGAATACCCACACAAACACCTCCAAGAATTTAGTTATTTGTGTGTCAATATGAAACCTCATGGAGTTGATGCCAATCAAATAAAGCATAGGTCATTTCCTTTTTCTCTAGATGGAGTTTCTAAGGAATGGTTTTTCTATTCTCACTCAACCTTGATTAGAAATTTGAATGAATTAAAAATGATTTTCCTTGAAAAAATTTTCCCTGCGTCTAGAACTGCCTCCATTCGAAAGGATATTTGTGGAATTAGGCAAACACAAGGAGAAACCCTTCACGAATACTGGGAAAGGTTCAAACGTCTTTATTTTAGTTGCCCCCGTCATCAAATCAGTGACCAGATTCTCATTCAATACTTTTATGAAGGATTGTGTCTCACTGATTGAAGTATGATCGATGCTGCTGCAGGAGGTGCTTTAGTTGATAAGACACCAGCTGCTGCTAGGATTTTAATTGCAAACATGGCCCAGAATGCCCAACAATTTGGAACCAGCGGCCTTCTTCATGTCAAAGCTGCACAAGAATTCCCTACTACTAGTCCCGAAAACAACACAATTGCAAGTCAACTATCTGATCTCACCACCATGGTAAGGTCAATAATGTTGTCTAACACCCCACCAACCCAACCCAAACCTGAAGCGGCTTTCCAACTACATTTCCACTGT
This sequence comes from Viscum album, assembly GCA_963277665.1. Lineage (NCBI taxonomy): Eukaryota > Viridiplantae > Streptophyta > Magnoliopsida > Santalales > Viscaceae > Viscum > Viscum album. The sequence goes on along the minus strand of OY728165.1, from coordinate 1,575,396,122 downwards.
GGGATTTGTTCTTCGAATGAACATTTTAGTGACCAATGCCCGTAAATTAAAGAGCCTCATGAGAACTGTAATACAGTTTTTCCTGGAAGGCCATTTCAACCAAACCAGCAAAGACCATTTCAAAACAACCAAAATTTCAATAAAGGATGGAACAACAACTCAAATGAAATATTTCGTCAACCTGAACATCCAAGAGGATTCTTCCAAGTATAATCAAGTAATTCTCAACCAAGATATTTCAATGAGCAAGCCAATGCTCATTCTGGAAGAAATTTTCACCCTTCCCCTCCCACTCAAAACTCTGATAGGAACCTTGAAGAAGCAATGAGGAAACAACAAGAGGAAATGAGGGAACTAAAAGAATACACAAAACAGCAAGATAACAAAATGAATACCTTGATGACTCAAATGGGTCAACTTGCATCTAGTATTAATTGCATAACAAATCAAATGAGTGGTGGTTTACCCTCACAGCCACAAGTAAATCCGAGGAATAATGGGAAGGAAAATGTGAGTACAATTGAACATAGGAGTGGAACAAAATTGAAAAATCCTACAATTGAGAACATCAAGCCTTCTTCTGATACTGTTGATGAAAATCCTACCCTTGATAAAAATGATGAAAAATATGAAGTTGATAGAAACTCAATGTCAAGAGAAGAAATCTTGTTTGAAGGAACAAAGAATGATTGGAAGAGGATGTATGGCCCTTATGTTCCTCCAAAACATACTCAGAATACCCCAGAAAAATTCAAACCTCCACTGCCTTATCCAAGGTGTGAACCACCACCAAAGTCAAGTGCTGAAAAGAATTGGATAAGGAGGTTTTGGAAACATTCAAGAAAGTACAAGTCAATATTCCATTTCTCGATGTTGTGAAACAAATTCCGAGGTACGCTAAGTTTCTGAAATACATGTGTACCAACAAGAGGATGTTCAAAGGGGGAGAAAAAGTAAACTTAGGAAGGAATGTCTCATCGTTGATTCAACATTCCCTTCTGGTCAAGTGTAAAGACCCTGGGACATTTACCATTCCCTGTAGCATTGGGAAATGTGAATTCAAATATGTGATGCATGATCTAGGGGCCTCCATCAATGTCATGCCACATTCTGTCTACTCATCTCTTCAGGTTGGAGACTTAAAACCCTCTGGAATTATCATTCAACTTGCAAACCGAAGTACCACCAAACCTGCTGGAGTTATAGAGGATGTTCTCGTTCAAGTGAGAGACATGATTGTTCCTGTTGACTTCTATGTTTTGGATATGGAAGATGATCGGTTCAGCACACATGCTCCCCTCATCCTAGGGAGGCCATTTCTAAAAACAGCAAAAGCTATCATCAATGTTCACAAGGGAACACTTTCACTGGAATTTGGAGGAGATGTTGTTCATTTCAAAATTTTTCATTCAATGAAACACCCAGTTGAGGATCATTTAACTCCCCATGTAACCATGATTGATTGGTTTTCCTCTGGCATGTTACCTAATTTTTTCTGAGATGAAATACCAACTGATGTAGAAAAAGAGGGATATTTGTATGATACCGAATCAGATAAAAATGAGGATGAAATTGGAGACTATGAAGTGTCTTGGTATGTTGAGACTGTATATCTGAGAAAGGATGAAGATGAATTTCTAGAAACCATTGAATCTGTTAGTGGTATTCTAGGAGAGGTTTCCAATTTTTCACATGAAACAAGTCTTGATATCATAGAAAGAGATAACTATGATGAACATGGAGCTTCACCAAACAATAAAACTTATGAAGAGTTCCCAGTTATCAATGAAACCAACCCACCTGTGGTAGAATTGAAACCCCTTCCCGATAACCTCATGTATTCCTTCCTAGGTCATAAGGAACAATTCCCTGTAATAATCTCAAAAGAATTGTCAGAAGTCCAGGAAAACCATATGTTGGAAGTTCTCAAGTCCCACAAGGAAGCCATAGGATGGACTCTCTCTAATCTATCAGGAATCAGCCCCTCGGTTTGCATGCACAGAATTGTACTAGAGGAGAACACTAGACCAGTAAGACAATTTCAAAGAAGACTAAACCCAACACTTTTGGGGGTTGTGAAGAAAGAAGTCACCACCTTGTTGGATGCTGGAATTATTTTTCCCATATCTGATAGTCAATGGGTAAGTCCAGTCCATGTTGTTCCTAAAAAAGTGGATTTACAATCTCAAGGAATGAATTTGGTGATCTTGTCCCCATATGGATTCCAAATAAATGGAGAATGTGCATTGATTAAAGGAAACTCAATTTGGTTACAAGGAAAGACCACTTCCCGTTACCATTCCTTGATCAAGTCCTTGAAAGACTAGCTGGAAAAACCCACTACTGTTTTCTGGATGGATTCTCTGGATATTTTCAGATTCACATTTTACCTGAGGATCAAGAGAAAACCACTTTCACATGCCGATTTGGAACTTTTGCTTACAGAAGGATGCCCTTCGGTTTATGTAATGCCCCAGGAACTTTTCAAAGGTGTATGATAAGCATCTTCTCTGAATTTTTGGAAACTTGCTTGGAAGTTTTTATGGATGACTTTACTGTGTGTGTATCATCTTTTGAAAGTTGTTTGAAAAGCTTGGAACGTGTCCTGAAAACATGCATTGAAAAGAACCTTGTTCTAAATTATGAAAAATGCCATTTTATGCTTTCTAAAGGGATCGTTCTTGGAAATGTTGTGTCCCGTGATGGAATTCAAGTTGATCAATAAAAAATTGAGGTCATTTCATCATTACCATAACCAAAAACTATCAGAGATGTGAGATCCTTCCTCGGGCATGCTGGATTTTATAGGAGATTCATTAAAGATTTCATTACGATTGCACTTCCATTGTCCAGATTACTCCAAAAAGATGTCCCATTTGTCTTTTATAAGAATTGCATAAATTCGTTTCATGATCTAAAACAAAGATTGATAACCCCTCCCATTGTTCAACCTCCTATATGGGACATTCCCTTTGAAATAATGACAGATGCATCTGATTTTTCTCTTGGGGCAGTATTGAGTCAAAGGATAGAAAAGAAATCTCATGTGATTGCCTATGCCTCCCGAACTCTTGATCAATCCCAATCAAACTACACAACAACTGAGAAAGAACTGCTGGCTGTTTTCGTTGCTCTAGACAAATTTAGATGTTATCTGCTGGGCTCCAAGGTGATTGTTTTTACTGGTCATTCTGCAATCAGATTCTTGATGAAGAAACATGATGCAAAACCAAGACTTCTGAGATGGATTTTACTTTTACAGGAGTTTGATGTTGAAATAAAAGATAAGAAAGGATGTGAGAACCTTGTTGCTGATCATTTGAGCAGGATACCATTTATTGGGAATAGGAAATTTCAGTTGTTTTCCCCAATTAAGGAAACCTTACCAGATGAGGATTTATTTGCTGCTCAAAGTGAAATACCATGGTTCGCTAATATTGTAAACTATTTGGCTTATGATGAACAACCCCATTGGTTTTCCAAAAATCAAATTGATAAAATTCGGAGCGATTCAAAGAAATACATTTGGGATGATCCTTATTTATGGCACATTGGTAGTGATCAAATGATACGAAGATGCATTCCGAACTCTGAATTTCAATCCATCCTACATTTTTTCCACACATTAAACTGTGGAGGACACTTTGGACCAAAAAGAATAGAATGAAAAGTTCTTGATTCTGGATTGTATTGGCCCACCATTTTTAGAGATGCTTTCGAATTCTGCATAACCTGTAAAAATTGTCAATTCCAAGGAAACATTTCCAAGTGGAATGAGATACCACAAAAGCCACTTTTGTTTTGTGATGTTTTTGATGTATGGGGAATGGATTTCATGGGGCCTTTTCCTAAATAATTTGGATATATCTACATCTTGTTGGCTGTTGATTATGTTACCAAGTGGGTAGAGGCTATCCCCACCCAAACTGATGATGCAAAGATTGTGTCTAAATTTTTGAAAGGAAATTTGTTTTCAAGGTTTGGATTTCCAAAGTTTCTAATTACAGATCAAGGTACCCATTTTTGTTATAGGACTTTTGAATCACTTTTGAAGAAATAAAGTGTTAATCATAGGGTCTATACGCCCTATCATCCTCAAACAAATGGAATGGTTGAGTTGTCTAATAGGGAAATCAAACAAATACTAGAAAAAACAGTGAACCCAAATAGAAAGAATTGGAGTTTGAGACTTGATGATTCTCTTTGGGCCCATATAAATGCTTTCAAAACCCCCATTGGAATTTCACCATTTAGATTGGTCTATGGAAAGTCTTGTCATCTACCAGTTGAGTTAGAACAAAAATCCTTTTAGGCTGTAAAAACATGTAACATGAACCTATATTCTGCTGGTAAAGAAAGAAAATATTGTTTGCAGGAGTTGGAGGAGATCAGAAATAATGCATACGAAAGATCCAGGTTATACAAAGAGAGAAGCAAAGCCTTTCATGATGGGAGGATTCTCAACAAAAACTTCAAGGAGGGAGACAAAGTACTGCTATTTGATGCCATATTGAAACTCTTCCCAGGTAAATTTCGTTCCAAATGGTCTGGACCATTCATTGTTACTCATGTTTTTCCTTTTGGTGCAATACAAATTAATGATCCAGACAAAGAGACATCATTCACTGTTAATGGGCATCGGTTGAAGTTATTTCGAGAAAATTTGCATGATCCTCCAGGGGAGTAAATTCAACGTCATGACACCGAATATAATTGATTCCAGGTTGCGTCTTTCCTTATCATTTATTTTTGATTTGTCTTTAATTTATTTAATTTCATGCTAAAAAAACTACACAATGAAGAAATTGCATAGAATAAGTGTGGGGGGAAACAATGCTGGGTAGAGTAGATTTTTTTTACGAATTTTTTTTTTGAAATTTATTGTTGTCAAAATTTCTTTCCATTTTTTTCTTCTTTATTCATGTTTATTTTTCACAAAAAGGGGTTTTGGAATTTCTTGAATTTCATTTGAAACTCATGCCATGGAGTGAACCAACTTATCCTTTGAAACTAAAGATAAATGAATGCTGAATACGACATTGTTTTAAGTTCAAAAATTTGGAAAATTCGTAAAATGAACACTGATTTTTAAATATCATGGCACATATCACTAGCATTGTGATTGAAATTCTCATTCCTGTGAGGCCTCTGGACCAATTTTTACATCTTCTTCACATTTAACTCTTTCTTGAGAGAACCAATTCGTGTTTGTTTAAACCAGAAATTGATTTATTTCTATCAAAACTTGAGGGCTGAGATATGTGTGATTAAAATGATTGAGGCATTTGTTTGAATATTGGAGCCTCCTTTTCATGATTATCCTTTTTATTTTGGCCTTCCTTGAACATTTTATCCTTCATGAGCCCTTAGTATCCATGTATATCCTGTTAGGTTAGCCACATTACAAGAAAAATTTCCCTTTCCAACCTGCTCTGGAAGTATAAATTCATGATCTAGTTGAACTTAAGTGTGGAGGGGAAGATGACTCATGATGTGCTACCTCATTTGGTGTTGCTTTGGGAGAACATTTAAACATTGAAGGTGTATTTGTGATGCTGGAATATATTTTTCTGAGAGCTGTGCCTATCTGGAGCTCTCAAATGAAATGGAGTTGTGCCTATCTGGAGCTCTCAAATGAAATGGAGCTGTGCCTATCTGGAGCTCGGAATGGAAATAAGCTGTGCCTATCTGGAGCTTTTAAATAAAATTCATACTTTCTGCTGAAATATTGATGGAATGGGGTGGAAAACAGATGATCAGAGCTGATTATTTTAAGAGAATATGGAGGAGACCATACTTGAGTAAAAATTAGAATCATGCATTTCTAATTCAAAATGAGTCAAACCCTCCTTATTCAGCCACAGAATTTTTCACATTTGAAACCTACCAACCCCAAGCCACAGAAAAACCTTGTAAATTACTCATGATAATCACATGTTCATGGTTCACATCGGGTGGAGATGTAGAAATTTATCAAGCCTATGGTAATTCTTGCATGAGTTGGATGAGAAAAGCCTTGTTGCAAATCTATATTATGTGCTGAGAGAAAAATGAATGTGAGGTAAGTGTGTTGTGTCCATGAGAAGACAGAATAAGTGGAAATGGATTGAATTATTTGAATTTATAATTTTAAATATTTTTATTTAATGAGGCATGATATCTTTTTAATTCATTGTGGTAAATTGGTAAACTCCATTAGTATGTGTTTTTTTTCTTGATACCGTGCTCACTTGTCCAGGAGTCCAAGAGGCAAGTGTGGGGGAATTGATAGAGATAATATTTCCAATATTTTTAATGTCTATTTAAATGATTTAAACCTCACAAATTTAACAATTTGATCTTATTTGTAACAATTTTGGATTTATAGTGTGTTTTGGGATAAAAAGTTTAAATTTCATAATTCTGGATTTTTAACATATTTTTATCACAGGGGTATTTTGGTCATTTCATATAAAATATATTTCAAAATTTTGTGATTCGAATTTTTTTTGAACCCTTATTTTATTTCCTTCAACTCTGTCTTCAGGACCAGGGGTTGAATCGATATTAATGGTTCCCAAAAAATCAATGAAGTTGAAATTTTTTTCCAGGCGGACTGCATTGACTCCACCATAGTAATTGAAGAAAATTTCAGCCTACACTACTCGAAATGATTCTATTCTACCTGGCTATGACAGATGACTCCAAGGTGCGTCTCCTCAATAAATTTCAAGCCGTTTGGAATCCTTTATGATGGCTGTTTAGTGATAGATTTGTGAAGGAAGCTTCCAGGAAGCTTCATCCAGAGAAATATCTTTTCAATAGAAAAACCATAAATCCTTCAATACGCGTCCAATTAATCTTATATTTTGAGTGTCGACGGCCAAGACATTGATGAACAATATTGATGAAAAGGTCCATGCGTGAATCGGCCATTTAATGGGTCTAAAACGCGACAACTTGGTGAAGATAAAATCTGCCTATAAAAGGAGGGGAGCTCCTACCTCTCAAGATATTCTATTTTATTCACCACACCATCTGTCACAAAAGGGAGTTTGCTTGAGAGAGTGAAGGGAAAAGTGGAGATTTTTATCCTGAAGAAGATGACATTCTTTGAATATTCAATAGAAAATATGAAGGCTTCTCAAGTGATGGAAGGCTATGCGGCAAGTGGTTGCGGACGGCGACACCCGACGGACTCTCTCTTCCGAGTTTGGATTTTAATGTGTAATCTCTTTTTTTGAATTTCTCTTGAACCTATATTTTTGAATGAATCTTGTTGTTTTCTTTCTTAAATATATTTTCAACAAATATGTTTTGACCATTGTCCCATCTATAATGTAGAACAATTGACTTCGCTATATAAAATTCTTTGGTGAGGTTTTGTCATTGAGCATAGCGAATTCAATTAGGTTCAATTACTTGGACGTATTTAAGTAATTGAATCACTTCTATAGGCGGGAAAACAGTCATATTGAAGTCTTAAATATGGTGTCTTTTCAAATTTGAGTGTAAACCTGGGGGTCCTTGGGGGTACATTTAGGAATTTAAAATAAGAGATATTTTTTTATATACAAGGAAGAGGGGAGTGTCCGAGAGGGTGAAGCTTGTCTGCGACTGCTATTTTTATTCTTGATTTCAAACCCACATTATCTTTCCTTTAAAATTATTTCAGTTCATAATTTAATTAAAATTTTATTTTCAAATTGTTAATCAAACCCCCATTTTCATTTCATTAAAAACAAACAAAACAAAAAAAGTGACAGTTTTACAACTCGAACTGCGACCTCCTCGAGAGACAACCCTATGGTCACCACTGTGCTACATTAAAAGGGAAATTATTGATTGAGGGTTTACGACAAAAACGCTCACATCAATATCCATAACAAAGAACTTTATCAAGGATATTTATCATAGATTATAGAAACTATAACTCAATTAAACTTTTCCACTTATCAAAGGAATGAAAATGTAAAATATCAATTACCATGTTACAATAGTTAATTTGGAAGATGTGTACCCACATTATGAATTGATCCATAAAAAATTGCACAACACTTTTAATGCATCCAATTTATATGAAATCCAATTTCCATTGAAATATTCTACCATTACCATATATTTATAAAAATAAATTACAATTTACCAACATTTTTTTGATCCACAACATTTATCTACTAACAATATATATATTCTCTAAAAAATTAAAATCATTCATTTCATACCTAACAACAAAATATGATCATTATTTACCATAAAATCTTTCTAAATACCAGAATTAATAGTACAATTTTAATATGGAAAAGATTAAATTTGTTAATATTGGAAATATTGAAGGATCATAATTTCATAATGAAACCCTGACAATCAGTTTTCCTCTTATTCATATTCATCAAATGTCTCCCTGCTATTTACGATGGTACAATAGAATGTGCAATTAAGATCAAAACATTTATCACACTTGAAAATTTTCATCAAGTCAGGAACCAGATTAAATAACAGTAAAATTAAATTATCAATCTATATAGAGAAGTCTGGATTCATATTGGCAATAAAACGCAACATCCACTATTGATCATAGGCTACACTAACAACATCATTATATGACTTTGACTCAAACCATATAATATAGAATTATATTTCATCATTTTGTAAACCTAGTCTACATAATAATATGGACACGCTCAATCCACCAACATTTCATCAAGTTGAAATCATGTTGAGGGAATATATATTTTATACTCTTTTAGTCAGGTAATATTGTGATGTTACATCCAAAGTGATAGTGGAACAATTTATTAAAGCCATGGAAACCCAATTCTAATTATATGTCATGACTCAAATATTTATTCGTATATGTTTGTAACTATAAAAATACAAAGTCCACCATATGGTATTTCCACAAGGGGAAAAAACCAAGATTAAGTCCTTATTCATGGAAATATACATAAAACCCTAAACGTGTTCTAGAATGATCATGATGGGTGATGAGGTGAGATGGAAATTATTCTATATAAATCAATTATTATTCACTTTTGATAACACATATGGAAGAAATTCTAGTCTTTGTACTCATAGATGAATAAATTCATGAAAATTAACAATTAACGTGAAGATAAAAACAAGATAATCCCAAAAAATTTACCATGACGAAATTTGTATTTTTTCTAAAAAGAGGGATACTTCAATATTCATAAAGAAAAGTAAAACATCTTTTTCAAAAACAAATTTCTATGTAAGAATAATTAATGTCTACAAAACAATAATATAGAATAAAATAGTATAAACAGTGACCACAAATTGTTCTTAGTCCAATTCCAATGTTAACTAATTACCATTTCAACATTGATAATAAACTAAAATATCATAGTGTGTTGCAGAAATAAAATCATTGTAGTATATGTGAAAAATAGGTTTCGTCGAGTCCCTAGAGACTAATGTTGAATTCATTGGAGCAATAGAAATGAAAATTAATTCTTCTCAGACATATATACTTTGGAATGATGTCTTTAGAATATCTACATTCCATACTCATATATGATGATAGGTTTATCATCTATCATTTTTGGAGAACAACTTAAATCTATTTAATAGAAGTAATATATAATTTTTTTAGGATAGGATATAAATTTTTTTATCATGAATGTATTATATTTTTCAATATTCATCATATAATCATTGATATTTTTTTAATAATATAGTACATATTGGAAGACCACCATATTCGTTTTTATTTAGTATCAATCATCGTGTTTATTTCAATAAGCCCTATAATAATAAAAATAATGATTATACAGACATTATTTTTTTCAATTTAAAAATACATATTATATGTCGTGAAATTCATTCCAAAAATTAAGGAAACATGTTATGGTTGACTACAATATTCCATTTACACCCAAGAGACATGTCAAGACCTTTATCATTTATGAAAACACATTTAGAGAATTTTTCAGTCAAATTGTGGGAAACACCAAAACACAATATTCATGAACCGGCCAGTATGAGAAAAACAAGTAGATATTTAGAATCATTATATAATTTTAATTTATATGAGTGTTTATTTAGTATACTAGGACCCATATTTTTTCACAAAGAAATGGAATGAGGAAAAATTATCTTTCCTAGTAAAAATAAAACATCAATAAACCCCATGAATCTATATATCAATGTTTGAAATTCTATAGTTTTATGATTTTAAATTTCATAATCCATTTATTCAATTAATAAGATTTATAGAACATTAAAACAAAAATATAACCTCGAAAAAGACAATGAATCGAATGTATGTGAAGTGAAATAATTTCATAAGTGGAGAAATATTATTTCAAAATAATATTTACCTAGCATAATTCAGAAAATTAAACGGAATTTCATGTAATTGATTTTCAATAGTCAACAATGTCTAAAATTTTCATTTCCTCATGTTAATGATTAAAATAAATGTTCATCTTTTGAATGTAATCTAATTCCATGAATTAATATTTCATAGAAAACCATTTATTTCCTAAATAAAATATATGGAATCTACCCCAATGCATTCACAACAGTAATAAAATTTCATATAAATAATGATTTAATGTTAATAAATCCCATTTTTCTTTATATTTATATTTAGAAAATCTACAACAAAATATTCATAACCAATAAAAATATTAAATAAGTGGTATAAATAATGACATATCTCAATCCAAGGGTGATACAACAACCAACATCATCCAAATTCCATATATTTATAAACATGAAGATAAATTGAGGTAGGTATTCATATTCAATTGAGACAACAGTGTATCTAAAATATAATGGATTACATGATATTATATTTTTCAAGAACCTTTTAATTAAATGATATCCTTCTCTATAAAAATATAATAAAATGTCATAAAAATAAAAATTTTCAAATCCAGTATTAATAATATTATATTTCAAATAATATCATCCGTAGTCATAATAAACTCCATCCAAAATAAGTTCTATGGTGAAATTTAATATTACACATGTTACTAATAGTACTCATTTTATCAGAAATATCCTTCCTCTTCATACACATTGATTTTAAATAATATAGTTTGTAAATATGAGAATCAAATAGGTACACATGATAATGTGATATATAATAGTTATGAAAATAATTAAGGTTAAACCCCGTTTAAAAAAACTCCCCAAGGGTTGAAGGAATATATAATTCTATATTATAGGGTTTTTTATTTAGAAAAAATCATCCTCAACTTGTATTTTTTTAAACAATACACAGAATTACTAATCAAATCAAGGATTATAAATATTTTTTATAATTATTATGTAAAAAAATAAATGGTTATAATTAGATTGTTATTTTATCTATATCAAGTAAAATAGTAAACATCATGTAAAATCATAACAAATTTTAGAGTATTTCTTATTAACCCAAATACCCATTTAAAATATATTATTAAAATAATAATTTTAAATAATTTTGTAATGTAGATATATACAATGTACCTAATAAATCCAAGAAAATAAACATATAATATCATATCTTTAATTATATATAAATCATATGGATTTTATACTTATCCTTCAAATCCCTTGAGTGAACCAATTATAAAGAACCCATTTGGGTAAAATAAAAGTCTATCTGATCATTTTTTAAAACCATGGAAGCCTATGATCATAAAGTAATAAATATCAATCTATTAATATCTTATAATCCCCTTCTCACATACGATCTGAAGAAGAAAATAAAATTTAATGTTATTTACAATAAAAACCGTACAGTAAAATCTATTGACTAAAACAATCAAAAAGAAAAATACCATACTAATTGGAATTTCACACATAACCAGAAATTGAAAATAATTAACAAAAACATCAATAATAATTCTATATATAAATTCACCATTTTTACATCACATACATGATCTAAAAAATTATTTATTGTATTTTTATAAAACACTCCAATGGATTAATAGAGAAAATATATGATATACTAGTAACTACATGGACCACAATTTCACTATCTATTGGTTTACTAGCTATGTTTGATTATCTACTAATTATGTTATTCATAACTCATATAATTCCTCAGAAAATTATGAATGTAATCCTATGTGAATATATAGATCATAATTTTTTTATAAAATTTTATTCCTTCCCTCGTATTTTAGTTATCATATGATGATTATCTAAAATGAAATTATTTGAAAAATTATTCATGTTATATAATTTTTATATAATTTGAGTTATGTTATTTAAAATGATTAAAAAATTGAGTTAACAAATAAAATTATATCATATTCTTTATATATGAAATAATATGATTTTATAGAATAAAATAATATTATACGAATGGATGAATTTATAATTCAATGTATTCAAATGATCATGTGGTTTGTTAATATAAAATTAAATCATAGTGAAAACCCATCATAACAACTCTAATATTTTCATGTATTATTTTATAATATTTTTTGTATTATTTATGGAGCTAGGAACTACACCTTTGTGAGATTTTATGGCTTGTTTTTCCAAAATAAATTTTTTAAAGTATATTAAATACATTAAATATCACTTGTGAATTGATTTACGAAAAACATTATGTAGAAATTGAATAGTGTCTCATATTGGAAATTTGAGGGATCCAATGTGGCCATAGCATGGGTTTTACCATATTAATGATATAATCAGGGAACACATAGTATATTTTTTTAATGTTGTTCATATAGGAATATATTTAAATAAATTAATTGAAAAACATAAAGTATTTCATTAATTTATTTGACCTAGTTTTTTGTATACAACAAAACTGTTTTGGATTATTTTAATTGTTATCTACAGAAACATTAAAATTTAAATGATCCATTATATATCATTTTAATATCTGTCATTGGAGAGTGATGAAAAAATAGTTGACCATTAATCATTTTGAGATTTAACTCTAGGATCATACCAGTAACATGGATAAAAAAATTCATCAGCATATTTTTAACCATGCCAAGGTAGAATGATATTTTGTTTTTGAATTTATGTCAATTTATATATTCATATGAAAAAAAATCAATAAATTATATATTTGATTCACAGATCATGGTTATTGTGTTACTCGTGTTCACAATATCCATATTTTGGGGTTCATTTTTTGATTATGATATATCACATTATTCTTCAGTATAATGAAAATGAGTTGAGGCCATCGTATGAAATTTCATTATTTGGATTTGTATGTTGGGGTTTTTTGTTTTCCATTCAATGTTCATTGTTCATAACTTGCAGCATCATGGGTTTTGGGTCATCATAGACTGGACAATAAATATTTCTTCACCTATTTTCTATTAACCATATTGTTATCACATATCTGTGTTTGAATATATAACATGATCGATCTATAATGATGATTTAAGACCATGTCAGTCCAATTAATATAGGATTCTATGTACATTTATCAAGAGATGAAAATGAGAGATTATCTAAAGAGTTTTGGTGTCAGGAGCTAGCTATGATTGAAAGGTTCTAAAAAACAAGAACCACACTACCCAATGTGTCTTGTGAATGTATCGAGGACAATAATAGTGAATGAAAATATTGGTTGAAAAAGCTTGGTTTCTAAAAAATACTAAATAATATGATGGCTATCCTTTTATTGTGGAAGGTACTTTGACATGGCCATGAGTACATGGTTTCAGACACCCCTTGTACTCAGACACAGACATCACGAGAGGGAAACAAACATGGAAATAACTACTTGGCCTTGGACACACCATGTAATATAAATATAATAAGGGAAACTTCCATCATAAAAAATTATGATCCGATGTGGAAGGGATATGAAATGAACTACTTTAACACATCATGTACCACTTCATGTATGGAATATATAGATTTTCTTAATAATCAGAAATAAGTTTCATTAGGGTTAATTCACATAACCCATTACCTATCTTCTTAGTAAAGAATAATGTTGTATACATAGGATGGAGAACCATTTACAGGGATTTCATTCTTAGATAATGTTGTTGGAATTGTGTTGAAATGACAATAGTGAGAATTCATGTCATTCTCTTTCACATGGTGGAGATCTTGTAATCATCATGTCAAACCCTTCATCATATTTGGTAAATCATTTAGGGATAATTCCATATGGTCATGCATTGGTCATCCTTACAAATGTGTCTAATGCATGGTTATCACACAGTTTTCCTAACAATGCGACAAACTATGACAAATAATAAATCACTTCCTAAAAAAGTGGATCTCACAGTGTTTTCCATTTCTCTCCCTTTTTCCTTCTATGTCTCACCTTTTTAGGATTTTTCCTTCCCAATGGTCAAAGAAGGTTCTACCATTGCTCCAGACACAATATGAAGGATTCCATTTCTTATTATAAGATGATTCATCATGGTAAGTGATCTTTCTGGGTCGTTTTGTTGTTGTTGTTATATGTACATCACCCACTCTCTCTATTTCATAGTTCTATGCCCACTATGGGTAGATCTAAAGCAGTGGATTCTAAATATTTTTTTATTTAGTCTCCTTGTTGATAGGGGATGATATATATGGATAGTTATTTGATATCTAGCTTGACATCATGAACGTTCTTTGTGATGTTCTCCATTTCCTCCATAGAAATTGTGGTAGGTGGCTTCACTCTTTATTCCTCTTGATAAAATGTGTTGGTATAAATTCAAAATTTTTAATTAATTGAAATTGATAAAGAATTTGTGGTTTAGAGAATGATATAAATCATCTTTAGTGATAAAATTTGGTTTCTAGTTAAATTGATGAATTATTATAATTTTTTTTGAAAAGTGCATTGGTTTTTTGAATTTAAAATGTTTATTTTAAAATATGTATTTCTCATTTTTTTTGGAATGGATTGTTGGAAAAGGGATTTTGAATAAATGTTTTTTTATTAAAAGGGTTTTGGAATTTGAGGTTTGTAATTTTATTGGTCATACATTATGTTTGTGTTTGTATATCATTTATTAGGGTTGGTTTAAATATGTGCTTCTTCTCAGTCAAAAAGTTGAAATGGAACATGGGATATAATTATGTTTTGATGATTTAGTAGAACAATGATAGCCTACTCATGAGTATGAAACTTTCGTAACGATGCATGCATGTTAGGATATTTGGAATGCAATGATTAGGCCATATGGAACTTGTGGACTAATTTTAAATAACTTTTTGGTTGTTTTTATAACAATAAATTTTTTGGAAGAATAATTGATATGAATTTTTTTTTATATTAATTTATAAACTGTTTTAGAAGTTTTCTTGTAAAAAATATTATATAATTGTTGATATATATTCTATACTAGAGGCATTATTGATGAAATCATTTGGGATGACCTACCGAGTTTTACTAAAATCCCGTTATGGATAAAATTTGTGCTTTTGAAGATGTCATCTTTAAGGATATGTGAAAAGGTAATTTATATTATTTCTTTAGAAATCCCTTTTGATTCATGGACTATTGGTTACGTTTGGGAATGGATCTTGTGTATTTTGGAGTCATGTTATTTTCATGGAGTTATATTAGTTGGTATTATTCACATTACATTGATATTTTAGTCATATGTTGTAGCATTTTAATTTAGAATGATATTAATTATAGATGTTTAGAGTTGTCATTCATTTTAATCATGTATAAAATAGTGCTCTTTTGGGTAATGAATGGTTTGGCTAATTGTTTTAACCATAAATAGAAAATCTTCCCCATTAGTTATCATATCCCTTAAGCATTTATTTCCATCATTTTGTATCATAGGGATGATTCTTATGGACTTGTAACGCCTTAATTCCCTCTCAAGAAAATTAAAAGGGGAAGGAAATTGTATTTGGTAGTATTTTTTTCGGTCAAACTGTATAATTGAGAGATGTTGTATCATCTTGGTTCATTTATTTTTTGAACAAGTATTCACAATCTATATAAGTCATAGAATTCAATCCATTCATTTATATTCCTCTTATGGTGATCATGGAATGGTTTAGCATTCTTGGAACATGAAATTTAAATCATTAAAAGGCATAACTAATCTTTTTATATTGAACATCATGTTACCCTGGAGTTGGTTACATATGTGTTTTAGAGACAATTATAGGATTTAGAATCTCATTGTCATTAGTTTATCGAAGGACACAATAATGAATGGTATTAGAGGAATAATTTCCCACAAGGATTTCATGCATAATTTCGAATTATAATTTCTGGATTTGTGTTAAAGTATTTATTGTTGAAAAATATTGACTTTTTTTTCGAATGTACCAATTTTGATGAATAGAATGATTTTGGTATTTTGAAAATAGAATTATTTTCCAAATAAATAATAATATTTTTCAAAATGATTGATCATATAATGGTTTTATTATGGAATGACATCCTCTGAATGAATGATGTGGTAGAATTTGAATTTCAAGCCATCATATGTAATTGTGGGAGAGTTATGACATGTGTATGTCGTATAAAAAATGTACCTCGATATGCATTGTAGAAACCAATTGGGGGAGGATGAAATGAATATGCTGGCACCAATGAAACATGTTAAACACCATCAGGTTTATAGTATTGTTTGAGAATTATAGGCTGTGGACATAGGGAAGAAGAGGTATGATCAAATCCATTTATATAATTCAATGCAATTCTAGATGTATAATCAACTCATCATCTAGGGTGACTCCAAACTTGATAGGGTAGATGATTGGATTAACATGATGTATCATATCCTGGATTTCATCAACACACCACTAGAGATAAAATTTTAGCTATAAACCTATATGTTCTATGATCATTAACTCAAGTGGTGGGATCTAGAGGGGCAGGCAAATGTGGGTCAAAGACTCGGTTGTGAGGATCAAGAGGAATTATTAATTAATAAATTCTATCCCTATATTTGTAGATCCAAATAATGACATATTTTTATAGTTTGAATCAATAAAATATTTCTTTCACCAAGAATGTAGAAAAATTCATGAATTTAGTGTTACTAACATCCAATGATTTAGCTAATGTGGCCTTCAACAAACACATTTTTGAATCGAGGATGATGTAAAATATTCCAATAATGATTGTCGGGATATATATTATATATTTTACAAAGATAGTGAGGAGAGATATTTTGGATGAACTGGAAATCTCTAAATCCATGTGATGAGTTGTATGATTACACCATTGGGATCCATTGGGAACTGTGTTGCTTTTGCCAAGGATTAGAGGGACACCTTCTTGTAATGTGGTATCAAAAATAAAAATCAAATGGATGGATCATTGAATCTTCCTCCGAGGCCAACATAAAAACTAGGATGTATACAATCTGGCTCCATCGACCACAAAATATGAGAGTGTAGGGAACCAGAAATAGAAGCCCATAATTGAATAAATATGTGGTATATTAAGTGATTTTTTAATAATGACATGAGGTCAGGTGATCGAGAAACTTCACCGAAGTCCCATGAATCATATGTTTCTATGGGGTGAGGGTAGTAGAATTAGACTCATAAGCATTACAGAGCTGGGCTTAGTTATTATAGCAATGATGAGACTCATCATAAAGGAAAATATTATCCAGGAAAGAACAAAAATTTTCAACGATGAATAAATTATATGGAGATGAGAATGTAATTGTTGATTATAAGTCTAGAAATTCATGTTTGATAGGTATGATACTTTTGAATTGTACCATTATTGAAGTTCTATTTGATACAGGTGAATCAAATTTCTTTATTTATATTAATTCTATTGATTATAAATATTTAAAACAAGATATGATGACTTTCAGGATAAAACACCATTCTCTTATTGGTAAAAAAATGTGGAGACTTTTTGTATAAAACAAGTTTCTATAACTATTGATAGAGCTATGATGAAATTGGATTTCTCTATTATCTAAATGGATGTATGAGATGTTATACTAGGTATGTATTGGTTGAAAATATTCAAGGACCACATCAACTATTATAAAAGATCATTTGATTCACAATTGATGATGGGACCAAGCATCTATTTAGGGGAGAAAACAATGTGAAACTAGTGAAACACCCATGTTGGAATGATAATTTAGAAGGATATAATACCTTTTGACCCAAATGTCAGTGGAAAAAATGAACGAGGTCAACAATAACAGTTTTCTAGTACCCATGGTTCAATTTTGAGATGTGATTCCTAATAATTCTCAACGTTTATGCCTATAATATTAATAGTGTTTACGATATATCTTCACCATAGGACAAATAATATTTCACTACCATCTTATTGAATGTCACCAAAAGAATTAATGGATTTGAAAGTGAAGTTGGATGAGATGGAACATAATTGTTTCATTTGACTGAGCATATCTCCAAGGGTTTGATCGGTCTTGTTCATGAAAAAATGAAGATGGACCACAAATGTTTTGTGTGGATTATCTTTTGGTTAATCCAATTATGGTTAATAATATCTATCCATTTAAACATATTGATGATATTTTCAAACAATTTAAGGTATCTTAGTTGTTCTATAATATTGAATTCGATAGGAATTATCACCAATTGTGAGTTTAGAGGGAGGATATTCTAAAGATATATTTTATTAGAAGATATATCCCTCACTAATTTTTCCTAAATCTATTATGTCTTAATAATTAACTAGAGCTATATATGGGATATAACGACCCACACTTTACATACATCGTTAATACTTCAAAATTGAAGCACTCTTATTACAACATATGACAAAACCACAAAGGACCGTATAGGTATAGTGTCTTTAGAAACTGGGGAAACATAAACAACTGGTTCATAAATCTTCTACAGTGTCTCCCATTTATTTCATCATATCTAGGGTCCCTTTTAGCATATTCTACTTAATATCCATCTTCCTGACCTGGGGAAAAGAAAACATAAAAGGGTGAGCTCAAATGCTCAGCAAGGGCAAATAAAGGAAATAAAAATCATATCATATCTTTATGAAAATCAAAACCTGCAAAAGAGATCATAATATCTTAACATGGAATAAATCATAGAAGTGAAAATGAGATCCCCATAATCATAACATAAAACTTGAATCTTTGTGGCATGTACACATAATCATGGAAAATCATTTCTTGTTAGTCATGACTCATTGCCAAGACTATCTTAGTGGACAAAGTCCCTTTCTGAACCGAGTTCACTCCTCGTTTCAGTCCTGTATCACTGAACCGAAATAACCTTCTGTTCCAGCCATGTCTATCTCATGAGATATAAAATCATTACCCAATGCATTGGAGGGAGATATAGGTCCCACCCATCTTATAATGAATCCTTTCTTATGTGTGCCACATAATCATAAAACATACATCATCGCATAACACATGTAACAAAAATGGGATTCTTGAAACATCATGACATCATAAAATCATATAAGGCAAATGACTTCATAAAAATAATTCCCTCACAACATAATCAAATCAATGTAATTAAAGGGATAAAAACAGAACCCTTTATTATCTTAGATGGAAAATAATTTTGATAAAACACTTGAACTCCATTCTTGAGGAAAATATCCTTTCTTTTTCAAAAAAACTTTTCTTTTCTTAACATGTCATACAATTATAAACTAAAAGATGTTGATTAAAAAATAAACTTGAAAACTTGTAAAGGAAGCTTCTTGGAAATAATGTTTTAAAAATCCATTCATGCCGTATAAGTTAAAAAAAACATTCTTCGTACTTTTGTCGGAAAAGTCAAAAAGTACCTCGTACGGAAAAACGACAAAAGATTCCTTTCATATTCTTTACTAAAAACTCACCTAAGGGTAAAATTGGATTTAAACTATTGCAAGTGGATGGAAACAATATTTCATATTGAGGGAACATGGATGTGGATGATAAAATACACCACAGTAAATACTTACGAATAAACAATCTCGGATAAAAATGAGATTGTGATATTTCCCTTACCTTAGGTCCGATTAGCTTTGTACGTGTCCGAAGCTCCTGTATAATGGTTTAAATAATGTTATTGACTTATTCCAGAATCATACATATTGATATGAGATCATATATGGTCATATTATTAGCTTCTTGTTAGTAATATTTCATTGTTACTTGTTACTCGGGTCTTTATAACTTTTTGTTCTTATGCGTGTTTTGTCGAATAAATTCTTATTCTTATCTTTAGGTTATAGATAATTCATTTCCAGAATGGTATTAGTGTAGTATATACCATATTCATTCATTCAATTCATTTATATAATCATTATGAAATGAAGATCATGTAGAACGAGTCGCATCACATCGTGGGGACGGTATTCCGTACGTACGCACGAGTGATGATATCGTTCCTATGATCGTGGAATTGTATTGGAGTATATATATATATTATTTCAGTATCAATATTACTTAATAATAATCATATATAGTTACTGATTACACCATTATACCCATCCTTGTAAGGTGATGGTGGAAAATAGATTACACCACGGCGTGGAGACGGTATTCCGTACGTACGCACGCGCGGTGATTTCATTTTTCCGTAGGATGGATAGAAGGTGAATTAGGGTTGTTTCATATTTATAATAACATATCAGTATGTAAGTAATACTGATGTTATTACTTTATCATGAAACAACTAAAGAAGAAGAAGTTGAAGAAGAAAGAAATTGAAAAGATCGGTAATGGATATTACCTCTTCTTTGGAACGCCTTTTTGAATCCTCCACTTAAAGAACTAAGATTGGTCTTTGGAGAAGACCAGGACCTCTAGGATTATTCTAGGGAAGTGGAGAAGGGAAAATGGCAGGGGTTGGCCGAGCTTGAGTGCTCAAATTGGTGTGAGGAGGAGGGGGAGGAGGTGCCCTTTTATAAGGGAGGAGAGGGGCACCTTAGGAATATCTCAAAATATTATTTTATATTAAAGTCAAAATCGGTTTATAATGGTTCCAAAGGGTCTTATTTCGAAGATAAAGTGGGGATGGGTCGAAATCCTATCAACCAATAGGATTTAGACAAGTTTAGGGTATTATTTTAACCTTATCAATTAGATTTAACTCTAAGTTAATTAATTTAACTTTTACCGTGTCTTTTTGTTTTCTTTCACTATATGGTTAATACACTTACTATAACATGCCAAACGAACCCCAAATTGTTTATTGTTAATATATATATCCTTATCTAAGTCATTTGGCCGAACCTTATATTTTTAGGAATAAAATAACAATTAATAATATAATATTTGATTTAAAAACTATTTTGTGTCAATTTTGACACTATTTGATATATGATTTTTGTGAAAGTCATAACAGAATTATATGTTCGAACCAAGTTGATTAAATCAATACTAATATATCATAGTAACCTAGAAAATTAGTGGAATTCATAAAAAGTCTCAAATTACATTTATTGTGGTATTTATATTATCAATTTTGTCAATATTTCATTAATAAGATAATTACTGCATCATCTTTGTGTCATAAATAAATTAAATTATTTGATGTCTAAAAATTACAAATAAAATACCATCATGTAGGAAATATTTTTAGCTTTATAATGAATATTTACAATCGAATTTATCTTATGTATAACCCTATATTAAAAATGATTTACTTATTAAACTTTGATTTTAACTATTTTAACCCTTCTTTAAATAAATTAATAATAAATGTCCTAATCTAATCCAAGTGGGCCTAAATGGTCATATTTTATTCCTAAGTTTGTTTTTGGTCGAATTACACTTGTCCAATAGAATTAGGACATGTGTTAGAGTAATATTGATATCATATTTACCCTTAGTTACCCTATTTACTATTAACCGCGGTAAAAAAAGTAAAAAGTTACTATTCACCAAAAAATTATTTTCATCTCATTGAACCACATTTTAGTCCTTGATATTAACCGTGTCTCTCGGATTTTTGAAATTCCATTCACAGAAGCGGTAAAATTAAGTTTTATGCAAAATTCAGTTTTTAACCTACCACTTAGTGGTTTCACTATTCATCAAAAATTGAATGTTTTCAGAAAAATACTAAAATTTCACCCTAGGCTAATTTCGATATTCTGAGTCCAAAAATGAAGTCCATTTTGAAAAATAAAATTTATAAAATTTCAAAAAGTGGTTATTACTATTCATAACGGCTAGTTTTAATAGCATATTGTTGTTTAGTGAAACTCGGTATTGCGTACGACGCAAGCTATCGAGGAAGGTCGCGATTGCGTGTAAAGCAAGCCAAACAAGTGTTGTGTAGAAAAAGATTCCTTTGATGATTTATATAACATAAAAGTCACGGGTGTTACATTCTACCCCCCTTAAAAAGAATTTCGCCCTCGAAATTCGTCACTTTGCAACAAACAAATGAGGATACTTCTCCCTCATCATATCCTCAAGCTCCCATGTAGCTTCTTCAAGTTGGTGGTTTCTCCATAAAACTTTCACCAAGCGAGTGGTCTTGTTTCGTAGGACTTTTTCGCTACGATCCAGAATCTCTATCGGCTGTTCTTCATAAGAAAGATCTTGCTCCAACGGTACAACTTCTGAGCTGAGTACATGTGAAGGATCTGGTATGTACATTCTCAGGAGAGATACATGGAACACATCGTGAACTTGAGAGAGATTCGGTGGAAGCGCCAATCGGTAAGCTACCTTCCCAACACGATCCAGTATTTCGAAAGGACTGATATATCTAGGGCTCAACTTCCCCTTCTTTCCAAATCTCATAACCCTCTTCCAGGGAGATATTCGTAAGAACACTTTATCACCCACTTCAAACTCTAGGTCTTTTCTTCGGTTGTCGGCATAACTTTTCTGTCGACTCTGAGCTGCTCTTATGTGTTGTTTAATAGATCTGACCTTTTCTGCCATTTCATCAACGAGATCAGGTCCTAATAGCTTTCTTTCCCCAACTTCATCCCAGCAAGTTGGAGTCCTGCATTTCTTTCCATAGAGAGCTTCATAAGGAGCCATTTGAATACTGGATTGAAAGCTATTATTATAAGAAAATTCCACCAAAGGTAGGTGTTGATCCCAACCTCCTTTGAAATCCATAGAGCAAGATCTCAACATATCTTCTAGGGATTGAATTGTTCTCTCAGACTGACCGTCTGTCTGGGGATGATAAGCAGTGCTGAAACTCAACTCTGTATCCAGAGTATGCTGAAGACTTCGCCAGAACTTCGAGGTAAATCTCGGATCCCGATCAGATATAATAGAAAGTGGTACTCCATGCAATCTTACCACTTCCTTTACATATATCCTGGCAAGCTGATCTAGAGAGAAATCATCTCTAATAGCAATGAAGTGTGCAGACTTTGTAAGACGATCAACTATGACCCAGATAGCATTATTGCCTTTGGATGTTTTAGGAAGTCCTGTGACAAAGTCCATAGTGATGTTTTCCCATTTCCATTCGGGTATGGGTAATGGTTGTAACATCCCCTTAGACTTCTGTCTCTCAGCTTTAACTTGTTGACAAACCAAGCATCGAGAGACATATTCAGCAACATCTCTTTTCATGCCATCCCACCAGAAGTACTCTTTCAGGTCCCTATACATCTTCGTGCTTCCAGGATGAATAGAGAATGAAGAACTATGAGCCTCATCCAGCAGCTCTTTCTTTAATTCGGGGATGGGAGGAACACAAACCCGATTCCTGAACTTTATTATCCCATCACAATCAAGGTTGAATTCAGGAACATTTCTCACCTTCTTTTGTAACTCGACATCTTCTTTCTGTGCCTCTTTAATCTTCACATGTATAGATGGTTGAACATTCATTTGAGAAAGATAAGATTTTTCCCCTACCATTATAATTCCAAGATCCATCCTTTGTAAATCCATAAATATTGGATCTTTTGTGATCCTCATCATGGATAAACTAGCATGGTCTTGTCGACTTAATGCATCTGCCACCTTGTTTTCTTTCCCAGGGTGGTAATGGATTGAGCAGTCATAATCCTTAATCAGCTCCAACCATCTTCTTTGGCGCATATTCAGCTCCTTTTGTGTGAAAATATACTTTAAACTTTTATGATCAGTATAAATATCACACCTTTCACCATAAAGGTAATGCCTCCAAATCTTTAATGCAAAGATTACCGCAGCCAACTCCAAATCATGTGTTGGGTAATTTTGCTCATGGATTTTCAACTGTCGTGAGGCATAAGCTATCACCATATCATTTTGCATAAGAACACACCCCAATCCCTTCTTGGATGCATCACTGTAGATCACAAACCTTTCTCCACTACAAGGCAGTGTGAGCACAGGTGCACTGGATAACCTTCTTTTCAACTCCTTGAAATTCTCTTCACATTCCTCTGTCCAGACAAACTTAACTCCTTTCCGAGTCAACTTGGTGAGTGGATTAGATAATCGTGAAAAATCTTTTACAAAACGTCGATAATATCCAGCCAAACCAAGAAAACTTCGGATCTGAGTTACTGTGGTTGGTCTCGACCATCTTTCGATAACCTCTGTTTTTGCTGGATCCATAGATATCCCCTCTTTTGAGATTATATGACCCAAAAATGCAACTTTTTGAAGCCAAAATTCACACTTGGTAAATTTGGCATAAAGCTTCTCTTTTCTCAGGGTCTTCAATATAATTCTCAAGTGATCTTCATGCTCTTCCTTGCTCTTTGAATAGACAAGAATATCGTCTATAAAGACTACCACAAATTTATCAAGATAGTCTCTAAAGACTCTATTCATTAGATCCATGAAGATAGCAGGGGCATTAGTAAGACCAAATGGCATCACTATAAATTCATAGTGTCCATGCCTTGTACGGAAAGCCGTCTTTGGTATATCCTCCCTTTTGACCCTTAATTGATGATACCCTGAACGAAGATCAATCTTGGAAAAGTATTGAGCTCCGCGTAGTTGGTCAAATAAGTCATCAATGCGTGGGAGAGGATATTTGTTCTTGATAGTGATCTTGTTAAGTTCTCGATAATCAATGCAGAGTCTCATTGATCCATCTTTCTTCTTAACAAATAGAACAGGTGCTCCCCAAGGTGACGCACTAGGGCGTATGAATCCCTTATCAAGATTATCTTGGAGTTGCTTCTTCAATTCCTGCAACTCAATTGGGGCCATTCTATAAGGTGTCTTTGAAATAGGCAAAGCACCCGGTACGAGTTCTATTGAAAACTCAACTTCACGATTTGGTGGAAGACCCGGCAATTCCTCCGGAAAGACATCATCAAACTCCCGTACAATGGGCATATTCTTAATCGTGAGTTTCTCACCAACCATTTGAGATAAATAACCTTCATTTAGTGGAATCAATACCCATAAAATGGAAGAAATTTCCACTGGAAGGTTATGTTCATCCTTGCATTGATAGACGATCGTAGATTGATCTGGAATATGAAATGTGACTTCCCTTCTTTGGCAATCGATATGAGCTCCATGTAGAGAAAGCCAATCCATGCCAAGAATCACATCAAATTCCACTAAAGGAAGGATCACAAGATTTGCAGGAAGCACTTTCCCACAAACTTCGATCGGAGAAGAATTATAAACTTTTGATGCGATTGATGTGCCATTAGGTGTTGTCACGGCTAACTCAACATCTAATTGTTGAGGTAATACGGTGATACCCTTAGAAAAGTCTTCAGAAATAAAAGAGTGGGTGGATCCAGAATCAAATAAAACATTTGCTACTTTAGAATGGATGGTAAGTGTACCTTTCACCACATCGTTATCGTACTCCACATCGCTGATAGAAATTGCATGTGACTTTCCTTTGTCTTTAGCCTTAAGATTTTGTTGACGTCGACCATCATCATCAACCCTTGGATTTGGGCATTGATTGGCATAATGCCCCATCTCCTTGCACTTGAAACATTGAAGTGTAGTAGGTTCATTCTGTGTATCCCTTCCTTTGTTTTCATCATTAGACATCTTCTTCCCATTATCACGGCATTCAAATGCCCGATGACCTTCCTTTCCACATTTAAAACATTTACATGTCCCTTTAAGACAACTCCCTCCATGTTTCTTTCCACACTTTGAGCATAAGGGAAAGTTCATCTTCTTTTCCGTGTGCTCTTTAGATTTTTCTTTGAATTCCATCTTCCTCTTCTTATCAAACCCATGTGACTGATGGGTTACTCCAATCTCCATCTCGACTTTGAGAGCACATCGAACGATTTCCTCGTAGCTATTGAAGTCCCTTATGGCTAACGCACTTCGAAGACTTGGTTTTAAGCCACTAAAGAATCGATCGATCTTACTCTCAGGTTGGATAATAATACCAGAAGCGTACCTTGCAAGTCTTGTAAAATTTGCTTCATAGGTACTAACAGATTCATCATCCCTTTGCTTCAGTTCAAGGAACTCTTTCTCCATCTTTGTTCGGAGAATACGAGGGAAGTACTTATTGAAAAATAAGTTCTTGAACTCGTCCCATTCCATAGACTCAATTTCATCCCTTTGCCTCGTATTCTTAACAAGATTCCACCATTGATCCGCATCTCCTTCCAAACGATACACTGCTAGGATGACTTTATCATGCTCAGAACATTGAAGAACTGAAAATATCTTTTCAGTAGTACTAATCCATTGTTCAGCAACTAATGGATCAGTAGACCCGCTGAAAGATGGTGGACGCTGCCTCATGAAGGATTCAACAGAATGTTGCTCCCTCCTTTGTTCGTTTGGAAATCCTGCATGATTCATAGCTTGAGAAAGTTGCGTGAGCATGGCTACAAGATTTTTCATTCCAGCTCCCATATCGTTTGGTTGCTCAGGGGGACAATCATTGCATTGCCCATCGCATTCCGCATTAACACGGTTCCTTCGGGTTCCAGCCATTGACTAAAACCAAGAAGAATAGTGTGAGCAACACTAATTATAATAGGAAACCACATAATTCAAGAATAAAATTTTCATGCTTATGGTCTTATCCTAGGTTATTCATGGCCATTTCTAAGATTGTGTTCTATGCTTAGACTTATTCTTAGGGTTCTTACTAAGGCTTTCACATCCTAGTTTCCAAAGGTTGACTATACCTTTCCTCTGATACCAACTATAACGACCCACACTTTACATACATCGTTAATACTTAAAAATTGAAGCACTCTTATTACAACATATGACAAAACCACAAAGGACCGTATAGGTATAGTGTCTTTAGAAACTGGGGAAACATAAACAACTGGTTCATAACTCTTCTACAGTGTCTCCCATTTATTTCATCATATCTAGGGTCCCTTTTAGCATATTCTACTTAATATCCATCTTCCTGACCTGGGGAAAAGAAAACATAAAAGGGTGAGCTCAAATGCTCAGCAAGGGCAAATAAAGGAAATAAAAATCATATCATATCTTTATGAAAATCAAAACCTGCAAAAGAGATCATAATATCTTAACATGGAATAAATCATAGAAGTGAAAATGAGATCCCCATAATCATAACATAAAACTTGAATCTTTGTGGCATGTACACATAATCATGGAAAATCATTTCTTGTTAGTCATGACTCATTGCCAAGACTATCTTAGTGGACAAAGTCCCTTTCTGAACCGAGTTCACTCCTCGTTTCAGTCCTGTATCACTGAACTGAAATAACCTTCCGTTCCAGCCATGTCTATCTCATGAGATATAAAATCATTACCCAATGCATTGGAGGGAGATATAGGTCCCACCCATCTTATAATGAATCCTTTCTTATGTGTGCCACATAATCATAAAACATACATCATCGCATAACACATGTAACAAAAATGGGATTCTTGAAACATCATGACATCATAAAATCATATAAGGCAAATGACTTCATAAAAATAATTCCCTCACAACATAATCAAATCAATGTAATTAAAGGGATAAAAACAGAACCCTTTATTATCTTAGATGGAAAATAATTTTGATAAAACACTTGAACTCCATTCTTGAGGAAAATATCCTTTCTTTTTCAAAAACACTTTTCTTTTCTTAACATGTCATACAATTATAAACTAAAAGAAGTTGATTAAAAAATAAACTTGAAAACTTGTAAAGGAAGCTTCTTGGAAATAATGTTTTAAAAATCCATTCATGCCGTATAAGTTAAAAAAAACATTCTTCGTACTTTTGTCGGAAAAGTCAAAAAGTACCTCGTACGGAAAAACGACAAAAGATTCCTTTCATATTCTTTACTAAAAACTCACCTAAGGGTAAAATTGGATTTAAACTATTGCAAGTGGATGGAAACAATATTTCATATTGAGGGAACATGGATGTGGATGATAAAATACACCCCAGTAAATACTTACGAATAAACAATCTCGGATAAAAATGAGATTGTGATATTTCCCTTACCTTAGGTCCGATTAGCTTTGTACGTGTCCGAAGCTCCTGTATAATGGTTTAAATAATGTTATTGACTTATTCCAGAATCATACATATTGATATGAGATCATATATGGTCATATTATTAGCTTCTTGTTAGTAATATTTCATTGTTACTTGTTACTCGGGTCTTTATAACTTTTTGTTCTTATGCGTGTTTTGTCGAATAAATTCTTATTCTTATCTTTAGGTTATAGATAATTCATTTCCAGAATGGTATTAGTGTAGTATATACCATATTCATTCATTCAATTCATTTATATAATCATTATGAAATGAAGATCATGTAGAACGAGTCGCATCACATCGTGGAGACGGTATTCCGTATGTACGCACGAGTGATGATATCGTTCCTATGATCGTGGAATTGTATTGGAGTATATATATATATTATTTAAGTATCAATATTACTTAATAATAATCATATATAGTTACTGATTACACCATTATACCCATCCTTGTAAGGTGATGGTGGAAAATAGATTACACCACGGCGTGGAGACGGTATTCCGTACGTACGCACGCGCGGTGATTTCATTTTTCCGTAGGATGGATAGAAGGTGAATTAGGGTTGTTTCATATTTATAATAACATATAAGTATGTAAGTAATACTGATGTTATTACTTTATCATGAAACAACTAAAGAAGAAGAAGTTGAAGAAGAAAGAAATTGAAAAGATCGGTAATGGATATTACCTCTTCTTTGGAACGCCTTTTTGAATCCTCCACTTAAAGAACTAAGATTGGTCTTTGGAGAAGACCAGGACCTCTAGGATTATTCTAGGGAAGTGGAGAAGGGAACATGGCAGGGGTTGGCCGAGCTTGAGTGCTCAAATTGGTGTGAGGAGGAGGGGGAGGAGGTGCCCTTTTATAAGGGAGGAGAGGGGCACCTTAGGAATATCTCAAAATATTATTTTATATTAAAGTCAAAATCGGTTTATAATGGTTCCAAAGGGTCTTATTTCGAAGATAAAGTGGGGATGGGTCGAAATCCTATCAACCAATAGGATTTAGACAAGTTTAGGGTATTATTTTAACCTTATCAATTAGATTTAACTCTAAGTTAATTAATTTAACTTTTACCGTGTCTTTTTGTTTTCTTTCACTATATGGTTAATACACTTACTATAACATGCCAAACGAACCCCAAATTGTTTATTATTAATATATATATCCTTATCTAAGTCATTTGGCCGAACCTTAGATTTTTAGGAATAAAATAACAATTAATAATATAATATTTGATTTAAAAACTATTTTGTGTCAATTTTGACACTATTTGATATATGATTTTTGTGAAAGTCATAACAGAATTATATGTTCGAACCAAGTTGATTAAATCAATACTAATATATCATAGTAACCTAGAAAATTAGTGGAATTCATAAAAAGTCTCAAATTACATTTATTGTGGTATTTATATTATCAATTTTGTCAATATTTCATTAATAAGATAATTACTGCATCATCTTTGTGTCATAAATAAATTAAATTATTTGATGTCTAAAAATTACAAATAAAATACCATCATGTAGGAAATATTTTTAGCTTTATAATGAATATTTACAATCGAATTTATCTTATGTATAACCCTATATTAAAAATGATTTACTTATTAAACTTTGATTTTAACTATTTTAACCCTTCTTTAAATAAATTAATAATAAATGTCCTAATCTAATCCAAGTGGGCCTAAATGGTCATATTTTATTCCTAAGTTTGTTTTTGGTCGAATTACACTTGTCCAATATAATTAGGACATGTGTTAGAGTAATATTGATATCATATTTACCCTTAGTTACCCTATTTACTATTAACCGCGGTAAAAAAAGTAAAAAGTTACTATTCACCAAAAAATTATTTTCATCTCATTGAACCACATTTTAGTCCTTGATATTAACCGTGTCTCTCGGATTTTCGAAATTCCATTCACAGAAGCGGTAAAATTAAGTTTTATGCAAAATTCAGTTTTTAACCTACCACTTAGTGGTTTCACTATTCATCAAAAATTGAAAGTTTTCAGAAAAATACTAAAATTTCACCCTAGGCTAATTTCGATATTCTGAGTCCAAAAATGAAGTCCATTTTGAAAAATAAAATTTATAAAATTTCAAAAAGTGGTTATTACTATTCATAACGGCTAGTTTTAATAGCATATTGTTGTTTAGTGAAACTCGGTATTGCGTACGACGCAAGCTATCGAGGAAGGTCGCGATTGCGTGTAAAGCAAGCCAAACAAGTGTTGTGTAGAAAAAGATTCCTTTGATGATTTATATAACATAAAAGTCTCGGGTGTTACATGGGATATTATATGGGATATTTTAGTGATATCTATATTCTTGTGTAGTAGTGTTTGTGGAAAACGTATTGGCATATTCCAGGACATGCTCTGATCATGATAAGCTCTTGGAGAATGTGTTAAAAACACGAGAGATCATTGTCTTTATGAAAAATTATAAAAGAATTATTTTTGGATACAATAGGTGCACATTCAAGGAGATTTAATTTCTGAATGATGTATTTTGGTGGATATTGAAAATATATAATCTTTTATCTATTGGAAACCACTGAATTATTTCTTTTAGATAAGGTTCTTCCATGGTCTAGATATTTATTAAAAATTTATTGTTTTTAATTTCTCATTTTTAAAATTTCCAATTATTTCTTTTACAATGATGAATGTTTCGTTCCAATAGTTTGAGTACCTTATAATTATTTACAAAACCAGAAATATCGCTTTAAATCAGCACCGATCTAGATAAAGCTAGAATTTGGGCAGGGGTATGTGGTCTATTTTGATGCATCGGGACATGGGTTGGGGAGTTTCCTAATGGTATGCGATCAATTTGGGTCTTATGGATCATTTTAATTAATGAGGTATGATAAAAACTACTCCATACATAATTTGGATTTAGCTGCCATAGTGCATGCTTTGAAGGCTTGGCTTTATTATCTATTGGGTGATAAATTTACTGTTTGTATGGATTATAATAGGTTAAAACATATTTTCACTAGAAATTATTTTAATATGTGTGAAATAATATGGGTGGAGTATATTGAAAGGATAGACATTGACTTGATGTTTACATGAAGGATAGGATTTATGATGGCACATGCATCAATTTTGAATTTATATACTCATTTTTCAAAAGCGGCATCAGATTAGTGGATATTGATGTCATTTCTAGCTGACATTTGTTATATGAAGAACATTGTGTTGTATCAGTTTTCATTATAGTTTCTATAGTTCCTAATTTTTTATGAATGGTGAATTATCCCTAGACCTATGATTTAGAATGCTTGGATATGGGGTAAAAACATAATGTTGGGAAGACAATTGAGGGATGGGTGTTGGATGTGAATTTAGTGTTGTGCTTTAGAAATAAAATGGTTGCACCTATGTAATTTTATGAAAAATAACATCATGCATACCAGCTTTTGTGATGGGTACCATAATTAAGAATACATAAGATTTATAAAATGATGAAAGAGTTGTTTTTGTGGGATTACATGATGTGGAAGGTGGATGAATTTTTTTAAGATGCAAAACATGGAATCATATTAATTTATAAAATCCTGAAATGGTAGGTATGTTACAATTTTAACCTACTATTATATTTAAATGGGAGAATATATCTATGGATTTTTTTGTAGGTCTCCAAGAATGGTTCTCAATCATGATTCATTAGGGATGATTATTTGTTCAGATCCAAAAATCGGCCCATTTCATCTCTATTCCTGAAACACATATGGTGGATGGTGTATCAAAATATATATCTATAAAGTTGTAAAATTACAATAAATTCATATTTCAATAGTGTCACACAGTGAAATGGGGTTCAAATATCATTTCCTGGAATCCATATAGGAACGCCTTGGGACTCAGTTGACACTTACTACGACATATCATCCTCAGAAGGATGGCTAATTCAAAAGGATGATTAATGTATGGGAAGACATTATTTGGGTCTATGTAATGGATTTTGTTGGATCATGGTTATATAAATTTCTAGTAGTGGTGTTATCATCTAACAAAAATTATCAGGACTCAATACATATAGCTCCTTTCGAAGCATTGTATGTGCATACCTATCATTCTATAGTTTTTTGTGTCAAAAAAGTTGATAAATCACTAGTTTGGTTGAGCCATGTCTAAGAAAAGTGTTGATTTAGTTGATGAAATATTGATGGAGAAGACACTGGGTCATTAAAAAATTATATGTGGATCATCATCGATATCCATTTTCTATCTAATTGTGTGGTCATTTGTTCTAGAATTTTTATACAAGGCAAGGAAATTAAAATTATAGAATGTAGGGAATGTTATCTATTCGATATATAATTCCTTATTAGATATTGGAATGGGTTGTATAGGTGACATATTGTTTTTAATTACTACTGTAGTTTAGTTAAATGCACAATGGGTTCCACAAATCCAATTTGAAAAATTATCAACCAGATCTTGTATATATTGGTAGATTGAATCACATTGTCTGAGATTTGGAAGATTCATTGGAAAATATATTGGTGTCGATTATTGATATGAGGGATAACCACTTGCATGGAAAACCCATCAGTGTTGTGTCAGTTATTTGATAACATTTGTACGATTTAGAATGAAACATAGGAAGAAAAGAATAAAATGAAATAGGGGTGTTCATGACTCTATCAGGGAAAAATTGGATTTATACTTTATAGGGATGGATATACCATTTGTGTTAAGAATATAGCACCCCAATTTTGTGGTATATACCTCATGAAATATGAATTTTATGTATATAATGTGTAAGTGTGAAGTTTGGTAGATATTGGATAATTATTTGTGAGTTTTTTGGTCTTTAAAATAGGTTCATGTGTGGTGTAATATCTGAGGAAACAATGAAGCACTTTTTGGAAGCAAGGCATAGTGAGTCAAGGGAAAACGATAAGGCGCTCGAGTGGCCCATTGTTTGTCAAAATATTTCATTTACCTAGTAGAAATTATGAACTTTGGAATGTGGATTTTGAAATTGTGAGGAAGTGGATTAAATATAGATGGAACAGAGTTTGAAGACCATGTGATAAGACTATGGGGTTCATCCTTAAGGTAGTGGAAAATGAAATGTTAGAGAACAATTTTCTTAACTGTGTGACTAAAACATGCTCATCAAGAAACCACTTCCAAAATAAGTGTATCTCACTTGGTTTCCCCTTTAAAAATCTTAGTTTCCATCCTATGTGATTGTAACCATTTATTCATCATTCCCAAAGGTCATGTATGGTTCTCCCATCAAAACATAGGTGATATTAAGGCTTCACATGGTCATTAGAAGTTGATTCCTCATAGTAAGTGATCATTCATGATCAATTTTTATGATTTCATAGATTTATATCCCCGACTTTCTCGGTTTCCCCGATCGATGCTTGTTGTGCACTGATCAATGGTTGTAGATTCCAAATATGTTTATTTTTCCGTTATTTTTGATAGGGGAAAATTTCAAAGCTGAGTTTTTAGAGATTTATTCTAGTTTTCTAAATGTAATTTATGTTGTTATTCATTTTCTCTATTAATATCAAGGTAGGTGGCTTCACTCTTGACACCTATTTCTATTAATAGTTGGATTTTTTTTCAAATTTATTTTATTTATTAAAATTTACATAGAAAGTTTTCAAAAAATCAAGATATAAATCGACATTACTGATGTTTTATGTTTTATCATTAAATTGATGAATTGTGGGAAATTGTTTGGCAAAGTTATTTGGTAACATGATTTTAATTTGATAATTTTAAAACAAGGTATTTCTAGATTTCTGGAAATATCTTATTCGAAATAGATTTTAAAAAACACAGATTAATTGATAGGGTTTTCACATGTTTAGATTGGAATTATTTTTGGGAATATATTATGTGTGTGTTCGTATTTCATTTAAAAGGCTTGGTTGAAATATGATCTTGTGATCAATCCGAATGATGTAGTGGCACATGGGATATAATTATCATGTAACCACATGGTAGATCGATGATAGACACTCATAGGTATGGAACTTTCATAATGATGAAATCATGGTTGGATACATGTAATGGAATGGTAATTCCAAATGGATCATTTGAAATTATTTTAAAGCATTGTTTGGTTGTTTTATTTGATAAATGGATTTTGTAGAAAAATTGGTTTACATGTAAGTTATTTATATTTAGTTATTATAATTTTTTGAAATTTTTTTATACATAATATTTTATATAAATGTTGATAAAGATATTATCGTAGTGGAAGGAGTAGGAACGTAATTGGGTAAAATCTACTGAGTTTTAGTACTCTCTACTACTTTAGAACATTGGGGATTTTGTAGATGTCATCCACTAGGGCTTGTGAAATAGTAATGTATCACATGTCTTTAGAACAACTTCATTATACATGCGTTATTGGTGAACCTATAGAATGAGGTGTTTTGGTGGTCTCAAAATTATCATAGATTGCCTTTTGTTGTTTACATTGATATTTTAATATTAAATTTTTGTACATGAATTTAGTTTTACTTTCAAGTTGGACCTCTAGATTTATTACCCTGGGGGGTGAATCAGGGTATGAAAGATTAAAACATTATCACTTTTAGATATTTTTTTGTTAATTAAAACACATTTATATCTTCCTCTAGTAGAAATATATGACCAGATATGAAATCAATGATAAGACACAACATTTTTTACTTAGTACACCCTTACTGTGCTATGTCCAAGGATCATACAATGGCGATGTGAAGATGTAAAAAATTCACTAATGATGATATCCAAAAATGAGTAAATTAATCGGTATAGTTCTTCTATACCCAGGATCACTCGAATTACATGGATTTAGGGTCTTCTCACAACATTTCCATGGGTAACTCCATATACCTCTTTCTCTTGCTCAATGATAGTTGAAAGGGTCCACATTATCCTCTTCATATGCTCACTGCACTTGGAAAAGAATCCAAACATAGTTTATAGACCATTATGTCAATTATAGTGTATGGAAATGTAGTTCCCTCCATTTTCTTGAATTATAGCATCCTGAACTTTTGGAATATTCTATTTTGAAGTCCCTTTTAACTTAATGATGAAGTACACCTTCCCGAGTACTGATAGGTAACAGAAAATACTTTCGCAAATTGATTTGAACTTTTACAAGCCTCCATGTCAAAATAGCGATCCACATTCTTCTCTTTTGTACTATGTACCTGGTTCGGTATGTGGAACACCTCATTTTCATACTTCTTCTATTTGTGTGAATCTCCTTTTAACCACAGACTCCCTCTACCTACACTATCGCATACATCCTCTGTGTACCGACTCGGTGAACCACCTCTACAAATCACCATCTACTTGTGAACTATTCTCTATTCACAGACTATCCCACCCTTACCACAACTATACCACAACTTCTTCCTCTACATACTATGTTCTAGATAGGTTACAATTATACATAAAAACCATCGGTGAAATTTATTCTGTGGAAACCACATCACCTTTAAAGGAATTCTCCCTCACAAACATCTTTCAGACATCCCTGAATTCCCAGAGCAAAAATAAATTCTCTAATGATATTTTTTCTTTATTATAATCAGTAGTATTAGAGACTCATATATAGTCATATATATCTAAAATATCCATTAATCCATGATATACCAAATCTTTTATTTGGTATAACCTCCACCGCATTCCGATCCGCCTTTAACCAAGAACCAAAATCCTTCCTGCGATCACTTTTTCATACGTGGTCTATGTACTACGTTTTATCTTATGTGGTCGATCTCCTTTAACAATGAAATTCCATCAACATACTGCGCATCCTTCACCCGCAATCCATTTTTTTTTTCACAGACCGCTCCAGTATACCATTCCCGATTCCTGGCATGCCTCTACATACCCTTCCCATACGCGGTACATGTTCGATGCCACATGCTCTGCATTTCTTGTCCATTTCTAATTTCTTTATCCACTCTTCCCACTCTTTAGACCTATGAAAAAATCACTAAATTTTTAAACAAAAAATCATGATTTTGAGGCCCAAAAATTTGTCAAACACTTGGAAACATCATCACCTTAGAAACATACTTCCAAAAAATACCAACCATACTCATTCGTGGTCCTCTGGATTTCTCAAAAAACAAAATCACACCCAAAACACAAAGAGAGGTCACATCGAGGGATTTTTTCCACAAACATTCATAAATGAAATTTTGAGTCGTATTTCATTGTTATCATTCATCATATAGACGTATTTTTGTTATCAATGTTATACTTAGTTGTTTTACTATTTAAGGTGAAATCACCCCCACATGTATTGAATCCCATGAACATTTCTTTCTAGCCATGTGTAGCTTGGGTATGTATTTTAAGGCCTAGAAACATCTCACCTCTCTCTCAAGATTATGAGAAGGGGTGGAATGTTATAGATCTAGATTCATCAGATGTCATTATAGTGGTGACTTTACATTGAGACTATGAATCTATGTAGAGTATATCTTAGAATTATTGCTATATGTTCCAAATAGATATTCCTATTAAGAGTTGACTAAATTTTTTTAATCTTATATACTTAGTGATTTTTGTATTTATTAATTGATATTTTATAACTAACACTATCTTACACATTTTCATTATGTTTCATGTCTTATTAATAGTATATTGTCTTAAATGGATCCCTACACGGTACTTGGATTGGTTATGCTCCGGGAGAGAGAATGTCTGAGGTGTGTTCCAATGGTCATCATGAAAATAATCTTCATCTCCTTTATAGGTTTTACTTTTTCCCATATTCTTTATGAAGTTCTTATTTTTGACCCTATTTTTTAGTATATCTTGTTTTAATTATATCATGGGATTGTTTATATGTATCCATGATTTTTTAGTAGTTTTGAGCATCCAAATTCTATAGTCTTGGTTATGGGTTCCTATTAGTAGTTACATTAGGACAATTCCTACAATACATGGGAAATTCCAACTTGGTTCTGGTCTCTATCCCCTAGACAATTAGTGGTAGAAATGGGGTAGTCACGGTTCGAGACCCATTGGGTCAAGTTGTTTCAACCACATCATAGATTATTGATCATATTCAAATAAATTATCTCATGCTAAATACGTGTTCTAATTTTTTTATTAGTCATCAATGAGAAATTGAAAAGATACCTTACATTAAATCATTATACTTGTGATTTCACCTGATTTTTGCAAAATATCATATTTAAAAAACATCACTACACTTGATATAGATGAAATATTGATCACATAAATTAAATATAGTGTTGAATTTTTAATAAAAATTATTTCAAATAATTTTAATTGATTATAATGAATTATTATTTGTTATAATAGTTTAAAAATAACAACATTGATCATCTGTATAGTTATTTATAAGAATTAAAAATATATAAGAACTGCATACAATGGGATATTTAGGAAGAATCATATACATGAATAAGAAATTATATTAATTCTACTATTTGATTGTATACAATTTAAATATTAAAATAAATAAATAGACAACTATCACAACCTACCTATTTGTACTTCTTACGTAAAATATAAAAAAGGATTATAAACAAAAAAAACACATTTACTCTTACTATCTACTTTTCCCTAAACCCATGTTACAACCAAAGGTTTTCTAATTTTTTATCCTAGGCAATAAAAATCATTAGGACCAAAAATTATGATTGTTAAACCAACTATGATTTAATTTTATATACCTCACATACCCATCTCCATGGTTGAAATTTTATCCACTGGTTTTACTCTTTAGCCAACTCAAATTCACATGGTAATGTCATCTATTACTATATCCTCGAGATATATTTTAACTTGTTTATTTATATTTATTTAGACACTTTTAGATGAATATAGTGTTATGAACTCTATGGTATCCGTTCGTTTTAAAAATTTAATTTCATCAACACCCAACATTTCATTTTATGACTACTTGATGAATAAATTTCATTTACATTCTTCCCATAGTGTAGATATATTTCATTAGTCATCGTTATAAATTCATAAGTCACTTTATTTTATTCGACAACTAAATTGAATAAATTCAAGTAAAAATCATATCTATTTATTATTTTTCAAATATTATATTTTATGATCAAAATCTACAGATGATTCTATTAGTTCAAAAAACTCCTCCAATCATGCTCTAAGGACTCTATTTCATTCCAACAATTATTGTTTATTGACGTTGTTAAGTAATTCCACTTTGAAATCTCTTATGTTTCTACCTAACATTATGTTTATCCCGCAATAATTTGATGATACAAAATCATTAGGAATATTACATTCGTTCTATTATTATATAGGGATTTTTCTAATTGTTTTAAAATATTTTAATATTTCATTATTATTTTATTCAAAAATATTAATTTTATTAATATTAGCCTCCATATATTACATATAATGAATCTAAATTGTAATTATATATTTAATTAGAATAAAATATCAAAGAAACCAATGGTTTATTATAATCTATGTGTTAAATAACATAATTTAATTTCAAATTTATAGAGTAGTTCACATTAAATGAAATAATTATAATCAATAATATTGTACAAAATAATAAATTTAATAAAATAAATTTTTCAAAAAATATTATCTATATCAAATAAAGATAATTATTAAACATAATTTTAATATAAATATTTAATATTACAAGTACTATGAAACAAGAAATTATATATTTCCTATATGATTATAAATATTGTTGCATATAGACTATACATCATATTACCATTTAATTTTAATGAATTCTATTTAATATAAAATATAATCATCCAACCGAAGAAAGGATTTATAATTTAAAATAGTCTATAAAATCTAAAAAATGTCTATAACATTTTAAATTTTAAAAAATTATATCTAAAAAATGGCTAAAATTTTCAATGATAACAATTAAAAACCAAGTTAACATAAATTATATCAATTATCATTAAAATTTAAAAATTAACATTTTAAATAATATGTTATAAAAATATATACTAATTAATTAACATAATAACATAATTTAAAATAATAAAATTAAATAATAAAAGGAAATAATTTATTATAAAATATATTATTTTTATTTATAATAATGTTTTACTGAAATTAAATAATATATATATATATTTTATTAATGAAAAAAAAATCCCATAAACTTTTACGCATACCATAAATAATTTCATAACTCATGGATTCCCATAATTTTTTACCATGATCATAGTGCTTTCATTTAATCAAATAATAAATTTCAAAATATAAAAAAATTATTATATTCATTATGACATCCAATGCTAGATGAGAAGTCATTTCGATCAAAATATTCCAACATCCAATGTAAAATTTATCACGTATTTTTATTATTTAATAAAAAAATTTGGTTACAAAATTTATATCAATTTTAACAAATAAACATATCATATTTCTCCATTTAATTTATCTTGAGATAGATGTTTTCACCAAATAAACTCACAACTAATTAATTAATAGTAAAACAGATATATTAAATGTTGAAATTAATTTTTCCATTGATCATATAACCAATTATAATTTAATTTCATCACTTAAAACAAACATTATATGTAATAATAAATATTTCTTTTTATTTCTTCTATATTTTTATTCATATTATAATTGAATTTAAAAACAATTTACAATAAATGAATATTATAACTACTCCATTACATAATAACAGAAAAATATTTATATTCAAACAAATCATTAATTTAGAAATGTTAAACTTACCGAAAAAATCATTAATATTAATCATTAATTCTCACATATTTTGTTCTTTTTTAGGGTGAAAAACATCTTTAACACCATTTATAATAAAATTCCACACCCTATAAAGAACATTTTATTTTCATTATGTTGAGTACCAATTATTTAATCCTATTTCAAAAAATATTAATTAAAATTATACCTTCTGAATAAGACAATGAAAAAAATATTATTTGATTAATATTTATGTCATTGAATTTTTGTTTAATATTCCACAAATATAAGTCTAAATATTTTATATAATATTTTTAGATTATACATAATTCTATAATATCTATGAATATATAAATAATATCATAATCCCATAATATCATATACATTAAACTCATTGTTATTTTATTTAACAATAAATAATTATTATATGATATTAACAGTTATAAATGTATTCACTATATAACATTTTCCTAGATTTGAATCAATTTCCATATCGTTTGTTAGATAATTATTTTATACAAAATCACTATTACTTTTATTAATAAATTTACTACTTGTATTATTCCAATATATCCTCATTTTTGACATAAATTTTTAATACTATAAATTATGCATAAATAAAATTTTAATTTTATAATTATTTATTTTTAACGGGTTTAGTGTAAAACCATACAAACTACTCTAGTAAATTATCATACATGAAAAATATGGTCATGTAAAACCAAAAAAATCTCTCCAAACTCAAAAAGATTATCCTTTAACACAAAATTACTAATGTCTTCCACTAAAAAGTCCATTATGTATTGATTTTACTCTTTACAATATCCTTAAATATATTAATGATTCATTATAGGGGATGTAATTTCACATTTACAAGGGAGAAATGAATCATATCCATTAAATTTTCCTAAAATCACTTCGCCATAGTTGTTCTCATTCATTCCCTAATTTAATATAAATCTTTATCCTTTATAATTGGTTCTAGGAAACTTCTTGATTAGATATAGAATAACAGGTTTGGACATACAATATATAATTATACTTATACTCTATATGTTTTCCATCCATTCCCTTTGGTTTAGCCACTACATTATTACCAGATTCATTGGTAATCAAAGTCTTTTTATCACTCTGATTTTACAATAGATATATTATAGAATGGATATTCAAATAATAAAATATTACAGGAATTTAAAATCAATTCTACCTTAATCAAAGAAATACAATTTTTTTTTAAAATTTTTATGAATATGAATTAATGAAGTAATTTTATATTCAAAACTAAATCCATCTTATACCATAAAATTATGAAAAATGATCATAAATCCATGATATATTAATTTAAAATGTACGGATATTTATCTTATAATTAAATTATCTATCACCATTGAACATGGAGATATATTGGCTAAAAAAATATAGAGGAATCATTATGGAATGATTTATATTGAAGGGAAAAATTTTCATTAAATTATAATTGATTTTATAATTAAATTGTATTAATAAACCTATAAAGACCTGGAATTTCCATGTAATGTTTTTTAATATTAGGGAATTTTAAATGTTTGTAAAAAATAACGGTGTGTGATTCGGAGACCCGGTGTGACCGAAATGAATTTCTAAACTTCTTTTTTTTATACGTTCAGTAAACATGTGAGTCAATTATTGTAACACTTGAATCGATGCTTGGAATTGATATCTAAGGGCACTATTGAAC
This sequence comes from Viscum album, assembly GCA_963277665.1. Taxonomy (NCBI): domain Eukaryota; kingdom Viridiplantae; phylum Streptophyta; class Magnoliopsida; order Santalales; family Viscaceae; genus Viscum; species Viscum album. The sequence continues at coordinate 1,575,354,464 of OY728165.1, read as the reverse complement.
TCGCATCACCATTATTCTATTAAGGGGACATTCACCTCGACTGTAGTAGGTCGAGGGTGAAAGATAGAATTTGGGTTTTCGTGAAAGAATTAAAAAAAATTGTGAAAAATTTTATTTTCTTTGGAACTCCCATGTGGATATTAAGAGGGGGGCCACCAGAACAAAACCTCCCATGTGAGGTTATGGAGGTGGGGACAACCAGAACTATACCTCCCATTTGAGGTTATGGTGGTGAGGACCACCTGATACTAAAACCCCCTTTAACTCCTTCTTAGTGAGAGATAACCTATGGACTCCCTCCAACAATGAATTATTTCCAACACCATGCATTAATTGGTCCAATTAATTATGCAAACGTGCCAACATAATTAATCTACATAATTTCATTATATTGTAACCTCTTTTCTTTGGAGTATTTTTAGTTGGAAAATAAGTTCCTTGGTTGGAGAAAGTTCTCTAATAAAGAACACCATAAATGAAAGTTCATCAGAAATCAAGGAAGATGATGATGTTTGATCCCATCATCGAAGCATGGTTTCGAAAGCAATGATCATTGGCACCCCCTCTTTCTTCATCAACTCCTTTCTCGGGCCAACAACAACGAACAATTGAGGTAGGGGTTGTTATTGAATTCATAAAATATCTTGATTAAATTCCTCGTTATTGGAATGCATGGTGACCATAGATCATCCAAAATTATTTGATGCATGATTCATATGAAATTTTATAATTTGACGTTCTTGATTCATGATTTTATTGAGTCGTATGCTACCACCATAGCGTAGAGGGCATGGTCAAAACAAACATGGCACGACCCCTCTACAGATCTTGTGGGTCTTTTGTGTGATCTTTGCGATGGTTTCAATGACCGAGACCAGTGGTTGGAACCAGTGGAACTCGAGAACCGCGACGAAGGTGAAGAACAAAGGGAAGCTAGTCAGGCCATATGCCAGTGAAAGTACGGTGCTTCGCTGCCCCACGACCTCTGCGCCCCGAAGTGCTCCGTCGCCAGCGGCCCCGCGATCCCCCCCCCCACGGCCTCATCATGGTGACCCACATCCCTCACCGACATCGGCCTTCCACACAGCCCCATGGCCTTCCGCCCCGCTCCACAGCCTTGCGCTGTCCCACGATACCCGTGTCCTCTGCCACACCGCGGTCCCTATGACCTCGTGCCCCCCAAGGCCTCTGCAGCTCCGAGGCACTCGCGGCCACCCGTGGACATCGCAGCCCATGCGGCCCCCCTACGGGTCAAGCCGAGTAAACCCAAATTGGGTCGGGCTGGGTTAGCCCGTCTGAGTCGGACCAGACCCGGACCCAGTTCAACCCATTTATGCTCTTTTAGCCATAACATTGGCCATAGAAGTCTGTTTGACAAACCGTCTATGGAGATGGAAACCATGGAGCGAGATGATCCTTTTGGTATATGCCAGTAGAGGTTTGGAAAATGTTGGTGAATGGTCTGGTTGGATTGAGCAAGAATCCAATCGAGCCCTTGGGACAAAAAGGCTAATAACTCACAGACCAGGCATCTGAGTGATGCACCGTCAGTTGCGTTGAGAACCATATGACATGGTGGTCCTTTGAGATACTTTTTTCTGAGACTTCTTGGTAGTTGTAGTATCGAACAGAGACTTGTGGAGTGGACCCTCTATATTAAATGTGAGCGTAGTGTAGGAACCCTGTAGCTGGTTGTGACATTAAGAATGAATAGCGATCTTGTGTGGGTTTGCCCTGAGAAATCCTCTGTGGGTCAGAAAATAGCGATCCTATTTGGGTTAGCACCAATCTATCCTATGTGGGTCAGCACCTAGCAATACTATGTGGGTCAACACCTACAGATACTTTGTGGTTCAGTACAGAGCGATCCTGTGTGGGTCAACACCAAGTGATCCTATGTGGGTCTTCCTTTTAACAGTGTAAGACGATTCAGTAGTTACTTCTAATCATCTCTACTATTGAACTTATGTTATAACTAGTGTGATATGTGTCTATACCTATGTGGTATATTCCATCAGGGTAATACCTTGGTTTTATTCTTATGTGTGGTGGATCCGGGTGATACTTGCCTTCGTGGTATTTCTTCCTTTGTGGAACAGTTGAGCTTGGGTATTTGGTGTTGGACTATGTGTTTTCCTCATGATTGATATGGGTTTACATGATAACTTAGGTATATGTATGGGAATATACCAAAGTAGGGTTGTTAGAAGATTCCATGTTGTATGCTTTATCATTGGTGAATCTTGTGAGTCCTTGAGGATATCAGGGTCCCTACTGAGTATCGTTATACTCACCCCTGCACAGGATATGCCCACACCCTGATGTGTTTTGTGCAGATGATGGATAGTACTGACAGAGGATGAGAGTACCAAGAATGAAGGTAGCTCGGTGGTGGACCATAGACGAGGCATATCGCAGATACGACCTTTCGAGAGTTGTACCTACCTATCAGGTAGGATCCTGGGTGGGTGATCATATGAGATGTTCTAGTTTACATATATTGTCAATTTCATGTACTTTACTGATGGGCATGTATTCCTGCCTCTTTATACATTCAACACTATTTATTCTATACAGTTGACTTGTGTTCGAATCTTGCTATGTGCTTTGTTGTGTGTGCTTACAGGTTATAAAGGAAAGTCTTCCCAATTTTAGGGAATATGCCTTCGATGCTAGTCGTCAGCCCGTGGGCTATGGAAGGCGGGATTTGGGTAGTCATGACACGAGCCCCGAGGGTCGAGTCCTGACAAATTTATTACAGAGTATTTGGCTCTACCGTAGAATACTGGACTTTGATATTTTAAACGACAATAGTTTTTTGTGTATGGAGTTTGGTTATCATTTTTGGGAATTTGGTGTTGGGGGGGGGGGTCGATGTATCCATACACCAGAACCCTAACTTTTGATATCAGAATCAGTGCACGAAAACATTGATTGAGTCTGTGTTTTCAAGTGTATTCTTTTTGAAGTCCTTGATTCATCTCACCAGGTATAAATTGTTGAACGTCGTACACCTATTTTTTTATGATGTCTCATTACAAAAAGAAATCTAGGGTTCCAAGAGTTCTATGCACTGATAGCCCACTGAGTGACTAGGACTTAGTGTAGGTCCCTCTTTCAGTAGAGGCCCTAGATGAGGCACCAGCGGTGCCATTTCTTATTGGGCCACTAATTCCAGCAGCCCTAGTAGTAGAGGGTGCATGCCACTTCAGCGCGTTGCATGAGTTATAGAGCCAGAGGCCACCCAGGTTTAGGGGAGATACAGACCAATATGCAGCTGAGGATTGGCTGGAGGCTGTGGTGAGAGTTTTTCGACTGGTAGGGAAACCAACTGATCTCATGTTGATCCTTGCTGCCAGCCTTCTACAGGAAGCTACAAGCATATGAGGGAGCATGATGCTCCAGATTCACGATGAGGTGACGCTTCTCTGGGCGGACATCGAAATCCTATATCGAGAAAAGTTTTTCCTAGAAACTCATTGCGCAGAGCACATTCTGGAGCGACTTCATCTGTAGTAGTGCATCATGACTATGGTTTAGTACTCAACAAGGTACATAGACTTCTCACATTTCCATAGATGTGTTGCGGGACCAATTATTTAGGGCTCGTACCATCGATAAGGGTTTTGGTCAGGAGATCAGGGCTTTGATGATCTCATTCAGCATCCTGACACAATCGGGGTTGTTAGAGTGATCACTTTTAGTGAAGAGTTTCCTTACTGAGAAGTCACCAGCAGCAAGACCCAATACCATTCATCACATATATGAGTCTTATATAGATTCCTACAGATAGATGACACCGAGGTAAAAAATGACCACACTTATAGGTGGAAGACCACATGATTTAGAGTAGGTTGTGCAGGGCACCAAAGCTGGAGCTGGTAATTCTAGGAGAGGGCAGTGTTATGCATGTGGCGGGTAGGGTCACATGGATCATGATTGTGTAACCCACAATATTGATGATCAGTAGATGGCTAAAAGACCGCCCATGTAGAGATAGAAATTTGAACGAGGAGGTCCGCAGGGAGCAGGTGGATGTGGCAGAGGAGCTGGCAGTGCAGTTGGTGGTGGGAGACGATTCAATATGTTACCTCCACCACAAACAGGTGGTCCACCTCGAAAACAAGGTGCAGGAGGATAATGGAGAGCTCTGCTCCAGGAAGCTGAGGCCTATGATCACGGTTCTACGAAGATGATATGAGGTACGATTTGTGTCTATTCCACCATAGTTGATGTACTTATAGACACAGCTGCCTGTCATGATTTTATTTCCACTTCCCTCATTCGGAGCTCTGAGATTATGATATATCTATTGGATCGATTCATATAGCTAGAGACTCTTACATGATTACATTCGATGATTACGCACTGCTACTGGTTGTGCGAGTTTACACTAGGAGGCTAGATATTCGTCTAGGATCTCCTAGTAGCAGCGTCGAGGCCTTTCAATTTCATTTTTGATGTGGACTGGTTATCTGCAGTCCATGGTCATATTGACTATATTTGGTGTAAAGTGCATTTTTTCCGCACAAACGGGACCCGGTTTACCTTCACTGGTGAGAAGGGAGCCTATGCAGCCTAGGAAGGACATACCCAGAGGAGAGTGCAGCTGATCACTCATAATATGGATATTATGACCCTCAGAGCTATTGATTTGGAGAGTCTAAGATATCCTGTAGAGGTGGACCAGTACACAGATGTCTTTCCGGATGATGTTTCAGGTCTACCTCTTTGTAGATAGTCGGACATTTACATTGAATTGTACCCCGGGACAACACCAATATCTACGCCAGCATATCGGATTGCTCCCGCAGAGCTTCATTTTTTTCGGGTACAGCTGGAGGACTTGAAGGGGAAGGGATTCATTCGTCCCAATATATCTCCTTGGGCATCCCCGATCATGTTCGCCAAGAAGGAAGATGGGATCTTGAGACTTTGTGTTGAATATGGGAGCCTAAACCAAGAGGCCATGAAAAACCAAGTACCCACATTCGAGGATTTACAACCTCTTTGATCAGCTAAAATTAGCACGATGGTTCTCGAAGATATACCTCAGATCAGGCTATCACCAGCTCAGAGTACAAGACAAGGATGTACAGAAGAGGACTTTCCGATATCAATACAACCATTACAAGATCTTGGTTATTCCATTCCATGTAACCAATTCTCTAGAAGTGTTGATGGGACTCATGAATAGTTTCCTTTAGCCTCACACTAGTGTCTTTTTAGTAGTCTTCATTGATGACACTCTGATCTACTCGACTACTAAGGAGGGGCATGCTTATCATTTGCAGGTAGTACAAGATACACTCTGAGAGAACCAGATTTATGGTATGATCTTGAAGATCTAGTTCTGGATCCGAGAGTTTCACTTTCAAGGACATGTCATATCAGAATCTGAAGTTTTAGTTGATCCGACGATGATTGAGGCGGCACGTTCTTGGGAGCCACCTAGGAATCTGGAGGATGTACGGAGTTTCCTAGATTTTGCTGGATACTATCAGTGGTTTGTGTCAGATTTCTCCCAAGTTTCAGAACCACTTTCAATGCTGACGAAGAAGGGGAAACCCTTTATGTGGTTGGAGAGATTCCAATATAATTTTTAGGGGCTGAGGTAGAGGCTGACTAGTGCACCCATCTTCAGGATACTGGAGGAAGGCGTAGGGTATGTAGTCTACGGTGACACATCATGGGTTGGGCTTGGATGTGTCCTGATGCAGGAGCGATCAGTGACCACATATGGTTCTCAAATGCTGAGACAACATGAGCAGAACTATGCTACCCATGACCCGGAGTTAGCAGTAGTGGTCATCGCCTTGATGATGTGGTGAAATTACTTGATGGTCGAGTGTTTTGATGTGAACTCTGATCCATAGAGTCTTAGGTATATCTTCTCTATGAAGGACCTGAACTTGAGACACCAAACATGGCTTGAGTTCCTCCAGGACAATGAATTCAAGATAGTCTATACTCCTGGGAAGGGGAACGTTTTAGAAAATTCACTTAGCTAGAGATATGGTGTACAGCTGGTATGTGAGGTGATGGAGAAGGTGGCCACTTTGTAGATATCCTTTGTAGATCGGGATGGAGTAGCTATTCTTAAGTGTCTTACAGTCACTCCCACACTTTTTTAATGAGTCATAGAGGTGATACGTGGGGAGAATGACTGAGAGTCACGAAATGCTTAGATATCCACATGATAGGCACCTGATTGATTTTTTGAAGGTGGGGAGAACTTCATCTTCTTAAGAGGATGTACCATGGTACCAGTGTCACTTCGAGTGGAAGTGATGATGGAGTTCCACACATCCCCTCTAGTGATACATCCAGGAGTGGAGAAAATGTACCAGATCCCCAAAGACATAACTGGTGGCTGAGAATGATGAGTGTAGTAGCAGAGTTTTTCTCTCAGTTCCTCACTTTTCAGTAAGTGAAGGTGGATCATCAGGTACCAGCAGGCCTGGTTCAGCCATTAGAGGTCCCATAGTGGAAGTTGGATGAGATATCCATGGAAATCATGATAGGAATTCCATGTACATCCTGGGGTCATAACTCGATTTGGGTGATTGTCGAATGACTCTCCAAGTCATACCACTTCCATCCGATCAGAGAGGAGGGTTCAGTAGAGATCATAGGACGCCTCTATATGCATTAGATTGTGCGGATACATGGAGTGACCTCGACGATTGTCTCCAATCATGAGTCACATTTTACTTCCTGGCTATGGAATGGGTTTCAGGAGGCTTTCATGATGAAAATTTGTTTGAGCACCTTCTTCCATCCTCAAACGGATGGTCAGAAAAAGCAAACCATTCAGACCATCAAAGAAATGTGGTGTGCATGCATCCATGAATTTGGTCATTGTTGGGAAGATCACTTGCCTTTGGTGGAGTGTGCATACAACAAAAAATACCACTCCACCATTGGGATGGAACATTTTGAGGCGTTCTACGGCTGACCTTCCAGATCACCTTTGTGTTGTACTGACCCAGGGATGTCAGTCCTCGTGGGACCATAGATGGTACATGCAACCACATAGAAGATAAAGATCATCCAGGAGTGGATGAAGAATGCACAGAACATGTAGAAGTCATGTGCCGACATGAGACTGAGACCTCTGGAGTTTGAGGATGGTGACCACGTCTTCCTACAGGTCGGACCTCGATGAGGTTTGCGATTTTTTGGCCATGGTGTAAAGTTATCTTCGAGGTTCAATGGTCTCATTCAGGTCCTCATAAGAGTTTGTGATGTGGCTTACTGCTTAGATCTTCCACCTCAGTTGCACCGGTTGCATGAATTTTTCCACCCATCCCAGCTGAGGAGATATATGCATGACCCTTCTCACATTATCGACCACGACGAGATGGACGTCGACGATGGGACGTCTTTTACGAAGGTTTTAGTAGAGATTGTGGTTCGATAAGACCTGGTCCTTCATGGTTGGTCGATACCCCTTGTGCACGTTCATTGGATGCATGGTAACCTCCTCGAGAGCGCATAAGAGAGGGAGGCTTAGATACATCCTCACTACCCCCACTTGTTTTCCCACTTTTGTGATGTGGCTTACGGGGATGTAAAGCTCTGAGGTGCGGAGAATGTAAAGACCTGGGATTTCCCTGTAATTTTTTTAATATATCGAAATTTTTATAATATTACTAATTTGACGGCCCATGATTCTGAGACTCGATGTGCCCGGAATAAATTTTTTAAATATTTTTCGGAATCATTCAGTGTATGTCCGAGAGGGTTTTTGTAACTTTTGAACTGGTGCTCAGAATTGAAATCTGAGGGCACAATTGACCTCAAATAACTATTATTCGTTTATGGGGATCTTCAACATGACTGTAGTAGGTCGAGGGTGAAAGATAGATTTTGGTTTTTCAAGGAAGAATTAAATAAAATAAACTTGTGTAACATTTTATTTTCTTTGGAACTCCCATGTGGATGTAGAGAGGTGGGTACCACCAGAACAAAACCTCCCATGTGACGTTATAATGGTGGGGACCACAATAACTAATCCTCCCATATGAGGTTATGGTGGTGGGGACCACCAAGAATAAAACCCCCTTGAACTCCCTCTTAATGGGAGATTACCCAAGGACTCCCTCCAAAATTTAATTTTTACAACACCATTCATTAATTTGGAAAATTAATTATTACAACGTGCCAACATAATTAATCTACTTAATTTAATTATATTGGAACCTCTTTTTTTGGGAGGATTATTGGTTGGAAAAGAGGTTACATGGTGGGTGAAAGTTCTCCAATGAAGAAAACCATTGAAGAACATTATTCGTAAATCAAGGAAGTTAATGATGTTTGAGCCCGTCATCGAATCATGTTTTCGGAAGAAACGATCATTGGAACCCCCTCTGCCTTCATCGAATTCTTTATCGCGCCCAATTCAACGAAAAATTGAGGTAGGGGTTGTTATTTAATTCATGAAATTTCTTGATTATATTCCTTGTTCTTGGAATGCATGGTGAATGTCGATCAACCAAAATGAGTTGACCCAGGATTTGTATGAAATTTTAGAATTTGACATTCTTGATTCGTGATTTTGTGGAGCCGTATGAAATCGCCCTGACATAGAGGGTACATGACAAAAAAAAACATGGCTCAACACCTCCACAAATCTTGTGGATCTTTTGTGTGATCTTCATGATGGTGTCAGTGACTGGTGATAGTGGTTGGCACCAGCGGAAGTAGAGAACCGAAACGAAGGTGATGAACAAAGGAAGGCTGGTCCAACTAGCTGCCGGCAAAAGCACGACACTCTGCCACCCCGCAGCCTTCATGCCCCACATCACTATGACCATCGTGACCTCTGAAGCCTCATGGGCCTGATGCACCACCCCACGACCACAGCCAACCCTCAGTCTCGCCACGCTGACTAGTGGCCATCGTCGACCCGCGGCGTGCCGCACCGCCCCACCACACCCGCAGCCTCGTGCTGCCCCAAGTCACCCACGACCTCACGACTTTTCATGACCTCTGCTGCACCGCAGCACCCTCGACAGCCCGCAACCTTTTCGGCTCACGTGGCCACCAGCGGGTCAGGCCTAGTCGGTCTGACCAGGTCATACCGGACCCAGACCCGGTTCGACCCATTTACGCTCATTTGGCCATAACTATGTCACCAGATGCCCATTTGAAGAACTTTCAGGGGAAATTGAATCCATGGAGAGAGAAATTTCCTTTTATAATATTCCACATGATTTTTGGATAATGTTGGGAAATAGTCGGGTTTGATCGAGCACGAATCCAATCAGGCCCTTAGGACAAAAAGGCAAATAACTCACCGACCGGGCGTCTGATTGACGCACTGTCTATTGAGTTGAGACACCTATCACATGGCGGTCCATTGAGATACATCATTGTGATACTTAATGTTTGTTGGAGTATCGACTAGAAGCTCATGGTGCAGACCCTCCCTGAGACATATGGATTCCCTCCACCTTTGAATTTCGCCAACACCCTTAATTAATTGGGCCAATTAATTATGCCAACATGCCATCATAATTAATCTACTAAATTTAATTATAATGGAACCTATTTATTTGAGAGGAATTTTGGTTGAAAAAAAATTTCCATTGGGGGAGAAAGTTCTCCAATGAAGAACACCATCGAATAACATTCTTCAAAAATCACGAAATAGGATGAAGTTCGAGCCCATCATCGAATTGTAGTTTTGCAAGCAACGATTATTGGCACCCCCTATGCCTTTATCAACTTCTTTCTCGCACGAACGTCAATGAACAATCAAGTTATAGGTTGTTATTGAATTCATGAAATTTCTTGATTAAATTCCACATTCATGGGATGCATGTCGAATGCAGATCAACCAAAACGAGTTGATCCATGATTTGTATGAAGTTATAGAATTTGACGTTTTTGATTCATGATTTGGTTGATCTGTATGCCATTTCCCTAACGCGGTGGGTACGGTCCAATCAAACATGGCCTGACCCCTCAAAAAATCTTGTTGATCTTTTGTGTGATCTTCATGATGGTGTCAGTGACTGGTACCCATGGTTGGAACCGGTGGAACTCGAGAATCGCGATGAAGGTGATGAACGAAGGGTGGGCGGTCAATATAGATTTCGGAAAAAGCACGATGCTCTGCCACCCTGCGGCCTCCACGCCCCGCGGCGCTCCGCCGCCCCGCGGCCTCCATGCCTGACGGCACTTCGCCACCCCGGGACCAACGCGCCTCATGGCGCTTCACCCCCTGCGGCCTCCACCGCCGCACGGCCTCTCCTCGCAGCCCCACGACCAACGTCGTTCTGCAACCTCACTTCGCTGCACATGGCCTCATCGCACCGACCTGCGGCCATCACAAACTAGCTACATGTTGCACCACCCCATGGACTGACACGCCGCTACGTGGCCTCGCACCGTCTCGCGACACCCACGGCCTCCACCATCCCGCGAAACCCATGAACTCGCACCACCCCGCGACACCCGCGGCCTCGCGCCACTCCATGACCTACACCGCCCTGCGGCACCCATGACCACCTATGGACTTCGGGGCCCATGCGGCCTCAACGCTGCCCTGTGCTGCCCAGGTTGGGTCGCCTGTCCAGGCTGCCCAAGGCGGGCCGGACCGCCCAACGAGGGCCAGGCTGCACCCTACTGGTAGAGCTGCAGAGCATGTTTGGCCAGAATCAGGGTGTCGGGCTTGGTCGACCCAAATCGGGCTTGCCCAGACCGGGTCATTCCAGGTCTGTCTGACCGGGTTAGACTAGAACCGGACCCACATCGACCTATTTTCTCTATTTTGGCCATAACTTTTGCACTAGACATCTGTTTGACGAACCGTTAATGGTGCTAGAAACCTTGGAGCGAGACAATCCCTTTGGTATTCCCCACTATAGTTTAGGATAATGTTTGGTAATGTTTAGGTTTGATCGAGCACAAATCCAACCAGTCCATCAGGACTAAAGGCTAATAACTCACACATCGGGTATCTGATTGACACACTGTCTATTGTATTGAGACTCCTATGACATGGAAGTCCTTTGAGATACTTATTCGTGAGACTTTATGGAATTTTTAGTATTGACCCAAGGCTTGTGGAGTGGACCATCTCAGAGAAAAGTGTGCGTAGTGTGTGAACACTGAAGCTAGCTGTGACGTGCATAATGAAGATCAATCCTGTGTGGGTCAGCATGGAGCGATCCATTGTGGGTCTGCACCAATCGATCATATATGGGTCAACACCTACTGATCGTGTCTGGATCAGCACTGAGCATTCCTGTGTTGGTCAACACCTAGAGATTCTCTGTGGGTCAGCACCTAGTGATCCTATCTGGGTCATCACCGAGGGATCCTTTGTGGGTCAGCACCGAGCGCTCATGTGTGGGTCTTCCTCTTAACAGAGAAAGATGATTCAATAGTTACATCTAATCATCTATACTTTTTTACTTAGGTTATACCAGGTGTGAGATGAGTCTGTACCAGTGTGGTACATTCCATCGTGGTAATACCTTGGTGGTATTATTATGTGTGGCGTACCTATGGGGAATTTGCCTTCGTGGGATTTTATCCTTTGTGGAATAGTTGATGTTGGGGCTTTGGAGTTGGACTCTATGTTTTCATCATGATTGAGACATGTTTACTTGATAACATAGGTATATGTATGGGAATATACCTATGTAGGGATGTCAGTTGATTCCATGTTTTATGGTTTATCCGTGGTGGATTTTGTGAGACCTTAAGGGTTTCAGGGTCCGTACTGGGTATCATTATACTCATCCCCACACTGGTTATGCCCATACCCTGATGTGTTTCGTGTAGATGACAGACAACATTGATGGAGGAAGAGAGTATCAGGACTGGAGGTAGCTCAGTGGTAAACCATAGACGAGGCGTATCACAAAGATGAATGTTCGAGGGTTGTACATACCCTTCAGGTTGGATATTTGGCGGGTGATCAGATGTGTTGTTCCAGTTTACTTGTAATTTCAGTTTCTTGTACCTTACTGTTGGGCTTGTATTCCGGCCCCTTTTTTACATTAAACACTCTTTTTTCTATATATTTGACTTGTGTTTTTATATTGATGTGTTCCTGGTTTCATGTTCTTATAGGTTATAAAATTAATCCTTCTTGGTTTTAGGGAATATGCATTTGGGGCTAATCTCCATCCCCTGGACTATGGATGGTGGGCTTGGGGTAGTCACGAGAAGGGCCCCGGGGGACATATCATGACAAAACCAATTATAAAAAATTGATTAATCACATGGTATTCCAAGAAAACACCCAATAGAATCTTATTGGAAACCCATAGGACTCCATAACTATTTCTTAGCATATGGAATCATAGATAATCCAAAGATCTAACAATGTCTATTGTATCGAATAATTTTTTCACAGTAGAAATATGAACTCTGAAAAATATTCAACCATAATAGCCTAAAATAAAAATAATATATACAATAATTGAATGAAAACATATCGAATTATGTTTAAAAATCAATATATTGTTTAAAAATATTCAGTAAATGGTTTCTTATAAATATAATCAATCAAAAGGAATCTCTAATTAAAAATAACATGATCCATTATAACACAATATCATCTTATCACTCCCATGTACCCTCTTCTACGAATCCATTCTCGCACAATACGTGACAATGATTATAGGTGATCCAATAGTGATTTACATAACTGATATTAATAACATGTACATGAGTACTGATAATTAAATCATTTATCTTCAATTTCATATCATCAAAATGCATCGCACATCATATATTTGGATAACTTTTCAACTATTTTAATATAAGAAAACCCTCATTTTATAATATAAAATTTACATATAATGAAAAATGTTATTTATCATCCTTGATTCATTCCATAACCTCATGAAAAAATAAATTGAAAATAAAACCTACCTTTTGTAAAAGAATCCTAATTTATTAACATAGGTGTGGCTTGAAAAATATTTACACCCATTATATAAATTCAATATAATGAAACCTTTAAAATCATTTATTTATTTTCTAAATTTATATTTAGTTACCCTATTTTTAAATAAATATAATTTAAGAGGATAAATCATGGAAACGAAAAACATAGATTCTTCAAAGTACACCATACAATATAATGTAGACTAACATTTCTATTGGAATCATGTAGCCCAATCTATAATGGTCAAATTTAACAAAATACTAGCATCTATAACAATAAACTATACCTCCACCATCATGGTTAAAAAACCACAGTGAGGACATATGGGGTTTCAAGGAGAAACACACACATTCTTAGTGATCTAGGGCCCAAAATCCCCTGAGATAAACATTTAGATATATAGTAACTATTATTAGATTGTATCAGATATTACTAGGTGATATAAAAATGTCACTATTAGAGTGATGATATTGGAATTGCTATTGTATTATCTCATTATTTAGAGTCTGTGGTATATAATATTCGTTAACTTTTAATGACTACTAACTATAGTAAATTATTCTTTACAAAAGATTAATTTCATAGTGGAATCATTAATACTTCTAGTTTTTATTTTATCGTTAATAATATTAGTATATTCTGATTCCACATCAATATTATGATTATATGTCAAAATAAAGACCACCATATCATAATATACCATTAAATAAACCTACTAAAACCATGATATAATCAAAAAATCTTTATAAGACACCATAAATTTATGTTCTGGGTGGAGTAAAATGATCCCCTAAAAATATTCATTCCCCAAATCATTAATGGAATGACTCACCCTAATCAATTAAAAATATTAAATTTCAGTTAACTAATATATATCTACCATGAATACATTATATATTTTAATGAATATTATAAACTAGCTAAAATTCCATTATAACCAATGACCATTCTTCTATATTAAATGGTTTGGGACTAAATCATACCTTCTAGCCAATTATGATATTCAATGTCTTACAAATAGGTAAGAAACCATGATATAAATCAAACCATCCCTCTCTATTGAAAATTTCATAAAACACAACGGTGTGTATTTTATAACCTAATATTAAAATGTCATCGATAAATGTGAAAATTCATCCCAAAATTCTCACATATACCCAATAAAACATAATGTTAAACATGAATAAACCAGTTGAAAACAACATCTAGACCCCATCTATGTAGCCCCCCCAGAAAGACAATTAATTATATAATTAAATAATTTTAACAAAATATCAAAAATATATTAACATATTACACTATATAAATGATCAATATTTAATTTAGGAAAAAAATAAGTAATATTTCTCACAAAATACATCATGGGTTTCCTTATATAATTTTTTTATATATCTGTTCAGTCATCCAATGAATCCAAAACCACATCCATCATAGTTTTATTTCTCCAATCATTGAAAAAATCAATAAATTTTAATTGTGTATATAATATCACAATGTAAAATAACAAGAGGAAATCAACCCATCACCACATTCAAATGATGTATTTTTGTGGGAAAATCATTTCTCTTATTATGACTATATATAATAAAGATATAATAAAAGAAATTAAATTGAAAATTATTACAGAATATAGTGCATCCGTCGATTAATGACCATGGGGGAAATTAAAATTCCTAAAAACCCAAAGAAGATGGTAATTGATATTTTCATGAACAAAACCAGGAAAATCCAAAACTTTCACATGATGTGGACCATGACATGGCTCAAAGGGAATTCTCGATCCCCATGGGGAGAAAACTATCATCGATCGAGTGTCAAAATTATACATGTGGGAACGTAATGTCCCATAAATGAAAGAAAACATAAATAAACAAAACTGATCAATGAAAATGAGAACTGGTAATAGTGAGAAAATAATTTCATACATACCTCCATGTGCCCCTACGGGTCAACACAGACCTTAAACCAATGTGTTAATATGGTGACTAAATCCAAGAATGTTGCAACACCTAAAGCTAAAAAACAAATATAAAACTATAGGTGTGAGTATTACAACTTAGTAGCCATGCCCAAAAAATCCACTCACATATGCATTACCTTGAAATAAAAGATCCATCAATATAATGTTTAAAAAAGAATATATAGAACTAGGTTTTTACACATTTTCATCTTAAAAACAAATCACGAACCATTTTTATTTTTACAATTACAATCTGGATTCCATTTTTTTAAGAATCATGCATTGGATTTTTAACAGAGTAGATGTTTAAACAAAAATGGAAGGATGTATAGAAAATTTCTAAAACCATTTCCCATAAACACATGAAACTATTTTATCACATCCTTGAAGAAGCTACACTACTTAATGATAAAAGATCATCAAACATACATCATAAGGAATAGTGAAACCCCACAAAAGATAAAAAAATTAGCATATTAATCTAAATCATCTACATAAAAATACTAAGTACAAGATAACATCAGAGAACCTATGAGCTCATAAATAATGTAGAATGTAATATACATATAAATTATCACAATGGAATGCCCTACCTGATTACCTCTTAACGTCGAAATGCCTGATCCTTTCCCTACCTGGACAGGCCGAGTGGCCCAATCAACAATTAATGATAACAAAATAACCCACAACTATGGGCCACTAACTAGTGTGTAATCTAAACTACTAAAATAGTCATTAAATGATAATTCATTTGTTATGCCAGATCCCTATGATATAAATTCAAAGGGGTTAATCCAAAAAATATCATCCAAACATCAAATATCAAGAAAATTCTTATATATCTCACACATGAAACTCACACAACAGGTCACCCACCGAGTCATCCCAAGGAACATGTCCTTTGACTTTTAACTATACATCCATAAGGGAGTCCAACTTGGAAGTCCTCCAAATATTCACCATAACATAGATTAGTGGACTATCCATGGAGAGTTTTTAAGATAACATGTTTTACAAAAACGCTAACCATGCCCCATATGATTTTCTCCTTCCATACAATTTCTTAAAAATTCACAGGCACACCACATTTAAAAACAAAAATGTAATTGGATACCCATTTTAAAAACACAATTCCCCAATTTAAATCTAAAGAAAATTTATAGGAACTGAAGGGGCATTTAATCAAACACATAGAATGAAAATTAAATAAAATATTTTCATGAAAATATTTTAAAAAAGTTTGTTTTACATTATTTCAAAATAATCAATTATTTTAAAAACCATATTTTAATTATTATAATAAAATAAAATTGTGAACAATAACAAATCAATTATTATTTAATTCAATGGCTAATTCATTAGAAAAACTACCTCAATCCAAACACTTTTTAATGAATAACACTTGAACTGGACCTTTGCTTTTACCTTCAAAACATATATACATATACATACATATATATATATATATTTACCTAGATTCATTGAAAATATTGCCCACACAATGATGAAATATTCACAAAGTGGGTGTATATATATATTCATTAACTAATGCATATACATGTAGGTGTTCTTGACACCAACATCTCAAAACCGCCCCAGCGAGGTCCGACACACTCTATATTCATTATCAAAATCTAATAATCACTAAACGCATAAAAATGTAAATAACCCAAACAAAGGGACCAATTTTTTATTCTAAAACCAATGAAAATATTAATAAACACAAGGAAAAATACATATCAAAAAACCCAAAACGAATTTTAACATCACTTCCACATCATTTTCCGAGGTCCAAAAATAAAAACATTGTAAGAAGGTAAATGAAAACATTCCACTTTATTTTAAAAACTAGGATAAAAAGACAAAAACCACAAAAATTCCAAATGAGATTTCATACCGTTTAGGAACCAGCAATCTTTTCAAATGTAAAAAACATGCCTCTATTTTTAAGTACACTTTGTAAAAAAAAATGTGAGTAGAATTCATACACAATGCACTCAAATGTGCAAAATGGGTTTTCAAACACTACAACACAATATCCATTTTATAAAAAAAACCATGCAAGTCATAATTTCACACTATATTTTAGAACACTCGATGACATTACTGGAGCAACAGTAATAATTACCATTACGTGTGAGGAAAATGGGATAAGATATATTTTTATAAAATCACAATTTGATAGTTGAACCACTCCCCATTTCATCATCAATCGATGTCCCGTCCATGGGTGCACTTTGTGTACCCATGGATGTGCCCACAACATGTGGCATAACATAAGTTCCCATTTCTCAACCATTTTATACCAAACTAAACACACCATTAACTGTCACAATAATTCATTTCATCAAAAGCCCATATTTTATAAAGCCGACAAAACACACAAGGCACAAAAGTTCAATAAAATATTCTTTGGGGAATGTACCACCCAATACATCTAAGGTATCCACATGAAATAATGTGACATTTGTTTAAACTGGTGTGGATCGTTATAGTCATGGAAATACATACAAAACATTGAAAACCCTATTTTTAGTCAAATCATAGAAAAATAAAACATTACCATTGATTGACTATGAATGAAATAATGGATCTAAACATGTTTTAAAATTTATTGAATTAACCCATGCATCATATGGATTGAAATTCATATAAAGGCATGGAAAAACAAACTGTTCGGCGTAAAAATGTGTCCCAACAATCAATAAAATGAGGATAATGTCATGATGACCAATATGCATCCCTTGTCATTGAGAAAATTGAAAAACCCACAGCTTGAGTTTTTAGAGATTTTTTAAATTGAGCGTAAATCACCAAAATATGATGAATATGTACCGTCAGAGGTGTTTCACTATTGGGAAGGGCGTTTCCAGCAAGGTAGAGGTGCCGGCGTGCCTGATTAAAACAGAGAAGTGGGGTTTAGGCCATAACATAATTGGGTAGAGTAGGGGGTCAGGTGTCGGAACATGAGAGGTCATTCACCGTAGTAGTTGAGGGTGTCAGGGAGTCGGGTCGCATGAAAGTGGGTTGTTACCAAACAAAGGAAGGAGTGGCATGGTGTTCTTATAGAAGGTCGAGTAGATGTCTGATAAGGGGGTGGTATGGAGGTGGTGTGGGGGGGGGATTACACCTCATGGATAGGGGAGAGAGGGGAAGAAGGATTTATAGTTTTTTTAAAAAGTATATTTATTTATGATAACAATATTAGTAATAACATAATCATAATTATAATAATAATAACAATAATATAATAATAAATATTCCAATAATAATAATAAATTTTAAGAACAACAACAATAATAATTTTTATTATATTAATAATAATATTACTATTAATCATTACATAAATAATGTATAAATATTTTAATAATTTTATTATTATTTTGATAATGAATAGGTTGGTCAGCTTAGATGAAAAGTCTACTAGACCATGTGCCAATCATGTATAGGCCAAATAATCTTGAGGGAGTTTTCAAATCCAAAAATAATACCTCAGAATTTAACAGGACCTCAACTAGGAAAAATTAAAATCTATGGTCTAACAAAATAAGAGATACTCGAGGTCCGGTTGTGACAGTTATCCACTAGATGAGCCTCTTATCTTTTCATTACCCCAATCCCCACATCTGGTTCATTACAATACACATCATTTTCCATACCCATCATAGATATTTTTATAATATTTTTCAATGATAATAATCTATTTAGCTACATGATCATAAAATCACATAATTTATCCCATAATAAATTCACCCAGTGTCCAGTCAATTTAATATTTGTTATAGAGACCTCATTGATGTACGCAAATAAGTTAGTAGTATACCCCTATAGTTCCATGAAAATAAATGTTTTGAAAATAATGTGGTAGTTTAAAAATTATAAAAGTTTTCCCCTCATAGGATTTAAAATAATTCTTGTTTAATAAACCAAAATCCCAAGAAAGAACTCGGAATAAAATCAAAAAATCTGAGTTTACAATTCCTATAATATTTATTCAAACCCATGTATTCAATAAAATAAATGTAAAATTACATATATAGTCTATATATTATTTTAAATTAATTAATAATTCAATGATCGACCCAATAATCAATGATTCTAGATTACGATTGATGACTCTTTAAAACATTGTCATATATTTTTTTTAAAAAATTTAACCCAAATGGAATATATAGGAATGAAAAAATGACTTTTTTATATATTGATTTAATATTTATGTATAAAAATATATTCCATGCTATGTTAATTGTTCCCTTAGTGAAACTGAATTATTGAGAAACAGAGATCCCTAATCATCCACATGAACTAATAATTGATCCACGAGAATTGATACTATATTTATATAGTATATTCATTCATCCAATTATAATAATTTCATAGTTTTAACCATTAATGGAAAATTTAGAGAAAATTATAGGTTATCATCAAGGTGTAAAACAGTTCTTGAAAAGTCATTTCGAGTAAAGATCATTTAACTGAATCGTTTTCTCTTTGAACTCCTATGAAACCATATTGTATATAATATGTTAGATAGATTTTATTCATAGATTTAAGACTAATATAGACTTCATATACATATAAATAGGAAATCATATATAACACTAAAGATATATATCCTTGACATTATCCGTAATAGGAAAACATGTCACATAGGCTACCCTAAACTGATCTAAAACCTATCCCATAAATCTATGATAAAAGTTTCATTAATTTTAAAAAATTATTTTTGTCTCATATTTAATGATAATATAACCAAAAAATATATATATACTTCTCCAAAAATGTATGGAATGATTTATCAAATTTTCATTTATAATAAATTTAAGCATTTAAAAGTTTTAACTAATAAATATATATGATTTTGTGAAAGAATTTTAATTCATAAATAATTAACTCACTATAATGAAAATATATGGTAATTATAATGGCCCAATTTGTACATATTTCACTAGTCAAACATCACATACATAATAGATTATCCACAATCAATTCTACCGAAAATAAACTATATCCTTTGAAAAATAGACACAATTAAGTAAAAGTGATGTGAATAGGGTATTATTTGTTTTAGAAAACATAGTGTCATGGGTAAAAATATATAATTATATAGATTATTGTATAATATCAACCATCAATATTATATTATACCTTTATCATATAGAAAAAAATCAATGTACTTAGTCAATTTATCAATCTCAAGGTCACATGAATCACCTATTGTACATTGAGCTATTGAGTATGGCATTAACCAAATTTACCACCATTGAAACACTATCTCCACTCACACATATGGTTTAATACCAATAATGTACTATTATCATATTAATGTAATTTGTACTGGTATGAAGATTATTGATCATTATTTTTCTAAGACCTAGTTCCATAAAATGGAAGATCGTATTACATAATCCTATAATCATTACACTCCATTTATTAAATGGGATATAAGAATAATGTAATTAATATTCATCCATAGTGACAGATTTTCAATAGTACCCATCCATGACATGAAATTTAATAGGGTGTCTTAAAAAAATAATCATTAACTTAAAAACCTCTAATCCTCGATCATATTTAATAAACTAACTCAGGATAAGATATGAATTATAGTTTTGTTCCTTTAGAAATAATAATCTTTTTCATCTATCATTTCATTTATTTCAACATATATAAAACTATGTAATATTATAATATCATAGGTAAATGATTCATTCTTTACAAGATGTTTTATTATTATTGATCATTAGTAGAGAAATAATTAATTTTTTTTAGAATATGAAGGCTATCTTAAAATATCACACTATAAGAATTAAATTTCATATCATGTAGAATATGATTTATATATTATCATGACATTTCCATTATAAAATTTCATTGATAAAACTAAACATAAAATATTTTTTCAATTATATGAAATGTTTCCCCTTCAAATATACTTTCATATAAAATGATATACCAATAGCATCATGATAACACGTCATGTTTAAAAATTAAAATATTGGTTTATTTTCTCATTGATAAATCAATCGATAAAAATATTTAATTCCAAACACCAAACTATTCTTCAAAAACTAAAATAACTAAATCCATTTTATTATTTTGAGGATTTATCACATTGAAATCATGAAAAAATTAAATTATTTTAATTTATTTATTAATAATTCCTTAGCACTGTTTTATAAAGTTTTATTACTAAAATGTTACTAATTTCCACATCCATATGTGTTTTAGATACCCATTTTTGATGTTCATGTTCAATATTTCCCTTTTAACAAAGTGGAAAATATCACAATTATGTCACATCATTTTTAAAAAGTTACGTAAAGAGTTATTTTCATGTTATTTACATGTCAAATACAAACTATGATCAATAAATATGTTTCATAATTTAGAAAAAATTTTAAAATTATCCCTTACTTTATAAATATATATATATATATATATATATAAACACATCATAATATCTTACGTAAAATAAACTACATCATATAATTTAAATCATCCATATGAGTTTTTAGTTATTTCTTTATAAATAATATATCTCATTATATTTATATTTGTTTATTAGGAATTATATTCGAAAATAAACAATAAATTTTTATGTTCCAATATATATGAATAAAAAATTATGTATATTTACACAAATTATATGAAATAATATAATGAAATGATACATTAACACAAAATATTCACCACTAAATAATTAATATAGTACCCTATAATATAAAATAAGTATTCATTCCTTATATTATACTGTTTGGGGAAATAAACATATTTTATTGTAATTTTAATGACTAGAAACAAAGAATTGATATTTATACTATTTTAAAACCCCTAGTGTGTTTTATTAATATTTTCCATTTATATTAATCATATAAATAAAAAACCCTGGGAAACCCTTTCATTACATTCCATCCCAATATGATGGTGTTATATTGATAAAACACCATAACAAATTTAAAGAACTCTACAATTTGAATTGTTCGCTGAATAGCCCCAAGCTCAAATATATCAATGGAGGGTTTATTAACTGAAAATTTCAGTGATACATAATATATTAAAAAATATTTTTCCTATGGAATGGATAGAATATAAAAAATAATCAATAACATCTAAAAATAAATTTTACTAGTTTTTCTGATATGACTTATCCAAACAAAGTGTGACTACACTCCAACCATGTATATCTTAAATTGAAAAAACTATAGTAATTTATTTCATAATACTAAAAATATCTCATTATCATCAATTTCATATAAATGTTCAATTATATTTATGAATCATCCATAAAAAATTATATTTTGATAAAGTAAAAACTATATTGTAGCTATTAGTTCTAATTATTATATTCCAAACATTAGAACCATGTGGTTATATTTTATAGTTTCATGGAAAGATAGAGGATATTATTAAATATTTGAACGTTTTTTTTTGTAATGAAATATCACTAATACATAATAATAAGTGTCACAATATGGATTTTTTATAATAAATTATGATGGAATTATAATGTTTCTTTACATCAAAAAAATTATTATGACATAATAACAAATTTATTCTAATAATTTTACATTAACTGATGATTTAGATTTTGTGTTTTAGTAAAACATTGTCTGGAAAAAATAACCACTCTATATCATTTTTTATCATTTTATATGAAATTAATTTAAAGGAGTGGTTACACCATCATTATGGATTCATTATAATTTCATGTTTCACTGATCATAATGGTATTATAATTCAATATGTGATTGACATGGAAAACAATAATGAGAGATATATAAAAATATTTGCTGAATTATAGTGTATATCCACAAAAAAACCAATAGACAATTATAATTATGATAATTTTTGTTTAGTTATATAATAGATATCACATTTTTGACAAGTTCATATTATAAAAAGGGGATATATGTTAGATGGAGATAGGTGTGAAAAACATTTTTCATGTACCAATGTATGTTAGAAAATAGTTATTATCGATTATTTACTATATTTGAGGATGATTGATTATGTTTACTAATTTTGGAATATTGGTTTCTAGGTAATGATATATATCAATATTAATATCTTTATAACTAAGATAATTTTAATAGATTTTGTCCATATATTAATTTGATGTACTGAATTGTCACGACCCATCCTCGAGGCCTGAGCCGTGACTACCCCAAGCCCTCCTTCCATACACCAGGGGCTAGCAACTAGCACCAAAGGTGTAAATCCCGATAACTGGGAAGTCATTTCCTTTATAAAACATAAACACATCCAACCAGAGTATAAGCGAAAGTAATACACTAAGTACAAAAGAAAATGATGAAAAGTAAATGTTACATAATACAATCCCATCTATAAAGTACAACTACAACTGAATGAAAGTACAACAGAAAAGACAAACATCTAGAATACAGAATCCGCTCCTGGGTCGTCCACCTCAGATCCTACCTGAATGGTAGGTATAGATAGCATCTTCAATGCTCTCACCCTCCATCCTCCTCCTAGTTCTGTCTCGTCGTGTAGTTCCCCTCCGGGTACTGACTCGTCGTGAGGCCCATCTCCGGGTACCGTCCAGTCCTCGTACAGTTGGTCTCTGTCAGCTATGTCTATCGTCTGCATCCAACACAACGAGGTGCGGGCATAGCCTGTGCAGGGGTGAGTATAACGTTACTCAGTAGGGACCCCAAGACCCTCAAGGTATCACTAAATCCAACAAGGACAACCACAATGAAAAGATACACACATGAAGTATCAGCCAACTCTACTTAGGTATATGCACATACATATACATAAGTCATCAATTTCAGTTCATATCCAACTCATGAGCCCAAGTACAACCCAGTCCACACAAGAAATCACAACTATTCCACATAGGAAATCACAACCCACTCCACAAAAGAAATGACAACCCATCCCACATAGGAAATCACAACTAGTCCACACAGGAAAAACACAACACACTCCCCACAGGAAATAACAACCATATCCACATAGGAAAACACAACCCTGTCCTCACAGGAATTCAAAACTAGTCCATACAAGAAATCACAACTCAGTCCACAAAGGAAATCACAACAAGTCCACACAGGAAATCACAACCCAGTCCACATAAGAAATCACAAGTCATTCACATCGATGATAATGATTGAACGTCAAGACTAAGCTCACATAGGTATACTACTCACGAAGAGGGGTGGAGATGATTAGATGTAGCCTCTGAACCATCTCCTCTTCCAACCCCCCGTAGGATCCAAGTAAAGAATTTGATGCTGCTGAACCCACTTAGGATCCAAGTACAATAAACATCATTGTTGAACCCACGTTGGATCCAAGTACAGTCATCTTTGCTGCCGAACCCACATAGGATCCAATTACAGTCGTCCTCACTGTCGAACCCACGTAGGATCCATGTACAATCGTCCTCACTTCCGAACCCACATAGGATCTAAGTAAAGTCGTCCTCACTGCCGAACCCACGTAGGAACCAAGTATAGTTGTCATCGTCGTCGCAGTCGCAGCCAGCTCTAGGGTTCCCACACATAGCATGCTCAATTCCTAGAGGGTCCGCTCCATTAGCCAAGAGGGTAGATACATCAACTGTCATGAAGTCTAGATTTGATGTGTCTTTAAGTTCCTTCTTGTCAGTAAGAACTCAACGTGACAGAATGTGCATCAATCGGACTGTGAGTCTGGGAGATAAAGGCCTTTCCGTTCTAGGGGCCCGATTAGAAATATGGTCATTTATAACTCGAACGATATCCATAGTCATCCAAAACACACATAGGGTGTTGAAAAAGAACCGTATCACCGAAGGTGTCTCAACACAACTGACGACGCATATATCGGATGCCCGGTCTGTGAGTTATTAGCGTTTTAGTCCTAGGGGCCCTGTTGGTTTCGTGCATGAACCAACCCGACCGTATCTCAACTGTACCCAAAACTCTCATAGGGTATACTAAAAATAACCTTTACTCAACTAGATTACCAACGCTGCCGACGGTTCGTCAAACCGACATCCGGAGCTCAAGTTATAAGCGTTTCTACTCCGAGGGCTTGGTTGTTTTCGGGTTCGAACCAACCCGACCATATTGAAACATCACTGAAAATTATATTTTAATATACCAAAATGACCGAATCGATCCAAAGAATCCAATGCAACTGACGGTGCATCGATCAGAGGTCCGTAGCTCAATATATTTATATTTAACCGAAAACGGTCAGAAATAGGGGGTCTGGGACCGGTCCGACCCAGACCAACACCCCAATGGGTCGGTCCGAACCGGGTTGACCCGAACCGGGATTGGGTTTGGACCGGTTGGGTGCTTCCCGGCCCAGTTGTCGCTGTTCGGCCCCGCACTGGTGGCCCGGCCCAGCACTGGCGGCCCGGCCCGCGCGGCCCGCGCGGCCTGCCCCGGCCCATCCGGGTGGGGGGGGGGGGGCGTTGGCGGCAAGACGGCGCGGCATTAAGCCTCACTCTTCCGCATCCGGAACATCTTAGCCGTTCAGGTTTTGATCTGCCACCGTGATGGAGTGGCGCGCCTCTGCTACTTTCCGCGGACCACCGTAAGCGCTCCGGTGGTCCGTTTCGCCCGCCGTCTGCGCCTAAGGTCACCTCGGGATGTGAATTTCACTACGGAGGCTTCAAATCATCATTGCGGGCCCGTTTGTCATCACACATAAATCCGAACACAATGAAAAAAATTCGGAGGGTCCTAGCTTGTTCATTAGCTTCTGCCCTCCGTGTCAGACGCTCAGACCATTGTTCATCAATTAATAGCGCCCAACTTAGAGGGTATAATTTACATAATTAGAACTATACAAAAACAACCCCTACCTTGAAAAGAAGTCCGCAGTTGTCAAGTGTCGTAAATGATGGTGTCCACTCCGTCATTGTTGGTGTGCACCCGAGGAAATGACATCTCCTCATTTATCACAGAGAGAAGAAGATGATTGCTTGTCGTTGGAGAGATCTTGTGTCGGTGTTCCCTCCATTGTCGTGGTGGAAGAAGTGGATGGAGAAAACGGTTTTTCCCAGTCCTTCTCCATTGAAAAGGTGACGTCCTTCGTGGGATGATGAAGTTTTTAAAAATAAAAACTACAGTTCTCCCAAAATCCTCATCACACAAAAATTCTAACCCCCAAAATAAAATCATCTTCTCATTATTTGATTTTACTTTACCATGCATTAAAATTTACAAAAATTCAAACACCTGTTTAAATTAATTGATAAGGATCAATTAATTAATTATGTGTGGGTTGGTATGAATTAATGTGGGGGAGTGGAGAGAGGAGGAGTTACCCATATAAATTCAAGGGGGGGGGGGTGTTGCCAACATTAATCAAAGGAGATTAATGGGAGGTTTAAGGGGTTTTTTTAATGTGAAGGGTTGGGGATCGTGTGGGCCCCACATCACATTTATCCTCTCATGGGTAGTTAGCTTGTTAGTGGGTCCCATCCTAACTCCCACATGTAGGATAAATACCACATTAAATAAAAGAATAAAATTGTCCAACAATTTTATTCACTTATTATTTAATCCACGTTTTTTTTAACACCTCCTCCCGAGAAAACACATCTACGATAAAGGTCCCCTTAATCAATTACTGGCGTTGCGAGTACATTAGTGCCCCCATATTTTAATTCTGAGAACTGGATCAAAAGATAATAAAACTCTCTTTTTCATTCACTGAACGTACCCGAGTTAAACTTCATAAAATTATTCCGGGCACACCGGGCCTCGGAATCTTGTGCCATCAAGAAACTGAGTACTCGTAAAATACCAAATAATTTAAGAAAAAATTTTCCTTGAAATTTACGGGTCTACACATTACTCCCACTTAAGGGCCTTATGTCCCCGTAAAGCTACATCATAAACTAGGGGAAAAAATTAGGGTATTGTGCACACATATGAGCCTCCTGCTCCAATGTGCTCTCTTGGAGGTTTCCAAGATATCACCTGATGCGCACTAGAGGAATCGACCATCCACGCATGACCCGCTCTTGTAGATCCTCGATCAGTAATGTCTGGGGTTTCCTTTTCACCGACCAAGGAAAGCCCATCCCAACGTTGTAGGAAAAACACAACCTTTTTTCCTAATACATTAAATCTTTGTATGAACTATGGTGGCCTAGTCCATACCCGAATTAACGTCGTAAGGCCTCGACGCTGCCACCAAGAGCTTCCAACCAAAACAGTCGCCTAAAGGTTCAGATCACACCATTGGCGTAAGCGTGATTATTGAGTCTCCTCCCAAAGGTATTTCCAGACCTAAGGATCAAGTCAACGGCTTAACCGGAAACTCTAGGTTTCAGATAAGATTCGTGGCAGAACGGAATGATTTAAATCTATGTCCATTGATAAGGAAGCTCATAGTAGACACAGAACATACCTCAAATCATTCCTAGAGCCCTTGGGTCACACTCCATGAAGGAATGCAGCTACTCTATTCCCCTGCCCTCCTTCTCCCTGAGCTTGGCGGGGACTACAAAGGCGGGTGGTTGTAACAGGTTGAAATGTACACCACCACATGCTACACTCCCAGCTCTGCTTCCACAACTCCTCCTCTACAAATTCATCTATCCTTAACACTTCATCTTCTTGAAACATTTTACACACCCAAGTCTCCGAGACTGGCACCCATTTCGTGCTTTCCCATTGCTAACCTTCATTGGCTGTATCCACTCAGCCAAAGAATTGTCAATGAAAAAGGTTCTCTCTAGCACCCTAGCATAAGTAGGAATGCATATAGAAAAAGTGCTGGCTCGAATGTCCCTTAAACACACATAGATCAACAGTCCGAGCCCTGAAGCACTGATCGCATCATATTCATCGAGTACTAGGAATGGTTCGATACGCCCTGATGAATACTCAGCTGCCGACAAGTCGTCATGCCGAAGCTATATAAGCTCTAAAAACTCTCAGCCACCACCTCAAGCTAGTCTTTATCTGCCTATGAGTCATATTTCCTCAAAACCCGAGGGGTATGTGAAGTTGAAACACATGTAAGATACTAAGCCTACATGTGCCATCTACCGGTACCACCGGTTGAAACCGCTGACCAACAGGTAGTGTTATAGATGGCACACTACCCGAAGGTACTATCTCAAGCATCGGTCCACGTACCAAAGCCTCATTATTATACAGACCAACCTCATGGTCTTTCACTGGGAAAACAATGATAGCCATGATCATCATATGCTCTACTAGTGTCTTAACTAGGTGTAGAACTCTAGAAATTGCCTCCATCCAGTCCACTACTGCCTGGGAATCTGCCTCACCTCATAACATCGGAGGCCTCTGCTGTAGTGGGGCCCCACACTGAGGTCTCGTCGCTCAGTGGGCAGTCATCTCGCACATAACACGAAACCCTAGATTGCTGCCTATGTGGGGCCATCCGGAGAAGAAACAGGTGTTCCACGGTTAGTACAGTATACCTGGCGAGTTGAAACAAATAGACCACAAAGGGAACTCTTGAATCACACACACAATCATTGTTTTCGTGTACTGAGTCGGAATTCAGATGTCAAGGTGCTGGGGTATGGATATGTCGGCCTCCGCACCAACACTGGACTCTATGGAATGAAAACCACACTCAATACTCTTAAAAATATTTCTTCATAGAAAATAATGATTAGAGTCTTAGGTTATGCGGTAGAACCGACTCGTTTGATAACAATTTGTCACGACCCGTCCTCGGGGCCCGTGCTGTGTCTACCCCAAGCCCGCCTTCCATAGGCCAGGGGCTGGTGACTAGCAGGAATGGTGTAAATCCCGATAAATGGGAAGGAATTTCATTTATAAATCATAAACACATCCTACCAGAGTACAAGACGAATTAATACACTATGTACAAAAGACAATTCGGAATGGTAAATGGGACAGAATACAAACCCAACTGTAAAGTACAGCTACAACTGAACGAAAGTACAACAAAAAAGACAAATAGCTGGAATATAGAAGCAGCTCCTAGGTCGTCCTCCTCGGATCCTACCTGAAGGGTACGTATAGATATCCTCATCAATGATCTTGCCTTCCAACCTCCTCTGAGTACCGTCTTGTCGTGTAGTCCAACCCCGGGTACTGACTCGTCGTGAGGCCCACCTCTGGGTATTGTCCAGTCCTCGTACACTCGGTCTCTATCAGCGTTGTCTATCATCTGCATCCAACACAACGAGGTGTAGGAATATCCTGTGCAGGGGTGAGAATAATGTTACATATTATGGACCATGAGACCCTCAAGGTCTCACTAAATCCAAAAATGATATCCACAATGAAAACATACTAACACGAAGTATCAGCCAACTATAATAAGGTATACGAAAATATATATACCTAATTCATCAATTCCTGTTCGGCTCCAACACACAAGCCCAAGTACAACCCAGTTCACATTGGAAATCAAAACTAGTACACACAGGAAATCACAACCCAATCCTCATAGGAAATCACAACCCAGTCCACACAGGAAATCCCAACTAGTTCACATAGGAAAATCACAACGCAGACCTCATATGGAAATCATAACCCTGTCTACATGGGAAATCACAACCCAGTCCTCACAAGAATTCACAACTAGTCCACACAAGAAATCACAACTCAGTCCACACAAGAAATCACAACAAGTCCACACAGGAAATCACAACCCAGTCCACATAAGAAGTCACAAGTCATTCACATCGATGATAATGATTTAAAGTCATGACTTATCTCATACATGTATAATACTCACGAATAGGGGTGGAGATGATTAGATGTAGCCTCTGAATCATCTTCTCGGTCTATCCCACGTAGGATCAAAGTAAAGATGTCATCGCTGCCGAACCCACGTTGGATCCAAGTATAGTAACCATCAGTGTCGAACCCACATAGGATCCAAGTAAAGTCGTCCTCGCTGCCGAACCAACGTAGGATTCAAGTACAGTCTTCCACGCTGCCGAACCCATGTAGGATCCAAGTACAGTCGTCCTCGCTGCCGAACCCACGTAGGATCCAAGTACAATCATCCTCGCTGCCGAACCCATGTAGGATCCATGTACAGTCGTCATCATCGTCGCAGTCGTAGCCAGCACTAGGGTTCCCGCACACAGCACGCTCGATTCCGGGAGGGTCCACTCCATGATCCAAGAGGGTCGATACATCAAATTTCACAAAGTCTACAGTTGGTGTATCCTGATGTTCAGTCTCATTAATAGGAACTCAACGCGATAGACGACACGTCAATCAGATGCCTGGTCTGAGAGATAGTGTATTTTCCGTTCCAGGGGCCCGGTTAGAAATACGCTCATTTCTAACCCGGACGATATCCATAGTCGTCCAAAACTCACCTAGAGTATCGCAAAAGAACTTTCTTGTAGAAGGGGTCTCAACACAATAGACGGCGCGTCAATCAGATGCCCGGTCTGTGAGTTGTTATCCTTTTAGTCCCAGGGCCCGGTTGGTTTCATGTACGAACCAACCCGACCGTATCTCAACTGTACCCTGAACTCTCATGGGGTATACTCAAAGGAACTGCTACTCAACGTGATTACCAACTCTGTTGACGGTTCATCAAATGGATGTCTAGAGCTCATGTTATAAGCGTTTCCTCTCTGAGGGCCCGGTTGGTTTCGGTTTCAAACAAACCCGGCCATACCCAAACTTCGCTTAAAATTTTAGTGTAAAATAATGAAATGACCGTCTCAATACATGGAATCCTATGCAAATGATGGTGCTTCTATCTGAGGTCCGTAGCTGCAAATATTTTTTTTAACTGAAAACTGTCTGAAATAGGGTTCCGGACCTGGCCCCACCCGGCCCAACACCCCCTAGGTCGGTCCGAATAGGGTCGACTCGACCCAGCCCGAGTCCGGCCCGGTTGGGCATGGCCTGGCCCGGTGTTGGAAGTCCAGTCCGTGTGGCCATCCCTTTCCTGACCGGTGGGGGGGGGGCATTGGTGGCCAGCTGGCATGAAATTAAGTCACGCCCTTCCGCATCCGGAATGTCTTAGCCATTCCGGTTTTGATCCACCGCCACTACAGTGTGGCACACTGCCTCCACTTTCCAAGGACCACCAGACGTGCTTCGGTGGTCCGTTTCGCTTGCCTTCTATGCCTAAGGTCACCTCGGGACCTGAAATTCACTACGGAGGATTCATATCACCATTGTGGACTCGTTTGTCATCACCCGTCAATCCGTGCACAAAGAACAATTTGTGGAGGGTCAGGGCATGTCTGTTAGCACGTGCCCTCTGCGTTAGAGGCTCATAACATTGTTCAAAAATGAATAACGCCCAACATAGAGGGTATAATTCACATAATTAGAATTATACAAATATAACCCCTACCTCGAAAAGAAGTTTGCGGTTGTCAAGCGCCACAGATGATGGTGTCCTTTCCGTCTTTGTTGGTGTGCACCCAAGTAAATGACGTCTCCTCTTTTATCACCGAGAGAAGATGATTATTGCGCGTTGTTGGAGAGCTCCCAGATCGGTGTTCCCTCCCTTGCCGCGGAGGAAGAAGGGGATGGGGAAATCGGGGTCATCGAGTCGTTCTTCGTTGAGAAGGTGATATCCTTCATTGGAGGATGAAGTTCATCAAAATAAAAACTAATTTTCTCCCCAAATCATCCTCACACATTAATTATAACCCCCCAATATAAAATAAGATTCTCATTATTTTATTTTACTTTGCGATGAATTCAAATTAACATAAATTAAAACACATAATTCAATTAATTGATGAGGTTCAATTAATTAATTAAGTGTGTGTTGGAATGAATTAAAGTGGGAGAGTGGGGAGAGTAGGAGTTACCCAAATTAATACAAGGGGGTTGCAAACATTAATCGAAGAAGATTAATGGGAGGGTTAAGGGGTTTTTGGTAATGTGAAGGGTTGGGGCTCGTGTGGGCCCCAACTCACATTTATCCTTTCATTGGTAGTTAGGTTGTTAGTGGGTCCCACCCTAACTCTCCCATGTAGGATAAAAACCATTTTAAATAAAAGAATAAAATTGTCCCAAAATTTTATTCACTTCTTATTTAATCCACATTTTTTACACATCCTCCCAAGAAAACGCATCTACGGTAAAAGTCTCCTTAAGAAATTACAGGCATTGCGAGTTCATTGGTGCCCTCGGATTTCAATTCTGAGCACTGGTTCAGAAGATAGAAAAACCTACTCATTCGTTCACTGAATGTACCCGAGCTAAACTTCAGAAAATTATTCTGGGTACACCGGGCCACGGAATCAGGTGCCTTAAGAAATTGCATACTCGTAAAATAAGAAAGAATTTAAGAAAAAATATTCCTTGAAATTTACTTGTCTTTACATAAATGTTTTATGCCGTTACGATTTTTATTAGAAAAGTATATTATGTGGAATAAATGGTATATATTTCATTTCATTATATAATCCATTATAAATTACTATAAAAAATATATATTGAGGATTATACAATATATCTTCATGGATGTCATAAAACATTTTTAATTAAGTAGTTGGGTTATTTCTTTGATTAATAACATTGATGATCACAATATAAATATTTTTTGGATATATAAACATGATAAATTTAGAATGTTATATTTTTATCTTTATAGAGAAGAACAATTCTATATTATTTTCATTCATGTAATAGTATTATTATAAAATCAACTATGTGATGATACACTAACATCATATATAAATCAAGGCATGTAATAAGAAAATTAAATCTATAGACTATTGGAATATCATTAATCTTAATCTAAAATTTTAATCACATATTTATAAGTAGAGATATTGTGGAAAAAATAATTTTTGATATATGATCCTTTAATTTATATCATATAATGTGTACCAGTTAAATATTATTTCTCAGGATTCTTTTCATTCTATAATTTTGTTTTTGTTAACAAAAGTACATGTTTCATTATACATGTTTCTTTAAAGACATTATAAATGATATAAATGAGTTTATGAAAAAAACTGAATTAAATAATTGGTACCATATCATAGGTTTCATATTTATATAGCAGGATGAAACAATTAGTACTAATTCCACAAGTTAATTTTATGTTTATATATAAAATCAAAAATTTATTTTGGAAAAAAATGTGAATAAAAATAATAAATCATTACTTTTTTAAATAAATATTCATTTTATTAATAATTTATTGATTGAAACCTTAAACCAATAATTATTAATGATTTAAAGTTAATGTTACTTGGAATTAATGAAAATAATACAAGATTGTTTCCAATTAATGAAAAATTAATTAATTTTTTAAATTATAATGGTAAGTCTCATAATAATTTCACTATGAAATTTATTAATCAATTTTACATGATGATGGTGGGTTAAAAAATGTGGAAAAAGTTTTTGGAATGTATTCTCCAATATTTATAATGGTTTCATGAATGTAATATATGTTAATTAATGTTTTCAATATAATTAATTTGACGATGTGTAGTGGTGTTATAATGAAAATTTTAATTTTTTAAGTAACTATATTTTTTATGTTGTTGGAGCTACCTTGAGACATAATGATGGTTTTAATTATATTAATATATTCAATGTGACTATAAAATATCTTCCACCACTATATAATCTTAATTATTTAGTGAATAATGATTTAAATTTTAATGAATAATCAATATATGGAAACTAAAAATCATATATTCATATTTAAATACATTGAATCCATAATATTATTCATGACATTCATAAAGGAATATTAATTTTTTTTATATGAGAATCAGGAGTTTTATGATGTATTAAATGAATAATAACATGTATGTGATGTGTTATTATAAATATCATGACCCCTATAATGATGTTATAGTAATGTGAATATAGAATAGTTGTTCTGGGTTTATTATATTTTTATGACAACATATAAATCATATTATGTATGTTGATTGATGGAAAATTATAAATTAAAATTAAGGGATTTCTTTATGAATGTAATAAAAATATAATAAATATGATTTATGTTCTTCGAGTTGTTTGAAAAAACATGGAGATAGTTGGAAGATAAAATTTAATAAAGGCAATAGATTTTGAAATTTTCAGTTTGAGGAATGAAGATTTAGTCTATATTTTCATGTTTTGATCATCAATTGGTTATGAGGTCAATATAATATTAGAAATGAAGTCTATATAGACAATTACTTACATTGGATATGTAGTTCCTCGTGGAATAGATCAGGATTTTGTCATGTAGTTAATCTATAGGTGTGTGTGTGGTCGTTCTAGAGTTTTTAATATTGTCATTATACTGTTATTAATGAGGGAAATTGATAGTTGGGATTATTTTGAATCCATATTTGGTATCATATTCAATCAGTACTATAGTCTATTGAAAATATTCATTGAATCTATCAAGTAATTAATTTTCAAAAATTTGATTCACTTACTATAATATCATGCAATAACATCCTATTATGTTATAGATGTCATTATAGTTTTTTCCATGTGTTTATTCAAATGAATAATACAATTATTATAAAAC
The DNA here is from genome assembly GCA_963277665.1 of Viscum album. Taxonomy (NCBI): domain Eukaryota; kingdom Viridiplantae; phylum Streptophyta; class Magnoliopsida; order Santalales; family Viscaceae; genus Viscum; species Viscum album. The sequence continues at coordinate 1,575,320,127 of OY728165.1, read as the reverse complement.
TATAGCGGTAAAATACAATATTCTATTTTTGAGTAACCACATGGGAAAAACAATGATGACATCTATAACATAATGGGATGTTATTTCATGATATTATAGTAGGTGATTCTAGGTTTGTTTTTCAAATAAAAACTAGAAAAACTGATAATTACTCTTGATGTGTTTTTCATCGAACAATATTGAGTTTTTGATTTTTTTTTCTTCATATAGATAACGAAACAATTATGTGTATTGAATGAATTAATATATATTTATGTTATGTTAAATTTCTATTTTTATCCCTGATACAATTAGAAAATTTAATGATAGAAGAATAAAGAATCAATTTCTGAATTCATTACAATAATTAGAGATTCTATGTATCTGTAGGTGAAAATAGATATCAATAATAAATTAATTAATTTAAATTCATGGACTATTATTGAAATTATGTTTCATTGATTTTCCTTCATAATAATTTCAAGATTAACTATGGGAAATTTCAATATGTAATTTATCATTTATGAAGTCGAAAAAATCCATATATTTCAAATTCAATTATACATGTCTTTAAGAAACATTAATGTAAAATAATAATAACTAAATTATGAATGTTATAAAAATTATAAGAATGAAATAAAATATAAAATTTTTAAAAAATAAAACTATATGTGAATAAATAATAATTTTCTGAAAGCATAATGTTGGTGTGGATTTTTTTATAAAAACAACAAAGAATGTTTATTTGGTATCCCATGTCATATAGAGAAAGAGAGAGAAATATATTTATTTAAATATAACATTAATTTATTATTAATGTTGGAGATGAATTCAGTCTATACTGATGTTTTACATATTTTTACTAATGTAATTAAAATTTGAAAATCATTCAACACATCGTTCAAATATGTGATTTTCTATTGAAATTATATGTATATGTTTTAGCCAAAATATGGTTATCATCATGACATGTAAGATTTAATTATATATATGGTTAATTGAATAATATTCATGAAACATAAGAGCATGAGTATTATGGTTATACCTAGATCATATTACTCACATGATGACTAAATTGGATTGTAGGATCATGGAGGAAAAACCAACACAACAAGGACATTCTTTATCACATTGAGATGTGATAATTGTAAATATATTATGTTTCCTTTTGTTGGTGTGTGTTTTTGTGTGCTTTCTAAACCATCCTTACAATGTAACATGTTGAATCCTTAATATTTAAGAAAATAGGAAATATTATTGATTACTGGTTCATCCCACCACCCTCAGTGGTATTTCGTTGTTCTTGTAGTAGTTATTCAATACCAAATTTATGATTCTTCATTTAGTTTTTTCAATTTTGATGACTCCACAATAGATAATGTGTCACTAAGAAATAAATTATTACAATATTTCAGTTAAAATATAATTTATACACGAGGGTTCTATATTTTTATATGAATTATTTTCACATTTTTGGAGGAGTTGAATTTTCTATTAATTTTGTCTATTGGTTATGATGTTTTGGAAGTAACAATATATGGAAAATTATTTCCATATTAATGGGGGAGGCACAAATTTATGTAATAAAGGGAATTTGGAGAATGGATTAATTAAAATATCTTTATCATATAATATTATTTAGATATTGAATTAATACAGTTTAAATTTCTTATTAAATGAAAAAATATTAGGGATATGCATCATAATATCAATAATGGAAAGAATTTTATAAAGTGAAATAATATTTAGTTTTTAATAATTTTTATGAACATATAAAAATTATTGTGGATAAGATATGTGTTAGACTCTCCAAAAGGGTATGTTATATTTTTGATAAGATTAGAGGCAATTTTGTGAAATTAGATTATTCATAAATTTTTAGTACTCAACTATGTATCTTAATAGATATTTATGATTCTAAAGTCTCTCATTTGAATGAAAATGATTGATTTTATATTTATCATTAGGACTTATATATTATTATAATATCAAATTATATAATAATATTTCTTTCTATAGAATAGTTAAGGGTGAAATGTAAATCTCTAATAAATTCATAAAGGAAGATATATTCATGAAAAAATTTATTATTGATGAATTTTTTTATTGTTCATATTTTGATTATGATTTGGACTATAATATTAATGAATTAATTTCATTTATCTTAATATTTTTTCCAATAGGTTATTAAAACCACCATCATATTTTTTTAGTAAGATTCTTCATATGCTAATGTATTTTTTCTTCTGTAGTAAATCTTCCAAAATTAGAAGTAGATGAAGACCATTATGAGATTGATATTAAGAAATAAAAGTAATCAAAAAAGAAAACCAATATTTCAAATTATTCAATAAATGAGAATGGTATTAAGTTCACTATAATGAAACTATTAATTTTCTATCTATTGAATGTTTTTTTCAAAAAGAAAATTTATATGATAATTCTAACAACTAATATGGCAGAAAAATGATCATTACTAAATTAAAGGATGAAAATAATTCAATTGATTAATATAGGTCTATAATTATTTAATAATATAAAATAATGTGGTTTTTGATGATAGAATTAATTGATTTTCTCTAAAAAATTCCAATCCATAAAATTGAGGCCATAATGATCATGAATGATGATTAATATTAAAATTATGTGGAATCAGCCCATGAAGAATAAAAATCGATTTTAACTAAATATATAAATGAAATAAAATAATTACATGATGATAATAATATAATGAGCATAATGTTAAAGAAATATGATATAGAGTTTGATAAATAAGATGATTGTATTAAATATATGATGTTCAAGGAAAAAGAACAAATGGATCTATTGGGGATAATTATTCAAAACTATATCTGAGATGATAGATGATTTTCAAAGAAAATTCATTATTGATAAGACAAAAAATCACCATTGGTGGATAATTTTGATGTTGGAGATGGTTAAAAAAATTCAAGAGGATTTTTTTAAAAAGAACCAGGTTTTTCGACAGATAATTTGAGTCTCAAAAATATGGAAAATCTAGGAACTTAAAAATTTATTCAAAATAAATTATAAAATATGACTCAAAATAATATGAAATTATTTATATATTAATTAATATTTCATGGAGTTTTATAAAATTTTGGTGTCAAAAATTGATGCATAAGGGGATTTGAAAATTACCATGAATGGTAGATGAATAGTTTTGGAAAAAAATAAATTTTCATTTGTATATATTCAATTTTTGGTTATTATTTGAATTATGGTGGTTTTAAAAATTAATATATATTGTTTTGGAAGAATTAAAAATATAAAATTTTATTTAGAAAGTTTTAGAGACCCAGCATGTGGGAGTGATTCCCAATAAATGGAATCTTCTTCATAAACAAATTGAAAAACATAATTTATATATTAATAATTATTAATAACAATCAGAAATTTTTTGTTAAATATTTTATGAATGATATCATGTTTTATAATCAATGTCTCACTATTTTATTATCCCAACACGGAAATATGCATCAAAGGAGATAATAATGGAAAATAACATTAAAATTTTGTTTATATTTACATAAATAATAAAATATGGTGAATGATTTGGTATTGAAAAGTTAGTAATATTCAAATTTTACCAGTGATATTAATTTTTTGAATGATTATGAAAATTAAGAAATAAATTTTGAACAACATAAATAACGTTTCACATGAGATAATGTGGATTGTTCATTTATTACTCTGATATAAAATATAATATAAAATAAAACCCTTTATTTCAATTGGATAAAACACAACATATTTTAATTTTCACCACTCCAAGAATAATGAAATGAGGTAATTTCAATAATTTAAGGATTAAATAAACATAACCTTGAAAAGGGAAATGTGTTGAATGAAGGATAATTAACAAGAGGAAATTCTTTTCAGGTGGGCGACACTAGAAATTTACACTATCTCAGCATTAAATAATATAATTATTCATAGATTAAGAGTCATAAACATGTATTACAAATTAATTTTATAATTTTAACGAACATTTAATGTTAATGATGTTACTTTTTTATAAGTGATACAGTATTGATGAGAATAACATTGAAAAATGGGAATATTTTTAACTATTCTGCCAAAAATATTGAGATTTAACATATATAACCATTAGAGCTAATTATGTGTTATGTTTGTTGGATAATGAGTATGATATAAACCAATGGTTATAAGTATATTATTTCCTTTTAAAATAATACAACATTAAATACTTTCATTATATTTATGAACAACATGTTCGAGGGCTTAAAATCAACTAATTATTTTTAAAGAATGGTAGAAATGGAATGTGCATTTCCTCTTAACGTATTTAATATAGATAATAAAAAAATTTAGAATGGATAAATTTTAAGAATAAATTTAGATACATTTAATTATTCATAGGATTTATTCATACAATACACAAAAGAATATTTTTTTTTGATTGAAGGATCATGTGTATTGTAAATATAGGTTAGATAATTCTTTGAGACAAGAGAATTAATGATTTTATTTGGACAATATATTTTTTATAGGTATATATTAAAACCCAAATAAAAAATATGATAAATTTAGATATTTCATCTTATATGATTTAATATAAACATAACATTTTTAATGTCTATTAGGATATTTTCTATATCATATATCAACAATATAAAATGTGAAATCTCGTTGAATTTGATCCCTGAGTTCCTGATAGAATATATTATTGTCAACCAACAATTTTTTGGGGATATAATTATTATACAAAAATAATAGATGAATATGGAATAATTTTTTTTAGTATTGATGAATATTTAAAAAATAAATAAATCGATAATGAAAAAACTACGGAAAAGATATAATTCTATTGAACATATTGGCATAATTTCATTAAAAAAAGATAATGTCGACAAGTACTATTTTTGAGAAGAATATTCAACCACACCAATTGTCAATATGAAATAATAGATTCCTTAAATAAGGATAATATTTCCTATTCATGTTCATACAAACCTTGAGTATCATGTTAAATAAGTAAAAATGAGTATAACTGTGAGGAAAGAAGCTCAAAGCTCAATATTTTCTCAGAATTAATCTATAAAAGATTAATAATAATGTTACAAATATTCTTGGTTTGATTCTAATAGTTTTAATCATTTGAGTGATAATGAATAATTAATATTGGAATATTGATAATAATACTAAATAAAATAATTCCATCATGAAAAATTGGCTATTATAAAGTAAATTGGATGGAAATGGTGAAGATGTGGAAAATAATGCTTGTATATGGTACAAAGAATATTATCAAATTGAAGGAGTGGAACTTCTTTAGAATATTTCATAGTTTTTCATTAAACCATTTTAATGATTCAATTTATTAAATTATAACAAAAAATAAGAGATATTAAAAATTCAATTCTTTCATTACTTTTTCAATTCTGAATATAATGAGGATGTATATATTAAGTAATCATATTGTTTAACACAAATAATGTATGATAATTGTGTGTGAATGTTAAATAATGATTAATATAATATGAATCAATCTTTATGAGCTTCGTATTTTAATATTGATACACAAATTAAATATTGGATTTTTAATAGAGAATGTAGTAAAACATCCTCAACATAGAAGATCAAAAATATGTATCACTACATGTTTTTGTGTTTTTATATGATAAAATGTTTTTAAATTATAAGAAATGTTTTTTCATGTTTCTTAAGAAGATAATGAATTTAATTTACAATATTTATTTTTACAGATATTATATACTTTCATGGTTTTTACGTTATTCAAGTTAAATATAATATTTTTATTTCCCTAGATATGTATGCTAAAAACTCTTGAAATGTTTGGGAATAAAAAACTATCCTATTTTTTCAATGATATTTTCTTAGAAAGTTGATATAACAAAATTATAAAAGGAATTATGTTGATCCTTGAGAATTCAATAATATGTTTATAAACCCATCATAACAAACATATTTCTACATATATTTAAAAAATATCATCAATGTATGTGATTTGTATCAATGTGCACCAAAAAATCCAATTTAATAGCCTGAAAAATATTATAACAAAAATAAATGATTCCATATAGTATGTAAAAAGTATGACATGAAAGGGATATTGGATATGATTGGTTATATAGATGGTAATTGGGTGGGCTACCTCGATGATAAAAGATAAAAATATGGTTGTGTTTTCATAATTTGTGATATATCTTTCCAACTATAAGATGTATATTTATATGAAATTAATAACTATTGAAGAATAATTTATCATTAAAACTCATTCCACAATATTGAAAATTTCATTGAAGGAATAGTTATAATAAAGTATGTTTTATTTAAAACATTCACTTATTTTTTATTGTTATAAAAATATTCCCATAAAATTTTCAAATAATATTTTCCACCATTAAATGATTCATATACTTTTTATTAATTATCACATTATCAAGTATCATGTTGGAAGTGATTATTTATTATTTGGTAATTTTCCTATAAAAAAATTTACTTATGATATGTTATCCATGCCATTATTTATTCACCATTATATAATATGAGGATACTGATAGGTGTTTAACCTTATTCATTTTAGGGATTTGGTATGGTGTTTACTCCCAAATATATTAATTTCATTGGTTATTTTTAATAAATGTGTTGAAAATTACAATAAAAATAATTCTGTAAATTTATATTAACAATCATTCAGATATGGGCATATAATTCTTAGGGTGAGTAGAAATTGATATGTTTTATCCTTAACTATGATAATATATTTATTGATAATTTTTAAATAGTGGAAATAAATTATTTCAATGTGTGTGAAAATTTTTAAAAGTCCATAATGTTATTTCAATAATAATTTTTATGGTTTCCTGAGTGGGTTTGAGAAGTAGATGTTGTGATGAGTACATATTTGATTAATAATTAATATACATAGGGATTATTCTATTATAGAAAAAATTCTATTATTATTCAATGTTTTTTAAAAATCGTGTTTTATCAATCATACTTAAAAATAATTAATAAAGATACATTTTTTGAAAAATTTGGTTTGATAGTAATTTATGATTCATGGATTCTTAAAAAATCTAACAGGGGAGGATTTTGGTCCCATGAAAGATTTGAAAATAATTATAATTTTGGATGGTTGTGTTTAGTTCATTGTATTTTATTTAAAAAAATAAATCATAAATATATTATGATTATCAATAAAATGTTCTTACTAGAAATCAAGGATAAGTGAATATAGAAGTAGTGAAACAAACTAAACCATGGTCATAGTGTTTATAAGGTGGTTTTAGGATGAATTTGGTTTTATTTGGATCTATTTTCTATATAATAATGTCTCTTATATTCAGATTAATATAGGGACAGTCGATCCATATTTTATATGAGGCCGATGTATGAGTTGTCATGTGGTCGATCCAAAATAGATCATATGGTTGATCGAATAATTTTCATGTTTTCAATACTACGTTATTAATGAATTTTTTTATATTGAATATCTTGTGGTAAATATAAATATAATTATGTGGTAGATAACTTGTGGTTCTTGTGATCAATCCAGAGATTGACATATTGTTGATCGATATATTTTTAGTCATGTATCCAACGGTTGTAACATGATCACTCCATAGTATTTCCAATTATAACAATTATTTATATTTCTCATGTAGTTCAATTAAATTTGTATGATTCACAAACCATAGTTCCATGTATTATATTCTTATTACAAAATATGTATCTTCGCGATTTATTCATAGGTTTAGTTCTATACTTTTAATATTTTTGATAAAAAACATTGGTCATGGGAATAAATGTTTCTAACTTTTAATATCAAATTTGGTATTAATTGAGATCTTTTATATGAATTATTCTAAATATTAAATTATAACATGTTGAAAATCATTCTAGATGATTTTTTTATAGAACTGTATGAATAATTTTAAGGTGATTTATCTTATAAAAAGAATGTAAGCCACCACTACAGGTACTATATGAATTCATATATATATATATATATTTGATGTCAAAAATCATGATAATTTTTTTGGTAGATAATAGGGACAATTATATGATTGATAATGTGATATACATATCCAATTTATTTTAATAGGAATTAATATAACACATATTTATAAATTTATATTTATATCATGCAATGATGAATTAATATAAAAAAATAAAAATGGAATGTCATTAGTGTTAACTATTTTAATGAAGAAGACTATAAATATTATATAGTTATTTTTATGTGTAATTAATTACTTATTATGAAGGATAATAAGTGGGTGATTTTGAATTTAACTATCTATATATTTTATACAATGTAAACTCAAATTATCATAACTCTATTTTGTTGTTTATAAGACTAATTGGATGGAAATAATGTGAGAAAATCATTCCCTAAAATTTATACGTGATTAAATATTCATTTCATGGAATAAATATGTTCTTGTGAAGAATTTATTTTACAAAACCGGTTGGGATAACGTTTCATGTAGTTCTCATAAATGAGAGAAATATAGATTAATAATACTAATAAATTATTCCTAGTATGTTATATTTCATGATGGTGATACAGTTAATGTATTAAGGTGTCTCATGATGTTCTGTGTATGTTATATAAGGATAATAATAAAGTAGCATATCTAAAAAATGGATATATTTTTATAGAAGGATTATGTATCAACTAATACCAAAATAAATTTTTAACCTTATGAGGTTTTCTATGAACATGTGTGAATGATCCACTAAGGAATGGTTAATATATAATAAAATTCAATTTTCATGATTATACTTCAAAATTTTTTTACTTAAATTACAAATCTAGTTTTTTGTGTAGTCTTATTGGAATACACATCACCCTAAAGTATATCCATATCATATTAAAATGTGATCCTTTTTAATCTATTTATTCATTAATTAGGTGTCTGACTAGGCATGTGATAAAAAAAATAATTAAACAATAAGAGATATAATTATAAATTTAAATAAAAATTAAAAAATGGGACTAATCACATTTTAAACCCCAAAGTATGGTATCTTTAAATGATATATTAGTCATTCATAAAAACTATGATTATTAATTTTTAGAGAGATGAGGGACTAATTGAATGTATATTTCTGTTGTCTTGAATTAAATTTGTAAGGGATGGAAACATCACGGTTGGTTTTAAAAAAAATATTTATGTAAGTGGATGAAAATGTTTCGACTTAACTAATAAAAAACAATGAATTTTTATCATAGAGTGAATTGCAATTATGGAATTTAATTTTTATTGATCTTTTAAAGAATAATGGCTCTAAATAAAGTGGAATATGTAGTACATAATGAATCATTGGAAGGGATTGAATTTGATTTTGGCAAAGATATGGATGATGATATAATGCATATTGAAGATGAATAAAAAAATAAAATAGTAAATGATGACTAGCAAGATATATTAGATCAAATAAAAAAATATTGTGAAGAATCCATTAAGGAGAACAACCAATAATTAATAATGAAATTGAATATTATTGAAATACTAAAAAAATTATTTTTATGATACAAAATATTAAATTTATTTAATACAGAATATTGTGGAGATATATGAAAATGATTATTTAAATCATTTTGATGTAGATAATTTTTTGATATTAATTTAATAATTATCTAATATCAGTGATTTTGTTAATATTTTTATCCATTCAAATGCATTGAATTTCAAACAGTTGAAGTGGATGTGGTACCTTAAAAAATGAAATTATGTCAATTTAAATCAAACTACAACCAAAGTAATGTTAAAATAAAAATGGTTTTCATAAAATGAACTATAGGAATGCAAGAATTATTTTATATTTGTTATTGAATTATCATTGAAAAATAAAATTTCTAATTTTATTGGTGAAATTGGATATTTATTCGTTGATAAAATAAAAAATTCCAAAATAACTAGTGTAAATTGAAAATAATAAATGCTAATTATGGAAATATTCCATACCTCAAGAGATTATCAAAAATCATTTATTTATTATAAAAAGTTTTTTTACTCATATAAAAACAATAAAACTGGTCCATATAATCAATTTTTTTTAATAATCACATTGGGTACGTGATTTAATTTTATTTAAAAACCATTTTTTACATTATAGGAGAGGATTAGATTATAAAAACGGTGAAAAAAATCATATAGTAAATATTAATGAAAACCCATTATAATAGGTATTTCAGTTACTATATATATATTGATTATAATAAAATTAATTTTTGTAAATCAAGGGTAATAAATTATTCAATACAATGCCAAAAAATGGCTGACATGGAAAAATACAACATGATTTCATCTAAAAAAATTCCCTTTTAGAAGAAGTAGAATAATATTTTTTGGTAAGTACTAAAATTGAAAAGAACGGAAAATATTTCTTCTCAAATAATCATTGAATTTATTATATAACTATAAAGTTAATTTGAAGGATTTGTGTATACGTTCATGAATAATCATGTATGTATTTAAAAAACATTATATGAATTCATGATATTCGTTGTTTATTCAACATTATATAATGACCTAACCATAATAATAACTTATTGTACTTTGTTTGAACTGGAATTTACATTCTATAATCTTACTATTTTGGAGTTTTAGTTAATTAAGACAGAAACATAAAATGTAAACCCATGAATTACTAGGGGACACTTATACTCATTATCCATTTTCTCACAATAAAAATCACTTTAAAAAAATAATTTCTCATTATGAATTGTCTAAAAAGTTATCAACATGATCTCAAAGCTCTCTCTATTCCCCCATTAATCCTATGAAAAATATTTTAAAAGGTTATGATGGGAACACATTCTCATTGAGGGATATTGAAATAAAGGGTATAATTGGTTTACTAAAATCCTTAAAAATCATATAATAATTACGTTTAACGTCATATTGAAATGATAATATTATGTATAAAAATTCACATAGATAATATACACAAATTTATATCGTTGTATATGACTAAAACACATACTATCCAATTAAAACTCATTTAGGTGACTTAGATAATCATATAATTAATATAATTGAAAAACCCAATAAAGTTTTTGGATCATATGGCGGACATCGAATAAAAAACTTTTGGGTATACCTAGTGCTATCTGGGGGTCGAAATGTTAAGCTATAATGATATTACCAAGCTCAATATAGCCACCTCTTGTTTTGTTATAACGAGATTTTCTAGCACTGTTATGGCCATCACATGTGAAGTTATAACGGGCATACCTAGTGTTATTTGGGAAAAACCATTCTAATGATATATCAAGCTCACTCATTTCCTCTAATGCTCATGTACCATATCATTTGTTAAATTAATTAATCATAAAACACATTGATAAAATATTCTAATCCCATATGAAATCACTTTAATATAAAAATAATCTTTTCCTTCAATAACCCATTTTCTATACCAAAACACCCATTTCATTAAAACCCCATTTTGAATAATAAATACCAAAAAAGATAATTATGGGTTTTAATTTAATAAAAAATTAAATAATGAATAAAAAATGATAAAAAACATTGGATAGAACATCTCAAAATTACTTATCGTCAAATATATTATAAGTAGAACATTATTTTTTCATTTTAAAACAATTTATGTATAAAGACACATAAAAAGATTATATTATTAAATAATTTGACTAAAATTAAAAATAGATATACAAATTATTTTATATTCCTTTATTTCCATATAAATAAATATGTAAAATACTATTATGGATATTAACATGTATAAAATGATTGGATAATTAATTCATTAAAAATAAAAAGTGTCTCATAACAATTAGATTATTTATATAATTGTTTGCATGAAAATATAAATTAAAAAACACTAAATAACAAGATTATAGATAAAATATAGATCTGATATGCCATAGTAACTGTATATATATCGCATATAAGAATAAATATTCAAAAAATCACAAAATGTCTTAGTGGAAGGAGGTTGAGACGAAATCCCTAACCTTGAGTCTGACATGTCACACATGTTTTTTATCCTCCAATATAATAATCATTGGATAATTACATACTTTATTTAAAAACAATTATATTTAATTTTTATTTTTATATAATTTTATATCATCTTATAACAAATTAAATCATTATATATGTTTAGGTTGGACATTTTGATGATATTCGGTACATGAATCAAAAATCACTTATGTTTGAAGACTATAGACAATATGGTCATTCGTACATCATATACATAATAATATTCATGAAATAGTAATAATTTTTATACGTAAATTATACTTTTGAATCAAACCATTTATATGTGGTTATGAAAAATGAAATCATTTATAATCAAGGAGATGGTAATCCATACATGTATTAAAAAACGTTTACATTTTTCAATTATTATTATGGAATGAAGGTTACTATTTTTTTCAAAATCATAGAATGATAATAATGATATTAATATCATATTAATCATTTAATTATATTTTTATAACTAATTCATGTGATGTGGTGATTAAAAAATATTTTCATCACTTTGTGGAGGATATAGTTATACATAAGAACAAATGAAATTATCATTATTTGTACATGTAAATTAAAAATATAATAGATATATTATTCACTTATAATGGTAAATGGGCCATGAATATAATATATAACTATTAATTATATGATTATAAATAGTCATTAGATACGATGATTGAAAGCAACATATATCGGTTTTTGGATGTGATAGTCCACACGTACATAAAAATGATAAATTATTTTCCAATTTGATAGATGTGTAGTTGGTTTTAGATGATGATATTAACATATTAAAAAATAGATTTAATTTGGATGCTGTAAATATTATATCATCATGGATGTAATGTATTTAAAGGAAATGGAAGATGAAAAGAAATTGAAATACATGATTAAAACAATACGTCTTCTTTAAAATAACATCATTGATTAACACCGTAACACATTTAAGAACGATATTATTCCAGTTATAAGCCCTATAGAATCTAGATATAGATTTTAGTAAGTTATTTGGTTATAGATTTTATTAGTAAATGGTTTTTATGTGAATTGAAAAATCCATCAATATTTTCCCATTTAAATTAGAGGTTAGGGGCACTCACATAATTCATTAAAATATTAAATTTATATATATAAATTATCTTATAAAAATGGATAAAAAGAAATTTATTTCAACAATATGATTATTTTGGGTCAAATGAAATTCTTCCAAATTAATTTGAAAATTATTTGGTTATTTTAAATTGGTATATTTTTATTTTAATCCCCTTAAACTATAATCATGATATCATGCAATTTATATCTTTTCGGTTAATATATTTACAATAAATTGATAAATGACCAAAAATGATCAATTAATAAATTTTTTAGTCATATATAAATATTTGGGTAGATTTTTATATTTTTATGAATTTTATAACATTTAATAAAATATTATTCATTTTAACGTATCAACAATGTCAATTAAAACACTATTTAATGTTTTACTTATTAAAAATATCATAAATTTTTTATATCATCAAAAAACAGTGTTTAATCATCCCATAAATGGAAAATTGATTTGAAAACATCGTTCATCACATCAATTATTTCAAATTATAAATACTATAATAATTTTAATATCATCGATTTGATTATCTAATTTATTAATAAAAAGATTCATCATCATTATGTCACTAATTATTTTAATTTTTTCTATCCTAAAAATTATCAATATATTACTATGATATATGTAATAACTTTATATTTCCAATTACTCTTTAATGTAGAACATATACAATGTTTATGTCATGTTTGAAATACAATACTTTCTAAAAATAGAAGTGTGACAAAATTTTAAGAAACCAAATTAGATTAGTATTAGATTTTCTTTTTTGATGATGGAGATTTTATTCGATTCCTTCCATTGTGATTTTCTTCAGTCCATTTTCTCTATTTTATCATGAGCTCATTCAATCCTTAATAGGATTTTCCTTCAGGGGCGCTCAGCATTCCCCTTTTAATAAAATATATGAAGGTAATTTTCATAAAAAGTATGGTGTTTATTTTCTGGAGGCTCTTTTAGGCATTTAAGATCCGGTGAAATCGGATGTCTTTAACCCTTTTATATTAACAAATCAAAAGATGGTAGCTTCTCTCTGGTGGAATATTCAGAATCCTCACATCATAGATTTAATCATTATAGATTCTCGCTTCTCGAACACTTGATTAATTCTTGAGGGGATAATCCTTGTTGTTTTGATGATACGTAGAATCATATCTCCCTTTGATATTGTATAATCATGTGGAGACTTATTCCAATTGTAAATGATTGTCTCCATATTATTTTTCAAAATGTGGATAATTTTCAAATGAATTAGTCTACTTGAAATCTTCATCTCATTCAAGGATAGTTTCGAATCTCGGAATGGGACTACAATGTTAATCCCTTTAATGAAAATCAATCTAATTCCCAATGTTTATATTATACTTCATGGTATAAATTTTTTATATTGGTATCAGAATATTCTAAATTACCATGACTCTTGTATCAGTTCCCCTATTAATATGTATCAAAGAACGTTGGAAGGTGAACTTGTCCATTATGCGTAAATTCATTTGGATGTCAACTTGGCTTCTGAACATCAAAAATCCATTATTATACTTTAAAATGAAATCAAAATTAATGTTAAGTATGAGTTAAATCGTATTCATACATTTTATGATTTTGGAAAAATTGAGTGGAATTCTCTTGAAACATGTAGATTAATTAAAAAACATGTTAAAGGTGCCTCATAAATACAATTAATGGAACAGAATCGAAAATTTTAACAAGAAAAAAAGAATGATCCTTGAAAAACAAGTCTATAAGAAGGCCTATGGAGGGAGAGTCACAGGTTTTTCATTTTTATGGGTTTCTTTGAATAAGTTAGGGGATAATACTTCTTATAAAGAGGATAAACCTCCCCAAACTATCTGTTGACCAATTCATTCAATGAACCTGGTGCCTTTTAGAGGTGAGTATGTTGATAATTTCATGGATTTAAAAATTTAAAAGGATCTTAATGAATTGGTCTATAGAATTCAATTTACTCTGGAAAAGCATCCATTACCTAACGATATTTATAAATACGTCACATATTTTGTTCAAGGATGAATCATGGAATCTATTTGGAAAAAACATCTCTAATTTTGATTCACGTGGTCAATATTACAATCTAAAACCAAGGGTTTTACGCAACCATGGTCAATATAGGATCTAAAAAATGTTTATACAATTGAATCTAGATCTGTAGCATCTAGTTCTCTAAATAATGATTTATCTATCAGTGTTTCACACTCCATATAGAGGGATGAATCTCCATCTTTTCAAGTGAAGGATAATGAAATAATTAGTAAATCTGGACAATAAGGGAATTATATTATTCCTCAATCATTGGACAAGGTTGTCTCTAATGATGCCTAGGATGAGTAAAATAGGAATAATGAGTCAGTGGACATCAACAGTATCATCCTAACTCAAGTGACTCATATGAATAAAGTTGGTGGACTTCCTTTTAATATTCAAAAAATGAAGGAGATGGCAAAAAAGGGGGTTTACACGAAATCTGGTTCCATATGTGGGTCTTATTCTAGAATTGAAAGGGCATTACTAATGCAGCCATGTTCATGTATCTTAATCTTCATATACATCTTCATAGACCTATTATGATAGGGTTTGTTGAACCAAATATAGTTTACTCAAATAGACTTCTCAGTTTTGAAAAAATGAGGATTATTTTTTTATTTGCTAACAAAAGTTTATCATATGTTAATAAGATATGGTATTTATCTCATTATTCTGTTTAGGATCCTATTATGGTAGATTTGGGTCTCAAATTGATACATTTTATTTATTTGAGATGGCAATTAAACTTGTTTCCTCATTTATTAATTCAAGAAACATTCATCTGGATTATATAAATCATTGGTTTGATATTCCTTTCCCCAAAAATATCATTGATGGGCCATGTATCATTCTTGGTGTTTCCAATTTGGAAGTCAATCCTGATGAAAAAATAAGAACATTGAATAAATATATTATTTATGGGTGTTGGAAAGTTTAATTGAGAATAATAAGTTGTTTGAAGATAATCCTATTTGGGAATGATCAATTGTTACAGAATACATATTTTTGGTATGACATCTAGTAAACATGACAGAGGGATTGTTAATCAGCCTTCTTTATGGTATTTAGTGCCCATATCTTTGATGACATTATCTTAGATCAATTCTGGCCATCTCTGAATCATGGTTGATCTTACTAGTAGAGGTTATACTCCTCATATTCATGTTATATTTAACTAGGATGTAATTTTACATCGTTATTGTGATAATATTTTTAGTGATGTTTTGGGATTCTTGGGTTCCATGAGTATTTTTTCACTTGTATACATTAATTAATGATCGTCAAGGGTATTCCCAAATTCTAACATCGGTATATTTTAGTCAACTTGATAATGATATCTTTAATCTTGAAACCACCCATTAGTTTTTAAGAGCAGTGTACTCATGATTATTTTTATGGTATTATTTTTCTGGAAGCTGATTTGAATCTTAAACTGAATAACATTAATAATATTAAATATTACGTACAAAAATATACATTTAAGGCCAACAGGCTCAAGGATATGGATGTATACTCTATGTTTTTAACTCTATCCAAAGAGTTATTAAAATCGCTTATCCCATTGCATTGAGTATGTGTGGAGATCTTGTTTTAGATAATTTATAGGATCTTTTTGAGCATATTACTACTTATTTTAAGGGAAAATTTAAAGGTTATACAACTCATTAAACTCCTAGGGACTGTATAATCCCAAATATTTGTAATTAGGAAGATAATTCATGAATTATTTCCATCCATTTGGAACCATAGATAAAGGATGTTGTTTTTAGTCTCAAGCCTGATAGTTTCTCAGGTCCTGATTAGTTTAGCAACCTTAAAACCTAGTATAATATTTTTTGTGATGATGTATTAAACGTTTTTCTTCATTTATTAGTGGTGGAAAACTCCCCCAAGGAGTAAATAATCAATTACTTACTTTAATCCCAAATGAGTATAGTGCCAATGGGATTCATCTTTTCAGGCCTATTGCTTTGATTAACACTCCATTCAATGTTATTTCAAAAATATGTTCTATTGGATTGGTTCTTATCTCTAGTAACATAGTTTCATCTAATAAATATGGATCTATCAAAGGGAGGTCCATCTAAGGAAAAATCATTTCTACATCATAGTTTTTAATCATTCTCAAAAATCTTATCTGATGAGTGAACATTTCACTCAAACATGTTATTAAAAAGGAAATTGAAATTATGGATTGGGACATTATCTATTGAATCATTTAAATGTATGGGTTTGAATATAATTTTTTTATTTGGATGAAGATTATTATTGAATCTTATCATATATATGTTCATTCCAATGGAACTCTTGAGAGTTATTTCTATTTTTCTAGAGCGGTTAGAAAGGGTGATTCTCTCTCAGCTATTATATTCTCCATATCTAAAAAATATCTTAGTAGATTATTTTCCATTAGGGATATTGATGGAATGTTAAAATCTACTGTGTGGGTAGAAGTATTTATTCTCCAACACATATTTTTTTATGTTTATAATCTTATTTTATTCACTTGATGGGACAATAAAAACATTAAAAACATTAAAAAATTTCTATTTTAATCTTGATCATCTCTCTCATTAGCAGGTTAGCTAGAATAAATCATTTGTTTTCCTTGTTAAAAAATGTAACATTTTCAAGGAAATATGATATTATCAACGATTGGGGATTAAAGAATGAATATTTAATTTCACCTATCTTTGTGTGACTATGTTTTGGGTTCTCCCAAAGTCCAGTTACATCTCTATAATTTTTTTCAAGTCAAAAAGTAATTATCAACATGGAATGGAAATTCTCTATCCATGGTAGGTTGTGTTTGTTTTGCCAATGATTTTATTACCTCTACATTTTTATACTCATTTTTGTTCTATAAATGGCTTAAATATCTTCTTAAATAAATAAATGGGGACATCAAGAACATTATTTGGACTGGTAGCATTTTGGAGAGAATATTGGTCCTTGATTTTGTGAATAACTTTTTTAAACCCTTTGAGATGGGGGAACGGTCATGGTTTTAAAAATATTATATTATTCTATCAATCCTTACAAGCATAAATGATTTAATTCTTGTAAATTATAATTCTTAAGCTACCACTATATTTATAGCTATGTTTCTAAATAAGCTCAAATTTGGGTTTTATCCATTTCGATTCCTCAGTTTTTCTATCCCTTAAATATATTATTTCTCACATTAGCATTGATGTCATTGGTCTTTCACTAACGACTCCTCACATTAGTTCTGGATGCCTAATTGGATTGGTGCCCCTCTCTTGGAATCATATTACAAGGATGTTCATAAAATTGATCTTGAAATATCAATAAAGGAACCTATTTTAGATATTTAATCTATTCTTGATCATATTAAACAGGTTGTTAAATTTTATCATTTATCTTATATTGGTGTTTTTTGGATTTGGAGCCAAACTCCTCTGGAATTATTTATTCAAATTCCTTTTATGCACATTACATTCTTATAATATTGGGTCTTCAATGGGTTGGAAAATTTAAAATTATGTTTCTTCCTATGTATCGATTTAATATATTATATAAGATGACTCATGGAAAATTTCACACTATTCACTCACTTCAATCTCAGAGAATCTCCCATTTCTCAGTCTGTTTCCACTATCATCATAACAGATAGGATCTTGATCACCTTTAATTGAGTTTTGTTACTTCTTCAACTATGTTGAAAGACCTCTTCAATATTTTTTATTTTTAGATGCTCGGTTCTGTTTCTACTTGTGATTTTATAGTAGTTCTATTAAGCACGACACTATCTCCTTTTATTTTTCTTCTTCTCCATGTTGTTTTAGTTGAATGGTTCAGAACTCGATGGATGAAAAGAAAAATGTGTCTCTATAATGGAATTGTTTTACAATCTCAAAATTCTATTGGTGGAATTATTGATTCACTGAGAAATGTTTGAATCCACTAGAATTTACTTTTTTTTGGAATTCACTTCACGATTTACATGTTCTCAAGTGCATCAATATTATGTGTAATTTTCCAGCCTCTAATGGGTACTATATAGGTCTTCTATAAAACTCCTTTTTAGGCTCGACTAAGATCAAAATTGATGGTTCTTCATGAGGTAATCCATGTCATTTAGGTTATGGGGCTGTCCTCTAGAATAGTAATGGTGATGTGGTTGGCTGTTTATTAGACTCTTGTGGAATTTTATCCCCTTTAGAGGCTAATATTCATGATGTTATAATTATATTGATTAATTCAAAACAGAGTGGTTTGACCACGATACTATTGGAGTATGTCTCCCTCCTTATTATTCACTCTATCAGAAATACATATTCTCATATTCATTTGTTGTTTTCTAATTGATGGATTAATATATTGAAGTACCATTCATCCATTGACGGTATCATCACTCATGTCTTCAATGAGGGTAATAATTTGGGTAACATCCTTTCCCAAAATGGTTCTAATGGAATTGGATTCATTAGGTTTGATCATTTTACTTTGGATTTTATTCCTGTTTTTCATATGAATAAATGTAATTTTATTTCTTTTAGACTTTTGACCTTTTTTATATTTATAATAATGGTGCCCTATTTTATGGAAAGAAGTCATATTATAAAAAAATGTACTTTTTAATATAATATAATAAATATCATGAAGTCATCTATGTGGATCCATGTTGCCCTAAAATCCCCAAATGGAAGGTTTTAGTCTTAAAAAACTCATCCAATGAAATATGGGAAAAATTTATTGTAATTATATAATATTTATAATATTACTTGTACCATTAATTAATTTATTTACCCTTAATTGTGGTTATAAGAAATTTTATTAATTCAATTGTTAATAATCTACAACAACAAAAGATACCTATTTACATAATTTGGTATAAATAATTCTGAATATGGTATTATTTTTCAATATTGAAAATATAGATTTTGAAAGTAACTGTTAAAAATTAATCTCATTGACATAATGAGAAAACTTGTTTTCAAACAAAAATCATTCAAAAGATCTGAATATTTTTATATGATTTTTCAATTTGAAAATGATTACAAAGAACTAAAATATATAAAATGATAAAAACGTGTTTAATGTATAATTTTAATAAAATTAAATGCTTTATTAATCTATATAAATAAATTGAATCAAAAATAGTTTTGTACTTATATTTTTTAGTATTACGTATTCATGATAATATATGAGTTATTGAAAAATTACCAAAAATTAATCAAATGTAAATTTCGATACTCTAACAGTAAATAAAGAATTTATTTATCCAAATATAGTTTATAAATGTGAAAAAAATTAGTATATATACTCCATCAAATGGAGGAAATTTTTTTTTACAAAAAATAATTCTTTTATATTTAAAATTAGATTTTCTATTATATAATTTTAGGAAAACAAAGATTATAAATATTGAAATTTAAATATAATATATTTCTTATATAATTAATTAATATAATCCAAAATTATTGATTTTCTAATTTTTTTTTGAATAAACAAAACATTTTGACATTAATAGAGTTATTTGAAACAACATTTCATTTTTTAAAAGTGGGTTTACATTCATATATAACTAATTTATCACCAAAGAATCAATTAAAAATCTATAAATCATATTTTAATAATTAATTAAATAATATCTATTCATGTCACTTTAATGACTAGTTTTAGGGTAACATATAAATAATAATAATTCATTTTTTATTTGACCTCCATGTGGTGTATCATGTATGATATCATACTTAGTGTTTCTAGAAATAAATCTTGTAATGTTACATTCTCACCCTCCATAAAAAATTTCATCCTCACAATTTGGTCTCTAGTAAAAGAAATAGTTGTTTTAGACTGAAAAATAAATTTACTGAAATCTCATATAATAATTTTTATTAATAAAATATAAATATCCAAACAAATAAATTAAAATATTATGGTCACAAAAGATAATATAAACTAGGATTCTATGAAGGAAAACATGTATATAGACAAGAATGCTAGCCATCAATTTCAGATGAGGACTAATGGAAAACTGGGACATGAGAATGATGGAAATCACTAAACCAAAAGAATGTGATCAATTAATGGGTAATTGATTTCATATTAAGAAAACTAGATAAATAATAATTTGATAAGATCAATTTCATATATTAATGGAATTATTTTCACAATTAGACTAATAACATAAGGAAATGAACTTTCATGAAATATAGAGTTTCACCCATTAATAAATTACCATAAAAATTCATAACACTTTTTCCAAATGATGAGTATTCAAGATGAATTTTTCACTTTTGAGGCATAATACTTTACTTCTATAGAATAAAATAATCCAAAAAATTCTCACTATATTTTTTTATTTCCATTCGAAAAAACTCATAACCAATGTTCATAGTAAAAGATAAGATAATGACCCAAATAATAATCAACCATCATATAATGGAAAACTACATTAATATATTGATTATACAGTAATACACATAGTTCAACATATATATAAAACTAACAATACAATTCCTCAAAATATTAAAGAATGTGATTAAAACAACAAAAGTTATTTGATCACATAATCATTCAAGATAAATGTAACATTTGTATCCCAATAATATCTGTAACTCTTAACATGTTATTATGGGAATTTAATTTCAGAAATCACATAATCTACATGTTTGATATCCATTAAAATAAATAACATATAAACCATAAAATAATATTTTTCCATAAAATAAAATTCAATGTTTATTTATCAAATAAATTCACATAGTATTATGTTTACTTCAATCAAGCGAGTTCCGAAAATATTACACATATTTTGAAAAAAATAGTAATCACTTAGGCAAAAAATTTATGTTTTAATATCGTGGTAATCAATTTGATGAAATAAATGATCCTAAAAATTAAATTATTATTATTTCATAAATTTATTTAACTTATAATAAAATTTAATACTAACTATAAAATAAATGTAGGACATCGGTAGGCGATTCACCCTTATTACCCTTCGGTTGTGGTTCGATTCTCATGGGATTTCGATATGCAATGGGTTCTCACTCATCTTATGGGTTCTACCTTTACAAAAACTATATAATTCTAATAACATTAAAAAACATGATAAAATCCTTAAAAATAATCATAATATTTTTTCAACTAAATGGTTGTATCTTGACTTTCTTTTTTCATTGCCAAAATTAATAACACAAAACTAACATAAAAATAATTGTCTCCAAAAATAAAATTACGCATTAAAATTTATTTACAAAAATCCTCAATATGGGTTTCTAATACATTGAACATATGGTCAACCTTAAAATTTTAAACTCACGGTGATATCCCCAACTCTAAAGAAGACATCTTAATCTACGATGATTCTTAAACCATTCATTGACACCAACTGTAATGAATCGACTACTAATGTAACTTATTCTAATGTTTTTGTACAGGAATAAAATTCTTGGATCATTTATTATTATATTTTTAGAGAATTATGAAAACACATAATAATTAATCCCCTACATTATAGGTGGGAACTTATAATTATTATCCATATTCTAACAAAATAAAACTCGATAAATTAAAAAATTATTTATCATTACAAAAAATATTCACATTTATCCAAATGATCTCATCATTATCTACGTTCCCCCTTAAACCCAGTGACATAAAATTTAAAAACTTGGGATAAACACAAAATCTCAATAAGACATAATGAAATAAAGGAAAATTTATATTATTTAAAATCATGAAAACACATAAAATGTTTACCTTTACAATACAATTACATTGATAATATCAATTCATTAATATTACCAAGAAACACAAATACCCATTTTTTGTCAAATAAAATCATTATATATCATATCATGTAGTTAAAACTCTATTATAATACTTAGGGAACAATTTACACAAAAACATTTCAAAGCCCTTTAAATTGGAATAACCATTTGTTTGACTTCCCATTAAGATATTATATGATTAACTAGAACTAAATGGAAAATACCATGTTAAGATAGAATGGAATTTCCTACTGCAATCTGGGAAACCACGTGCTAATATATAGACTTTCCCATTGTAATCTAGTCCACCCCTGGTTATGGTATAACGGGCTTACCTGACTGTATCTTGGACACCGCATGTGTATGCTCTATCAGGCTCTATTGTTTTCAATAATTAATAGTTACCATTTCATTAATAACAAAATTTTATCATAAAACCATTTGGAATACAATTTTAATAACATATAAATACACTTTTGGTTAAATTTCACATTTCTTTTAAGAGCCGGTCTTTACAAGAAACAGAATTTTTATAGAAAAAAAATTCAATACCAGCATATGTAAAAAGTTAGTGTTATTTTATTTTTATGAAACATGATATCATTTAATGGAAAAAATAATAAAATATTTTCAATGATATTGGAAAATTCATAGCCCCTCTATATTTTATGAATAAAATATTATTTTTTCATTTTTCAAAAGGTTCCTTATAAAAAAATTAAAAAATTACTTTTTGAAATATTTGGAATAAAATAAATAATAGAAATAAAATCGCGTTTATAATTCATTTATTTACAAAAAAAAATAAATATTTAAAATAGTATCATGAATATTGATGGAGTGAAAAATATTATATAATTAAATATTTAACTATTCAATGTGTCCCAAACAACATTGAAAATTTAAATTATAATATCCATGAAATAATAAATGTACAATAACATTAAATAAAGTTATTATAGATATAATATGTATATGAAATGTTGATGTATCTTTACATACACCTTATTAAGGAATAAAGGTTCATTACATCACGAAATGCCTCAATGAAAGGAGATTTAGATGAAATCCCTTTGATTGAGTACGATTTGTCATGATCATTCATTATAGTCCTGAATAAAATACATAGGTTAATTATATACATTATTTATAACCATTTTATTATTTTTTATTAATTTATTATCACTTAATGTCCATTTATAACAATTAATTCATTATATAAATTCACATGGGTAATTTTGATTGTATTCGGTACATGAGTCAAAGATGAAATTAAATTTAGGTCTATAACCAAATGGTTATTATTACATTATAGACTAAATATTGTTAATGGAATAAAAATAAGTTTCAAATATCATTTATAATAATAAATATAACCATTTATGTATGGGTATGTATTACGAATGACGTTATAAGCATAGAGATGATATCTCATATGTATGCAGCTGTATCGTGTCCAATTTTCAATGAACACTATAAAAATAAGGGTAGTATTATATCAACATTATTGATTGATAATAATATCATTAAAATCATATTTATATTTTAAAATATACTTATATATATATATTACCTATGTGATTAGGTAATTAAAAATTAATCGCATCGCTTCATGGACGTGACTGTTCAAACGTACATATGAAAAACATTATCATTTTTATTTTCATTGATATTAAGTATTTAATTGAAATATTATTCACTTATAATGATTTATATGTCAAGAAGATGATATATAATCCTTAGTTAATTCATTATAACAAGCCTCGATAAACGGTGATTGTAAATGAATTATATTGATCTATGGAGGTGACAGTTCACACATACGCATGAATGATTATTTATTTTCCAATTTTTGGGAAGTGGATATGGATTTAGGTGACTGTATTAACATAAATACATAATAATATAAAAAGGATACTGGAATTATTATTTCATCATGTTTGGAGAAGATTTATATAGGGTTTAATTGTATATAAAATATAAATACATTATTAACACAATACGTCTTCTTTGGAAAATCATATTTGATTAACACCTTAACACCTATAAAGAGGGTTATAGGTCTAATATATGACCTCTATAATGTGGTAAAGGATTATAATATGGTATTGGGAAGATATTTTAATAAAAAGGGTAATGACATGTGAATAAACGAGAAGAATGGGTTCCCATTTGAATAATAGGGGAGGGGAAAAATTTTTATTTCTTGAATATATCAAATTAATAGAAATTATTTTTCAAATAAAAATGTTGAAAAACTCCATTATTTAAATTATATTGTTATTTTATGTCGAATATCATTGGTCTAATGAAATATATAAAGGTTTTGTCTATTTTTTAGTCATTATCTTTTTTTAATTGATTATAACTCTTACTAGGTTATTATGTAATTTACAATACGATGGTGAATATAATTACTATAAAATTAGTAATAAATAAAATAATTCATTAATAAATATGTTATACTTGAGTAAATAATTCATAAGAATATTTTTATAAAAAAAATTAGGTAATTTTTAAATATTAATTATTTTAAAATATCAATAATGTCAATTTTGACACTATTCAATATTAAAAATTTTAAAAATATCATAACAACATAATATTATAAAAAATACAATATTTAATCATCAATAACATGTCTAATTCATCCATAAAATTCATGTATTACATAAATTATACCAAAATATATTTATTTATTTGTTTTTGGTATCATTTATTAGATTCTTCAATTAATTAATTAATTACTACAACATCATTTTTTGATCATTTTATGTAAAATTTTTTCCAAAAAAAATTTAAAAATTTTAAATTGATGTATAAAACCATTTTATATTTCCAAACACTATTTATAGTCAAATATATTTTTTATATAATTCTATATTAAAAATCATTTAAATATTAAAAACTACACTGTGAAAAAATTAAATTTTCATTGAATATAGTATTATAAATGTCACAGTGTAATACAAGTTAATATAAGTGGATATTAACTATTCACTATTATACTTTTGTTATCCAAACACCCATTAAATGAAATTATAATAAGTTTTAGGGTAATTATATATTATTAGATATATAATTTTATTCAATTAATTTATTTATTTAAAACTAAACATTGTAATTTAAATTATTTCTAATTTTAATATTAATAATGTTAGGAAATAGAAGGGACCAGTTTACATAATTTGGTCAATATTATTCAAAATATATAATCACTTTTCTAAAATTCAAAATATATAAATTGAAGAAATAAATTAAAAATTAATCATTTTAAAAGACAGATAAAATGAGTTATTAATGTAAAAATGTTCAAACATTCCCCAGGTTTTTATTTCCAACTTCAACATGAAATTAAATGAAATTTCATAAACTAAATTAAGTGATGATTAATTTATTTACATACACTATTAAATCTATTAAAAAACAAACTATATATATATAATAGATGAAAAATTAGTTTTGAACTTTTATTTTTTATTATAATTCTTTCCTCAAAATATAATATTTCTCACATAAATATAAAAAAATCAACCAAATAAAAAAATTATGAAATGATTAATAAAAAAATATTTTATAAAATTAAAATTCATAAAAGTATAAAAACTAGTTTTAAAACCATTATTCCGTTACAAGAAAACAAAACTATATTTTTAGAGAAATTCTTATTTTATACATAAGATTGGATTTGTTCATATAGCTTGTCTTAAAACACATTATACAAATCTTAAATATTATCATGACTATAGTACATATATATTAAATTAATATAAATTTAAAAGTAATTTTTCTTATTTGTTTTTATAAACCACACATTTTACATTTAAATAGTTTTCTAGAAAAACATTTCTTTTTTAAATGGTTTTAAATTAATTTATAAATAATTTGGCAACAAAAAATTATTTATACATGTTTATAGAATATTTTATTATTTCAATAAATACAATTCTTTCCCTCCATTCTTACTATTGGTTCAATGGAAACATTTAAATAACAATATTTATTTTTTCAATTATTCTCGATGGAGATTATCTGGTTTACTATGGTAAATAATAGTTCCCCAGGCACATCTGGTAGGCTGCAATGATATTATGTGGTGCAACCACATCCCTACCAAATACAACATCCTTGTTTGGAGAATTATGAATTCTTCTATTCCGTCTGATGAGTGGATCAAGAGAATGGGCATTAGTTTGGCCTCCCTATGCATGTGATGAAAAATCAAGTGGGGAGAAACTGTTGATCATATTTTCATTGAAGGGGGTGGTCCCGTGATGTTTGGAAAGTCTTGGGAGAGTTCACGAATATCTCCCCCTTCATCCCTGGCAATTCGACTTTTCTGGAGAGGTGGTTCCAAGGGTCAATAGGGAAGGGTCTTGAAAGGCTGTCGAGGTCCATCATCCTTTATACAGGATGGTAGTTCCTTTGACTAGAATGAAACAAGGCGCGGTATGAGGAAATCTCCTCCACTGGATGGTCGGTAATCATGTGAATAGAATGATTGTTGATTGACTGGGTCTCACTTTTTGGTAATTTGCTTGTGGCACCCTCCTGGGAATTTCTAGCCCCTTTGTTCCCCCGTGGATGATGCTCAACTTGACAAAGGGTAGGGCTCGTGGGTGTAGTGGATTATGCCAAAATATAGATTCCAATTAAATATTGATGGCTCCTGTTTAGTGGGTGACATGTGTGGCGGTGGTGTTGTCCACAACACATATGGGATTGTGTTCCTAGATTTCACAGCTCACTTTGTGAGTGGTACTGCTCTTCATGTGGAGTCCAACGCAGTACTCACGAGCCTCATTCTCTCTAGTCAGACGTACATCATTCTATCCAAATTGGAAACTGACTCGAATATCATTTGTGACTCTCTAATAGATAGATTATCCATTCAATGTTCGGTTACCTAAATCATAAAAAAAATGAAAATTTCCTCCCAATATAAATATTCACTTCACCCACACATGGAGAGAGGGGAACAAAATTGCAGATCATCTTGCCTCCCTCAATGTCCTTGGATCCAATATCTCGTGCCTCTTCAATGTCACATATTTCATGCAGGAAGGGGTAAACTTATGTTTTGGGGATTCCCTGGGTCTCCACTATATTATACCCAAAAGAACCTTGTTTCATTGTACTTTTCTTTCTATTTTGAATCAATATAATCACATGATTATGATATCATATACCAATATTTCTTATATCTGATTATATTATATGAAACATTACCAGATTCTAGATTCTGATGGAATGGTTTTTATATAAATTCAATGACTATAAATTCTATACTAAATGGATGGTGAAATAATTCGATTTAATTAGTTGGGAAATATAAGAACACTTGTAAGATCATATTACAATAGTAATATAATCAATAATATTATAGACACGATAGAATTCTTCAAAAAAATGTACGAAACATTAATCAACAATAACATATAGAGTTCAAATTATAATTTTTTTGGTTAAATATAGGTATTTTTTGTGATATTCACATAGTTGTAAATATGTTGGTAAACCACTATCATCTAATAAAAAATTAATAAAAATTGTACATTAATTAGGACACCATGATATATATTTCCATATTGATGAAGCCATAATTCATGGTGAAAAAATTTCAACTTATTTATTGATAAGTGAAGTAGGATCAAATGTATTAATTCTTTAAAATATAATATGGATGTGTCGGAATCCAAACAAATAGTCTAAATGAATGTAGAGAAGGAAACTGGAATAGAAATGTAGATAATACAATTATATAACTGATCTAAGTAATATAAAATTAAGGTAGAAATTTAATTAGACAAAGTGGAATAAATGAAAAGGTGTAATCGATATAGTCTCTATACAGGAAGGCTATTTTGAAAATATGTAATAAGATATTTTTTGATGTGGCCTTGACAATAATTAATAATAGTTTATTCACACACCACTATGGGATATAAGTTGTGCATGTGATCATGTACAATAGAAATTTGGCTTTCCTTGATAGTTGAGTATTGAAGATTCATTGTTAAATGTTTTCAAGTAAGAAACACTATTATAAATATCAAACTAATAATGAAATAAGTTGGTTCAAATAAAATAATTATTAAAACTATAATATGTGGGATGATGTAGCTTACTAATAATTTTTTAGTCCAATTATCAAATTGTAATCCTTGTAAATCGGAAAATAGTTGTACGACTGTGTTTTTTAATTTTATGATTTTAAAATGATCTACAAAGATTCTAGGAAGGATTATATAGATATCATAGTTGATAAAAAAAATTATGAATAATACACAATTTAATTTAATTATTGATTTTTTTAAAAACATTCCAAATAATATTCATTTTTATGTTAGAACATTTAATCGTCAAATAGGTAAAAAAAGTTATCCATGGATCAATGAAGAGAAACAATATTTGAATGTCACCCAAGAAAAATTATTTGAGAAAAATATTTTTCCAACGGATATATTAGAAATTATAATTATAAAGAATTGTGTTATTTTATCATATGTGGATACAGATATAGTTTAATGTGCTTCAAATGATGATTCATGAGTGAGATAAAATAATGTAGAATATGGAAAGTTTGAAAAAAACAAGACATTGATGGTTATATAATGAAATAAACATCACATAGAAATTATTACAATGTTAATTTACAAAAAATAAATTTTAAAAACATCTAATGGTTATCTACAATTAAAGAAATATTTGTTTATAAATAATATTACAAGTTCAAAATTTTTGATGTTTTAGAAAGAATTTAACATGATTTTTTGGGAATTAATCAAAATTTTAATAGAAGTAGATAATAAATTAAAATTTAAAATCTCTAAAATAGATGTAGATATGATATTATTGGATTTGATATTTGAGGATGATTTCTATAATGAAAAATAAATATTATTTCTTATTATAGATTGTGATTTATTTTTTTCCGTACTTAAACATGATTTGTATTGTTTGGGTAATTCACCAGGTGATTGGTATGAATGGTTGGATAGATATATGATAGTGATTGTGTTTCAAAGTGAAGGGGGTGATAACATCCATTATGTGACCAATATGATAATTAAATGATTATGATTTTGTTTTTGGAGGATTACATAATAATTGGTGTAAATAATAATAATCATATTGATTGGTTTTAAAAAAATTATGTTTAGTGTATGCAATGTAAATGATTAGGGAACTAACCTAAATCAATGGACCACATGTTCCTGAAATGTAAGGTGTCATTTTAATCTCACAAGTGAAGTTCTAAAGATATATATTTATGATGTTGGGAATAAAATAAATTAAGTTTGTTTCAACTGAAATAAATATTGGAACTAAAAATGGAAACAATGAAAAATGAATTGTTTCAAATTTTTAAAAAATGTATAATTTGATGTGTCCTTTAAAAAGATATAAAATGAAATAATATACATTATGATAAATGTCTGGGAATTTTACTTCTGAATATTCAAAAGGTGGGACATACCATTATAGAAGTGAGAGTAATTATAATAATTTTGGGAAATTTATATTTTTTACTAGTATTCAATGTTGGATAATATATTAAATGTTTGTCCAACTAAAATATATATAATACTAGATTTATTTTAGAGAATAATACCATAGTGTAAGAACATACATAAAATGTGGAAATTTTATATAAACATATTGTTAAAAATAAACCAAATCCTCAATCATAATAGAAGAAGAATATATTTTAGTTTTGTATGCCTACAATTATTTAATATTAATGAAATAATAGAGATAAGATCATCGATAATTTTTTGGACAACTAAAAATAACCTGGTGTTTTAACTATAGTTCTATCGAGTGATCATAAAACCATGCATATTAATATCATAAACAATCCATCATAATCAACAAGAAATATATAATATATAATATATATCAATATATTATTAAACTGAATTTTATTGGTAATAAATCCCATTTTGTGGAGGTATTTAATATTTTTGTGGTGCGAATGTTTTCATGAAGCAATGATTAAACCACATAGCACAATTAATTTCTAAAAATTAAAGTGTTCTAGAAAACCATCACCTAATTGATGCATATATTTATTTATTTGGATTATTTTTTTATCATGATACATATTAATTGTTTAATATGGTTGGAGGATCTATGATGAAATAAAAAATGAAAATGGAGATATAATGTTGAAGTAATAGATCTCAATAAGTGGTGTAACATAGTCTAATGTGATGTTAGGGAAAGTTATATCTAGTTTATTAGCTAACACATCATGAATTGATATATTATCTTGTTTACTATAGTTATAATTTCAAAGGAATAAATTTAAAACATTTTAATGACTCTTTGATCTATTATAATAAAATTTGAAGAGATAATTATATAAAAATAGTGGGGAACTACATGGAATCATTATAGTGTGTAAACTAGGTAAGAATATCAATTAGATTTTATTATGAATGTGGTTTAATAGATTCAAATCATAATTTAATTTAGTTTATGTCGTGTAATTTTATGACATTCATTTCATTTAATGGTGGATTGATTATTTTATTATTTTGTGAGGAAGAAATAAAAAATATTGTTAAGTACTAATAAATTAACTGTCACATGAATTTAATAGGGTAGAATATTGTAACCCAAGAATTTAAAGTATGATTTTTTTATTAATTGGAACCAATTAGGTAATTTTTTTAGTTACATGAATCATAATATGATTTATAATTAATTTATGGTGTCTGGTGATGAAGAATACCAGAACACTATGTAAGGATGATGATCATATATAGGAAGGATGTAATTAATAATGATTTAAGGATATAGAATGTGTGTCACACTATTGTGATTGAAGTAATATATAAATGAATGGATAGAGAAATGAACTCACATTATAATTATGAGGTTTTTATTTATCTATTTAGAACTATTATGTTGCAATCAAAATCATAGGACCTATTAATTTATTACTATTCAAGATAGCAATTTTTTGCAATGAATATGTTTTTGTAATAAACCAATGAGATTTTAATGTTTTACTATTTCTTCTGGTCAATTAAAGAAATAAATGACGTGTTTAATAAATATAAAATTAATTCATTAAAAAAATATTCATATTTAAGATGTACTACCATGGTTCAATTCATAATATATAAGAATTTAGTATAGCTGTTTTTGTAAAAAATTGATATCACACATTCTCATTGGTGGAAATGTTGTACAATGACATTAAATATAAATGAACTGTTACGGGAAAATTCCTTTTATACAATAATGAATTTTTTTCACAATATGAAATTTAAATAATTAGAAATTATTGAAATTTACTTTACTCTAATGCATCATAGTTATGGGTGGACTTATATCAACAAAAATGTTGTTTGGTGGTTTCAATTTTCCCAGGAATTATATAATGGATTAATTTAACGTATGAGATGATTTATGTGGTTATGATTACTAATTTTAGTTTTATTTTTAATTTTCATCATGTAATGGCCCAGCCAATGAATCATTACAGAGGTTGGAAAAAACTCGGTTCCATCAAATGGTTCCACCAAGATGGTGGCACTGGTCACGATGACACCAAAACAGTGGGACTGGTCACGATCACACATTGGAACGGTGCAACCACATACAGTGTTCCATCGAACCGGAGGCACCATCACAGTCACACACCGAGATAGTCGCACCGCTTACTATGGCACTGTGACCAAGTCATCGTCATGTTTTCTCATCAAATGGTGTCCCATCCTTTGTTCTTTTTCCATATTCTGACATTTTCATCTCCCGAAACATATGTTTTGATGTAAAATTATTTTATTACACATTTTAATGCCATCAAAGTCACATAAATGATATTTAAAATCCCCAAAGAGTCACGTGACCCTTGACTTACTAAAATGTGTGGCTTACCTTTAGGGTCACATCCTTTTTCCAATAGTTTCCAGTTCCGCCCCTGATACAGATTTTTCTCTAATTAAAGTAAACACATAAACTCACATCTATTATAGCCTCATCTCTGATGAGAATTATTAAATGACCATTAATTCCACCATGAGTATCCACCCAAACCCGTAGAGAAACCATGATCAACCTTTAAATTTGTTCAATATTTCATATATCGTAACTCCCTGATCTCACATTTTATCACACAAGATTCATTCTTCTTTATGGATAGTCTATTTTCCTTTACATTGTTTATTTGGACTCCCCCTTCCAAAGGCTTGAGGTGCGCCTATGCTGGACCCTTTCCATCTCTCTCTTGGAGTCCTTGGAGTTCTTCCCATTCAAGTCGTGCATTCCCAGTTCAGGGTGTGTGGAGAAAAATATCAATATTTGATCATCCGTGTAGGGTTCTTTCTTCATCTATCTATACTATGTATAATGCAGGGTGTATAAGATAATGTTTCCTTCCGGTGTGGAAGAAACCAAAATGTAAAAAATAAAATAAATTTTTTCTAATAATGAAGGTGGTGTTTTTGGTTATGCTATTATACTCAATTATCATCCAATATATGTTGTGATTTGTATGGGCTCATATCCTCTAAAAATCGTGGCTGTTGGTGGTCCTTTATTGGTTACTAATGAACCCATCACTTATGTGATGATTGAATGGAAGTATCATTGGAATTGAATAATCATGTAAACCCGGTAGATTAAATGAATGTCCAATGAATAAGAATCCTTGTGTGGTCACCCTAGTTAACTATATGGACAGAAGGAACATAAGGAATGTTGTGTTTGAATCTGAAAACTCCCTTGCTCTATCTTGATCATATTTGTGGTTTTTATTCTTGATTCTTGTGTGGTGAGGTGGATGTGGATGGGATCCCCGATTGATTAGTAATTTGATTGTGTATCTGAGGCCGTGTGTGGCTGTATGTTGGGACATGGTTTGGTTCTAGTACTTTGAGGGATCTCACAGATCCCTTTTGTTGTTGCGACATCACTAGAGAATCCGGAGTAAATGCTTAATCTACTCCTTGTCTATTTTTCTTCCTTGGATTGTGGATATACATGTTAGTGTCCCAGTAGTGAATAATTATTTTAAATGGAATCACCTGAATATGATACAAAGAATGGGTTCAATGGTGAATTAATTTTCAAGATTATGATGTGACATGGTTGTGGATTTTGTGGCTTTTATGAATGAATAGAAATGAGGGTGTTTGGGTAGGGGATGGTTTTGGAACCCCTAGGTTTGGATGAGTTCATGATAACATATATATATATATATATATTAGTTATTAAATTTTCAATTCTTCCCCCACCCTAGTTGAGCACTTCTTGTCGAACACTCCCATTTCATGGGGGTGGGTGTTTTTTCCAACACTCCTATGAGTGGCTGGTTATTTTCTCCTTTTCTACTCTCATTCCAAAGTATCCAAATACTCTTTGGGTAGGCTGTGATGGCCTAAGATCTATTATAACCCATGATTCTCCATGCAGGGTATGTTGTGGTGGTTGGCCCTGGTGTGTGGGTAGGATGTTTACCAAGTGTCCTCGGAATGAGGCCCATGTGTCTTTGGGAATGGTAGTACTTATTCTGTCCTAGGTGACATCGATTTTGGAAGTAGTTATTCTATCCTAGATGGTTGTAGGTGTGGTTACGCATGGTTAGTGTGGCCTAGGTGTTTGCAGGCGTAATTTGTGGTTGTGGTAGCCTAGGTGTGTGCATGCAGGATATGGGAGTGGGACTGCTGTGTTAATGGCAGGGGAAGTCTGACATGTAGGATGTCTTCAATAACCAGTGGGAAAGTGGTGCAGGGTATCCAAACACTGATGTGTTATTACATTTATTTTAACTGACATTCATTATTGATGGAGTGTGTGATAGTGAGGATTGGACGATGGTTTCCCTGATAGGTTTTTTTGTTATCTCCTTTATCAAAGGGAATTAGAATGCCTCCCCACATGAGAATGAGAGCATTTGTTTTTCCCTACTATGTATAATTTTATAGTCACTCTACATGTATAAAACTATTTTCAGGTTTCCAGGAGGACTTCGGGGACTATACATGACCATACTAGTTCGGACATTGGTACTATTGTTGTTTATGATTCCCTTTTCTTTTGGTACTTCCCTTTGGAGTTTTCTTATACTTGTGGAAAATTATATTGGAACATGCTTATGGGGATGGATTGTT
Source organism: Viscum album (assembly GCA_963277665.1). Taxonomy (NCBI): domain Eukaryota; kingdom Viridiplantae; phylum Streptophyta; class Magnoliopsida; order Santalales; family Viscaceae; genus Viscum; species Viscum album. The sequence goes on along the minus strand of OY728165.1, from coordinate 1,575,285,110 downwards.
TTAGATTTAATTCTACTTATAGTTTTGGTGTTGTTTGGGATTTACTCTATTGTCTCCCAATCCTACTAAATAAAAAGGGTAATGCATTCCATATTACATGATATTCTAAACCCTTGGTGCCACTCACACCTCCGGGGCCAATTGAACGCATGCCTTGGGAGTCCTTATCCACCCATCAACTTGGTGGAGGATGGTTCTAGAAATATGTTGTCCCTTACCTCATCTTGTTTAATACAGGTAATGAAATAATGGTATCAAAGGTGAGGAAGAGTGGTATGATGGAGTTTTGAGTTAGTCACAATGAGGATTTCATGGGATGGAAGGGTAACATTATCAGGGAATCATGGAGCGTGAAATATGAATGGGAATAATGTATAGGGCACATGATTTTAGCGCCCCCTGGTGATCTGTTGCAAGGACTCTGGACCTACCGAATGAACATGTGTGGCTACAAGGATTGGAAGGTATGGACCATTGGAAAGTCAAATTCATCATAATAACATGTATTCTTGTGTTTCTTGGTTATTTTGAAAATTTAAATTAAATAAAAAATCTAAAGAAAACATAAAATCACACTTCTACACTACTCAGCATTATGCATTCTTTATTTACCTTATAGCTATGGCACTCGTACAGTGTCCACAAGTAATGCAATCGAAAGAGGCCCAAGAGGCTGATTTAGCTTACCAGGAAAGGACTGATCGAGAGGAGGAGGATGAAAAGTGGTATATGATGCTTTGTGCTTATCAGCAGTAGACCCTTGGGTAGTAAGAGGGCAGTGTCTCGGACAAGAAGATAGAGAAGGATCAAGGAGCTACTGATAACTTTCAGCTGGATCCAGGCTCCGATGGAGTACTAGGTTCCTCTGGTTGAAAGCCAAATGTAGGGAGCAATGTGTCAGTGGTGGACTCTCTCTCTTGGGGGGAATAAGGTGGCTGAGGTTTTATGGACTAACTTTAGCAGGGATTTCTGTGCGGAATTTCTCTCTTCCACGATGAAGGATGAGAAGAGTCATGAGCTACTCTCCCTTCAGTAGGAGATTTTTTCAATAAGGGAGTTGGGGATAAATATCATGTATCTCATTTTTTCATCAGATCTATTTCTGGATGATAAGTCTCCGATGAGACGTTTCGAGGAGGCACTTTGACCTTCTCTTGAGTATGTTGTTACTCCATTCACTCTACCGACTGACATGGGGGCTCAGAAGAAGGCTGATGTGGAAGAGATGATGTAAATTCTTGGAGGTGTACCATGATAAGGGAGGTAGTTGGGATCATTAATAGGGAAAGCCATCAGTAGAATGCCTCTGGCATCAGGGCCTTTCATGTTTCATCCAAGGGGGAGTATGCCCTAGTAGTTTTAGTTTTGAAATCCCGGTCGGTGCCCCTTCCTTGCGAGTCTAGGACTGAGTTACTTCATAAGTGGCAGTCATGGGCATCTTTGAAGTTAATTCCCAGACTGAGTGTATTATAGTAGAGGTGTCATGGTTCAGCGCCTGTTTCTACACCTACCATTACTAGCCAGACCTTTTCAGTAGCCATAGTAGGATAGCGATCTCCCTCTCCTACGAGAACATACGTTGCATGAGAAGGTTGACCTCAGGGAGCTCCTCAGGGACCTCGGGCAGGGCATGGTCGGGGAGGAAAACCAAAGATGATGGGAAGAGGACTTGGTCGAGGGCGGTCACAAGCCATAGTGGAAGTAGTTCTAGCTGTTCCAGAAGTCATTCAAGGTACGATCTGATTGTTCAACACTATTGTTTCTGCTTTCTTTGATTCAGGATCTTCACACTCCTTTGTCACACTGAGTCTAGCCCATGCACAGGGCATAGACACAGTGTGGCTTACCATTAACCTAGTTTTTAGTTTCCCATTCGGATGTCAGACCGGCTTGGCTTATGTTTTTTGGAGATACTGGAAGATGTATGGTCCACAACAGTCCTTTAGCGACCTTTTTTTCTACAAATGTAGCCATATGATGTCATTTTAGGAATCTCTTGGGTTTTAATTGTGTGTGTCTTCATCTACTACTTCCAGAAAAGGGTTTTGTTTTCAAATTATGGTGTCCAGCGTGTTGATTTTGTCATCAAGTAGGGTTTTCAGGAGGGCATCCGTTGAATGGGTCCCCTCCTTTCCTTGTTGTATTCTCTATCATTGGAGTCAGTAGATAATGAGATAGTGGAAGTTCTGGGGATCGTCAATGAGTTTTTGGATTTATTCCCTGAATAGTTTGGGACTCCACCCCCTCGACGTGATGTTGAGTTCTGGATAGGCATGCAACCCCAAGCCCGTCCGATTTCAAATGGATTTCTTTGAGATGGAACCTTCTGAGATGAAGTAGTTACAGATTTAGATTGACGATATGATGAAAATGAGTTTTTTTAACCAAGAAAATCACCATGGGGCTCTCCAGTCATGATTGAAAATAATATAGATGGTGTTCTCAGGTTGTGTATAGTCAACCTAAGGTTGAACCATGTGATTTTTAAGAACTGTTTCTGACTCCCAAGTATTAAAGATGTTTTTTATCAGTTGAAGGGGGTAGAGTGGTTCTCCAGGATTGATCTGCGGTCAAGATATCACCAGTTCAAGGTGAAAGAGGATAACATCTCAATGACTTCCCTCAGATGAAGATATGGGCACTTAATGTTTGTATTCATGTCGTTTGGCATTACGAATGTACTAGTCGTGTTCATGGGAGTCATGAACACTGTATTCCTGGAATATCTGCATCTATATAAAGTAGTGATTATTAACAACATCCTAATCTACTCTTCATTAAAGGAGGATCACACCGAGAATCTGAGGATGGTTTTATAGGTCCTACGAGAACACCAGCACTATGGGACGTTTTCCCAGTGCGAGTTCTTTAAGTGAGAAGTGCACTTCCTTGGACACGTGGTGTCTGAGCGGGAAATAGCAGTGGACCTATCAATAGTCGAGGCAATTTTATCATCTCCATCACCCAATAATGTGGATGAGGTTCATAAATTCCTAGGTCAATCTCGTTACTAATAGGGTTTCGTTCAAAACTTCTCCAAATTTTCCTCACCTTTGATAGCCTTGAACAAGATACACTAGGATTTGGTATGGAGTGAGTAGTGCCAGTAAGAATTCATTTGTCTGAAGGGAATGTAGGTTAGTGCCCTAGTGCAGAGGTTTCTAGCATAAGGGGTGATGTTTGAGGTGTCATGTGATGCTTTAGAGAAAGGCTTGGGTGTGTGTTGATGCAATAGCAGGGGTGATCTCTTATAGGTCTATGCAGTTACATCCCCATGGGCATATCTATTCCACCCACGACTTAGAGCTTGTAGGGGTTGTGTTCAAAATAATGTTTTAGAGGCAATACCTCATTGGGGAACAATTTTTGGTCTTCATGGATAACAAGAGCTTGAGGTATATCTTCTCCAAGAGAGACATAAATTTGCTGATGCGGAGGTGTATTGAGTTTCTTCAAGACTACGACTTCCAAATTTCATACACCTCTAGACTGTGGAATGTGGTGGTCGTTGCCATGATTAGGAAGGCAGAGAAGGTTGTGGATTGAGAATCGGCAGATTCTTGGAAGGCGATATAGGAGTTGTCTTCCATACATCTTGATGTAGGGTTAGAGGATGGCATAGGCTGTCTGTTCTAGATGACAGTTTAGTCCTCTCTATTGCAGTAGGTGGAGGAGTCTCAGTGTGGTGACTCAAAGGATAATGTGATGCATGATCGTGTTAGCCATGGAAATTCTTCAGAAGGATGGTCAGAAGACAAAAATAATCAAATTCTATTTCATGGAATGTTGTTCATCTCGGTGGAATACACAAGAGGGTTTTTGGGAAATTACACAACTCACCCATGGAGGTGCACCCAAGAGTATCCAAGATGTACCTAGGCTTGAGGGGTCAGTTTAGGTGGCCAGGGTTGAAGCGGGCAGTTGTAGTGTTTGTGGGTAGGTGCCTCGTGTGTTAGTAGGAGAAGTTTGAACACTGCATCCCAGGTGGCCTATTACAACATTTAGATGTCCTCGAGTGGAATTTCGATGTCATCTCGATGGATTTATTCACGAGTCTACCCATTGATCATGGTGGTTGAGATGATATCTGGGTAGTGGTGGACTAGAGTATGAAGTCATCCCACTTTATGGAAATCAAGCAATCGAGTTCGATGGATGCCTTAACACATAGGTACATAAATGAGGAGGTGTCGTTGCATGGAGTTCTGAGATCCATATTCTCTTATTTGGATACACATATTACCACATGAGTCTGGAATGGATTAAAACATGATTTTTTATCCATCAATGCCTCAACACTACTTTCCAACCCCAGACAGATGGGCAGATACTGCAAACCATCCCAACGTTAGAGGATATTCTATGAGCATGTGTTTTGGAATTCAGTTGATCGTGGGTATGACAGTTTCCTCTAGTAGAGTTTCCCACTGTAATATATATCACTCTATCATTGGAATTGATCCATTTGATGGCTTTTACAGTTGGTCGTCTCGCTCACTCATGTCCCGGACGGGGGCGGGGAAGCAGGTGTTCTTGGCCCATAGGTGGTACAGAGAACAACTGAGAAGGATTAGCTTATACAAGAGAGGATGAAGGCGGCTCATTAATGGAAGAATTTATATTGAAATAAAAGTGGGAGACCCTTGGAGTTCGAGGTTGAGGACCACATGTTCTTGAAGGTATCCCATAGATGTTGGAAATTGAGGATCGAGAGTGGTAGTATTATTTCTTCCTAGTTCGTTGGACCCATGGAGGTGTTGCGATGGGTCGGAAAAGTGGCTTATCAGATGGAACTACCACTGGAGCTATAGAGGGTTCACAATGTCTTCCATGTGTCCTAGCTTCGTCAGTCTCTACATGATGGTTTTCATGTCCTCGACTTGGGGATCCTGGAAATCAAGGACAACATGATGTCGGTAGAGTTTCTAGTGATGATCGAAGACTATGATAAGAAGGTGATTTTTGGATGAACCATTCTCTTTTTTTGTGTGTTATGGAGTAATGGTGACATCAAGGAGAGTACGTGGGAAAGGGAGGCACATAAGCACACCCAAAACCCAATGTTGGTATGAGTTTTGTTATGTTTAATTGTACATGATTGCGATGAAGTGCTTGACCTTGTTAACTATGTGATGGATTTTTCTTCTTATTCTATTAATGTGTGTGGAGAGTCCGGATTGTGGGGAGGGGAAAACCGGATCAATAATCCTGATGAATTAATGTGGATGCGGTTAAACCCGTGTGGAGGAGTCTGTACCGCCCAAAGCAGATAGTATATTGACATAAGGGAAGGGACTCCATAATCTATATGACTGAACGATATGACCTATAAATGAATTTCTGGTTACATGATGGAGAGTAGTGATAGTGTATCCATGATTGTTCAAGAGATATATGACTGACATGTGTTCGTAGATTATGATGGGGTGTACTTTTGAGAGGTATGTATCTAGGTGGTTGTTTGGACCCCTCTCTTTTCTTCTAGTCAATTTTCGATTATTTTGGGTGAGAGTAGTTTGAGAGGAATCTTATGTAACATCCAGGGAAATGACATGTTAAATAGATTTCCAAAAACTCGGTTCCATCAAAAGGATCCATCGAGACAGTGGCACCGATCACGGCGGAACCATTATGGTTGCACCGGTCATGATCGCACAGTGAAACGGTTACCCCGTTTAACGTGTTCCACCGAACCGGTGGCACCATTTCGATGGCACCATGATGGTGGAAGAGTAACGGTAACAAAATGAAACTATTTCAATGTTACGGTGGCACCATGACCATGGAACCATTATGGTGTCTCACCAAAAGGTGTCCCACCCTATGTTATTATTCAATTTTCTGACTTTTTTCACTCCCGCAATGTATATTTTGACATATATGTATTTTTATAACACATTCAAAGCCATAAATGGCCCATAAATGATATCAACAAACCCCCAAGATCTAGGAAACCCTTGAAATACCAAAACATGTGGCTTTTCTTTGGTGTCACATCCTTTTCACCTACTTTCCAATTCTACCCCCAAATATGCATTTTTCTCTATTTTAAGAAAACCCTTTTACTCACAACAATTATAGACACCTCTCAAATGACAATTATCAAATGAAAATTAATTCTGTCTTGTGCAACCACCCAACCACCCAGATAAATAACAATCCACCTTTAAATCCGTTCAAAATTTCATGTCTCGTAACTCAAGGATATCACCTTTTATCGCACGTGATTCTTTCTTCTTCTTTTCTAGTCTCTTTTCCTTTCCATGGTGCATTAGGAGTAACCGTTCGTGGGGATAGTAGTGAGCCTATACATGAGCCTTTCCTTATCACTCTTGGATTCCTCAGAGTTCTTACCCTACAAGTCATTCATTACATGTTCTTGGCATTTGGAAAAAACATAGATAATTGATCATCCATGTTGGGTTTTTCCTTCGTCTCAAATTATTGTGTATCATGCGGGGTGGGTATGATAATGTTTCATTCATTAAAGGATGAAACTAATCCATAATAAAGATAATACAAGTTTTTTAAAAATGAAGGTGGTGTGTTTTATGATGCTTCTATACACTTTTATTGTAACAACCTGAGATTTTATGAAAAATATTCTTTTAATTTCATTAATGTCTTGTGTTTTATGCTACACCAAGATTACCTTGTGCTATACGCAACACCGTATTAGCTTGCAGCATACGCAACACTATTCTTGAATCGTGTTACACACAATTTTGATAATAGTTATTCTATGCAACATTGAGTATATATATATATATATATATTCAATTTATAAATGAAATATGTTTGGATTATGTTATACGAAACAACGAAGGATTCTTCTACAACATGCAACCCGGACTTGGCTTGCATTACACGCAATCGCGACCTTCCTCGATAACGTGTGTTGTACGCAATACCGGGTGTTATTAAACAACGATATATTATTATAATATTATTATGAACTAGCCGTTATGAATAGTATAAACTAAATTTTGAATTTTATAACATTATTATTCGTCTTACACATTTTCTAAAACATGGTATAAGAACAAAATAAATTTTTCGGGTAAAATAAGTATTTTTAAAAAAATGCAGTTTTGCCGCCTTTTGATGGCGCACCCACTTTAAATATAATATTTGAAATGTTTATAAGTTCAATTTGACAAAATAAAATTCTTTTTTGGAATAATTAAATAAAAATTAACTTTGGATAATTTTTTCATATTATTCTGGTAACTTTCATATTTTGATGAATAGTAAAAAAACGTTATATTTTAATTAAAAAAAAATATTTTCATCGCAATAATTTATATGGTTAAATTATATTATTAAATGGTTTTAAAGTATAAATAGAATATATTTTTACCATTTAATAAAATGTATGTCATTATAATTGATTCTACCTTGAATTCAAATGATAAATCAATTCAATCTTTTGCAATATTTTAAAGAAAAACCCATTTTCTTTCGACAATGGGATTAATTTAAATTTAATTTCTGAAACTTTTGTGTATTGAATTTGGAAAAATGGATTCTATATTTGGAATCAGTGGATCAAAATTATGTTAATAAGCTACTTTTTATTTTTGGGAATTATGAATAGTAACTACGGTAAATTTTATTTACCATAGTTAAAAGTAAATCGGGTAATTAAGGGTAAATATAATATTATAAAATTACCCTAACACATGTAGAAATCCTATTGAATGACTAAACGTCGACCCATATCACCTAAGGGTCAGATTAGATTAATTTAATGGACTTTTTTCCATGAAAGTAATTTAATTGTTATTAAAACCAAAGAATGTGACAACTTGTCACTTTCTTAAATCTTATAAGTATAATAATTTTAATTTATTGATACACTTCATGAAACATCAAAACTGAATATTCTCCAGAAAGATAATACAATTATCTACATCATAGGAATTTATTTAGAATTTTTAGGGATTAAATAATTATCATTTATTATGACACAATTATGATGCAGTAATTGTCTTATTAATGAAATATTGACATAATTGATGTTATAAATAACCAAATAAATGTAATTTAAGTCTTTTTATGAATTACAATAATTTTATAGGTTAATATGAAATGTTAGTATTGATTTAATTATCTTTTTTAGATCTAATTATTCTGTTATAAGTTTCACAAAAATCATTTACTAAATAGTGTCACAATTGACATAAAATAGTTTTTTAAAAAAATATTATATTATTAATTGTTATTTTATTCCTAAAAATCTATGGTTTGGCAAAATTACTTAGATAAGGTTATATATATTAATAATAAACAACTTGGGGTTCGTTTTTCTTGATATAGTAAGTTTATTAACCTTATAGTGTAAGAAAACAAGAAGACATGGTAAAAGTAAAATTATCTAAATTAAAGTTAAATATAAATGATAAGGTTAAAATAGGAACCTAAACTTGTCTAAATTATATTTGATGAATTTATTTCGACCCATCCCCACCTTAGTCTCTAAATAAATCATTTTTGAGCTATTTAAAACCGAATCTGTCTTTATAATAAAATAATATTTTTAGTTATTCTGAAGGTGCCCCTCTCCTCCATTATAAAAGGTCACCCCCTCCCTCTCTTCCTCACACCACTTTGAGCCTTCATGCTCGGACAAACCCTGCCAAATTATCTTCTCCACTTCCCTAGAAACATCCTAGAGGTTCTGGTCTTCCTCAAAGACCAATTTTAGTAACCTAAGAGGAGGACTCAAAGAGGCGCTTCAAAGAAGAGGTAATGTCCGTTACTGATTCTTTCATCTTTACTTCTTCTTCCACTTATTCTTCTTTAGTTGTTTAATTATGAAGTAATAACATATGTATCACTAATATACTGATATGTTATTATAATTATGAAAAAAACTTATTCCACCATCTATCCATCCTACGGAAAACGAAATCACCGCGCGTGCGTACGTACGAAATACCGTCTCCATGCCGTGGTGTAATCTATTTTCCATCACCACCTTACTTGGATGGGTATAATGGTTTAAATAAAAACTATATATGATTATTTTAAAGTGATATTGATTCTTAATTAGTATACATACACTCCAATACAATTCCACGATCATGAGAACGATATCATCCCTCGTGCGTACGTACGGACTACCGTCTCCACGACGCGATGAGATTCATTCTCCACGTTAATCATTCATTAATGACTATAAAGTATATATAATAAGTAATCATGAAATATATGACATAATAATGATACTGGATTTATGTGTATATATATGTATGTCATCTACTTAATTCCATTCAACTCAATAAGGAAACGAAAACAGCGTTCGTGCGTACGTACGACCTACCATCTCCATGAACTGTGTATTTCATTCCATTTATCGATCCATTATATATATTTATATTCTGAATATATATTATATATAAATCATGTTTTATATTCTGGAATAAATTAATCATGATCTAAGTAATCATATGAATAATTACAAGTTAAAACATGAATGACAAATGAGACGATTTTACCCAAAACGCTACTTTAACATGAATTTAGAAAAGAACGGGTAATATAAAGTCATAAGTGAACCATATATGATATAATAACAGTGAATATGATTCTGTAATAAGTCAATGACATTATTTAAATCATTATACAGGAGGTTCGAACAATTACGAAGCAAATCAGACCTAATGTAAGGGAAATACCACAATCTCATTTTTATCTGAGATTGTTTATACTTTGGTATTTACTGGGGTGTATTTTATCATACACATCCATGTTTCCTCAGTAAGTAATATTATTTCCATCCACCTAAAATTGTTTAAATCCAATTTTACTCTTCGGTGAGTTTTTAGTAAAAGATATGAAAGGAATCTTTTTTCGTTTTTCGTACGAGGTACTTTTTGACATTTCTGACAAAAGTATGAGAAAAATGTTTTTTTAACTTATACGTCATGAATGGATATTTATAAAATTATTTCCAAGAAGCTTCCTTTACATGTTTTAATGTTTATTTTTAATCAACTTCTTTTAGTTTAAAATTGTATGACATGTTAAGAATGGAAAAATGTTTTTGAAGTAGAAAGGATATTTTCCTCAAAAATGGACTTCAAGTGTTTTATCAAAATTATTTTCCATATAAGATAATAAAGGGTTCTGTTTTTTATCCCTATTATTACATTTATTTGACTATGTTGTGATGGAATTATTTTTATGAATTCTTATATCTTATATGAATTGTTTTATGATGTCATGTTGTTTAAGAATCCCATTTTTATTACATGGGTAATGCAATGATGTTTGATTTAATATTTTGTGGAACACATAATAATGGAATCATTATGAGATGGGTGGGATCTATATCTCCCTCCAATGCATTGGGTAATGATTTTATATTTAATGAGATAGACATGTCTGGAACTGTAGGTTATACCGGTTCAGTGAAACAGGACTGAAACGAGGGTGACTCGGTTCAGAAATGGAATTTGTCCACTAAGATACTATTGGAAATGAGTCTTGACTAATAAGAAATGATTCTCTATTATTATGTGTGTATGCCACAAAGTTTCATGTTATAAGTTATGATTATTGGGATTACATTTCACTACTACGATTTATTCCATGTTATGAAATTATGATCTCTTTTGCTGGTTAAGATTTACAAATGATATGTTCTTATGATTATGATGTGATTGATATTACTTTTGTTTACCCTTACTGAGCATTTGAGCTCACCATTTTATGTTTTCTTTTCCCCAGGACATAAATAAAGGATTTAGGTTTAAAAAAACAAGATCTTTATGGGAGATGTTGAAGATCTTTCACCACGATTATAAGATTATATTCCGAGTTTCCAAAGACACTAAACTATTACGGTCCTTGTGTGTGTGTTTTTGTTATGTACTAAGTATTCTGCAAATGTAATGTAATGTCCATGTACGTCAAGTTTCTGGTCTCTACAGTTGGTATTAGAGGAAAGGTTTAGTCAACCTTTGGAATCTAGGATGCGAAAACGTTAGTAAGATCCCTAGAGATATTTCTAAGATATGTCTAGTGATGTCCCTAAGGATAAGTATGCATATAAGATATAGTCCTAGAACTACGGTAACAATCTTAGATTTTAACCTAAGATGTTAGATATTGAGGGTGCTCCCCCTTTATTATGTTGTTTTCCATAGCATGATTTTTTCCTCTCACACCATTCTTTTTGGGTTTTAGACGATGGCTGGAACCCGAAGGAACCGTGTTGATCAATTCAATGGACAATGCAATGATTGTCATCCTGAACAAACAAATGTTATGGGAGATGGAGTGAAAAATATTATTTCTATACTTACACAAGCTATGAATCATTCTGGGCTTCCAAATGAGTAGAGAATGGAACAATATTCTTTTGAGTCCTTCATGAGGCAACGTCCACCTTCATTCAGTGGGTCTTCTGATCCACTTGTTGCTGAACAATGGATCAGTACTACTGAAAAGATATTTTCAGTTCATCAATGTTCTGAACATGATAAAGTCATCTTAGCAGTATATCGTTTGGAAGGTGAAGCTGATCAATGGTGGAATCTTATCAAGAATACGAGCCAAAGAGATGAAATTGAGTCCATGGAATGGGACGAGTTCAAGAACTTATTTTTCAATTAGTACTTCCCTCTTATTCTTTGAACAAATATGGAGAAGGATTTTCTTGAACCAAAGCAAAGGATGATGAATCTGTTGGTATATACAAAGAGAATTTTACAGGGCTTGCAAGGTATGCATCTGGATTTATCATCCAACCTGAAAGTAAAGTTGATCGATTATTCAGTGGCTTAAAACCAAATCTTCGAAGGGCATTAGCTATAAGAGACTTCAGTAGCTATGAAGAAATTGTGCGTTGTGCTATCAAGGTAGAAATGGAAGTTGGTGTTACTTATCCATATCATAGTTTGGACAAGAAACGAAAGATGGAGTTCAAAGAGAAATCTCCGAATAATGGTGAAAAGAAGATGAATGTTTCCTTATGCTGAAAGTGTGGAAAGAGGCATGGTGGAGATTGTCTTAAAGGGACTAGAAAATGTTTTAAGTGTTGAAAAGAAGGTCATCGAGAAGCTAAGTTTCAATGTAATAGAAAAAGGATTTCTAATGATTTGAATAAAGAAAAGACTATAGAGAATGCACTAACAACACTACAATGCTTCAAGTGAAAGGAAATGTGGCATTATTCTAATAAATGCCCTAATCCAAGGGTTAGTGACGATCGACGTGAGAAACCACTTAAGTAAATGGACAAAGGAAAGTCACATGCGATCACCATTGGTGATGGGGAATATGACAACGATTTGGTGGAATGATTAAGTGTTTATGTAATGGGATTCCAGAATAATGTTGTATATAGTATCGTGGAATATTGGAATATTTATGTTTTGGTCTATTGTGGTTTTCAAAAATTTTATGGCATCAGTAACCATGAAAAGTGATTGAAATATTTTTGGAAAGCAGATGATATGCACATAATGAAGGGATAAAGAGAATCTAATATGTTTGATAGTATTCATGAGCTCATGATTGATATAAGGACTAAGTAATATCATGGTTTGAGGATATAGAATTTTGAGGATTTTGGTATGTGTAATGTGTTAACTTTTAACTGCATTCATGTTTTCACTAAGGTTCAATGGATATTCATTATTCAAGAGAATACATGATTAAGGTATTCACATATTTTTAATTTGACCAACAAGATATATCTTATGATATATGGGGGATAAATGATGGCATTCATGTGATCATTTTCTTTATAATATGATCTTGGACCGAAGTATTTTAGATAAGCCTAAAGATTGGAATGGATTATGTTGGACATAAGTTAGTATTGTTTATAGATAAAACTTTTTTGATATTGTTGATGGGATGTTATAGTAATATAGCTTTATAAAAAAGGACAACCTGCATGACGGGCGACAGCCCATCACATTGGACAAGGCTGTGGGAATAGAACCCACACCCGAAGTGCGACTGGCCTTTATCACCTACCACTGGCCTATAGGAAGTCCTTGTTTATTGGAAACTAGTTTTATTATATTATGCAGTATGATATAGGAAGTATAAGTCCATTTTAGGAACCATATATGATTAATCTCACTATAGATGGACTTATGTATTTTTTGATAACTTTTCTAACCTTTTGTTTGAGATAGATGTAATGACCCATCATTCTATCACATGATCTTCTAAAACATCATGAATGACAAATTCAACTTCATTTCATTAAGAGATGAAGTGGAAATTGTCCAAAGAATGGCAAACGTTGAGACTATACCAAAATCACGAAAGTATTTCTTCTAATTCCTATTTCATCAACTTTATGGAAATGATCTTGAAAACCAAAAATGTTGTCCTAGTGATCTTATATCGGATGAATCATATGGTACCTTAGATCGTCACAAATTTATGGCTTCGTGATTGCTAGCTTTTCCATAGCCATGTTCTCTACCACTCTCCATCAGAACGTGATGGTTAGATTTCTCTTCCATATCCATATTTTCACCTATGTGGAAACCCAGTGATTAGTTTAATTGGGTAACCATTATGTTTCAAACTTTTGTTCTTAAATATTGGTTTTGGTATTCCTTTTTACTATGTGGGTTTCTATTAAAGAAACTTTCGAATAGTAAACCATTTATAAACCCGACGAATTTTGAGGGCGAAATTCATTTTAAGGGGGGTAGAATGTAACACCCCGATATTTTATGAAAAATATTCTTTTAATTTCATTAATGTCTTGTGTTGTATGCTACACCAAGATTACCTTTTGCAATACGCAACACCGTATTATCTTGCAGTATACGCAACACTATTCTTGGATCGTGTTACACAAAATTTTGATAATAGTTATTCTACGCAACATTGAGTATATATATATATATATATATATATATATATATATATATATTCAATGTATAAATGAAATATGGTTGGATTATGTTATACGAAACAACGAAGGATTCTTGCACAACACGCAACCCTGACTTGTCTTGCATTACATGCAATCGCGACCTTCCTCGATAGCGTGTGTTGTACACAATACCGGGTGTTACTAAACAACGATATAATATTATAATATTATTATGAACTAGCCGTTATGAATAGTATTAACTAAATTATGAATTTTATAACATAATTATTCATCTTAAAATTTTTCTAAAACATGGTATAAGAACAAAATAAATTTTTCGAGTAAAATTAGTATTTTTAAAAAAATGTAGTTTTGCCGCCTTTTGATGGCGCACCCACATTAAATCTAGTTTTTGACATGTTTATAAGTTCAATTTGACAAAATAAAATTCTTCTTTTGAATCATGAAATAAAAATTTACTTTGGATAAAATTTTCATATTATTATGGTAACTTTCATATTTTGATGAATAGTGAAAACACGTTATATTTTAATTAAAAACAACTTTTTTATCACAATAATTTATATGGTTAAATTATAATATTGAATGGTTTTAAAGTATAAATAGAATATAGTTTTACCATTTAATATAATGTATCTCATTAGCATTGATTCTACCTTGAATTCGTAGGATAAATCAATTCAAGTTTTTGTAATGTTTTAAAGAAAAACCTGTTTTCTTTCGACAACGGGATTAATTATAATTTAATTTCTGAAACTTTTATGTATAGAATTAGGAAAAATGGATTCCATATTTGTAATTAGTGGATCCAAATTATGTTAATATGCTACTTTTTATTTTTGGGAATTATGAATAGTAACTACGGTAAATTTTATTTACCATAGTTAAAAGTCAATTGGGTAATTAAGGGTAAATATAATATTATAAAATTACCCTAACACATTTCAATATCCTATTGGATGACTAAAATTATACCCATATCTCCTAAGTGTCAGATTTGATTCATTTAATGGACTTTTTTCCATGAAAATAATTTAATTATTATTAAAAGCAAAGAATGTGACAACATGTCACTTTCTTAAATCTTATAAGTATAATAATTTTAATTTAGTGATACAATTCATGAAACTTCAAACATTAATAGTATCTAGAAATATAATACAATTATCTACATTATAGGAATTTATTTAGAATTTTTAGGGATTAAATAATTACTATTTATTATGACACAAAGATGATGCAATAATTTTCTTATTAATGAAATGTTGACATAATTGATGTTATAAATACCCAAATAAATGTAATTTAATACTTTTTATCAATTCAACTAATTTTATAGGTTAATATTCCATGTTATTATTGATTTAATAAACTTTTTTCGGACTAATTATTCTGTTATGATTTTCACAAAAATCAATTACTAAATATTGTCAAAATTGACATAAAATAGTTTTTAAAACAAATATTATATTATTAATTGTTATTTTATTCCTAAAAATATAAGGATAGGATAAATGACTTAGATAAGTTTATATATATTAATAATAAACAACATGGGGTTCGTTTGGCTTGATATGGTAAGTTTATTAACCTTATAGGGTAAGAAAACAAGAAGACACGGTAAAAGTAAAATTATCTAACTTAAAGTTAAATATAAATGATAAGGTTAAAATAGGAACCTAAACTTGTCTAAATTCTATTGGATGAAATTATTTCAACCCATTCCCACCTTAGCATTTAAATAAATCATTTTTACCAAATTTGGCTTTATAATAAAATAATACTTTTTGTTATTCCAAAGGTGCCCCTCTCCTCCCTTATAAAAGGGCACCCCCTCCCTCTCTTCCTCACACCACTTTGAGCCTTCATGCTCGGCCAACCCCTGCCAAATTATCTTATCCACTTCCCTATCAACATTATAGAGGTTATGGTCTTCCTCAAAGACCAATTTTTGTACCCTAAGAAGAGGACACAAAAATGTGTTTCAAAGAAGAGGTAATGTCTGTTACCGATTCTTTCATCTTTATTTCTTATTCAACTTATTCTTATTTAGTTTTTTCATTATTAAGTAATATCATCAGTAGAACTCATATATTGGTATGTTATTATAAGTATGAAACAACCCTATTTCACCATCTATCCATCCTACGGAAAATGAAATCACCGCGCGTGCGTACGTACGGAATACCGTCTCCACGCCGTGGTGTAATCTATTTTCCTCCGCCACCTTACTTGTATGGGTATAATGGTGTAAATAATAACTATATTTGATTATTATAAATTGATATTGATTCTGAAATAGTATACATACACTCTAATACAATTCCACGATCATGAGAACGATATCATCGCTCGTGCGTACGTATGGACTACCGTTTCCACGACGCGATGAGATTCATTTTCCATGTTAACCATTCATGAATTATTATAAAGTATATAAAATAAGTAATCATGAAATATATGAAATAATAATGATACTGGATTTATGTGTATATATATGTATGTCATCTACTTAATTCCATTCAACTCAATAAGGAAACGAAAACAGCGTTCATGCGTACGTACGACCTACCGTCTCCATGAACGGTGTATTTCTTTCCATTTATAGATCCATTATATATATGTATATTCTGAATATATATTATATATAAATCATGTTTTATATTATGGAATTAAGTAATCATGATCTAAGTAATCATATGAATAATTACAAGTTAAAACACGAATGACAAATGAGACGATTTTACCGAAAACGCTACTTTAACATGAATTTACAAAAGAACGGGTAATATTAAGTCATAAGAGAACCATATATGATATAATAACAGTGAATATAATTCTGTAATAAGTCAATGACATTATTTAAATCATTATATAGGAGGTTCGGACACTTACGAAGCAAATCGGACCTAAGGTAAGGGAAATATCACAATCTCATTTTTATCTGAGATTGTTTATACTTTGGTATTTACTGGGGTGTATTTTATCATCCACATCCATGTTTCCTCAATATATAATATTATTTCTATGCACCTACAATTTTTTAAATCCAATTTTACCATTCGGTTAGTTTTTAGTAAAAGATATGAAAGGAATCTTTTTACGTTTTTCGTACGAGGTACTTTTTGACGTTTCTGTCAAAAGTACGAGAAGAATTTTTTTTAACTTATACGGCATTAATGGATTTTTAAAAAATTATTTCCATGAAACTTCCTTTACATGTTTTCAAGTTTATTTTTAATCAACTTATTTTAGTTTAAAATTGTATGACATGTTAAGAAAGGAAAAATATTTTTGAAGTAGAAAGGATATTTTCCTCAAGAATGGAGTTCAAGTGTTTTATCAAAATTATTTTCCATCTAAGATAATAAAGGGTTATGTTTTTTATCCCTATTATTACATTGATTTGATTATGTTGTGATGGAATTATTTTTATGAATTCCTTTATCTTATATGAATTGTTTTATGATGTCATGTTGTTTAAGAATCCCATTTTTATTACATGGGTTATGCAATGATGTATGATTTAAGATTTTATGGCACACATAAGAATGGTATCATTATGAGATAGGTGGGACCTATATCTCTCTCCAATTAATTGGTTAAAGATTTTATATCTAATGAGATAGACATGGCTGGAATGGTAGTTTATACCAGTTCAGTGAAACAGGACTGAAACGAGGGTGACTCGGTTCAGAAATGGACATTGTCCACTAAGATAGTCTTGGCAATGAGTCTTGATTAATAAGAAATTATTCTCTATGATTATGTGTGTTTTCCACAAAGTTTCATGTTTTATGTTATTATTATTGGGATTACATTTCACTACTATGATTTATCCCATGTTATGAAATTATGATCTCTTTTGAAGGTTAAGATTTCCAAAAGATATGTTCTTATGAATTTGACGTGATTGATATTTCTTTTGTTTACCCTTACTGAGCATTTGAGCTCACCCTTTTATGTTTTCTTTTCCCCAGGACATAAAAAAAGGATTTAGGTTTTAAAAAAAGAATATCTTTAGGGGAGAGGTTGAAGATCATTCACCACGATTAGAAGAGAATATTCCGAGTTTCCAAAGACACTAAACTATTACGGTCCTTGTGTGTGTGTTTTGGTTATGTACTATGTTTTCCACAAAAGTAATGTAATGTCCTTGTACATCAAGATTCGGGTCCCTACATCTATCTTCCCTTATATGTTGTTATTTTTATGGGCTTATGTAAACTTAATTCCATGGTCGTTGGTGGTCCATTCTTACACACTAATGAATCCTTATCCTCTCTGATGATTGAATGGTTGTTACATGGGAATTGTTTAATTACATCAACCCGGTTGATTAAATGGATGTCCAGTGAATACAAATCCTTTTGTGGTCACCCCAGTTAACCTAAAAAAAGAAGTAACTTAATGAATGGTGTGTTTGAATCTAAAAACTCTGTTCCTCTGTCTTGGAAATATGCGTGGTTGTTCTCATTGATTCATGTGGGGTGATTTGTATGGGGATGGGATCCCTTGTTGTGTATTTTTTGGTTTGTGGATTTTAGGCCATGTGGGGACGTAGGATGGGACTTGGTTTGGTTTCAGTACATATAGGGATCTCACAGATCCCTTTTTTTGGTGTTATATAACTAGAGAACCAGGTGTTAATGCTTAATTTGCTGCTGGTCAATTTTCTTTCTTTGGCATTTTGTTTTGGCTATTAGTTTCCATATAGTGGAGAATTGTTTTAATTGAAATCACATAGGTATGACACCATAAATTGGTTCAATGGGGAATTATTTTTGAGGAATATGTTGTGACTTGTTGGGGCTTTTGAGATTTCTAGGAATGAATAATTACGATGGTGTTTGTGTGTGGGATGGTTTTGGAAACCCTAGGTTGGAATGAGTTCTTGTTTACCAATTTTTTTTATTTAGTTCTTATGTTTCTTATTCGTGCCCCACCCAAGTTGATAACTTCATTCTGAATTCCCCTTATTTAAGGGGGAGGGTGTTTTTTCCCACACTCTTATGAGTGGCTAGTTTTTAGCTCCTTTTCTACTCTATTTCCTAAGTAGCCCAATACACTTAGGGCAGGTTGTGATGGAATTAGGTCCATTATAGCCCATGATTCTTTAGTTTAGTATATGTTGTGGTGGTTAGCCAAGTTGTGTTCGGGAAGGTTGTTTCCCATGTGTTTTCGGGATGACGACATGGTTTCTTTAGGTGTGGCAGCAGCTTTTCGGGTCCAGGTGACTTCGAACATGGTTGTAGTTGTTCTAGCCCAGGTGTCTATGGGCATGGTTATGTATGGATGTTGGGGATCATGTGTTTTAGGGTGAAATATGTTGGTGTGGTATCCCAAGTGTGTATGGGCGGGATATGGCAGTGGGACTGCGATGAGAATGGCGGGGGAGGTCTGATGCACAGGGTTTCTTCAATTACCAGAGGGAAGGAGGTGCGGGGTACCCAATAATTGATGTGTTGTTACAATTATTTTACTTGAATTTTTTTTATTTGGGTAGGGTGAATTGGTGAGGGTGGGTGGAATGTTTAATTTCTTGGTGGTTTGGTTATATTCTTTCTCACATGTAATTAGAATTCATCCCGACTTGTTCACGAGATATTTTTGATTTCCCTTTTGAGTATACCTGTATACTCACACAATATTTATAATACTTTTTTATTTTCCTAGGATGACTTTGAGGACCATGCGGGACCATACTAGTTCAGATGTTGGGACAGTTTTTGTTGTGGTTTCACTTTTCTTTTGGTACTTCCCTTTGGAATTTTCTTGTACTAATTGCACTTTATATTGGAACATTCATATGGAGATGGATTGGATTGTATTTACTTTTACATCCAGTTTTGGGGTTTTTTGATATTTACAATCTTATCTCCTGATCTTACTAAATAAAAAGGCTAATGCATTACATATTACGTAAGATTTTATACCCTTGGTGATAGTCTCCACTTTGGGGTATTTGAAGGAGGGTCTCTAGTGTCATTATATCCCCTTAATCATGAGCAAGTAAGGGTTTGGAAATCTATTATCCATTCCTTTATATTGGTGGAGGATCATCGTGACAATTTATAATAACTAACCATTCCATGATAATGGGATGAATACACATATAGATATTTGAGGGGATAATAAAAATAAAAAAATATAAATGTTAGATAGATAATTCAAGGAATATATTCCAATTTTATTTACCATTATTCTAGCATGTTCAAAACAAGTGTCAAAAAAATTATTAATTGAATCTCACTTGGAATGTAATTATACAATGAGATTAATGGATCATGGGGAAAAGGTGACTAGATATTTTCTCAAAATGATTTTATCCCAAAAATACTAATGAAGTAATAATAATTCACATAAAAATTTATTGATATTACTTCATGAGATATACCCTAGTTTCATTGAACCATTTTATCTCATGGTTCCAATGATTTTTTATTTTATATATATTTTAGGTAATTTCATTTTAATGGTGTTAATTATTTTATAAATGTGAAGAAAATGTTTTATTGAGTTCAATAAAAGATGAATATTTCAAAACAACCTAATCTATATACTCCCATTGTTAGGTATTATTTTTAACCATTTGAAATTACAAAATTATTATTCATGAATTTCCATGTATATTAGTTTATATTCACAATGGAGAATAACCTATAGAGAGTGTGAAAATTTCATTGTAGAAGGCACACATTTCTCAAACATGTAATTGAGGTTAATATTATTATATATGAAAAATATTTTTCAATTAAATAATTTAAAGTTATTTTAGAGTACATTAATTATAAAAAAATTGGTTCTATAAGGAACATGGAGATATGGAATTTTACAAAATTTAAATATATAGATGAATAATCAAATTTTTTAGTAGACAATTTTTAATGAAAGGAAAATAGTGGATATATTTTCCCAATCAAGGACAATGATAATATGGTATCCATTCCAAAAATTGATCATATTATAAGTCTACTAATAACATGAATACATTTATCATAGACTAATACTGTAATTTTCAAAATAAAATACCTATTTTGAATCATTTTTTAACACAAGTCTTACCAAATACCATGGATCACATCTAATCTCAAATTAAATAATGTATTTCATGTATTTTTTTGTCGTCTTCATTGAAATTGAATGTCAAAAATGTATATATAATTTTAATAAAATTATAAATTTCATTAATATAACAAATAATAAGTTAGTAGTTTTAATAATTGAAAAAAAACACATCACTGGATAATTTAACACCCAAACCAATTTGACAACACATATTGTTTCATTATGTTATTTTATAAATAATAATATATAAGTATTTTATGTACAAATTTTCGTTAAAACATATTTTTCGTGAACATTAGTTTTTTATAATAACATTCCCCAACATTATCTCACTTAGTTTCTCTAGAAAGTATCACTTTTAAAAATAATTATATATAACATTTAAATTTTAATTTTATTATTATTAGCTGATAATAAAATTTATCTCAATTTACTGTCAATTCCTAAAATTACAATCCAATTACATAATCTTAAAATTTTTATTATTTAAAAAACTAATTAAAAATGACAACTAGTCCCATATTTTAATGAAATTTAAACAATTTCACTAATAATAATACAAATAATAGTATTATGCGTGACAAATTTCGTCAAAAACATTTAAAATCAACATTTCTAATTTAAAAAGTTCCATTAATTTTTTTTCGAACCATTAACTAACAAGTCTAAAATAAGATTAATAATATAATATATTGTTTTGAAAATTTAGCTAAAAAATATATTATTTCTTCACATTAATGACATATAAGATAAAGTCATGTTCAAATCCACCTCTAAAATTTAAATGTTTTTATCAATTCAAATATAGTTTTTATAATAATCTAATAGTGAAAAAATCCATTAAATTATGAATATATATTTTCAAAAATACCTAAATCATTGTTAATAAATATAATAATTACAATACCTTCTCCTGGTTCAGAAAATTATAAATTCATAATCATTATACGTTGACCCCCTATAAATAATTTAACTAGTTATTTTTAATAATTGGAGAAAATAGATTTTTGATTTTAATTCAACTAATTTACACCTACGTAGTTTGAATTATTTTGTCTCATTATTTGTAACTCACATACCTAATATATCAAATAGAATATGAATAAAGATTATCCAAAAATAAATCAAAACATCACATATTTTAATATCACATACCTATCAAACGAATGAAAAAACTAACAATTAAAAACATCATAACTGATCGAAACTATAAGAAATCATGATTTATAATCTAATAGAGGTGGTATAAAGAATTAAAAAGAAGAATAATTCAATCATATTTATGCATAAAATTGATATTATCATGGTTCCTCATAACATCCTAATCTCAATTCAACAAAAATTCTTAAATATCAATAAAATAGAGTATGATATTTTTTGATAAATATGTATAAAACGAAGTAATTACAGGTGGAGATAATTATTTTTTCACATAGAATGAAAAATATCTCATTAAATTTTTTTTTCATTAAAATTTAATTATAGTAAATCACCATTCAAAATTCACTCTATATCTCTGGACTCTTAGTGGACCCTATAAAAAACGATATTGAATGTAAATAACTATCACCCCGCTATGCTATTCACCAGATTACATGTAGTTTTCACTATTATCTTATTATCATAACATAGATAACTACATGGTCCTATATTCTATCTCATCTCTAGAAATAATATCCACTAATTATATAATTAAATTTAAATATGTCAAAAATATTAACCTTAATACACCCAATTCACAATCCCATAGATATTGTAATATTTCTAGATTTTTTTAAATAATAGTTTATTTCCAAACTAATTTATTATTTTAATCAATATTTTAAAAATATTTTAAATTATAAAACATTGTCATGTAATTAAAGTTTTATACTTTATCATTATATATTCAGTTCTATTTTTATCCCTTTTGTAATCATTAAATTTTTATTCATAAATAAAATAAATTTCCCTTATCTAACATGATTTTTTAATTTCTTATTATCTAGTTCAATTTACACTCCCAAATCATCATTAATTATGATTGGAATTCGAGAAAATATATTATTAAATCACTATATTATGACCCCCTTGATGATGATAACATACATTTTATGTGATACAAAACATAGATCTTCTATTTGACATAACCTATGATTGAATTACCCAAATAAAATCTATTGGAGAAAAAATAGGACGCGTCAAACCAAATTAACATAGAGATTAACCTATATATTGTTATGTCTCCCCCATATGATATACCTTGAAACACATTTCAATAAATAAGAATGTTTGATATGCACATAATAAATAAAATATAACATTAATGAATTCCACACAATAGAAAATATGAATTATAAAATGATTCCAGCATATATTGGAGAATGGAAAACATATTTAATTTTATAAAGATTATAATTGATATATTTTAAGTGGAAAATAAAATTCCATATATTGAATTAAATAATATATAATATAAAAACTTCTACAAAAATTATCATAACACAAGAAACACATTTTAAAACCCTTATGTTTGGTTATGTGATCCATTAACTATCACCTTCTACTTATTCTATTTATCATTCTAGATTTTCCTAACTGCCATAATCTATTACGTTACTCCTTCAGTTCTAACACCTATATCATGCAAAATTTTATGCTACCAATTCAAGACATTCATGAAAAAATTTCTATGGAAACTAGACATAGTCTTATAACCACACAATATATATATTATACTATCTAGTCATCTTGGTATCGTTCACATATTGATCCATCTTCATAAAGTGTAACATCACTCCAATATTATTAGGAGACCAACAATAAGGTAATATAAAACATCACCCTAATTTATGGATCCTATGCGAGTTTTCACCCCCTTCACTTCTTCTAGAAACCATTTGTACCTCTAGAATATATCCATTTCATAATTATCACATTTTCAACTATTATATGATCATGTTATCATACTCCATACATTGAAATATTCTATAAGACATTTGATGCTTAGAAAAAAAATGATTAAGAAATAATTTACCCATTGGATTTATTTATCCAAACTAAATCTATGAGATACAATCATCTATTTCCTTGGAGGTTCCCTCCATTGAAGCATTGTATTAACATAATCTATTGTGTATTCATCTAATGATCATATAATTTTGACATAAAATAATAATCCAGGATGATTTTGTAGTGACTCAATATATATATAATATATGTAAATATGAGATACTAACCATTTATAAATTCTAACACCAACCAAAAATAATAATTCCCTTCAAACCAAGTATCAATCTCATGATCATTTTTAAGAAATAAATAATCCTATCATAATAAAAATAGCATGGGTAAAATTTCATTTTATATTTTTGGGTAATTAAATTTTATTTCGAAATGTCATATAATCTACATTTCTATTGGGATGACAATATTTTACTATATTGAAATAGAAAACATAATTTTCTTTAAATTATAAATAATCATGCGATGGTGGGGCCTTGAAATCATATTCTTCCAATGTTTTTTTTTCAGATAATTCATATTAATTAATGATAATTACTTTATGGGTTTCTTCATAAAAAATTTATTTAAATATATTTATAACATATAAAATAATTATTAATAGAGTGTTTTATAATTGTAGGGTTACATATGATTTTATATTTTCTTCTACATCATCAAAATGTTTTTTAATATTATAAAATACTATAAATGAGTATCCTTTTTAAATTTACATAAAATCTATCATTAATAATTTATATCGATTAATTAAACATTATTTAATCATTTAGAAAATAATAAATTTTGAAATTATATCAAATAATACATTATGATACAATTTCATTCATTATATTTTTCAATAATGAAAATTATATATTATAAGTGAGGTTGTATACGATAATAATTCATAAGCAAAAAAATTACTCAAATAGAAATGAATATGATAATATTTAATTATGTATAATAGTATTAAATTATTAATTTAATTAATAATATGAATGAATATAATTTAATAATAACAATGAAATGTTTATACAATACAAATACTATAATATATTAAATGAATATCATTACCTATATTAGGGATTCATAAAATATTTTTTCCAGAATTAAAATGTTTTAGAGTGATATAATTTAATAATATCGAATTTATAATTTATATCGATTTGAATTTAAATAAATTTTAAATCAATTTTACCCATTTCCCTAATATATTAGTGAATTTTTTAAATATTTCATGATAATTATCACATTTTTATTATTGAATCAAAAGAGACCAGAATTTCACTTTAAATAGAAAGGTAATTATAACAATAATATATAATTTCAAATTGAGTAATTACATTTCATGATGAAATTATTTGTTATACATGTATGATTTAAATATATGAATGTTGTTAACATGTGACCAAAATAATGTTCTCTTGTATTTTTAAAAAGTTATATGTTTTCCATAAACAATTGTTTTTTATTTTTTATAAACAAGAAATTTCAAAAGTGTGTATTTCGGAACTTTTAGTGCGGTTGTATATCAATTTAAACACCTATTTATAAATATTAAATATACATAAACTATTAATATTTATTAAAAAAATTTATGGAATAATTTTTCAAACTATAATTTAATTAATTTATCCTCATGTGATATATAAATTGTATAAAGCATGTAATGATCAGAAATACCAAATTAATTAGTTGGTTCACATACAATATGATATGGCTAATAATCCTAGACAATTATATTCTCCTATATTTTCAATATCCATTAAACTAACAACCCTTATGAATACATTTATTTATGAATTTTAACAACTCCATGAGTTTCATTAAAATATACCTAACTATTTAGTGATATGATTATAGCACACAAACAAATGTCGGCTTCCACCTTATCCAAATTCAATTTGGGGAGGATTATCATCAGTTAGTTGACATGACAGTCTCCTTATGATTATTATATATAATTGATATAAATATCATCAGGGAAACATATATTTGATTATTGAATTCACTCAATGATTTATCTCATGATTTATCCTTTTTATTCAATTATTTTTGTGATATATAATGGTTTTATTAATACTCATGGTTTAAAAAAAAATTCTGTTTATTATTCATTTTTCAGCGATTATTATCATGTAAAAGTTTTACAATTAACAATGTGTTTTCAAATATATCCACTATTTTATGTTAGATGCAGATATATTAACTAATACGTTCAAATATTAGACAAGAATATATATGTAATTAAATAAAAATATACATAAAAACAATAGTGTCTAACACCAAACCACAACATTTATATTCAGTACATGGATCGACCTCAAAATACATTAAATCTAGATACTAAACTCCAATAAATATCACATGTTTCATACGTTGAAATCATTACCCATTGATATATTGCTGTGGTTTCGATCCAACTATAGATTAGTATAGTCAAGATAACACTAGTAGAAGAAAAAATAATACATTACTAACAATATTCTAAACTATTTTCAAAAAACAAATAAATGTTCATGTTTATTATATAAATAGAATCTGCACATATAAAATATTTCATCACATTTTATTATACTCATGAAATTTATCAAACAATTCTATTATACTGTGTAAAAAACAGTATTTCCTACAAAATTGATTATTTTTAACATTAACATGAATAACATTTAAATATTAGATATGGTTTGATAATAAATTCTTTAATGTTGACTCCATGAATCGTATTTTGATCAATTCAGGCAATAATATGGTATAACATCATAATTTAAAGACAATAATATAGAAATTGAAATATATTAGGATCCATGATATTGTAAATAAATAAATTACATTATTTCCTTCCTCATGAGATCTTTCACCATCCAATTTCATCTAAAAATGATCTATTTATAAATGATATTCTATATACATCCTACTTACCGAGCGTGGGAAATAAATGTTGGGCACTATAATGTCGCTTGACTGATTTAAACAGAACGTAATATTGACTATTTTGGATCCTTCTATATTATACGATTAGGGGAAATATTCTATGATATATTATGAAAATTATCATTATATTGATGTAAACATAGGTTTTAAATCATGTCACATGACTAATAGAGATCCAAAAAAATACAACCCCCATTCAGAGTTTATGATTTCCATTAATATATTCAATTTTATTATAGTTTAATTATTTTTTATTCTTCTTCTATAAACCGTTATGTTACTGGGATATCAAAAATAAATTTTCAAGAAAAATATAACATTAATTAATATATTTTATTCCATTAAAATGATTCTCCACTTTTTATATTATTTTGATTTCATGGTTTCATATCTATGGATTTCTTTAATTTCGAATTGTAATGGTTTCTTTCTATTCATGTGGTTTTTAAATCTATATATATAGAGGGTACCAATATGTTTATTTTATGGCATGGATTTTTAGAACATAGTAATACAATAATAATTCATTATGTGTTGAAATTTATACGAATATTTTTTTTGTGTTTCGTCTTTGTACAATATCGTAAATTATTTCAATGTGTCATTAAGTTATTTTAGTTTTGTTTGTTTAGTATGATATCCCTAATATAATTATTGATTACATTTTTGTAATGAATTCATTATAATTTGTTATTAGGAAACCTATCAATTACGAACTATTATTCTGTTACAATTAGTTTTTCTTTCTATAAATCCATATAGATATATAATTCCATATAGATAAGGATTATGTTAAATTTGATCATACGTATCATATTTGAATTTTTAAATTAGTTTTTCTGAATCCAATAATGATATATATGTGGAAACCCATATCATGGATTTTGTAAATGAAGAGGTTTTTAACCAAATGACATCATGTTTCCGGACCATTCTAGGAAGACCTGTAACAAAATCCATTGTTATTTGATCATATTTCCACACTAGGATTGTAAATGATTGTAACATACCAGCTAGTCTCTGATGCTCCTTTTTAACCCACTGACAAGTTAATCACCTGAAGACGAACTCAACCACCTTCCTTTTTCATGTCGCTCCACAAAAATTGTGACTTCAATTCCTTATAAATATTTTGTTTACCTGGATGTATTGTGCATCGATAATGGTGGTAAGCATGAAGATTTTTTTCCTAAAAAAAACCCTAGGTACAACCATATGATCTTTGAAAGAAAAAAATGAACCCCCATTAAGTTTCCACCCATCAATGGTCTTCCCGCCATTGGGTTTTGAACTTATAACTAGACATTCTGGATCATATGATTGTGCATCTTTGATCATTTTTACTAAATTAGGAACAAGTGTAGCTGAAAAGAAAACCACCACATAACCTCGGTCTTCACATTCTACATGCATGTCTACAATGATCGACATCAACTACCATTCATCTGATGCTTTCATCGCCAACTGCCCATATGACATTCTACTCAATGCATCCACCATCGAATTTCCATTCTCGAGTGTGTACATCAAGTCAATGTCAAAAATTTGGAGATAATATGCCAATCTATTTTGTCTCAAATTCAAATCCACCTGTGTGAAAATTTGTTTCAAGACTTTTTTTATCTGTAAACATTGTAAATTTCTCACCAAATGGATAATGTCTCTATGTTTTAATACCATGGATAACTGTAGCTTACTCCAAATCGTTTATTTGGTATTTCTTATCATGAACCCTTAACTTCCTTGAACTATAAGAAACCACATGATATTAGAGAATGAGAATATAACCCCACCCTTATCTCAAAGACTCACAATCCACCACATAAACTTTTCATGATTTTGGAAATATCATGATAGGTGCCAATGAAATCCAAACATTCGGTTTCTAGAATGACTTCTTGCATTCCTCTATCAATTGGAATAGATAATTCTTCTTTGTAGTACTTATCATTGGTTAAACAAGTCATGAAAAATCACACACATAGCGTCGGTAGTAACCTGCTAGTCCAAGAAAACTTTGTTTCTCGAAAACATTCTTCTATGGTTTCCAAAAGATATCGAATTATATCTTTTTAGGATAAAAAAAACACATTTCTCAGAAATGTCATTTCTAAGAATATGTACTTCCAGTATCCAAAAATCAATCATTGATAATTTGTCATGCAAACGATGATCTCTAAATAGTTGTAAGACTATTTCGAAGTGCACCTCATGATTATCCCTTGCCTTTGAATAGACGAATGTGTTTCCCACAAACACCAACACAAATGAACCCAGATTTTGTTGAAATATCTGATTCATCAATTTCATGAAGACCACATGTGAATTTCAAAGACCAAAAGGAATGAGTACATATTCATATAGTCCATATCTAATTATGAATGTTTCCATTAGAATATCCTCTTCCCTAACTCTTAATTGGTGTTATCCATATCTCAAATCAGTCTTGGAGAACCACTGATCTTCACATAATTGATCGTATAGAACATCAATGTGTGGAAGTGGATATCTTTTTTTATCGTATCTTGGTTAAGAATATGATGATCAATGCACAACCAAAGAGTTCCGCCTGCCTTATTTATGAACAAAACATGTGTTGATCACAGAGAGAACATGGTCGAAGGAAACACTTGATTACCATATCCTCTAACTTTAATTTCAATTGCCATAACACTTCTTGTTACATCCTATAAGATGGAATGGAAATAAAACTCGTCCCCATAACGAGATCAATCGGAAACACCACTTCCCTTAGAGGGGGGAACATTGAGAAGTTCTAGGGAAAGTCATCAGCAAATTTATCCACAGTAGCTGGAAAAACATATTCCTTGATCTCTTCCATTGATTCCAATTTCAACACTGCTAACTAGTAAGAGATCGTTTCCTCCATTTTTTCCAACAATCTCTTTTCAGCCTTCTTTACAGTCCCTTATACTCTAATGAGATGGTTGATTCTTTCCTCAGTTATGAAACTAATTTTTCTCATATAATAGTCAATTTTATCCTTGAATATTTTCAGCAAATCCATACTCAGGATTATATCATAGAAATCCATATCCAACATTGAGAAGTCCCATTTTAACTCAAATCCATCAACAGTTTTAACACATGATCTATACACAATGGATTGAAATTATCTTTCACCGAGAGGAGTTCTCATTTTGAAAATAGTTGGAATCATTTACTATATTAAATATTTAATTACAAAAAAATGAGATGAAATGAAGGAATGTGATGCAAGAGTATAAAACAATACTTGGAAAATAGTAGAATTCAAAACAATCATACCCCTCATTGTAGATATTTCATCCCGATCATCGACAATCATCTACTCAGATCCTTACAATTTATTCATTAATACATTCTTCTCCTTGTTTCCTTATAGAGGCTATCTTGGTTGAGGAGTCATGGTATTTCTAGAATCCCCATCGCTAGCTCTGCTGAGCTGATGAGACTGATTCTTCTATCCTCGTCCAGTCAAAGCATATGATGTTTGTGAAAACTGAGAGCTATCTCAAGCACCTGACTTTAGAGGACTCTAACAACAGAACTAGTGATGTCCCATATAATTTAAATAATTACATTATCTAGGGTGTGTCATATAATATCTCTTTATGTGTTCAATAAAACCACATTGAAAACAACAAGCTTTTCTCTATAGTCATGGAGGATGGTTTACTGATCCAGCCGTCTGGTTCGGATTTCCACTTGCATCTTGGAAAATGGTGTCCCATTTCAACTTCTTCATATCGGCTATGTTCCCAATGTTTATTGTATGTATCATCATACCTCCTACCATAGATCCCAAGATATCTTGTTCCGACACTGTCACTCTATTTACCATATTTGTATAATATGTAATACAAAGAACTACTATAATTGATCGAATCTCTTGTCATAGCCTTGATTCAAAGATGCATACCATCTAAGAGGCACTTGACATAACTTCTGGTGGAAATCACACTATGTTCTAGAACATATTATCAAACTCTGTGACAAAGAGACTCTCTTCATTCAGGTTGAAGAAGTCTGTCGTTTTCTGGATCTTGGACATGTGATGATTGAATTGTTTGTTGATCAATTCCTCAAAATCCTCCCATGTAAGGCCTTCATCTAATTTAGACCATGCCGCTAAATTACAACATTGAAATTCATGAACCTCGATCATTTACATAACAAGTTTGACCATTTTCTCATCCTGTGTGATGATGAAGTTGAAGATACAATTCATCCTATATCGCCACACCTACGCCTTCTTGGGGTCAGAATCATCCTGAAAATTAGGTGGATTTTGCATCATGAACTAGATGGTATGATCCATATGTCGTGACTCTTTCTTCCGGTTCCCTGTGTCCACATCTTGAAAGCATGGAAAATACTCTTAAACACCTCTTGTTTCACATGTAGTTTAGGGGAAACCACATTCTCTATAGCTTCTTCGGGTTGGTTTCAACGACACCTTCTAGGTTCCATTTTCAAAATTAAAAATAAAATCCAACAATATCACTCTATAGAAATAGTTAGATTATCATTTCAAATTATATCACATCATCAATCACAACATTGTTTCCCAAATAAACATTATTCCCATGTTCAACCATTTTTTCAAACACTACACAAGTTTTTAAAAATTAAACCATTTTCAAAATACGATAAGCATTCAATTTTTCGAAATCATTCCTTTGAAACCCAAATCCATACTTTTTAAAAAATTAACACTTTTTTGTCAACATGAATCATTCCCCAAAATTATGTATGCACTCCTTGTAAGAAGTAATTCATCTACAATGCACGTCATTCTTGTCTCATTCGATAAACCCTTAATAATGAGATTTCAAAAAACTAGAAGTAACTCCAAACACTTGTTTACCAAAATCCCTAGTAACATGAATTTCAGTATATAAGTGTTTGCTACATCCTTTTATTCTATACATTTCACATTCTGACGATCCTAATCTATTATAATATTACCACCCAAGGACTAGACATGAAGGGATTTCATCTCCAAAACTAGGAAAATTGATGACTACATGTTAATCACGGACCCAACAAGCTGATTCTATTTATAATAAGCCACCATTTCTCATTGGATTGATAGTAAAACGATTGATAACCAGGTCTTAAGAGAGATCCCCAAGATTCTAATTGATGATAATAACGGACGAAGGGATTCAAATACTTTTGGGGGATGATTTACCCTTCAAATATAAATAAATAAAATCTAAAAACCATAACCAAACATTCATTATATTATGGTTGAATGAATGAAAGAAAACTCAATAACTTCATGTATCTCAAAACCACATCAAAGTAAGAAATAGAGGAAGAATAACCAAGTATCAAAGTATATTGTGGATAAACTACTCAATAATCTACAAAGTCCTAAAGAATCCATACTCCACATGCTCCAAGATCCACAATATATGAACAACCTTAACATCAATAGGTAGTGATAATCATGTGTGAAACATTACCTTTTCCAATGTCCTAGAAGATAGAATTTTCCAAAGCACTGAAGTGTGAAATTAGGGGTGAGTATAAAACTTATTATGTTTTCCCCAATGACATCTCTACTCATTCTACTAGGATATAAGAGTTTGAAAAAATTATATAAAACAATTTATATAAAACAATTTCTCAAAAAATGTTTATAACTAAATATAAAAGATTTTCCAAAACCATCATTACCAAAAGCATACATGTTCAAATGAAACAAATTTTCCCAGTATGATATTTTTACAGAAAATAACTATACCATTTCCCAATAACCTTTTCATGGAAAACCCAAAACATTCCTCAAATTGATGAAACCAACCATTCATGCTATGTTATGATAGTTCCATACTCATTATTGGTTTCTCATCGGTCTACCAAATCATCAAAAGGTAATTGTTTCCCATGTTCCATTAACCCTTTGGCATAGATCACAAGGTCATATTCCAACCAATTCTAGTATATGAAATATGAACATACACCACATATTCCCAACGATCAAGCCATAACAAGCATTTCCATAAAAACACTTTTTTATTCAAAACCAATTCTGTCAAAACCATTTTAATGCCAAACCATTTAAATTCAAAACCATTTCAATAAAATTAAATTTTTTATGATAAATATTTCTATTTAAACCCCTTTTTAATCAACCATTTAGAAATTATAGAAAATTCATTGTTTAAAATCATCATTTTAAATTCATAAATATAAACCCCCTTTGGACAACTATTCACCAAGACACACAATTTCTCAAAAACCATAAATCATATCATCTGATGATTTTTTCATGAATTTCAAAATATATTAATCAATATAAATCTAAAAAAATCAATTCTCACCATGGGATTTGAGAGACCATCTTTCTACCTCGATGTTTTAGAGGAAACATTGACAACATGTGAAGAACGCATTAGAAAGAGGGTAAATTTTCCATGAACGACAATAGTTATCTAACCATATTAATATCACAAATCAAAATTAAATTATTTGGAATCCAAAAATGTATATATACACACAATAGGTTCAGATATGAGAAATAATGGACATCAAAGATGTAGATATAAGAAGATCAATGAAAATGAGAGCAATCAGGAAAGAATGATGACATTCCTCAAGAATCAAATCAAGATTCCAAGAAGGCTGCATAGATCTATTTCTATATCATAAAAAAAACACTCTATATATCCTTTATTGACGTTAAAAAACATATATATACCCAAAATGTGTGTAGATATAAGATAATTATAAGAAGAGAAGGAGGAGTTTGCATAAAATAGAAAAGAACCAAGAAGATCAGCACTTAACCTAAGAATAGGGCATGAAATCACCAAGGGAAGGATCTCTGATGGATCCATCTAGTGTGGGGAGGGTTACCCAGCCTTCTAGGGAGAGTAATATCGAAATATAGGTGTTTTAAAGCCAAAAAGAAATATATAGAGCAAAAATAATTATGCTCCTTGATAATAGGATATTGATTTGACCTATGTGCTATGTTTGGCCACATAGTTTTGGCCAAACGTGTATAGATCATGTGAAATTATTTTTTTTCCCAACACTACTTATAAAATCCCCCAACTCTCCCATCCTTCACTTTTACCATTTTAATGGAAACACATTTTTTATGGAAACTTCCCACTTTTTGGAAACATCCAACTTTATGGAAACAACCCACTTTATGGAAACACCCCACTTTATGGAAACAACAAAAATTATGTACCACCCAACATTATGTAAACTCTATATATTATGTAAACTCTTTGTTTTATAAAAAATATCTATTTTATGTACACTCTCTATTTTATGGAAACCAAATCCATGACACACCATTTAAAAAAACATGAGGAAAGGTTTTATGTATCCAAAACAGGGGGTACTACAGATAATATATGTGAACATTCCAACATATTAAAATGAATAATAGTGCATAAAAAATTTAGTTATATAATATAGAAATTGATATCTCACTATAGTAGAGATTATTCTACATTCATCCCCGTTAAAATATTAGATATGCATATACTACGGAAATAATTCATTATGTAGAATGATTTGTCCAGAATAATTACATAGCAATATAAATATTACACTACAGAGGGTTGTATATGGAATATAAAATATATATTATTTGACCATATAAAACAATGAAACATATGGTAAACTACCACACCAAAATGATTTCATTCTTAAAAAGGACTAATGAAGGAAAATCATTTTTTCGTTGTGGAGAGGATAATTTGGTAAATTCAATGTTCATTATATATTAATCATATAGAGGATAAAATTTATTGTGTTATTACTCAATAAATATTATATAGTTTTTAGATTTTTTTTTCAAAATATAATCATGATATAAAAGATTGTGGTGTTGGGGTGGGATATCTTGTTTTTGAGGAATTTGATCATTAATTCTGAATTGAAAATATATTAGATGTTTGGGGGTGTGTTAAATTTGATCATGAAAAAATACAAACATAATGGGAGAGGTATATCAATTTATCATTCCAAGTAATTTTTATAAATAATAAATTGATTAGTTTTATAATTTCTAATATCATATTAAACAACTATTTATATTAAGAGAATGTTTTTATAAAGATATTGATAATCACTCAATATATGGAAGAGGGGGATTTTCAGGATGAATGACAAATGATACAATGTTTTTAAATAATTAAGTATTTTATAATTATCTTAAAATACTGATTATAATAATGTAAAATAAATAGTGTTCATTTGAAAATATCATTCAATATTGATCTATATAATAAATATGAGTTATCACTATAATATTATATTTTATTACTATTGACCTACCTTTTTATTTGAAATCTTTATCCAACATAGAAACATTCAATTTCATATCTAAAGAGGTTGTAGAACTGGGATGTCTAGATGTCTCCAATTATAAATGTTTTCATTTACTATCTAATAGAAACAAATAAAAAATAATGACAAAGTTGATATAATTCCATTCATGTAAACACTTTAAAGATGAACCATGTAAAATAAACATGTTTATGGTGTTCACATTCCAATATTTGAGTTTAATGAAAATTAAGTTTCAAAATATCCCTTCTATCAACACAAAATCATAATTTAATCCAGATATAAAAATAAATTAAATCAATATAATTCACACCAGCACCTCTCAATGTTCATATCAATTCCAATTTAAAATACGTGATCTCAAATCCTAATTATTTCTTGTATGTACAACAGAAAATAATTGTTTTGGAATTATATTATTAAGGAATATGAATTTCCCACATTTTATGGATGGAACTATTATATTTTTGTATATATAATGATTTTTTATTTTAGGTATCTCAAAATTGAAGTATTCCCATTTATGACACATTGCATACATGTACATTATCAAATAGAATAAAAAATTATATAAGATAAAAAATGGTTGTTGAAAGATAATTCTATGGAAAAAATTTATTTACCACTAGAACATATTATTAAAAATTATATGATGATGATTTAAAATTTAGTTTATGATTAGATGTTAGTAGAATCACTTTAATGTGATAGAAGATGACTGAAAAGTAATCATTTATATGTCACTGGTATTTCAAAAAATATTATGGTTTATGAAAAATAATATTAGTCAAAAATTGGATGGTTTATCAAAATTTGTTATGTAAATTATTTTTGATATATTTATAATTAGTAAATATTTTATGGATACACATGTTTTATGGAAAACAATATCATCATCGACTCTTATATAAAATCCTAAATTACCATTACTATAATAGATGAATCACAGTGAGTTTTCTATGGATTATATACTAAAAAACTATTCACTTATGAGTTATTTTTTAAAGCATAATTCCATTTAGAATAATAAATTAAAATTATTCAATTAAAATATAATAACAAATAGAAATTATATGATTCTGAAAATGCGGATAATGAATTTTATGATTTATTCAAACTTATTGAATGGGAATGTATACTAGGTAAATGGGGACATGTGTTTAGGAAATGATTTCAGAGATTCTATTATATAATAGATAGATACATAAATTATATATATTAATAAATATGTGATAATGGAAATGTTGATGCGGAATTCACATCAAACCTGAAGAATTCATTACCCATTATAATACTGTTAAATTATTGGTATTGAAATGGAATGATAATTTATTGGATAATGTTTTTTAAGGATAAAAAAATTATAAATATGATCCACTAAAAATAAAAAAATGGTTTCTATAGGTTTTTGAATATGATGTAATGATACATATTAAATATATAAAAATTTATTTTTATGATGATAATGATCTATAAGATGGACATTATAACATTCAAGAGTAGTTGGATTATTTTCATGATGAAAAT
The DNA here is from genome assembly GCA_963277665.1 of Viscum album. Classification (NCBI taxonomy): domain Eukaryota; kingdom Viridiplantae; phylum Streptophyta; class Magnoliopsida; order Santalales; family Viscaceae; genus Viscum; species Viscum album. Next base: position 1,575,248,401 of record OY728165.1, on the reverse strand, counting down.
TATTTAAAAATAAACTATATTTGGAAACATATTCGCACAACATGGGAGTCGTCATGATTCTTTCATGGACATATAAGTGATGTTTATTATCCTATAAATTTTGTTAAAGAGTATGGATATTTTTTAGTAATATATAATGATTATTATAATCATCAATTTATTATTCGTAAAAATATTAGATAATTGATTATATTATTTTTTCTATTAATAATAATGTAAGGGGGATTAAAAATCAATAAGAATAATTTTGGACCTTATAGATCTAATATGATCTATCTATAGAATTGAGGGCTCCATTAATAGTGTCCTATTAAGAAAATATCAATTGAGGTCTTAAAATATTGGTTAAGGCTAGTCATAATAACATTCCGTGAAAATAATACTGATAAAATACAATTTTTGTTATGAAAAATTATTATTATCCTTAATGGTGAAAATAAAATACAATGTATTTATGTATTAAGAACATATTTGACAAGTTAAATAAAAATATTTCCCAATTAATGGGAACTTATCGATAATCAAGTAATTTTTAAAATGCTTGATATATATGGATAATGAAAATAATAAGACATTTCGATTGATGGAATGCGATTTTTATGTTTTTTAATATGTTTGATTACTCTAATCATTTAGGTAAATGAAAAATATAATCTATTAGAATGATGGAATGTGTAGTTGTACCTCCTCATTATAATCATGATTAATATTATTATATGGTTTCTTTTTAAAATATTTAATGAATGAACATAATATATCTAATTTTAGTAATTTAATAGGGTCATATTATTCTGGAGGATGAAAATAAATGGATACATTATAATATATTATGGTTCCCTCATATAAGTATTTTTATCTTATTGATGTAGAATATTTTTAATTAATGGATTTTTTAAAAAAATAGTATGAGAGAAACGAAATTATGAACTCATATTAGAATTAATATGTTTAAAAATGATATAATTATAAGGTAATCTAGTTAGAAATATCCATTATAAATAAAATGAATAATATTTACATTTTTTATGGTGATATTTCAAATTAAAAAATGTACAATATGAACTTGTTTAATAATATTTATTCGATAGTGGATGTTACTTTGTTCCTTATAAATGATGGATCATTTATGATTAAATAAAGTGGAAATACATTACTCGTTGGGGAATAATTGAATCATGATGATTATATTTATTTATTTTGGAAATTTTCACATTTTATATAGATGTATATAACATTTTGAGTCGTGTTTTTGGTCTATATATAGTATTGTAGAGTCCCTTCGTTTTTAAACATGGAGAAAATATGATTTTTTAATTATTTTTTTTCATTTACGGTATAGTTTTATTAATAAAACCATTATAAATATGTTTTTCAAGTTAATATATTTTAATGTGATGATAGTAGGCTAGAGTGATGGCTCGGGGAGTTTCCTAGATGATAGTATAGGTTTTAGGAGAACCAGACCATACAATGACGTTCGCACCCGTTGCACACAGTTATTGAAAACCATGAGGGTCCGCCATGCATGACTAAATAGGTGTCTAGTTGTGGAGACACGATCTATGCACAGTCTATCAGACCATGTGGGTCAAACCATATTGTCTACACATTTTTGAGTTTTAGGTTTAATTTAATATAACTAAATTCATGGTTGAATGGAATTAATTAAATGTGTTGGGGGGGGGGGGGTTCCATAATTAATTTTTAGAGAATTTAACTAAATTTTGTAGATGTGGAGAAGTTATTTAATTAAATTAAGATATGAAGTATTAAATTTATTCTAAATGATGATGAGTTTGACATTTTATTTATTTAAATTTATATGAGTGAAATTTAATTAAATGACTTGTATACGAGGAGTTGGGGGTTATTAAAAAGATTATTATTTAATGGTAAAATTTAATTGATGAGTAAATGAGGATTTGGGGTTTCATTTAACTAAATCCATGGTCAAGAATAATTTAATTAGTCGATGAATAATAGGTTTTATTATCCAATTAAAATGAAGATGAGATGTTTTCTTTATATAATGTTGATGAGTTGGTGTTTTTAATTTAATTAAATTGTAATCAAGAAATTTAATAATATAACATGAATCATGATAATATATAATTAAATTTAGTTGTAATGAATTCAATTAAATTTTGAATAAAATGATGTTATGTATTTAAATTAAATATTGTTGAAATAATTTAACAATAATGAGTTGGACCATTAAATTAATTAAATTTGTTTGGAAATGAATTTAATTAATTGATGTGTTAAATGTGGACATGTTTTTTTCTCAAATTAAATCGAAGGTTAAGTTGGATTTAAGTAGTTGATGAAAAATGGGAGTTTAATATAATTAAATTTTATTCTAATAATTTAATTAAAAAACGTCAATTTTGGGGAATTATTTAATTAAATTAAGTTGGAATTAATTTAAATAAATGTAGAATATTGTGGTCTCTTGTATTTTTTTATTAAATTATTTTGAATGAAATTAGTTAATAATAATGTGTTAGAAAATTTATTTTATTAAATTATGTTGGAAAATAATTTAATTAAATCATGTGTTAAATTTGGAGTTGGTGTTTTATATAATAAAATTCAGGGTTAAGATTAATTTAATTATTTGATGAAAAATTATGGTTTTATATAATTAAATTATTTTAAGATAATTTAATTAAAAAATGATTATTTAGAGAATATATTTTTATAAATTCATTGGCGATGAATTTATATAAATGATATGTAATATGGGATTTGGCGTTTATTAGAGATGTGTTATATTAATGATTAAAAATAATTAAATAGTGGTTATTGTTATTATTAGCAATATAATGATTCTTATAATAATATAAAAAATTTATTTTATTTTGGTATAACAAGAGGGGGTTGCAAAAAACAATGATTGGGTGACCCATCAAAACATCAAATTTTGTTTTTAGCGGTTGTTTAAACCGCTGCAAAATCATTCTAGGACGATTTTGGAAAACCGTCGTTAAATCGTTTCTCAGGAAAATATTTAGTGGTGGTCTTTTAAAACCGTCGTAGAATGATTTAGTGGTGGGTTTTTAGTGGTGGTTTCAATCTTCACTAAATAGTTTTAATTTTTTTTAAATCTTATTTTTTATTATTTTTATTAATTTTTTAAATATTTTCGTAATTTATTTTTTTATTTTTTAATATATTATATTTTTATTTTTTTGTTAATTTTTTATTTATTTATTATAATTTATTAATTTATTTTCGTAATTTATTTATATATTTATTTATTTATTATTACCAAGATCATGCCCATCCATATGCGTAAGATCATGTCCATTAACAGGCCCATGCCATGGATAGAAATTCTGTATTGGGTGAGATTTGAACCACTTACCTCTTACTTATTCTCCAAAGACGTTAGAACCCAAGTAGGCTACTCATGTTATCAATAAATCAAATTTAATATACATATACAAATATATATTAATCGGAAAAATAAGTAATACATAACAAATAGATACAAACTAAATAATTATTAATCAATAATTATTAATCAATAATCCATAATTAATAATTACCCATTAATAAAATATTTTATATATTATATATCATATAATATATAATATATAATATATAACATATAATAAATAACTTATAATATATAATACATAATATATAATACATAATATACAATATACAATATACCATATATAATATATAATATATAAGCTATTATATATTATGTATTGAATTCCACATGGTGGATGATATATAACGTATAATATATAATACATAACATATAATATATAAGTAATATATAAATAATAAATTGATTAAAAAATAATTGAATATATGGTAAATAAATAGTAAATAAATTATACATTAATAAATAATAGATAAATACAGAAATAATAAATAAATAATAAATAATAAATAATAAATAATAAATTATAGATTATAAATAATAAATAACTAATAGTAAATAATTAATAATTAATAATTAATAATAACTAAAAATTAATAATCGAACATTTAGAATTATTAATTAGCAATTAGTATTTAATAATTAATCATTTATAAGTAATTAATAAATTATTACAAAATTGCTACAAAATAATTAATAATAAACTAATTAACCAGGAAAGCTCAGCTAGAGACAAAGTATCTGACCATTTATTAAAATATAGAAAAAGTACATCATACAAGCACTATAATCCAAAATAGAAAATTACATATCATAAAATCCATACACATCTCTATGTCCATCGCCATGTCTATGGTCGATTGCTTCATCTACGGTAGCCAACTCCCATTCTGAGATTTCATAATTCTTCAGAATCTTCAAATACTTTTGTGTGAGATTTATTTTCTCCATGTACAAAAACTCCTAAGAGGAATTCTTCCCTTTTCCATTGCTGATACAAGATCTGATATGCTTCAACTTCAGCAGAGAATAATAATCCTTCTGCTTCCTTCTTTTTGGTGTAGCGATCATAGCTCCCTCATTCCCTACCACATCCTTCTTTCCATGCTTAAAAATGTCACTATAAGAGATTCGAACTCGACCCCCATCATTCTCCTTCTCACAATCAGATATTCCACCCCCCCATTTCATAGGGATAATCATCTCCTTGTGGCCATCATTCACTCAATGCTCCTGCTCAACGTGACTGTTAGTATCAACCAGTGCTACACACTGCTATTGCGCCACAAGCTCATGACCTATAAGCATCCCTTTTTATAAAAACCCTTCTCCAGAAACAACATCCTAAGGAACCAAGCCAATCTACATGTTTCCACCTACACTCCTTGGGAGTTTCTCTTCATCATGAGAGAGTCTCCCATGATTCATGTCTTTCTCACAATGGCTTGAGCCCTACCCCCAACAACTTCTCAATCTTGCTGCCACTTTGATCAGAAATCTATCCCGGGCCCAGAACCCCACCCTCATTTAGTTCATCATCTTCAAGATACACCTATCCAGGAGACAACGCAGTGGCAACTCGATACAGACTCACTTCCAATTCCTCATTCACAAGATAAGCAAAACAGTTACTAACTTCAATACTCACCACTTGATGCATAGGTTGTGGCTTCAGCCCAAGTTAGGCCCTCACCCAGCCACCACATTCATCCAAGGACACTCCTGCCTGAAAATTCATAGTAGGTCCGTCGAAGGCCTCTTTACCCCCAATGAGTACAACTTCTTCATTCCCACTAGCCACCCCAGTAGATTGAAATATGTGTGTCACAGTAGTCTCCTAACCATCTTGAATGAGTCACACCAAGATCCCGCTGCAGCCTTCCAAACACCTCATCCACCCTCATATTCATAGACTTCCATCATTTCCCCCATTTGGTCACCATTCACTTGGTTGAGACTAGCTGGACAAGGTCCTGTCCATATTCCAGTACTCGGATCCTGCTCCCCTTGCTGAGATTTTAGTTCCACCAGAGCTGCAGCCTGTTGAGCTGAAACCATCTACGGAATCACCCTTCTTCCACTACAATCATCCATCAGATGCTCGGATTTGAGACACAGAGAGCATTAGTCAATGGAAGACTCAAAAAAAACTTATTGTTTATATCTAAACACCTCACTCATAGCAATGCAGATTAACGTGATCGGTGATTTGGATAAATCATCTTCTACTCTAATTCATGGTGAAACCGGGTGGCATACGTACCTAGTTTTACTATCCAAGCATATATAACGACAAACTAATATACCAAGAATGCAGATGATGCCAGGATTCTGAAAATGAAGCAGCAATTCCGGAAGTCTTACCCAAATTTCTGTGATCGAGGAGTCACGGTTCATGTGGTAGTCATAAGGCAATCAGAAGAGAATGAAGCGGGATCCATCAGAAGTGCGAGGGGGAGAGGACTAGGAAAAGATCAAATCTTCTTCTGACTCAAAGTGAACCCTTATGTGCATCAAATCAAGAAGACCCACAGTGGCACGCTCCTGTAGATTTCACAAATCGAAGATAAAGAGATCAAAATGATCCATAGGCGGTCATCGTTTCTTGAAGCGAGCAATTAAAGTCATACTCAGCAAGGAAGAGGTGTCGGTGAATTCTCGGGTTGTGATCGTGATATGTGGAATCCCATAATGCAACTCGGGAACATTGGGGTAGAGAAAAAATATCGGGAATAGAGGCAAGAAGTCAGTGTTTGAAAAGGGGAGGAAGCATCGATCACCAGTGGGCTGCGAAAATCCCTCCTCTACCAAGGGAGGAGGGATCTGCTCGGAGGCCATCACTGCCTACGGTGGCAATCACCATCCCCAAACCCTAGTTTCAAACGCCATCCCCGAACCCTAGTTTCAATCACCATCCGTCTCACAATCATTAACTAATTAATAAAAATTAAATATTGAATAATAAATAGATAAATAAATATTAAATAAATAAATAATAAATAAATAATGAATAAATAATAAATTAATAATTAGTAAGTTAAAAATAAATAATTAAATAAATTAATTAATTAATAATATATAATATATAATATACATAAAATAATAAATAATAAATAATAAATAATATTGAATAATGACTAAAAAATAAAAAATTACATAAATACATTAATAAATAGATAAATAAACAAATAATAATAAATAAATTAATAATTAATAATTAATAAGTAATATTAATTAAATATTAATAATTTTAAAATTAATAATTGTTATTTAATAATTAATATTTAACATCTATTATATAATATATAATATTAAATATTCAATATATAATATTTAATAAATTTTTAATACATAATTAATATTTAATTACTTAGTAATCAATAAATAAAAAATTGTAAATGATTAATAAATGAACAAAACTAATAAAAATATATTATTTAGTAAATTAAAAATAAATTAATAAATTATAAAGTATAAAAATATAGAAAAGAGAATAATGAGTAATGAATAAATTATAAATTATAAATTATAAATTATAAATTATAAATACATAAATACATAAATAAATGAATAGATAAATAAATAATAATTACTTAATTATTAACAGTAAATAATTAATAATGATTAATAATAGATTATTAATTATTAATAATTCTTTTATAATAAATAATAATTAATATCTAATATTTCATATTTAATATTAAATATTTAATATTTAATAAAAAAGATAAAAAAATTATTTAATAATTATTTAATAAGTAATTAATAAATATTGTATAACGAATAAATAAATAATTAATAATAATAAATAATAAATAAATAAATTATAAACTAATAATAAATAAATAATAATTAATTAATTAATTAATTAAAAAAATTATATTTAATGTGAACATAATAGCTAAATAATAAATAAATTAATTATTAAATAAATATTTAATATTAAATAAATAATAAATAATAAATAATAAATAATAAATAATTGAAAAGACAATAATAAATAAAAAATAAAAAATAATAATTAATAATAAATAAATAAATAAATAAAACATAAAACACTTAGAACGTTTGAAAGCCCTAAAAAAGGAAATAACAACAAAATATGATATGAGACTAAATTTTTAGTACCCCAACCAGTCAAATTGATGATCATGAAATGAGCATCGATATGATATGTGGTACATGACGAAAAAACACCTGGATCGAAATTTATGATGGTATGAATTTTAAGAAATCGGGGTCTGCAGCTAAAACAACTGTTTCGGCGGACATCTAGGCCATTTTGGAAGAATAAAAAGGTGTACAACAATCAACGAATGGGTAGTAGAGCTCAGCATCATAGAGCTCGTTCTATGCTTTGATTAGATATGTTGTAGAGCCTAAACGGATACCCAAATTAAAAATTATTGTCATTTGAAGTTCGAGTTCAATTTTTGACTTTTGAATTTTGAATATATATTTTTCCTCTGATTATAACATTCTTTAAATCTTCCTTGGTATTTTCTCAATTGATCGACATTTATTTTACTGATTGTGCAGATGAAATAGACTCTCATATTAGATGTCATGGTCATTTGATGCCTAAGATTATTCTTCTACTTATTGAAGATTTGTTTTCTGTTTAAAAATATTATTCACTAATAATTATAAATATTAATTAATAGAAATATTATAAATATTTAAAATTAAAAATAATAAGAAATATTTTATTATAAATAATACATTATAAATAATAAATAATAATTAATAATTAATAATTAATAATTAATAAATAATAATTTAAAAATAATAATTAATAAATAATAAATAATAAATAATAAATAACAAATAATAAGTAATAAATAATAAAATCATTTATTTTTAAAAAATTCATAAATTTGGCGGCAATTATTTATAAAAATCGCCATGAAAATTTTGAATTTTTTTCCCTAGAATACATATTAAAAAATTTAAAAAAAAATTAAAAAAATTTGGGGCTGTTTCTTCATGGCCGTTTTAAAAACCACCGATAAATATTTGATCAAAAATAATTTAGAGGTCATTTTTAAAATCGTCATGAAAATATGTCTGCTAAATGTTTTTTTCATTCAGTGCAACCTACTCTCGGCTCACCCATGGGTGGTGCCTAACACATTTTTCTCATCTCCCTCTCCTTGATTTGGTTTCTCATGGTCTCTTCATTGATGTTGTCTGTCTCAATAAGGTAATACTTTCTTCATGCATTTTGTTCATCACATTGACTATTTAGACTCTCCGTTGCCCGGTCTCCATTATGTAGAAATGCTATACTGAGGGATTAATTTAGTGTCTAATTTTCTCTAGACTATAGGTGCTGCAGATGATGTGTAGAGACGAATTGGTCAATATTCTGATAACCACTAGTGAAGGAAAAGTGTTTCGGCTGGATTTGGTTCACCACCATCATATTCTGGTTAAATTAAATAGTCGTTAATTGGTTATGAACTCATTATTTTGGGTCTTCTTGGCATGATGGAGTTGCATATATTTATTTCATTGTGAGTAGGTCCTCACTGCACTGATTGTGAGGGTCATTTGTTGTTGTTAGGTTTGGCTGTCACGACATGTCCCCCGGGGCTCGTGTCGTGACTACCCCAAGCCCACCTTTTAATTGCCAGGGACTGGCGACTAGCACCAATGGCATAATTCCCTAAAAGCAGGGAAGGCATTGCCTTTATAACTAGATAACACACACAACAGAGTACAAGCTAGAAGATAAACACTATGTAAATCTGTATAAAAAATAATGTTGAAAGTAGAGGGGCCGGAATACAAAAACAATAGGAAAATACAAGTACAACTAAAAAAACATACAACAGAAGAAAGGTAAAATAGCTGCTGAATAGTTCTCCGGGATTCCTACATGAAGGGTAGGTACAAATATCCTCCACAACACTCCACATCTCTCTGTCTCCTCCATGTACCTTCATGAAGTGTGGTCCACCTCCGAGCACCGTCCAGTCCTGGTAAAGTCATCCTCGGTTAGCGATGTCTGTCGTCTGCATCCAACACAACGATGTGCGGGCATAACCCGTCAGGGGTGCGTATAACGATACTCATTAGGGACCCCAAGACCCTCATGCTCTCACTGAATCCAACAAGGATAATCCAAAAAGTATGAATTCAACAGATAACCCCACTTAGGTATATTATCATACATATAACTAAGTTATCAAGTAATCCATCACAATCCGGAGGTAAAGACAAATGTTACTGACTCAAATCAACTATGATTTTTATTATCGAGACCTTGGATACTGGAGAAATCAATCTTTATCGAGTACAGTGGACCTTCCGTAACACCAAGGTGCTAACAAATAACTTCATACTGCTAAGGTACTCCTCCTGTCGAGTATCGTGGGTCTGCTGCATTACCAAGTCTCTCTCAACCGTGGGTTTTCCACATCACCAAGGCGCTCCCCCTCATACCCTGATGAGGTACTCCTCATGTCGAGTATCGTGGGTCTGCTGCGACACCAAGGCACTCCCCACTGCGGGTCTGTCGCGACACCACAGCGCTCCCTGCTGGGCTAGTAGAGTCACTCCAAGTCAAAATGGCCAGCATCAATTAGGTCTCAGCCAGATACTAGGTCACTGCACTACGCACGCATGCCTCCAGGAGGATCCACTGCACTATCTACTAGTTGATACTCCAATTTTCACGAAGTACCATGAAGAAGTATCTCAAAGTAACGCCACCTCATATGGGTTTCAACAAAACAAACGAAGCATCAATTAGATGCCTGGTCTATGAGTTATTATCTTTTTAGTCTTGGGGGCCCGGTTAGATTCGTGTATGATCCAAGATGACCATATCTCAACTATACCCCGAACTCTAGTACGGTATACTCAAAGGGACCATCTCTCTTCAAAAATACCATCGTCGATGACAGTTCGTCAAACTTTCATCTGATGCCAAATATTTGGCCAATGAAAGTAAATGGTCGGTAGTGGGCCCGGGTCCGGTCCGACCCAGTCAGAGTGACCTGGTCTATCCCAGTCTTGGCCAATCTTACCTAGGTCAACCCGATCACACCTGTTGGGTCTGGCCCAGCCCATTGTGTGGGCCTGCCTGTTAGGTTCGGCCTAACCCCCTGGGCCCATCCCAACACGCCACGTGGGCGGTTCGGCCCGGGCTCGGGGCCGGTTCGGCCTAGAGCATAGTGAGGGTATGGCCCAACACAACTCGGCCTGGAGGGAATGGTCGGGCCGGTTTGACTAGGGCACCGCGAGGGGGGCAGCGGGCCGGCTCGGGAAGCCGACACGGCTAGGGTCCGGGTTCGTCAGTGTGGCCAGCGCGGCTCGGGAAGTCGGGCGGCCGGGAGCCGGGAGGTAGCTTGGGAGGTCGGGTGGCCAGTGGCCGACGGGCTGGCTGGGGGGCGTGGCTGGGTGGCGGATGGGTAGGCCGGATCTACGCTGTTCAGGCCAGTGTGGGCCGGCGAGGATTCGGCAGGGGCACACATGAGGCCTACGGTGGTCGAGAGCCAGGCGGCACGTGCATGCTGGCGGGCGGTCGGGAGGCCGGCACGGCTTGGGCCTGTGGGTGGCGTGGTTCGACCTGAGGTGGTGAAGATGATTCAGTTAGAGCGTCGCATGGGTGGCACAGTTCACGGAGTCCACCCAATGCGTAGATATTGAATTCGTCATTTCGTCGCCTAATCTCCACACCGAAGATCATCACAAAACAAGAATAGCATAGGGGTATGACCTTGTTGGATTGGCCCACACCCTTCGCGTTTAGGATGGAATCAATTAGTTTTTAAGGTAGGTGAATGATGAACAATAACTCACACCAAAAAGGAAACATATCCTTGTTCTTCATTTTTGAATGAAAAGAATCACATGGCACTTGAAAGAAAATAACCATTACCTTGATCATTGGTCATCAATGAAGTCATGGGAAAGCAGATGGTGTTGTCTCCATTCGTCGCGTCTCCCACACACACCCAATCAGAAGCTCGTACGTCGTTTGTGGAGGATGCTCCACATCGGTAGGTGTCTGGGGAAGAAGTTCATAGAAGATCGTTTTTGGCGTTCTTCGTTGGGAGAACGCATTCATAATTCTTCATGTGAAGATGATGATCATCGTTGGAGAACTCCTTTTCTCCCAAGCTCTCCTCTCCCCAAAAATGAATAGATGTTCATAATAATATATTATAAAATCTATTATGTTGTAGGAAAGATTTCAAAATGTAAAACTAAACAATTGTTGGCACAATAAAAATAATGGGAGGATTTGGCACCATTAACTGGGTGTGTTGGAAAAATTAATGTGGGGGAAGCTCGATAGGATCCTCCACATTAAATATGGAAGGTTTGATAGGTTTTCCACTCCTCTCATTTAATAGGGGATGGGTGGTCCCCACCCCTATTATTCAAAATGGGAGGTTATGTGGTCTTAGGTGGTCCCCACCACATCAATCCTCACATGGGAGGTTGAGGCGTGGTGGTCCCCAGCACCATAACCTCTCATGGGAGGTTATGGCCTGGTGGTCCCTACTTCCACCCACCAAAAGCAGGTTATAGATCCATTGGGACCCACCTCCAAACACCAACATGGCGGCTCAAATAAAAATAACGTGAAGCTCACTTTCTTTTATTATTTTCCACAAAAACCCAAAAACTGACTTTTATTCTCAACTCACTATCGTCGAAGTGAAAGTCTTCTTAAGAAAATACCGGTATTGTGAGTTCAACGTAGTCCTAGGATTTCTATTTCGAGCATTGGTTCATAAGTCATAGAAATTTTCTCGTACGTATACTGATCGTATCTGAAAAAACGTCAGAAATTAAATCTTGACACACCGGGCCTTGGAATCATGCACCATCAATTTTCAGGGAGTCGTAAAATTAAAATGTATTAATTAAAAAAACGTCCAAAAAATTTCTAGGTCTTTACATTCTCCCCACCTCTGGGATTTACGTCCTTGAATGCTACAACTCGAACTATGGGAACAAGTGAGGGTACTGAGCATGAAACTAAGCATCCCCTCCGATTTCTCTCCTGAAGGTTCATGTGCTACCTACATACGTGCATCATAGGTATTGACCTTCCACTTAGGAACCACTCCAATCGATCCTTAATCTCCACTGGATCCTCCGTAAATGTTTCCCCGTCATGGACGTTCAACTCTCCCTGGTCGATGATGTGAGAAGGGTTGTACACATATCTCCTTAGTTGAGATACGTGGAAGACGTCTTGCACCCTGAGAAATTGAGGTGAAAGAGCTATGAGGTAATCCATCTCACCATCTCTACTAAGGACCTGAAATAGTTCAATAATTATTAGAGATAACTTTCCGCCTCGACCAAATCTCTGTTTTCCTCATCGTGGTGATACCCGTAGAAAGACGTGGTCTCCATCCTCGAATTCCAGTGGTCTTTGTCTCCTATCAGCATATGACTTCTTTTTTACTCTGTGCAGTCTTCATCCGCTCATAGATGATCTGCACCTTCTCTATGGTATCTCGTACCATCTCTGGTCTCACAAGGGATGACTCCCCTAGGTCATTCCCGCACAAAGGTTACCTGTAAGGTAGCCCGTATAATGCCTCAGAAGATGCCTTCCCTATGGTGGAGTGACAGTTGTTGTTGTATGAAAACTCCATAAAAGGTAATTGATCCTCCCAGTTGCAACCGAAGTTGAGGACACAAGAATGCAACATGTCCTCAAGGGTCTGAATAGTCCGCTCAGTCTGGCCATCCGTTTGTGGATGGAAGATGGTGCTCAAACGAAGCGGCATCCTGAAAGCCTCCAAAAACCCCTTCTATAGCCGAAAAGTAAACCTTGTGTCATGATCGTACACAGAAGATGATGATACTCCTTTTAGCCGCACAATCTCCAACACAAAGAGGCGTCCCAAGCTCTCTACTGAACCATACTCTCTGATCTGTTGGATGTGGGTCAATAGGGTGTGTCAATCAATGATTACACAAATCGTGTTGTGATCCCTGGATTTACGTGGAAGTCTTGACGTGAAGTCCCTAGATATCCCATTCTAGTTCCACTCTAAGTCCTCTAAAGTCTGAACCAAGCCTACTGGTACCTATTACTCTGCCTTCAATTGCTAACAGGTGAGGCATCGAGAGACAAACTCTTCTACTCTCATCTTCAAACCAGGCCACCCATGTTGTCATTGATGGTCCCGGTACATCTTCGCCACTCCTCAATTTACAGGTAATGAGGATGTGTGGAACACCCTCAACACTTTCTCCTGAAGTGAAACTGGTACCATGGTACATCCTATGAAAATAATGACATGCTCCCCACCTTCAGAAAATCCATAAGGTGCATCTCATGTGGATATCTTAGAATATCGTTCCTTGCATTTAGCGTCGACATGTTGTGCCTCCATGACTCGCTGAAGAAGTGGGGGAGTGACTGTAAGAGACTGTAGAAAGGATGCTCCGTCTCGGTCCACAAAGAATATCTGTAAATCAGCCAGCCGCTCTGCGTCCACTCCTAGCAACTGCATAACAGATCTCTTACTAAGTACATCTACTACAACATTCCCCTTCCTAAGAGTATAGACTATCTCGAAGTCATAGTCCTAGAGGAACTCAAACCAACGTCATTGTCTCGGGTTCAGGCCCTTATAAGATAATATATACCTAAGACTCTTGTGAAAAGAGTAAACTATAAAATGATCGCCCATCAAATAGTGTGGCCATATCTTCAAGGAAAAAACAACTGTTTCTAACTCAATGTCATGGGTAGCGTAGTTCTGCTCATGTTGTCTCAGCTGCTGAAAACCATATGTGATCACTGCTTGCTCCTACATTAGGACAGACCCGATTCTAGTCACCGATGTATTGCAGTAGACTATGTACCCTATGGCTTCCTTTGAAAGCATCAAGATAGGGACACTAGTCAGCCTCTACCTCAACTCTTTAATGCTCTGATGGCATCTCTCCAACCACATGATGGGTTTCCCCTTCTTCATCAAGACTGATAGTGGTAATGCAAATCTGGAGAGGTATGGAATGAATCTTCGGTAGTATCCATCCTAACCCAGGAAACTCCATACCTCTGTCACACTCTTGGGCGGCTACCAAGAATGTACGGCCACAATCTTCACTGGATCCACTCCAACTCCAGCCACTGAGATGACATGTCCTAGAATGTGAACCTCTCGGATCCAAAACTGGAACTTAGAGAAATTACCATAAAGCTGGTGTTCTCAAAGTGTGTCTATTACTACCCCCAAATGGTAGGCATGCTCCTCCTCAGTAGTTGAGTAGAACAATATTTTGTCGATGAAGACTACGAAAAGCAATCAATTTAACGAACCAAAATGTTGAATAAATTGCGTTTCTTAACTTTGTGTGTTTTTCTATTTTATAATCAACAAACTATTTCATTTAATAAAATGAGCATAATTAAAATAAGATCGTGGGGTTTTGACTGTTACATGACCATTGGTCAATATGAATCTTTGAAGCTAAATGTTTTGATTATTGTCTCTAAATACAAGTGAACTCGATTAATTAATATAGAAAGAAGATTTGATGGACTCATCTAATATTCTCGGGCTGATCAAATACCATCTGACAGAACTCGGGAATGAGGTATCACCTTTGGGATTTTCTCTGGACGAAATCCAAGCCGAACTTCATCATGTGAAACTAGAATAGAATCTCCTTCACGAGAAGATAAAGCGGATAGAAATCACTACTCAGGCAATGTTGTTCGAGCTTCCCCAAGATTCTATCACCCTAGCACACCTTACACTTAGGTCTTATGCTGTTATTATAAGGGGCTATGTAATGAGACCATAACTACATTGTGTAATCCTTTGTTTTAAATAAAAATTTTGATTTCTTCTTATGGTTAAGTTTGTGAATTTTCAAATTTCCGGCTAAATATAGTATGCATATTATTGATGAATTATAGAAGAAGAAGATATTTTAAAAATATTTATGTAAACCGTAAATATATAATAATGTGTAATGATTTCCAAAAAATATTCTTCTATAGCTTTGTTTAGTATGAAATTTAGAGTCTTATAAGATCAACCTAATTTTTGCTGTATAGTAAAATATGAAGAGTATTTTTATTCTTATTATTATTAATGTCACCAAATGGATTAAGTAACTTCACTTAAGATAGTATTAATATAATTTAGGCAACTTGATTATGTAATGTGATTAAAAAAAGGTAAATAACTGTTTTAGAAATTATTGGTTATCTAATAGTTTTTTTCGGGTGAATAGTGCTATTTATTTAGAAATCTAATTAAAATTAATTAAAAATTTATTTTCATAAAATGGAGTTCATTTTTGAAATCAAATCACTGATATTTGGTTAAAGTGAATTTTTGGGATTTTTCTTAAATAATTGAATTTTAGTGAATAGTGATTTTATTTAAAAATTTAATTAAAAATATTTAAAAAATTATTTTCATAAAATGGATTTCATTTTTCAAATTAGTGCATAGATATTTGGTTAAGGTGAAATTTTTGGATTTTTCTGAGAAAGTTGAATTTTTGGTGAATAGTAAAAATACAGTTTTTGAGTTTCGGGTATTTAATTACATCATTAGGGATGTATTATCTATAAAAATTTCTGGTAGAATTATTAATATTAAGATAAGGTATGAGGTTTCCTGAGTGGCCAATATCATGGGAAAATACCATGGGTATTCCCATGGTTTTTCCAATACCACCGATAAGGTGTCCCTAGGAAATTAATGTTTTGTCCATTCACTTATCTTAAAAATACCAAGACTTTACCTCATTCAATTCATTCCCAAATACTCACCAACGATGTTCTGGTATCTTTACCTCCCAAGGAGTTCTCCCAATGATCCCTCAAGCCTCCCAAGGTCCCGACCATCATGCTATCGAAGTTACTCTTCACGGTTAGGGATTCTTTCACAATCCCCTTTTAAGTCATGACATCCTTTATGTTGTGTCTTATATTTTCCATATATTTATGTTCAGGTTAGGTTCTTAGATGTTATCATTACTTTCCATTTCATGTCCAAATGTTGATTGACCCTTTCTTCTCACTTCAATATCATTTTGTAATTTTTTTGAGACGCCGTTAGGATGCCGAATTTCTCGTAAAAGAAATCACATCTTCTCTTTTATTTCATGTTTCCTCTTCATGTGGTATGTCATTAAAATATCCATACCATGATCGTATTAAGTACCCATACTGTATTATTAATTATTTATTAGTGGGTGAACCTTTACCACTCTCTTTTAAATTTTATTTAAAACCATGTTATATAGCTGTTATGATGTAGAATTTCATCTCAAAATTTCTATCTCTTTATCTCAAGAAATTACCTTGTTTTATTATTTCAATACCCAGAATTATTTCGTTTTTATGGGTTTTCATAAATATATAAATATGATATATTTGATTCTTTAATGGACATACATATAACCTTCACTTCTTTTCCATGGGTTATAAATGATATAATGATCTTATTTTTAAGAGCTTTTAAAACATCCCACTTTTGAAATTAACCCCATTTCTTTGATTATCAATGGGTTATTAATGAAATGTTTGAATATGATTTATGTGGCTCACATGTAATTAAATACATATTAAGGGTGCCCCCTGATACCTCTCCAATACATTGGGTAATGAATAAATCTATAGAGATGACAAGTTTTACGATATCTTTGTAAATAACCTTGGTAATTTTTATAAAACCTTTGGGATGGACCTTAGTGATATGTTAATGAATGTAAAAATGAAATGTTTTAGCCAAATATTCAAGTTATGTTCCACATTTGTTTATTTATGATATGATTATTCTTCTATTGCTCATGTATTCATGTTTTTATTCATGTTCTTATTGATATCACAATTACATTGACTCCCCCATTTACCCTTACTGGTCTTTCTACTCACCCTTTCTTTTTAATGTATTTCTCCAGGTTATGAGATGAAGTAATTCTACATAGGATGAACATATGATGAATCCTTACAAGTGGTTTAAAATAATGTTTTTTGTTGTTTTAATTTATTATTTTCTTGATTTCAAAGACACTAGAGTTTAAAGATCCTCTGTATGTAAAATGTAATGAAACGTTTTGTATTTAAAAGGAGGGATGTCATAGTTGGTATCAAAGGATAGTTTAGTTATTTAAGGAAACTTTGATATGAAAACATTAGGATGAACCCTATAGAAAATCTTAAATATATGAAATATTCTTGGTATTTTTGTGAGTATTGAGTAAGTGGTTTATCAAGACAATACGTCTCTATCTGGATTCGAGCAGGTAGAGGTGGATCTGGCACAAATGTACATAAGGGTAAAACTAGAAAACACTACTTTGAGATAGACTCAAGAAATAACTAGTACACGACAATGGGACATGTTGTACTCTGGGTTACAACAGTCCTGTGGGATATGATAGGTTAATCACAAGCTTTTTATGAATCATTATGAAGGAATTATATAAAAATGAAATTGTCTAAGAATGAAGTTTTAAGACATAAAATCCTTTTTAGTTAAAATATTCGTAAATGAAATAAGTTTCTCACAAAGGATATTTTTTTAAAATGTCCTCATCATCTAGGAATACTTTGACGTATTTCATGAGTTGTTACCCAGACCTCCCCCAGAATGAGAGGTAGAGTTTTCCATTGAACTCGTACCTGGATCTCATCCGATGTCAAAGACCCCCTATAGGATGGAAAATGTAAATCTAGAGGAATTAAAGAAACAACTCTGAGATATTTTGGAGAATAGATTTATCCCACCATGTGTGTCTCCTTGGGGAGCACCAGTTCTCTTAGTGAAGAAGAAGGATGGATCGATGTAGCTATGAATTAATTATAGAAAACTTAATGGGAACACAGTGAAGAACAAATACACTATTCCATGAATTGATGACTTATTTGACCAACTTCATGGGGCTCAATTGTTCTTTATGATTGATCTTTATTCTGGTTATCATCAATTGAGGGTGAAGAATTATGATATTCCAAAAAAAATCATTCCAATCATGATATGGGTATTATGAGTTTGATGATTTTCCCTTCAGACTGACTAATGCACCTATTATTTTTAAGGATCAATAATAAGGTGAGTTTGGATACTTATGTTATATCAAATTGATATCCTTTGAATAATAAAATGATTTTCTGATTAAATGATAAAGGTTATTTTGGATGAGGTTTTCTCTTTTGGGGTACTATATGCCTAAGGGAAATAAAATACTACGGGATTTGAATTAAATAGGAATGGTTGAATTTTTTTGTAAGAATTTATTTATTTATTGTGGACATATGGTGGTTTGGGTTATTATAGGAACATGATGAAACTAGTATAAAAAATATGTGAATATGTTTATTAAATGTTTTTATGAGTCTTTAATAATAGTCGATGTTATTTAGTGATAAATGTTATGATTTATTGAGGAAGACTATGTGATTAAATATTTTTAAGTTTTGGGTTCTAATCTTATTTTGGATGATTCTGAATATTTTAATGGATGATTGTGTATTTAATGGTCTTTGTGGATCTTTGGGAACTTTTTTTGAATTATGGAGATTAAAAGTCATTTTTCTTTTTATAAAGGGTTATCCTTTTTCGGAATTATAGGATCTTGTACAAACCATTTTAGTTTTAGAAGATGACTAAAGATAAGACAAAAAATATAGTTATTATTTTTTGGATTATGTGATTCTCTAAAAGATGATTCTTGTTCAGTTGATGAGACCAAGTCTTTTTGAATGCTCACTGTTTGGAAAAGAGATTAGTCATTGTGGAAACTTATTAAGGGATGAAACTCTACATGAAGGTAAGTATATTTCCTTATGTTTTAAATCTATGTGGTAAATTAATTCCTCAAAATTATGAAAATGAACGTAAAACATTAATGTTGTTGGTTTACGTTTCCTACTGGGTAATCAAAGACCGTTTAACACATCTTATGTTTGTGATCTTCTTGAGGTTAATTTTCTCATAATCATGTTTTCTATCACTCTCCATCTGAACATGATCCTTTTTTTCTCTCCCATATCAATTATTTCCTACATGGAATCCTAGTATGGGTTAACTACGATGACCTTTGAACTTCACTTGCATTCTTTTAAAGTAATAGTTTTTATGACTCCTTTTCTGATGTGGTACTTTCAATGAAATTTCCATGCCCAATTTTAAAATTGTGAGGACGCAATTTCTAAAGGGGGAAACAATGTAACGACCTGAAATTTTGAATAAATTTCATTTCCAAACATTGGGTGTTATTCTATTTTATACTCGTCAAAACAATTTCATTTAATAAAATGAGTATAATTGAAATAAGACAGGTGGGTTTCAACTGTTATATGATCGTTGGTCAATATGACTGTTGGAAATTAAATGTTGTGATTATTGTCTCTAAATACAATTGATCTTGATTAATTAATATAGAATGAAGATTCTATGGCCCCATCCCATAATCTTGGGCCGATCAAATCCCATCTGATGGAACTCGAGAAAGAGGTAGCACCTTTGAACTTTGATATGGACCAAACCCAAGCCAAACATTATCGTGTGAAGCTGGAACAGAATCACTTAAACGATAAATTCATGATGATAGAAATCACTAATTGGATAATGTTGTCCGATCCTCCCCAAGATTCTATAACCCGATCACACCGTACCCTTAGGTCCTATGCTGTTGTTATAAGGGGCTATGTAACGAGATTATAACTGCCTTGTGTAATCCTTTGTTTTAAATAAAAATTGTGATGTCTTTTTATGGTGAAGTTTGTGAATTTTCAAATGTCCGAATAAATATAGTATTCATATTATTGATGAATTCTAGATACAAATAATATTTTAAAATATTTATGTAAACCGTAAATATTTAATAATGTGTAATGATTTTCAAAAAATGGTCTTCTACAGCTGTGTTCATTATGAAATTTAGAGTCTAATATGATCAACTTAATTTTGGGTGTATAGTAAATTATGAATAGTGATTTTATGCCTATGATTATTTATGTGACTAAATGGATTAAGAAACATCACTTAAGAAAGTATTAATATAATTTAGGAAACTTTATTGTGTAATGTGATTAAATAAAATTGGTAAATATTTGTTTTAGATATTATTTGTTATGTAATATTTTTTTTCAGGTGAATAGTTTATTTTATTTAAAATTTTAATGAAAAATAATTAGAAATTTATTTTCATAAAATGGAGTACATTTTTGACATCAAAGCATCGATATTTGGTTATGGTGAATTTTTGGGATTTTTCTGAAATAGTAGAATTTTTAGTGAATAGTGTTTTTATTTAAAAATGTAATTAAAAATATATAGAAAATAATTTTCATTAAATGGATTTAATTTTTTAAATAAGAGAATCTATATTTGGTTAAGGTGAAATTTTGGGATTTTTATGAGAGTTGAATTTTCGGTGAATAGTGAAAATACAGTTTTTGAGATTCGGTTGTTTAATGACCCCATTAAGGATGTAATAATTATGAAATAATTCTGGTCGACTTATTAATATAAAATAAGGTATGAGGTGTCCCAAGTGGCCAATACCATGAGAAAATACCCTGGGAAATTACATGGTTTTTCCAATACCACCAATGAGGTGTCCCATGGAAATTAATGCTTTGTCCCCTCACTTGTCTTATAAATACCAAGACTTTCCCTCATTCATTTCATTTCCAAATTATACCCAATGATGTTATGGTATCTTTATCTCCGAATGATTCCTCCCAGTTTTCCCTCAAGCCACCCAAGGTCCCGAACATCAAGCATTCGATGTTACTCTTTAAGGTAAGGGATTCTTTCACCCTCCTCTTTTAAGTCATGACATCCTTTATGTCGTGTCTTGTATTTTACATATCATTATGTTGAGGGTATGTTATTATATGTTCTAATTACCGTCCATTTCATGTTCAAATGATGAGATACCCTTTCTTCTATCATAAATTTGTTTTCTAAATTTTTATGTGACGCCGTTAGGCTACTGAAATTCTCATAAAATAAATCGCATCTTCTCTTTTATTTCATTTTTATTTTCAGGTGGTATGTCGTTAAAATATTCATACAATGATATTATTCAGTACCCATACTTTATTATGAATTATTTATTAGTGGGTGACCCCTGTCTCCTCTCTTTTCAATGTTATTTAAAACCATGTTATATAGCCGTTACGCTGTAGAAATATCATATCAAAATTTCTATCTCTTTCTCTCAAGAAATTCCCTTGTTTATTTATGTGAATATCCAGACCAATTTAGTTTTTATGTGGGTTAATAATTATATAAATATGATATATTTGATTCCAGAATGGACATACATATAAACCTCACTCGTTTTCCCCAGGATATAAGTGATATAATGATCTTATTTTTATGATCTTTTAAAACGTCACAATTTTGAAATGAAACATATTTATTTTATTCTCATTGGGTTATTAATGAAATGTTTGAATATTATTCATATGTATCACATTTATGTAAATAAATATTAAGGGTGCGCCCTGATAGAGATCTAATGCATTGGGTAATGAATTAATCTCAAGAGATGACATGTTTTATGATAACTTGGTGAATAACCATGGTAATTTTTATGAAACCTTGGGGATGGACCTTGGTGATATGTTCATGAATGTCTAAAAGAATTATTTTAGATACATATTCAAGTTATGTTCCAAGTTCATGTCTTTATGATATGCATATTCTTCAATTGCTCATGTTTTCATGTTTTTATTCAAGTTCTTATTGATATCACAAGTACATTGACTCCCTTGTTTACCCTTACTGGGCTTTTTTCTCACCCTTTCCATTGAATGTATGTCTCCAGTGTAGAGACCAAAATCTTGGCGTACATGGACATTACATTAATTTTTCATAATACTTAATACATAACAAAACCAACACACAATGACCATAATAGTTTAGTGTCTTTGGAAACTCGGAACATAATCTTCTAATCGTGGTGAAAGATCTTGAACATCTACCATAATGAGCTTCCCCTTTTGTTTTCTTACCTAAAATTGTTCCTTAAATCCTGGGGACAAGAAAACATATAAAGGGTGAGCTCAGATGCTTAGTAAGGGT
Organism: Viscum album; assembly: GCA_963277665.1. Classification (NCBI taxonomy): domain Eukaryota; kingdom Viridiplantae; phylum Streptophyta; class Magnoliopsida; order Santalales; family Viscaceae; genus Viscum; species Viscum album. The sequence goes on along the minus strand of OY728165.1, from coordinate 1,575,225,952 downwards.
ATGCATGGAGAAAATAAAACAAATCATATACATTTGAACATAAATATGAACATAATGATTAAACATCAAAATCTTGAGCAATGGCATAAAATGTGGCAGTAAGTAAGGCATAGATCATAAAGAAACATTAATCATGATAAAATATAATGGGAATAAAACATAAAATTGTGGACAACCATTAAGAACATGATATGATTTCCATAGTATCCAAGCCATTGCTTCCAAAACCATCTTAGTGGACAATGTCCCTTTCTGAATCGAGTTCACTCCTCGTTCCGGTCCTCTAATACTGAACCAGATTAACTTACCATTCTAGAAATGTATATCTCATGAGATATAAATAATTACCCAATTAATTGGTGGGAGATTTTGGTCCCACCTATCTCATAATATACTCATTCTTACTTGTGCCACAATATAAACATAAATCATTCATAATAACCCAAAGAATAAAATGGGTTTCATAAACATCATCCCATCGTAACATAATCTGTATAAAACTAATGGATATCATTTAATCATAAGAACAGTGAAACCATATAAATCATAGATACATTATACATGAAGCATACATATATGAAATAATTTCATCTTAGATGGTAAATGTTTTTGATAAAACACTTTAAATGGATTCTTGAGCAAAATATCCTTTCTTCTTGAAAATCAATTTCTTTTCACAAAATTCCATGAAATTTTAAAAGAAAAAGATTTATTTGAGAATAATCATTAAATCTTATAGAGTATAGTTTATGAAAATAAGGTGTTATGAAATCGTAAAAATCCGTTCTTTCCGTATAACTTAAAAAAACATTCTCCTCCAACTTTTAACAGAAAAGTCAAAAAGTACCACGTATGGTAATCAAAAGAATGATTTCTTCCATAACAGAAAGTAAAAGTAAAAGAGGGGTAAACATGAATTTTAACATACATGGAAGAATATTAAACACTTTATGAAAAAAGTTTTTATGGACAATGGTGAAAAATATAACCCCAGTAAATACTTACGTATAAGCAATCTCGGATAAAAATGAGATTGAATAATTATCCCTTACCATTGGTCTGATATGTTTCGTATGTATCCGAACATCCTGTATAATGATTTAAATAATGTCATTGAATTATTAAATAATCATATTAATTGTTATGATATCATTTAGGGTTCACTTATGACATTATATAACCAGTTCTTTTGTAAATTCCATGTTAAAGCAGTGTTTTGGGTAAAATCGTTTTATTTATCGTACGTGTTTGGATTTGTTTTTCTTCATATTATTATTACTTATATCATGATTTAATTACTTACAGAATGTAAATAATGATTTATATATCATATATTTTTAGTATATATATATATAATAGATAGATAAATTAAATGAAATACACTGTTAATGGAGACGGTAGGCCGTACGTACGCATGAACGTTGTTTTCTTTTCCTTATTGACTTCAATGGAAGAAAGTAGATGAAATATTTATATATATATACATAATAAAGTATCTTTATAATTAATTATATTTCATTATTATTTATTATATATACTTTATAATCATTCATGAGTGGTTAACATGGAGAATTAATCTCATTTCGTCGTGGAGACGATAATCCGTACGTACGCACGAGTGATGATATGGTTCCCATAATGATTGAATTGAATTGGAGTGGATGATATAATATATCAGAATTATTATGATGTTATAATAACTATATATTTTTATTCTTTACAGCATTATACCCATCCATGTAATGTGGTGAGGGAAAAATATATTACACCACGGTGTGGAGATGGTATTTCGTACGTACGCATGCGCAGTGATTTCATTTTTTGTAGGATTAATAGAAGGTGAAATAGGGTTGTTTAATATTTGTAATAATATATACGTATATTATTTATACTTATGTAATAAATTTATTATGAAAAGAATAAATAAGAAGAAGTTGATGAAGAAAGAAACTTGAAAGAATCGGTAGAAGAGATTTCCTCTTCTTCGACGCACCTCTTCTTAACCTCCTCTTAGGGAACTAAATTTGGTCTTTAAAGAAAACCAGAACCTCTCTTAGGATTCTATATAAGTGGAGAAGTGAAATTGGAAGGGTTTTTCTGAGCTTGAAAGCTCAAATGTGAGTGAAGAAGAGAGGGAAGGAGGTTCCCTTATATAGGAGTAGAGAGGGGCACTTTTGGAAACCATAAAAATATTAATTAATAATAAAATGAAAACCCACATAAAAACCTCTAAAAATGATTCAATTAAAATATGAGATGATATTTGTTTGTAGTAAAATCAACCAATAAAATTTAAACATGTTTTATGTTTATTTTAAACCTTATCCACTTGATTTATCATTATTTAATCTATTGAATTTTAATTATTGTAATATAATTCTAAATTTTAAATAGATATAAATACATAATTTAAATTGGTAAATTTACAATAATTGGATAATTTAAAACCATTCAGACCATATAATTTTCAATTTGTAGTTTTCAAATATTTTTTTTATTTTTAAATAATTTAATTATATGTTATTTTTATAAAATATCAATAGTCTCAATTTTTACACTATTCATTATTTGAATTTAAATAAAATTCAAACAGATAATATGTTTGAACCAAAATATATAATAGATTTATAACATGTTATATTAATAAAAGAAATCATTGGGAACATTAATTAGTTCATATATTATTTATTTTATTTTTTTTAAAACCATTTATTTGGTATTTCTCTTAATAAAATAATTACTACAACATTTTTGTATAATTATTTAATATACTTATTTTTGCATAAAAATAAAAAATAAAATTTTATGATCAAGATAAATATAATACCTTTCATAATAATGTTATTACATGAATTTATCATCTTAAAATAAAAACATTTAAGTTGTTATATTTATTAAATTATGAAGGAGACATATTTGACATCATTTAAAATAAATAAATATAAATGTCCAAATCGGTTTTATAAGTCTCCAAATGGTCCACATATCAAACATTGGATGCTTATGGTATATATATACTTGACCAATAATTTTTGGTTGAGTTTCATGTCCTTTTGATAGGTATTGTTATCGTAATAAATACTATATTATTGATTTTTCACGAAATAAATAATTTCATCATCATTAATTTATAAGCTATTAACGTAATAGAATATTTATTAAAAAATTACAAATAAATTACCATGATAAATATAAACTTTTTAGCTTTCAAATGAGTATATATAATCTAATATATATTCTTTATATCCTTATATTAAAAATAATCTAATTATTAACGTTTGAGTGAGACATTTCACATTCCTTTAAATAAAGAAAATAAAAGGTCATAATCAAATACAAGTGGGATCCATTAAATTCCATTTCGACCCAAGTATGATTCAGCTTAAAATATAATCATCCAATTATATTAGGGGAAGTTTTAGGGTAATTTTATAATATTATATTTACCCTTAATTACCCGATTTACCTTTAACTATGGTATATAAAATATACCGTAGTCACTATTCATAATGACTAAAAATAAAATCTATCTTATTAACATATTTTGGAAATACTGATTCCAAATATGGAATCCATTTTTCCAAATTGAAATGACATAATTTTTAGATATTAATTTAAAATAAATCTCGTTGTTAAGAAAGCGAGTTTTAATAGTTAATACATTCCAAAAGATTGAAATGATTTTACCTATGAATTCAATGTAAAATAAATTCTAAAGACATAAATTATATTAAATGGTAAAAATTTATTATATTTATTCTTTAAAATAATTCAATATTATAATTTAACCATATACTAAATTGCGATGAAAAAAGTTGTTTTTAATTAAAATATAGCGTGTTTTTACTATTCATTAAAATATGAAAGTTATCAGAATAATATGAAAAATTTATCCAAAGTAAATTTTTATATCCTTATATCAAAGAAGAGTTTTATTTTTTCTAATTGAACTTATAAAAATGTCAAAAACTAGATTTAACGTGGGTGCGCCATCAAAAGGAGGCAAAACTACATTTTTTTAAAAATAGTTATTTTACTCAAAAAATTATTTTGTTCTCATACGATGTTCTAGAAAATGTCTAAGATGAATAATAATTTTATAAAATAAAAATTTTGTTAATACTATTCATAATGGTAAGTTCATAATAATATTATTACAATATATCATTGTCTAGTAAAACCCAGAATTGCGTACAACACACCCTATCGAGAAAGGACGTGATAGCGTGTAATGCAAGCCATGTCAGGGTTGTGTGTAGTGCAAGAATCCTTTGTTGTTTCGTATAACAGAATCCAACCATATTTCATTTATACATTGAATATATATATATATATAAACGCACTCAATGTTGCGTAGAATAACTACTATCAAACAAACATGAAATTGTGTGTAACACAATCCATGAATAGTGTTGTTTATACTGCAAGCTAATATGGTGTTGCGTATAGCACAAGATAATATTGTGGTTGCGTAAAACATAAGATATGAAAGAAATTAAAAATAATAATTCTCATAAAATCTCATGTTGTTACATTTTACCCCCCATAAAATGAATTTCACCCTCGAAATTAATCGGGGCTATAATTGGTTTTCTACTTAAATGTTTCTTTATAGAATCCCAAATCGTAAAAAGGAATACTAAAACATAATTTTAAAAAGTTATGTATGAAACATAATGGTTACCCAAATAAACTCATCACTAGGTTTCCAAATATAAGAACATAGGTGAAGATATGGATATGGAAGAGAAATTTAACCATCATGTTCTGATAGAGAGTGGTAGAGGACATGGCTAGGATAAAGCCAACAGTCAGAAAGCCATAAATTTGTGATGATATAAGGTACCATATGATTCATCAGATATGAGAGCACTAGGAAAACATTTTTGGATTTCAATATCATTTCCCTAAAGGCGAAACTTTTGAATTAGAAGAAATACTTACTTGATTTCTGTGTAATATCATAGTTCGTCATCCTATGAACAATTTCCACTTCATCTCTTATTTAAATAAATGAAGTTGAATTTTTCATTCTCGAAGTGTCAGCGGATCATGCGATAGAAATATAGGTCATTCCATGTGCCTCTATCACAAGTTATTAAATATACATAAGTCCAAATATGCTAAGATTAATCGTATATGGTTCTTAAAATAGACTTATACTTCATATATCATAACACATAATAAATTAAAACTAATTTATAATAACCATGGACTTCTTGTAGGCCAGTGGTAGGCGATAAGGGCCTGTCACACTTCGGGTGTGAGTTTGATTCCCACAGCCTTGTCCGACGTGACGGGTTGTCGCCCGTCCTGTAGGTTGTCCATTTTTCTAAAACTATAATATTTTAACATGACAAAAATTATATCAAAAAAAAGTTCGAGCCTTAAACAATACTATCTTATGTCTAACTTAATTCATTCCAATCTTTGGGCTTATCCAAAATAGCTCTGTCCGAGTTCATTGTATAAAGAAAGAAATTACTAGAAATGTCATCAACTGAACATGTGAATACCATCATTTACCCCTCATATATCACAAGATATATCTTGTTGATCGCATTAAAAAATTGTGAATACATTAATCTTATATTCTCTTGCAACATGAATTACTGTAGAACCTTAGTGAAAACATGAATGCGGTAAAAAGTTATCTCTTTCCACATACAAAAATCCCAAAAATTCTATATACTCAAACCAGGATATCACTTTGTCCTTATATTAGTCATGAGATCATGAATACTATAAAACATATTCTTTTCTCATTATCCCTTCCTTATGTTCATATCAACTACTTTCCAAAAATATTTCAATCATTTTACATGGTTACTGATTCCATATTCTTATGGAAAACCACAATAGACCAATACATAGATATTGCAATATACCATAAAATTACTTCAACAACATTATTCTTGAATACCAATACATAAGCACTTCAATCTATCCTATTCAATGATTGTCATGGAATAAGTGCTCCCTTGATGTAGAAGTAACCTCTTAGGGTAGGTAATTGAGTCGAGTAATGCCCATGTTCTCCACAGATAAGACATTGTACTCCATAACAGTATATCACTCTATAACCCTTCTATCCACATAGATAACATCTTCCCCTCCATTTGATGTATTTATAAATTTTTTTTCCCTTCTTTAGAAATATCAATCGTCCATTTTTTATGCTCCTCAACATGAGAAAATGCATAAAAGTCCATCTTCCTCTTATTTGATGAATTATGAAAACCAATAAAGTTCACCTTGTAAATCATATATCGTGATGACTGATTCGGCATAATCACAAAATATTTCTTTCTAGGAATTAGCAAATTTCGTTGCTCATAGCCACCAATTTGTACATTGGATTCAATGTTGACCCAATTCCTTCTGGTTCTCTCCATTGACAAAAACCAAAATCCATGGTGTAAGAAACAATTAAAATAACGGGGAACCACATAAACATAAAAATTCAATTATGGTATGTCTAACTTATCACACATTCTTTAATCCATGAAAACTTAAGATAACCCTAGGTTATTCATGACTGTCAACATAATTATAGGACTGTAAACTATAGTTATACTAAACATCAGGGACATCCTTAGACATACCTTAGAAATATATCTAGGGATATCACTATAGTTTTCGCATCCTAGATTCCAAAGGATAACTAAACCATTCCTTTAATACCAACTGTAGAGACCCAAATCTTGGCATACATGGACATTACATTACTTTTGCACAATACTTAATACATAAAAAAACAAACACACAAGGACCGTAATAGTTTAGTGTCTTTGGAAACTTGGAACATAATCTTCTAATCGTGGTGAAAGATCTTCTACATCTCTCTTAAAGATCATCCCTTTTTTTCATACCTAACACCTTTATTTAAATCCTGGGGAAAAGAAAACATATAAAGGGTGATCTCAAATGCTCATTAAGCATAAAAATGGAGAAAATAAAACAAATCATAAACATTCGAACTTAAACATGATCATAATGTTTAATCATCAAAATCCTGATCAAAAACATAAAACGTGGAAATACAAAAGGCATAGATCATAAAGAAACATTATTCATGATAAAATAGAATGGTAATAAAACAAGTAATTATGAAAAACCATTAATAACATTATATTATTTCCATAGTATCCAAGTCATTGCTTCCAAGGCCATCTTAGTGGACAATGTCCCTTTTTGAATCGAGTTCACACCTTGTCCCAGTCCTTTAATATTGAACCGGATTAACATACTGTTCCAGCCATGTCTTTCTCATGAGGTATTAATCATTACCCAATGCATTGGAGGGAGATATAGGTCTCAACCATCTCATAATGAAATCATTCTTACTTGTTCCACAATATAAACATAAATCATTCATAATAACCAAAAAAAATGGGTTTCCTAAACATCATCCCATCAGAACATCATCTATATAAATCAAATGGATATCATTTAATCATAAGAAAAGAGAAACCATGAAAATCATAGAGACATTATACATGAAACATACACATATTAATTAATGTCATCTTAGATAGAAAATGTTTTTGATAAAACTCTTGAAATGAATTCTTGAGGAAAATATCTTTTCTTCTTCAAAATCAATTTTTTTTCACAAAATGCCATGAAATTTTAAAAGAATAGGATTTTTTTGAAAATAGTAATTATATATTGTAGAGTATAATTCTTGAAAATAAGTTGTAATGAAACCATAAATTTTTTTTCATTCCATATAAGTTAAAAAAACATTCTACTCGTACTTTTAATAGAAAAGTCAAAAAGTACCACTTATGGTAAATAAAAGAAAGATTTATACCATAACACAATGTAAAGGTCAAAGTGGGGTAAACATGACTTTAAAAATAAACAAAATAATATTAAACACTTGATTTAAAACATTTTTATGGACAATGATGACAAATATAACCCCAATAAATACTTACGTATAAGCAATCTCAGATAAAAATGAGATTGAAAAATTATCCCATACCTTAGGTATGATAAGTTTCGTATGTATCTGAACCTCATGTATAATGATTTAAATAATACCATTGACTTATTACAGAATCATATTCATTGTTATGATATCATATATGGTTCACTTATGACTTTATTTTACCTATTCTATTGTAAATTCCATGTCAAAGTAGCGTTTTGGGTAAAATCAGTTTATTTATCATACGTGTTTGGAATTGTGGTTCTTGATATTATTATTACTTATATCATGATTTAATTACATACAGAATGTAAATCAGGATTTATATATCATATATATTCAGTATATATATATATAATAGATAGTTAAATGAAATGAAATACACCATTAATGGAGATGGTAGGCCGTACGTACGCATGAACGCTGTTTTCTTTTCCTTATTGACTTGAATGGAAGTAAGTAGATGAAATATATATATATATATATATACAGTAGCTTTATCATGTCACATATTTCTTTATTATTCATTATATATAGTTTATAATCATTTTTAGTGGTTAACATGTAGAATGAATCTCATCGCGTCGTGGAGACGGTAATCCATATGTACACACGAGCGATGATATCGTCCCCATAATTATTGAATTGAATTGGAGTTGATGATATAATATCTCAGAATAAGTATTATGTTATAATAAATATATACAGTTATTCATTACACCATTATACCCATCCATGTAAGGTTGTGTTGGAATAACAGATTACACCACGACATGGAGACGGTATTCCGTACGTACAAACGCGCGGTGATTTCCTTTTTTGTAGGATGGATAGAAGGTGATATAGGGTTTTTTAATTTTTATCATAACATATTTTTATATTAGTGATACTTACGTTATTAATTTATGATGAAACAAATAATTAAGAAGAAGTTGAAGAAGATAGAAAACTTAAAATAATCGGTAGAAGAGATTACCTCTTCTTCAACGCACCTCTTCTTAACCTCCCCTTAGGGCACTAATTCTGGTCATCAAAGAAGACCAGAACCTTTATTAGGTTTCTATGGAAGTGGAGAAGTCAAATGGTCAGTGTTTATCTGATCATGATGGCACAAATGTGTGTGAAGAGGAGAAGGAAGGAGGTTCCCTTATATAGGAGAGGAGAGGGGCACATTGGAAACACTAAAAATATTAATTAATAATAAAATGAAACCCCACTTGGAACCCACAAAAAATGATTCAATTCGAATATGTGATGATATAGGGTTTTAATCTCACCATCCGAGAATCTTTAGACATGTTTAATGTTTATATTAAACCTTATCAACTTGATTTATCATTATTTAATCTATTTAATTTTATTTGTGGTAATAAAATTTTAAATTTTAAATTTTTATAAATACATACTTAAATGAAGTCTATTATCCATAATTTGATACTTTATAACCTTTTGGACAATATAATTTTTAATTTGTAGTTTTTAAATATTTTTGTGATTTTTAAATAATTTAATAATATGTTATTTTTATAAAATATCAATAGTTTCAATTTTGACACTATTCATTATTTGAATTTAAATGAAGCACACAGAAGATATGTTCGAACCATAAACTATAATAGATTCCTAACATGTCATATTCATAAAAAAATTCATCGGGCACATTAATTTGTTCATATATTATTTATTTTTATATTTTTAAAACCATTTATTTGGTATTTCTCTTAATAAAATAATTACAACATCATTTTATTATAATTATTTAATATACCTATTTGTTGTATAAAAAGAAAAAATAAAATTATATGATGAAGACAAATATAATACCATTAATAATATTATTTTTAATTGAATTGTTCATTTTAAAATTACAACATTTAAATTGTTATATTTATTAAATTATGAAGGTGGCTTCTTTAACATCATTTAAAATAAATTAATATAAATGTCCTAATCAGTTTTATAAAGCTCAAAATGGTCCACATATCGACGCTTGTATGATTAGGGTATATACATTCTCAACCAATAATTTTTTTGTCATGTTTCTGGTCCTTTTGATAGGTATTGTTCTTTTAATAAAACGTATATTAATGATTTTTCATTAAATATATAATTTCTTCATCATTAATGTATAAGCTATTGACGTAATTAAATATTTCATAAAAATTAAAAATAAATTACCAAAATAAATAAAAACTTTTTTACTTTCAAATGAGTATTTATAATCGAAAATATATTCTTTATAACGTTATATTTAAAATAATCTAATTATTGACGTTTGAGTGAGTCATTTCACATTCCTTTAAATAATGTAAATAAAAGGACTTAATCAAATACAAGTTGGTTCCATTATATTCCATTTCGTTCCAAGTATGATTTAGGGTAAAATATAATCATCAAATTAAATTAGGACAAGTGTTAGGGTAATTTTATAATATTATATATACCCTTAATTACACGATTTACCTTTAACTATGGTAAATAAAATTTACCGTAGTTACTATTCATAATGACTAAAAATAAAATGTATCTTATTAACATATTTAAGACCTACAAATTCCAAATATGGAATATATTTTTCCAAATTCAAATTACAAAAGTTGCATAAATTAATTTAAAATTAATCTTGTTGTTAAGAAAAGGTGTTTTAAATGTTAAAACATTACAAAAGCTTTATAAGATTTTACCAATGAAATTAATGTAAAATCAATGCTAAGGACATAAATTATATTAAATGGTAAAAATATATTATATTTATACTTTAAAACCATTAAATATTATAATTTAACCATATAAATTATGGCAATGAAAAACGTTTTTTTAATTAAAATATAGCGTGTTTTTATTATTTATTAAAATATGAAAGTTATCAGAATAACATGAAACATTTATCGAAAGTAAATTTTTATATCCTTATTTCAATGATTAATTTTATTTTTTCAAATTGAACTTATAAAAATGTCAAAAACTCAATTTTAATTGGGTGTGCAATCAAAAAGCGGTAAAACTGCATTTTTTGACAAATACATATTTTACTCAAAAAAATTATTTTGTTCACATAAGATGTTCTAGAAAATGATTAAGATGAATAATAAGGTTATAACATTAATAATGTACTTAATAATATACATAATGACTAGTTCATAATAATATTATAACAATATATCATTGTTTAGTGAAACTCGGTATTGAGTACCACACACACTATCGAGAAAGGTTGTGATTGCATGTAATGCAAGCCAAGTCAGGGTTGTGTGTAGTGAATGAATCTTTTATTGTTGCGTATAATAGAATCCAACCATATTTCATTTATGCATTTGATATATATATATATATACATACTCAATGTTGCGTAGAATAACTACTATCAAACGAACTTGAAATTGTGTGTAACACAATCAAAGAATAGTGTTGCGTATACTGCAAACAAATACAGTGTTTCGTATAGAGCAAGAAAATATTTGTGTAGCATAAAATAGATGATATGAAAGAAATTAAAAAGAATAATTTTCATAAAATCCTAGGTTGTTACATCCAGGTTATGATATGGAGTAATTTTACATAGGATGAACTTATGATAAAGAAATATAAGTGCTTTTGAAGAATGTTTGATGTTGTTTTCATGTATTATGTTCCTGATTTCCAATACACAAGACTTTAAAGATCCACGGTATGTAAAATTTAATGAAAGGTTATGTTTTAAAAAGGCGGGATGTCATAATAAAGGGATGGATAGAAAATCATGTTCAGGAGTCCCATGAACACTGCTGGAGCTTTGGATACGCTGAAATACATAACAAAGTACTCGTATGTCCATAGTGACATCTAAAGGATGTCTTCTTCACATCCTCATCTAGAACTCTAAGATGGTGATAGCATGATTTGAGTTCCATCTTCGAGAACTATCGTCCTCCCTTCACCTGATAAATTTGGTCTACAATATTTAGGAGTGGGTGCTTATTCCTCACCATCACCTAGTTTAGGCAACGGTAGTCAACACAAAGTATCAAGCTTCCATCTGCCTTCTTGGCGAACAGAATCAGGGCTGCCCAGGGAGAAACACTGGGCTGGATGAATCCCTTCCCTTGCATGTTCTCTAGCTGTACCTGCAGCTCAAGAAGCTCTGCGGGATCCATCTGATATGCTTGTGTAGATATTGATGTCATCCCGGGGTACATTTCAATGTATAAGTCCACCTCTTTGCGAGGAGGTAAACCTGGTACATCATCAGAGAAAACATCCATGTACTAGTCCACCACTATAGGATATCTCGGACTCTCCACATCCACAAATCTGAGTGTAAGGCATTCCAACTGATGACTGATCGGTTGCACCGTCCTCCGAGGAAGTATGTCATGTGATGCAAATGATTTACTCTCGCTGGTGAAGGTATCTCTGGTCCCATCAATGCAGACACACCACAAATTAAGCCTAATACAGTCGATCTGAGCATGGTCTGTAGATAACCAGTCCATCCCCAAGATTACATGGTAAGGCCTCGACGTTGCTAATAGGAGAATCTATCTGAAGCTATCGCCTCCTTGAGTAAGCTCAAACTTCTATCACTGGTGTGTAATCATCGAATCTACCTTCGTAGGAGTCTCTAGATATAAGGATTCTGCCAATAGATCCATCCAAATATCTGAGCTCCGAACGAGGGCACTAGCAATGAAAGAGTGATTGGAACCTCTGTCTATAAGAAATGACTCTAAGATGCAGTAGACACATATCATACCTTGAATCATCTATGGGGAACCATGATCATAAGCATTAGCTTCTTGGAGCTGAGCTCTCGCCTGTCCACCTTCTCCCTACAGTCGGGGTGGACCTCCTGGTGGTGGTGGTGGCACCACCTCGAAACGTTGACCACCACCAGCTACTCAACTAGCTCCTCTTCCACATTCACCTATCCCTTGGGGACCAAATCTATCGAATCTTTTTCTCGGCCTAGGCGGTCCTTCGACCGTCTTCTGATCATCTGAATGGAGGGTCAGACAGTCACGAGCCATGTAACCCTGCCCGCTGAAAAATTAACATTACCCACTCCTGGAATGTCTGGCTCTGTCTCCAGTGCCCCACATAACCAATCCTGAGTCATGCGGTCATCCAACCATGGATCTGGTCCTCTTCGACCTCTGCGACATTTATTTACTTCTAGCTGTAGAAGACTCTGCTGCATGTCGACTAGTGGTGGGTCTTGCTGTCGGAGACTGCTCATCCATGAAACTCTCCACTAAGAGGGCTCACTCCAACTCCCCCTCCTGCATACGGATGTTGAGGTAGATCATGAAAGCTCTGAAATCCCGCCTGAGTCCCTGCTCGAAGGTATGGACCCTGAAGAATGGGTCTTGTACGATATTAGTGGAGTAACACGAGAGGTCTGTGAACCTTGCTGAGTACTAAGATACAATAATTTTATTTGTTGTAAATGAAGTAACTCCTGAATATGAATTACATGGAGAGTTTCTGTAGCAAACTCCGCCCAAAATAGGCTCTCAATGACTACCCAGAGAATCGTCATCTCGTCATTGACCTAGAGCATCATTCTCCACCATCTTCCTGCTACTTCTTATATAAGGCTGGCAATAGGAATCACCATGAAGTCTGTTGGTGTCCCTACCAGTCTATAGACTCTCACCACAACCTCCACCAAATCCTCAGCTACCTCCGTGTCCGTCTCTCTGCTGAACCAGGGTGGCCTCTATTGCTTGAACTTGTGAAATGTTCCCAAGAGGCGTGCATCGTCTACTACTAGGGCCGATGGCATCAGTGCCCAACGTGGAGTGGTACCGCTCGTGCCTCCACTGGAAAAGGGCACTGCCCCTAGGCCTCGTCACTCGGTGGGCTATCTACGCGTACAACTCTCAGGGCTCTAACTGGTCATCTAATGGGAGGCATACTAAATGAAATAGATGTGACACTAACAAAATATTATACCTGGTGAGATGACATTGTTGAGATGGATTAATGAAAACTTTTTAAAATAAACGTTTAATCAATGTTTTCGTGCACTAAGTCGGAAATCAGTAGTCAGGGTCCTGGTGTATGGATACGTAGGCCGCCACAGCAACACTGGAAACCCTGAACTGAGAACCACACAGAGTACCTTTAACACTATAGCTTCAATGAAAAGATCAGAGTCCTATGTTCTGTGATAGAATCGACTCTTCTGATACCAATTTGTCATGAACCATTCCATGGGGCCCGTGCTGTGACTACCCCATTCCCACCTTCCAAAGGAGAAGGGCTGGCGACTAGAAAAAAAGGCATTATTCCCTAACAAAATAGGAAGACATTGCCTTTACAACATGATAAATCACAAAACAGAGTACGAACTGGAAGAAAAACACTATGTAAAACTGTATACAAAATAATGCTGAACGTAGAGGGGCCAGAATACAAGCCCAATAGGAAGGTACAAGTACAGCAGAAAAAAAATGTTCAAAATAAGAAAGGGAAAATAACTACTGGGTCTTCCTCTGGGATTTATACTTGAAGGTTAGGTACTGATAGCCTCTACAACACTCCACATCCCTTCATCTCCTCTGTGAACCGTCACGCCGTGTGGTCCACCTCCAGGCACCGTCCAGTCCTGGTACAGTCAGCCTCGGTCAGCGATGTCTATCATCTACATCCAACACAACAAGTTGCGGGCATAGACCATCTGGGGTGCGTATAACGATACACATTAGGGATCTTGAGACCCTCAAGGTCTCACCGAATCCAAAAAGGATAATACAGAATGTATTAATTCAACAGATAACCCCACATAGGTATATGCCCACACATATACATAAGTTATCAAGTAATCAATCTCAATCTTGAGGTAAACACAAAAGTTACTGACTCTGCTCAACCATGATTTTTATTATCACAACCTTGGCTGCTGGAGAACTCCTCTATCGAGTAAAGTGGGCCAGTCGTGACACCAAGGTGCTTCCCTCTAACCTTGTACTTCTTTGTTACTCCTCTTGTCAAGTATTGTGGGTCTGTTGTGTTACCGAGGCGCTCTCCACCGTGGGTATGCCACGTCACCACAACCATCCCCATCATATCCTGATGAGGTAATCCTCTTGTTTAGTACCGTGGGTCTACCATGACACCACAGAGCACCCCATTGCGGGTCTTCCATGACACGATGTCCCTCCCTGCAGGGCAGGTAGAGTCTCTCTGAGTCAACATTGTCAGCCGTCGTTAGGTCTCAGCCAACTACTAGGTCTCCGCACTACGCACGCTCGTCTATGGTAGGATCTGATCCATGAGCTACGATTCAATACTCCAAATATCATTAAGTACCACTAAAAAGTATCTCAAAGGACTGCCACATCATAGGGGTCTTAACGCAACAGACAATGAGTCAATTGGACATCCGTTCTGTAAGTTATTAGCCTTTTAGTCCTGGGGCCCAGTTGGATTTGGGTACGATCCAACCTGAACATATCTCAACAATACCCCGAACACTATTAGGTTATACTCAAAGGTACCGTCTCTCATAAAAAATACCAGCGCTACTGAAGGTTTTTCAAATGATCGTCCGATTCCAAAGATATGACCAAAGAAAGTAAGGGGTCTATACTGGGCCCAAGACTGTTCCCACCCAGTCAGACCGACCCTGTCAGACCCAGTCTGGCCTGACCCGGTATAGGTCATCCCGGTCGGACCTGTTGGGTCTGGCCCGACCCATTGGGCGGGTCAGCCTGTTCGGTTTGGCCTTGCCTGATGAGGGCAGCCTAGTAGGCCGCATGGGAGGTTCGGCCCGGATTTGAGGCGGATTCATCCCGGAGTGCCGCGAGGGTGCAGCCTGGCACGACTCGGACCGGTGGGTGTGTCTGGGCCGGTTCGACAAGGTCACCGTGAGAGATGTCGCGGGCTGGCTCAGGAGGCTGGCGTCGCTAGGGCGCTGGTTTGGTCGTGGGGCGACACGGCTCGGGAGGCTGAGCATTTGGGATTCGAGAGGCGACTCCGAAGGTCGGGCAGCCATGACATGGGAGGCGGTGTGGGAGGCTAAGAGGCCGGGAGGCTTCCGGGAAGGTCGGGTGGCCGCCAGGTTGGCCGTGGGGTTGGCTGGGCAGACGGGCTGCCGGGAGGGCCGAGGGGCGCAGCTGAGTTGTGGTCGGGCAGGCCAGTGTGGCGCGAGTCAGGCCAGCGAGGGCCGACGGGATTTTGGCTGGGGCACATGGGAGGCCAACGACGGCCAGGATCCGGGTGGTGCGTGAAGGTCGGTGGGTGGCCGGGATGCTGGCGTAGCTCGAGTTGGTGGGCGGTGTGGTAGAACCGAGCTGGCGGAGCTGACTCATTCAGAATGCCGCATGGGCGGTGTGGTTCACTGAGGTCCTGGGAAGCGTGGCCGTTGCCTTCTTCATTCTGTCGCCTCATCTCCATGCCAATTATCATCACAAACAAGAAAGGTGGAGGGGTCATTCCATGTTATCTTGGCCCACACCCTCTGCAATTAGGGTGTTAACAATTAGTTCTTCAAGGTAGTTCAATGATGAACAAAAACTCACCTACAAAAGGAAACATATCCTTGTTCTTAATTTTTTTAAAGAAAAGAAGAACATGACACATGAAATAAAAAACCCTTACCTTAATCTTTTGTCATTGATGGAGTCATGGGAAAGAATACGGTGTTGTCACCGTTCATCAAATTCACCACACACATCCAATCCCAAGCTCGCATGTCAGTTGTGGAAGATGCTCCATGTGAGTAGGTGTCTGGGGAAGAAGTTCTAAGAAGATCGTTGTAATTGTTTTTCATTGAAAGAATGTATTCAATGTTCTTCGTTGGAAGATGAGGTTCTTCATTGGAGAACTCATTTTCTCCAATACTCACCTCTCTGCAAAAATTGATATTTGTTCCAAATAACAGATTATAAAATATAGTATATTATTGGGATGATTTCAAAAAGAAAAACTAAACAATTGTTGGTACATTAAAATTAATGAGAGGATTTGGACTCATTAATTGGGTGTGTTATAATATTTATTGGGGAGGAAACTCAAGAGGCTCGTCCACAATAAAGAGGGGGTTCGAGAGGTTTTACTCTCCTCTAATTTAATAGGGTTAGGGTAGTCCCTAACACTATTATTCAAAATGGGAGGTTATGAGGTCTTGGGTGGCCCCCACCACATTAATCCTCACATGGGAGGTTGAGGCGGGGTAGTCCCCACCACCATTACCTCTCATGGGAGGTCATGACCTGGTGGTTCCCACTTCCATCCTCTACAATGTGGTTATAGATCCAGTGATACCCACCTCAAAACACCCACATGGCGGATCAAATAAAAATAAAGTGAAGCTCACTTTATTTTATTATTTTCCACGAACACCCAAAAACTAAAATTTTTTCTCGACTCACTGCCATCGAAGTGAAAGTCTTCTTAAGCGAATTATGGTGTTTCATGTTCAACAGTGCCCTCAGATTTCAATTCCAAGCACAGGTTAAAAAGTTATAAAAACCGGTTCATACGTTTACTCAACATACCAGAACAAAACTTCAGAAATCGATTCCGGACACACCAGGCCTCAAAATCATGCGACGTCAAATTTTCAGGACTCATAAAATTCCCATGTAATTATGAAAACATTTTCCATTGAATTTACAGGACATTACATTGGTGATAAATACCTAGTACATGCGTGAATAAATGTGGAAGTGAATATGCACGAGTGGGTTGTAGTTTGAGTTCGAAAGCATTGGAC
Organism: Viscum album; assembly: GCA_963277665.1. NCBI lineage: Eukaryota > Viridiplantae > Streptophyta > Magnoliopsida > Santalales > Viscaceae > Viscum > Viscum album. Next base: position 1,575,208,316 of record OY728165.1, on the reverse strand, counting down.
TTTACAATTCTCTAAGGTAAGGACCTCAACATTGCATAATTAATAAAACATAATAGTCTTTTAATTAATATTTATTAGAAAGTTTACATCAAATACTGAATGAATTGTTTAATGGTATGTAATTATTTATTTTATTACAAAATAACATTTTTTGTTGTATAACCATACCAACGTAGGTTCGCATCTTTAAAACTACAAACATAAAGATAATACTGATATGTGATTTTAGAATGTTGATATGTGTTTTGTAATTGACTCCCATACTTTTGTACACACAAGTGTTGAGTAGTAATTACGAGTATTGGGAAGGATATGTTGGGATCACTAATTGTGAATTAATTATGTCTATTGAGAATAATAACTGAGATAATTAATCAGGTTATTAATTATTCGATATTATATTGGTTATGTTGGGATAATTAATTGCGAATAAAATTTGTGTCCTTGAATATATTATTGTGATAATTCATGGGGATATTGATTATGATCTATAATAATTGGATATGTTTGGGAGAAATAATTGTGAATTAATTATGTGCTTTGATAATTATAATTGGAATAATTACCTAGGGGGTTAATATTTATATATAAAATTGGCTATTTTGAGATTATTAATATTCCTATAATTATGTTCCCTGAAGATTTTATTTTAGATAACTAATCTGGGGATTAATTATGAGTTATTAAATTGATTATGATTATATAACTAACTGTTCATTGATTTAGTGTTATGTGATTTTTATTTTATATAACTAATCAGGAGAATAATTTTTAGAAATAAAATTGGCTAAGATGAGATAATTCATTATGAATTAATTTTATGATTTTTGAATATAATGGAGATGATGAATATAATTAATCGTTGAATTAATTATGAGATATTAAATTGGATAAGATAAGATAGTTAATTGTGATCTAATTTTGTGTTTTCTAATTCGTAATGGAGATAATTAGTGTAGGGGTTAATTATAAGTTATAAAATAAGATATGTTAAGATAATAAATGTGAATTAATTACATGTTTTTAGAATTTCAATTGAGATAATTAATCATGGGATAAATTATGAGATATTAAAATGGGGTAAGATGAGATAATTAATTGTAAATTATTTATGGGATCTAAGAATTTAATTGAGATAATTAATTAGGCGAATTATTACGAGATATAAAATTTGTCTAGGTTGAGATATTAAATTTTGTATTATTTATGCCACCTTGATATTAGGATCTAGATATTTTATTGTGGACATGAATTTTAAAGTTGATATTTATAATGAGATAATTAAATCTGGAAAATTTATAATGAGATAGGAAATGGGTTTTTGATTAATTAATTCCTCAATTAATTAATGAGATTTTTACACCAATATAATTGTTGAGTTAATTAATGATTTTGAATATTTCCACTGAGATGAATGAGAGGCCATTGCCTCATGTTTCTGAACTGAATGTGAAGATCAATTAAATGTTTTATTTTGAATACATAAGTTTGTTTTCGTGAAGTATAAATGGTAATATGATTACTTCTATGTAATTTTAATGGGATAATGTGATTCATGAGAGGTAAAATGATTTTTTTATTATATCATGTGAATGGTAATTCATTTTATTGGAAAGGGATCCAAGGGATCGTGAGAGCCATTATGGAGAATGAATATGATAGTTTTATTGCTAATACTATTGAGATCGTGAGAGCACATGGAGTTGAGCCAGGTTATAGAAAACATGTGCTACTCCTGGTGATGGTTGATTTTGTGTTAGTTGTTGAGCCATCCTACTTCATTTCCCAAAGGACCATGAGTGCCTGGGGTGGGAAAACTATGTTCAAATCCATGTTGATTTCCATGAGACCGTGACAGATCATGGAGGTTGGACAATGGGAAAGACCATGCACGCTTCTTCTATTAATGAACATTTATACATTTGGTCTTGGTCTAGCCAGAAATAGAATCCAGGGTATATGTCCATTTTGTGTTAGTACACACTTGGTTCATATAGGTGGATGCTAAGGATGTATATATACATTGTTAGCTTATATATATATATATATATACATAATTTACTTGATCCGACATACCATTCGCGGGATAAATTAGGTGTTGTAGTCTAGTGTAACATAGAAATCTAAAGCGATTGTCAGTTATTTATTCAATTCTATCAAGGAATTGATAGACATACATGGTGTTTAATTAAATGGAATTTTATAGATTTATCTAGACACCAGTGGTCCCATCCTACTAAGAATTATATCTCACACCCTATTTGGGCCGCCATTGCACTAGGGTGCTCGAGTATATTGTACAAGTTTATAGGACCTTAGACAATTCTTGTAGCTATTTTCTTATATTTGGTAGTTAAGAGAAAATTAATGAGAGTGAATGTGGGATACACGTGGAGAATACCCTTTCGGTATTCAAATATTTTCCTTATTTATATACTAATATGTAAATAATGTTGTCATGTTTACTCTTTCAGATATGTATTTCTATGACATGCATGCATTGTATATGCCGTAATTGGCTATGTTTTTATTCCATTGATTGTTTTATTATATATCATTTCTCTGTTATTCGAGATTAATATTTATTACCATTGTGAAATCCAAATGTGAGAGTGTAGTCTCCCCACTGACTATCAATAGACCCACGCTGCTAGTCAGTAGCCTCCATCATATGAGGAGACTCACTTGAGGTATTGTGGAGATCGATTTAGATAAAGGTTTTAGGATGACCTGGGCCTGGACATTACAAAGTTGTATTGAGGTTTCAGTTTTCATTCTTTTCTCATTTTGATTTCTATTTTTTGTTGGTAGATAGGATACCAAGAAAGTGTTGGTGCTCTGTTAATAGTAATGCTTCATATAGATCACCTCGTGATTGGGACATCAACTAGTGTCAAGGGATTGGAATTTATTTTTATAATTTTTGAGATTATAGCTTATATGATTTCACTTTCATTGGCTATTGAATTATCCAATGCTTGTTGATTGTGAATTTTTTGAAAATTTTCCATGCCCTGATATGTAAAGGAAATTTTATTACATGCATCATCTTGAACACTTAATGATTTTCATGAAATGTATATCACATTCCATGTAGTCCCTTGGTAGGAAGCCTACAAATTATGACCATGTTCCATGGTAGCAATTCAATGTTTCGATGTTATTTATAATTCCTTGTTTTATAACATTTTTATATGATTATATTCCATGTTTACTCTATTATTATCATATTGTTTGTTGTGTCATAATTTCATGTAATAACACTATTTTGTGTCACTGATTATGATATAATTATTGAGATGTTTTGATAGGTAAATGTCTATATGAGTGGGAATTGAATGGTTTCATTTATGATGGGTGTGGGTTTTATGGGTCCTCAATGTATACCAAGGAAAAAGATGTTTCCTGGTGTTATAAAATGATTAAGGTTGGATTGGGCGTATGGAACGCTTCACGATCATTCAAACGAAACTTCTTCACCATGGTGAGTTTGTTTTTTTTATTGTTGTTCCTGAAGCCTTCATTAGGATGAGATTTTTTTAGATGGGTATATTTTAGAGTCTTCAGTTTTTTAAACTGAGCTCAAATATGAATGTTTTTAACCATTTTCATTTACTTCACGGTTCTATTTTTAAAACCTATCTTTAGAAATGATTTCACTAGTTCCGATAATTTATTTTTTATGATAAGAGGATTGGGTAAAGGCTCGAGGAGCTTCCCAGATGGATGGACGGGTTTTGGGACAACCAGACCAAGCAGTGATGTTTTCACAGTCTGTGCATGGTTAGAAAAAACTATGCGGGTCATCCATGATTGATAAAATATGTGTCTATTAGTGGATTCATGGTCTGTGCATAATGTGTCAGACCTTACGAGTCAAACCATGTGGTCTACCCAATTTTGTGTTTCAAGTTAAATATAATTTAACTATAATCATGGTTGAAAGGAACTTAATTAAATTAGCAATTAGAGATTTCATTTAGTTAAATAACAGGTGTGAAAATTTAATTAAATGATGTTGAGATGGATAAGTTATTAAATTTAATTGAAATTACAATAATTAAATTTATATTAAATGATGAAAAGTCTGTGTATTTACTTAATAAATGGTAAAAATTAATTGATGTGTAAATAAGGAGTTAGGGTTTAATTAAAATAAATCCCGAATTAAGAATAATTCAATTAGTTGATGCAAAATGTGGGTTATAAACTAAATAAAATGAGGTTGAAATATTTTATTTTAATAATGTTGATGAGTTTGAGTTTTTAATTTAATTAAATTGTGTTATCTGAATACATGAACTGGAAAATATTGTTCGTGATGGGATGCAAATGGGTGATTTGTCAAGGACCCTAAACCCAATTAAGATGAGAAATAACATTGATGGTCTTGCATAGGCTGGTTGGTGTTTTGAGCTCCGCTCCCCAATCACTACAGATGGGGAACACATGGAAGAATCAAATGGAACTGATTCTGATATCTTGTTTAGGGAAGAGGAAACTCTGGAGAGTAACAAGAAAAATATGAGGTGGAAAAGTATGAAATATTACTCCTCATTACCTCCTCCCTAAGATACAAGGTCCCCAAAGTAACTAAATTCCACGGAATTATAATTAGAGGTTGTGGATAAGAAGACTCTAGAATTATTTCTATGCTTGGAAGAAGATGCTTTCAACCGAGTATTGTTGTTGAATGCTTCTGAAGATGAAGCAATTAAGATGATGGGGAGGTTATTAATGGTGACAGTAAACATGGAACAATATTCCTCTATTGACAAACAATACCAAATTCTTTTGGGGAGTTTCAAAAAATTGAAGATCAACCTTGAGGAGTATATACTGACCTAGGATCAGCAGGCTTCTAATAATGAAAATTGGATGTCAACTGTCCAAAGCTTCTAGGTATCCTTAATCTATTGAGTTTTTTTAGGGAAATTATTAATGTTAATGTAAATCTATCCTTTAATGATTCTTATTAAATGGGTGGAATCTGTTGAGTGATTGATTAGCATGTCGGGTCGCGTTCTGTGGCTTTTGGAGGAGATTTTTTTTCTTTTAATTGTTACTTAGAGGTTTTATTCCAGCATTCTGAGGGATCAGAACCATATAGGGATCAAATAATAAATCATCACAAGTGAATTATATTTGGTAGATTGAGAGGGTATGGCTACGCTCTCAGTTGCGGGTGCGTGCATCCATGCGCAGGAAAACTTTCTAAGTTGTCAGGTGATGGGGGGGGGGGGTTTATCATTTTGAATTGGATCGGGAGGGTGAGTCCCTATTGTTAGTTCTAGGTTTTATTGTTCATAGAGTTTTTAATTAAAATCCAGGGTTTCTCACTTATCCTCAAAATTTTTTTGATTATAAAAAAAAATTAGTCAGTAATTTAATTAAATGATATGTTAAATGTAGGGATTGTGTTTTATTAAACTAAATTCATAACTAATATGAATTTCATTATTAGGTTAAATCATGTGGTTTTTTTAATTAAATTATACAAACAGAAATTATTTAAACATTGTTGAGTTGGAAAATTTATTTAATTAAATTCATTAGAGAATAATTTAATTAAATAATGTGTAATTAAGGAGTGGGTGTTTATTAAAGATGTGTGATATTAATGGGAAATGATAAATATTTGATGGTTATTATTATTATTATTAAAATTATACTGATTATTATTATATAACAAATAATTTAATTTATTTATAACAAATAGAATGTTAGTATGCACAAAACAATTGAGGTGAGGCCCCTCCCCTTATCAGCCCTCCCACGGGTGGTGAACCACTGATTTCTCTCATGTCCCTCTATGTGGGTCAGTTTCTCTTGGACTATTCGTGGAACTTGTCCATAATGGCAAGGTAAGTCCTTATCCATGCATTTTGTTCATTGCATTTGTTGTTTCAGTTCTCCATCGGTCAGCCTCCATTAAGACAAAACCCTAAATAATCAAATTAATTTTTTATTATTTTCACCCAAATTAAGGTAGTGTAGAAGATTTATAAGTAATGTTTGGTCCATATTATGATCACCTCCACCGATGGTGAAGCATTTTGGATTTATATGGTTCACTTCCAGCCTATTTGGATAATATTAAAGATCAATTAATTGGTTTCACGCTCTTTATTTGGTTTCTTCTTGGATTGGTTGCGTTGTGGATAATTATTTCGGTGTGTGTTGGTACTCATCGTACTAATTGTGTGTGCCAGATGTTGTTGTTGTTAGTTGTTTGATCAATTACATGCAAAGGTTCACATTATTGTGGATGTGTGTATGCATGATCCGGTTGAGGTTTTAGTTAGAATGCATTGGCCCGACCAATTCTCTGATGTAGGGTCCTACACATTGTTTAATTAATATAACAAAGTAGATGTTTAATTACTATTATTGATAAATTTTACTAAAAATGGTGAATGAATTTTTTAATAGTATAAAATTATTTTTTATATTACAAAATATTGTTTTTGAAATAATACCCCTTGATGGGAGGTGCACATCCTTCATGCTAAAAACATAATCATTAGACTGATATTTTCATTTATCATGATCATATTTTTTTTTCTATTGCTACCCTTAAAAGTTGACACACCTGGATTAAGTGTAAAATATAAGTATTGGGTAAGATAAGTTGAGAAAATTAATTTTGAATTAATTATGTGTTTGAGAATTACAATTGATATAATAAATCAACGGATCAATTATGAGATATTAAATTGGATATGTTGAGATAAATAATTGTGAAATAATTTTGTGTTCTGAGATTTGTGATTGAAATTATTAATAAGTGGATTGATTATGAGATATAAAAATTGGATAAATTGAGATAAATAACTGTGAATTAATTATGTGATTTGAGAATTGTAATCAATATAAATAATCTATAGATTTATTATGAGATATTAAATTGTATAAAATGAGATAATTAATTGAGAATTAATTCTGTTCCATGAGAATTGTAATTAATATAATTAATCTAGGGAATAATTATGAGATATTAAATTAGTTATGTTGATATAATTAATTTTTCATTAATTTTGTGTTTTGAGATTTCTAATTGAGATATTTAATAAAGGTTTTAATTATGAGATATAAAATTTGTTAAGCATAGAAAATTCATTCCGAGTTAATTATGTTATTTGAAAATTGTAATTGAAACAAATATTTAGGGTATTAATTGTTGTGTATTACATTTTATATTTTGAGATTATTAATTGTGTATTAATTTTGTGTTTTAAAATTTGTAATTGATATAATTAGATGGGGACAAATTATGAGATATAACATTGTAAATGATGAGATTAATAGTTGTGAATTAATAATGTGTTTTGAGAATTGAAATTGAGAATATTAATAAAGTGATTATTTATGTGAAATTAAATAGGCAAATTTGAGATAATTAAGTGTGAAATAATAATGTTCTCTAAGAATTGTAATTGAGATAATTAATCAGGGGATTAATTATGATCTATAAAATTTGAATAATTTATGATAATTAATTGTGATTAAATTATGTGACTTTATATAATGACTTATATATATTATTGTGGAATTTTAATGGAGAGTTGAGATTTATAATGAAATAATTAATTCAGGATAATTATATATGAGATATGAATTGTGTTGTTGATTAATTAAATCATGAACTAATTAATGGGATTTATGTACCTAGTTAACTGTTGAGTTAACTACTGGATTTGGGTATGGCCAATGTGATTAATGAGAGGACCTTGGAATTTTTTTAGTTGAATGTGAATCACATGTTAATGTTTTAATACAAATACTTAAGATGGGTTTTCAAAAGTATGATTGTCAATATGCTTGATAGAAAGTTATTGAAATGGGATAATGAGACACATGATTGGTTAAATGGTTCGCACATTACATATTGTAATTGGATACTCCTTGTACAAGCAGGGTAGACAGGGGACCGTGAGATCCCTTGTGTAGAAAGAATATTTTATTTTTTGTAATGATCCTCAGGATACTGTGACAACTCATGGAGTTGAGGTATGTGATAAATTGTGTGTGCCACTCTAGGTTATGGATGTCTGTGTGTTACATCTCAATCCATCCAAATTCATTTTCCAAAAGACTATGAGAGACTGGGGTAGAAAAAATATGTGATCTTCAATGTTGATTTCCATGAGGCCATGTGAGATCTTGGAGTTTAGACCAAGGGAAAGACCGTGAGCACTTCTCCAATAATTAATGTATGTTCATTAAGTCTTGGTCCACCTATAAATTGAATCCATGCTATATGTCTATAAACTATTGGTACATATACGGTTCATTTAGGAGGATTCTATGCAGATATATATATATATATTATAGACATTATTATACATTCTTGTAATGGTATGATGTAAGAATCGCCGTCAGTTGTCCGATAGAAACCTGGATGGGTTTTTTTTGTAATATTTTATATTCATCCATTTATTCAATATACTTACATGTAGTTTTGTTTTATTTAATTTTCTAGATAGATCTTGACACCAGTGGTCCCAGACTACTGAGATTTAAAACATGGTATTTTATTTACTTTTTTCAGGTATGTTTCTCCATGATATACATGAATTTTATAATTTGATATTAGCCGTTTTGTTTATTCAATAGATATTGAATTATATATTATTTTAGTGTTATATGAGTATACTCTTTATTACCACTGTTCACTGTATTTATGGGATATAATCTCCCCACTGACTATCATGAGAAGTTCTTTGTTTGTCGATAGACTTCGGCGTAAGGGGAGACATGCTTGATGTTAGGTGGCAACCAGTTTGGCTACCATATCAAGGGTGAGATGGTATAGGAAGTAACAAGTAGGAAGGTTTGTTAAATAAAATAAAATTTATGTAATTTATTAATAAAATTTTAAATAAATAAGGGTAATATATATCACATTTATTTCAAATAAAATAATTATTTATTAAAAGTACAATATGGGAAAAATTATCTCATTATTGGATTAACCATATGTTAAAAAATTTCCTGGTTAAATATATAATTTTAAAGAAGAAGTTTATGGTATTATTGAGAGGATAGATTGATAATATATTTGTGATGGTGTGATGAAATATTTTTTGAAATCCATATCATGTAAATAAGAATATAAAATCATATATGTTGATTTTGATTCATAATGATGTGTGTGGTCTAATTGGTGTGATGTGACCACATGGTGAATGATATTTCATGCGTGTTGTCGATCATCAATGTATTATTGGGTTTTCCCATTATATAAATTCAATAACCTCTATTCATGATTTCGTAATTTGGTTTAGAATAAGTGGAAAAAATATTGTTAAAATATAAATCATTGATATTTTAAAATGTAATGAAGTACACATCTTATGTGTTTTAGATTTATAAATTAAATCATGGTATTAAAAAATAAAATTAATTAGGGAATTAAATAATAATATGGTTGTGAAAAATATAAATCACATGTTTGTAAATATATCAAATATATTGATCATAAATATTGGCATAACAGAACACTATTAGAAATAAGTGTTTTAAGTTGATGTCTGTACTGAAAAGAAAATATTAATCACTGTAGTTATAAATATAATTTTATAAGAATTAGCTTATTGAAGGAAATTCCATTTCAATTACCGTTGATTATTTATAAAAACTATTTTCAACAAAAATACAGAAAGAAAACATTAAAATTTTGATGATTCATTGGATAAAAGTATAACCTTATTTTAAAAAAGTATAAATTTAATTTTTAAATTAATTAAATATGAGGAACAATAATATTTTTGTGGGATGTTATATAGATGTGTTTGAGAATAAATAAAAGTTAAATTTTTAATTTTTTGAGTATATTTGTTTGAGGAATGTTCATAAATGAAAATTATTTGGGATGAACTCAATATATTTGAACATAAATTATTTTTGAGATTAAAATTATTCATTACTAGTTTTATGATGTGTGTAAATTTTTTAGTTATATAATTTTTAGAAATAATAATAAAAGTATTAGAAATATTAATTGAGAAAAAATTTCTTCCATTTTATCTCAAAAAATGACATGAACATATTACAGTGTACAATTATCCATGATTGAAAAATATAATTTAACGAAAATGAAATATTAAAATTGAGGATTGGATATTTGAATACGAATATAAGAAATAAATAAAAAAAACCTATAAACATTTGTATTGACCGAAATATAATGATGTTATTGGAAAAGTAAGGTTATTTCAAAGAAATCTTGAAAAAAGTGTGTAATTAATAAGAAATAAATTAAATCATTTTACATGGGATATGGATAGGGCAATGTAATTTAAATTAATGAAAAATTAAAACTAGTAATAAGTATGGGATCCATTAAATTTGTCATCATATTGTAATCTAGATAAAATTAAATATTTTTGAAATCTAATAAATATGAAATTAACACATTGATTCTTGAGTAAGAATGAATTATTAGTAATAATGATTCCATATTTTAAAAGCTGATCCATTATATTTTTCACCAATATAAAACATCTTAGTCATGGTGTGAAAGTCATGATACTTTTTTGACATGGATAGAGATCTGAATATGAGGCGATGATCATATATTTCGTATTTTTTAAATATGATAAATTCATGGTCTTTTAATATGTATAAGAAATATTATTTAGTGGTAAAAAATAATTACATTTTTACATTTTATATATTAATTAAAAATATATTCCAAATTTCATGATTTTATAGTTGATAAATATTAATTTTATCAATGTTCATTATGATGAAGTGAATGATTTCTTTTAAATGATGGTGTATATAAAATAATTCAATAACAAATTATGAATGTGATAATTAATTTATGATTAAAATCTTATAATATTCTAAATGAACAATGGTTATAATGTTGAAATTGACGAGATACAATCAACACTCTATATAATATTCACTCACTGTTTATATTTACTTAATAAAACCAACATCGATATTTTTTTTCTAAATGTTAAAAAATGAGGTTTCATATTTTGTAGAAAAAACACTTCCAATCATTTTAAGAATGAAATTGATATATATTCTTGGAAAATTATATTATTATTTTTTGTAAAAATATAGAAATAAAATTTATTTATAATTGATTTACGATTATAATTTGAGTGGTGGTATTATTAATCTAAAATCATAAAATAGATGAGATGTAAATATTTGAGGAAATTTTTTTGTATAAAAAAACTTATTACAATATTTCTCTAAGTAATCAATACTGGAATCATTTCTCAGTAAATAAATCATTTTAAATTATTATATATGTTGAGGATAAATTGGAATAAATTTTTTATTAATTATAATATTCATAGATAATATAATATTACAATATATGTTTCATTGAACTGATGAACAGTATAGTTCATCAAATTCGTGAATAAAATATATATCTGGTACTACTTCATAATATAGAATATTGATACCAATATTATGAGGATTGGATTTAATAAAACACATTATAACTTTATAATATCGTTATAAATTCCATTTTTAAATCATTTATTATACACTAATTGATTGAATCTCAGAATCATTCCAATAAGAAAATACTAGGGTTTGCTCAGATTATTCATCTCCCTGTTTTATTAAATGATAATTCATGAATTATAAAGATTTATTAATAATATATCGATTGATTATGGATTAATTAAAATGGGGATGTTATCCAATAGAAATTTAAAAAATTTAAGTTTGTAATTAAAAACATATATATCAAATTTTCAAATATCACATTCAAATGTTTCTAAAAATGAGGTTGGTCACTTTTATGCATAACAAAATTTAAAAATAAAAATTCTATTGTTTACAATATAGTGTTTTTTAGGAAATTTATTTAATTTTATTTTTAATTTTTAAGAGTTTTTGTATGATCTATCATGTATTAATAAGGATTGTTGTATTTTGGTCATGTTATAAAAGAGAGTTAATAAAAATCAATACAATGGTTCATAAAGTTAGATCCAAGGGTATTTAATGATTGAATAGATTTGTTTTGATTTATGATGTTATTTTATGTATTATAAATGATATTAAATAGTATATAAAGGGGAAATGTAATTTTTTAATTTTCATAACACAAGTAAGAAAAATTGAAAAAATGTAATGGGTTATGCCATCAAAATAGATGATATTCGAAAATTTGGAAGCAATATGAAAAATAAATTATTTATTTTAGATTTTTTAAAAGTTTAATTAATTTATATTAAGTATCATTTTCATTTTCATATAAATATAAATTATTTACACATGAAAAAAATATATAATTGCAACTTAGTTAGGTTTGAAATTTATATTGAATACGGAAAACACTTACAACCCTCCCGGGGAAAGGAATTGTTCTAAGGCTAGAAAATCTCAAACACATCACCATGAATGATTTTACATTAGAATAGATTCTAATGAGGGTAACTAGAAATTGAAATGATATTTTATGATATTTTGTAGAACATCGACATGGTGGGCTAGTGTTGTGTGGCATCGACTGTAGTGATCATATTTTTTGGAAATTCCATTGAAATTTCAATGAAACATATTTATTAAAAAAAATAGAATTTCGTAGTGATGTGGGATATATGTGATAATATATAATATTTCTAATAAGTGTATATAAAATAGATTATTTATATAAAAGAGTGTAAAAAATATTGTGTTCTATACAATAATAGTAGAGAATATTGTATAAATGTGATCTGTTGTGTTTTCATTACACTACAAAAAAATTTATTCCTAGACTATTTATAAGATTCCAAAACATAGAAATATTGAATCTATATATTTACTAGTTTCATATGGATTTTTCAGTAGTATGGTATATATTTGTAAAGCAGATATAAATTAATTTTTTAAACCATCAAGACAGATATCCATTGTCAAAACTACCATGATGATACTGGTTGCTAATGAGGGAGGGGCACACATAAAAAATTTAACATATTTTTTTTTTGTTATTTTTGGAATATTGAAGGAATTTTAAGGATTAATATTATTTATTGATTAAAAATTATTTATTATTTAATGACTTATGAATAAAAAAATGTAAACAAGTTAATTAAAAATAACTCATCAATCCATAGGGCGAGGTGCTGCGTAATGATATATTATTTTAAAAGAATTCAATAAATTATAAAGATGTCATTTTATTTTAATGGATATTTGGTTATTCATATTATATATACATAAATCTATGTAAAAAATGTAGATTTTTACCAGTTTTCATTAAAGGGTTTTATTTGATTCATATATTTATTAACTATTTAAATTCATGTTTTAAAATACAATATTAAATGTATATTGAGATTTTTTCAATGGTTATTTTCTGTATTACATAAAATAGAAAAATTATAGTGTTTATATATACTGATATAATGACTATCTTTTAGGATAAAATTATATATATGATAATAATTATATAACTATACTCAAATAGACATGCATTGAATTATATTAATGAACTATGATTTTTTATGAATATCTATAAAATTACTATTAGATAAGACTATATCATCATAGGGAACACCTATATTAATTAATAATTTAATAATTGAATGAATTATTGTATGACTTACATATAAGTTGAATTAGTAAATCAATTAATTATAGTATAATTGAATGGAATTGGAGAACTAAAAAAGTATTTAAATCACATAGTGATCTCATCTTATACATTAAAAAAGATTCTAGTGATGTTTTTTGTTTGTCTCCATATAATTATGTAATTGAAATATACTCCTTAGAGTATCCATTTATTGTGAATGATGAAACATTATTATTTTCTTGGTTTTTATATTTTGTTTTACGGTTCTTATTTAATATTATATTCATTTTTTCATTATTAGAACAAATAAAACGACAGATTCTTTTTAAGGAAGAGATGAAACTATATCACCAAAATTCACCCCCCGTAGGCTGAACATAGAACCAGGGTGAAAAAGTTATTAATATAAACCAAACACTATGTTGTGATTCTATTAGAAGGTTTTATATAAGTTGTTTTATGTTTTTATAGTTATTATTGAAATAATAGTTTTTTAATGAACATAATTACTTGCATTAACTATTGATTAAAAAATGTATTTATCATTTCATAAAAAATGAAATAAAACAAGATGAAATATATGGTTGGAAATGGTAAGGATACTAAACTCGATGATTTTTTCTACAGTCTATCCCTATTTTATAGGTTTTGGGGTCTCTTGTTCATAGGGGTTTATTGGACTATCATGAATAGAAAAGAGATACTGATCATCTGATCTATCAAAATAGTAATTTTCATATCTCTATTATCTCTACATATAGATTAATTTATATTGTTGGATGAATTATTTTTACCATAGTGTACTAAGGGTTTAACTTAATATGTAGTGTGTAAATTATCGATTTCACTAAATAAAACAACTTAATTTTTTAACAATGAATAATTAATGTTTGTATTTGTTTTGTTTTTGTTTTAGGACTCATTTCTCGACCCTCTTAGACCATTGAGGTAAAATGAATGTCAATTTTAAATTTAGCATTCTATATCACTATGATAACATCTATAGAGGTTAGTGGAAAACTTCATGAAAGGGATCATAATGAAAAAAATTAATCATTAAAAATAAATTAGATATGAATGGAGTGTGGAATATATTAGATAATTTCCAATAATAATTAGTTGATAATATGTTCAAGGTGTTGATTAGATTTTTGATGGAAATGGTTTTTTGTGACATTCTCATGATTGATTAATTATAATAACATTTTCTTTCTGTTTTGGATTCTACAATATTAAAAAAATTATAACTATTCTCATTCAAATGATTGATAATGTACAATTTTTTATAAAATTTATAAACATACCATTTATTTTTTTTTTTGATACATGGCATCCATAAAACATAAAATAAATGTTTTCATTCTAAAAAATTGAAAAATATGATCGAATACTATAATTATAATCCCCATTTAACAAATCCATTCATCAAAATGGATAATAAGTGTTCACTAATATTTTACACCTTACAGTTCCAATGTAGAGACATTCCTTTCATTGTTTTTTTCATTAACCAGAAAATTTATTCTAATCATTGATATACAAATTCAAGAATATGTGAACTTCTATGAATCAATTTATTTTTTTGATTATATTCTTCTTCATAAGTCCTTTATAGACATCTATTTATTCATGGAATGCTAGATTTTTCATAAAGGTCATCAATTTTAACCTTATAGGTTTTCAAAATTCAACATATTTTTTTTCATATATCAACATTATTCGAATAGAAAGCATGAAAACAAACATAAATAAATGTACAAACAATGATAAATATTTATCTTCCTATGAGTGAAAATAATTATAAATCAAACCCAATATGTTTTTTTTAAAAATTATCCTCATATATATGTTATGTTTACACATTTTATTTAATCTCTCACAAAAGTAATCATTCATTTATAACATAACAATGTATATATATTATCTATCTCTTTAAAAATTAAGGCTTAAAAAATATTATTATATTTATCACTTAATATACAAAATAATCAGATATATATTTAATATTATATAAAGATTAGATATATACTAGTATACATTACCCTTTTACATAAATCATAGTTCCATCAATCACATAATATCATATTTTAGTACTATTATTTCCATTTCTCATATATTGTATCCTAATTATTATCACAAAAAAATTAATTTAAATTTTATATACTCCCCATTTGATAAAAAAAATATAAATTAATTATTATATTATACCATGTTTGAGATAAAAAATTTCATGTAATTATACACCACTTCAATAATACATTCCTCACCATTTCTATAAGAATAATCATATTACGTAGCCACTTATTAATGAATTTTCCCATTTAGGGAATGTGGATTGAATTTACCTACAATTAATTTTTTCAATAATTAATAAAATTATCATTGTCATTGAGTCTACTTATATTGATTAAATAATAAACTACTGATTCATTTCATCTTATATGAATCTACATTTTCCTTAAAATAAGTTTATTTTTTTGTATAAGAAAACTAATCATTCAATATTGATAGATAAATTCAATTTTTATATGTAATTTTAATTAATACCACTTTAAGATGAAATTATTTTAAAAATATAGAACATGAATATAACAGATATGAGTTGTTTATCTTAAATTTATATAAATATACATGATTCAAAAACTACTATATAAAACAATTGAAATTATTATACATACAAATTATGACCATTTCACTCACTTACATGAATAACAAAACATAGTATTAGAATTTACAAATATCACTTATATACATCCAGTATCAATTAATCATATAATAATTGTTTCATTAAATATTTAAAATAAATTAAAATTCATATGACTTGTTGATATAATTAATATTTTTATAAGGTTTATGTTGATTAATTTAATAAAGTAAATAAAATTATATAATTTTCTTACAATAATCCCCCTCAAATTTATCCTAATCTCTAACTAATAACCATATGTGTGGATAATTTTAATGAAATATGATATATAAACATATTTTCAAATGTTTCCTTAAATATATATATATATATATTCATTAATATATAGTCCCAGATTACCTTTACTCGTATTTTAACTCAAACTTCTTCCATAATTGTTTTTTCATATTAATCAATGTTTCATAATATTCATATAAATTTATAATGGGAACCATAGAAATTCAATATTATATTCATATAATATGATTGAATTATATTTCTGATAATTAAATTTCATTTTCTAAAGAACATAAATTTGATTTTTTGAATGATTCCAAATAAATCAATATCAGCCATTTTTATTTTTCACTAGTTCCATATGAATTTACCGATTCCTCAAAACCAACCTAGAAAGTAATAAATGGATTATAAATCAACCCATAAACATAAATTTAAGTGCATATAATTATTAAAAATAAACACATTGAGTACATGGGTATGTTTTAGTTATCCTGAAAAAGTTGATATTTTGGTCCATTGAAGAAGTGATATTATTTTTTAACATAACTGTGTCAACATTTTATAGTGGTCCTTTGAGTTATACAACATATAAAAATATATTATTTAATATTTGAATACACAAATAAAAACAAACAAATGATTAATATCAATCCCTAATATGATGTAATTTTAATTAATACTTCTTTATACCATTTATTCATTGTCCATTTAATATTATATAGACTTATTTATTTATGAGAGAGTTATACATCAAATTATTCTTTAATATATTATATTTTAATTCATAAATATACTATGATATTGTAATTAATACTCTTATTTTAATTCATTTATATAAAATTATATTTTTTTCACTTTTTACTAATTAGTACATGGTTTTCTAAATTCTTTTAAAATGATGCTACCATATCTAAAAAATAGATTATTTTATTTACAATCCATGATTCGTGGCATAAATATATATCATTTTCTTAATATAGACTCCTTTTCCCATCACCATTCATTTGTAATTATGGAAAGAATATGTTTCTTTTTGTGACTTATACATCTTCTATTATTAATGGTATCAAAATATAAATAGATATCATGGAATTCATTATTCTACATTTATCACCTCTCTTATTATAATTACTTTTTTTTTCAAATGAAACAAATTTTAAATAAATCAAATCTCACATTATACTTTTTTAATGAGATTTCATAGTATATTTTCTTTTTTAAATCATCTTCGTAGATTCTATAAACAAATCTACGGTGTGTTCTAAACCACTATAGATATTGTATCCTTTCGGAATTATCAAATTAGAATAACTGATTCCCAATTTAGATGGATGTCACATTTTCCTCATCGATACTATTTTGAAATCATTGTAATCCCCAGTACTATGTCTATAATTTTGTATGTTACACAACATAATATTTATTTAGTTAAAATCATTTAATATATCAATGATAAGAAATTCCATATTATATATTTAGGCATTAATATCTTCTAATTTTGGATCACACTTCATTATCAAAACTACTTCAATAATAAATTAAATTTTTTAGAGATATATTCTTAATCATTAACTTGTTTTAATTATCAATTTCATCCTCTAAATTATTTGGAATATCTTCTATTATATAACATCAACTTATTTTATTGGGATTATTCCATTTAATGGATCATTGAAATGATAAATCATACAACAGTATCCTTTCAACTTGAAAAAAAATTGTTGTTCTACAAACATGGAATCATTACTCCCATAATAGCATGGATAACAAATTTATATTCTAAAAAAAAGATATCCTCCATATTAA
Source organism: Viscum album (assembly GCA_963277665.1). NCBI lineage: Eukaryota > Viridiplantae > Streptophyta > Magnoliopsida > Santalales > Viscaceae > Viscum > Viscum album. Next base: position 1,575,190,041 of record OY728165.1, on the reverse strand, counting down.
TTAAATTTAATTTTTTGGATTAAAAACTTTATAAATTTGTATCTTACTCATTAATTACCCCATATTTTTATTCAATTATTTATGTAAAATGTGTTTTTTTTCAAATTTTAACGATTATATAGTATACAATTAGAATTAGTTATGTCAATAAAATAAATACAATTAACCACAATAAGAATAAAAAATTATTTTGAAAACATATTCTTACTCTAAATTGTTTTTTCTACATGTCATATAAATGAACTCCCTAATCATGTTTCCATTAGTATCTTAACATATTTAGTTAATCAATAAATATAATTTCAGTTATTCACATTATCCTTTTCTGAAAAATTTTGAATTAATGATATTTAAAAATAATTGCACAACACTAAATATATTTCCAAATTAATGGAATACATAAATATAATTTATGTTATAATAGGATCCAAAATATTTATTTCTTATTCATTATGAAATATATATTCTAAATTATCAAATCGTTATTAGGATAATTTTTATACATAATAATAACTAAAAAATCAATGTGACTATAAAAAATATCCATATAAATATATATAATTAAAAAATTGAATCCCTTAATATAATATCTGAAAAAATAATTCACATGTTTAATAGTCCTCAGAAATAGATTTTATATGATGAAATAATACGACAAACATATATATATTAACAATACATCTAGGGAAAACATAACTAGGACGTAAAGAATAATGAACTCAGAACCAGGGGATATGATGGTGACAAAAAGCTCAAATTTCTTTTTAACCCTCTTCTATAATTATAAATTTCTACCATGTCTTTATTAATTTTGTTTCAATTTATCAAAAACATAATGAATATATGAAAACAGTAAAAAATTTCTACTGTATTATAGAAATTAAACAAAAAATATAGATATTTCACCAATATTTAGAAATATATAGGGGTCATAAAAATATAAAGGATTATTATGATTGAAAATAAATAAATTTCACTATTTAGATTGTTATTAAGTTTTTTTTGGTGTACAGATTACCATGGCTCACATGAAGACTTATAATAAATTAATATTAGTGAACTAACCTTGAATTAAATATCAATCTCCCACATTTTATATGATTTTTTATGAAGGAATTATGTTTTTTAGAGGCTAATCGTTCACATATATATGTGACTAATTATCTACTATTCAATAATTATTAGATTCAACATATGATACATCAATATCTTCCAACTGTTTCCTCTATTCTCCCAATTCTAGATATGGACAACGGATGATTATGAAGACATTTATTTATTTTCTAAAAAATAAACATCATATTAAATAATACATACTTTGGATAGGAATATGTAATTACACATGAATTTAGGGGATATTATTTCTATATCCAAATTTATTAATGATTCCAAAATAAAGAGGATAATTAGAGAACAAGTATGACTATATATTTTGTGCCTTATTGTGTTTTTGATATGATAGAAAGTAATCTTATATTGTTTCATAAAGGAGTGTGAAATAGATAATTTATTCATTTATTTCCTAATAAAAATTTTATCTTAAACTGTAATAAATAGTTAATTTAAGAGTAACTACAACATATTAGTATTAGAGGATCAATATTAATTTTAATTTTGAAATTTAAATACTAATTTACTTATACTTTTTTATTCATATTCAATATTAATTAGAGAATTAAATTTTTTAATTGATTAATATATATTAATTTGATTTTCAATAATAATTGGTAAAAATCCATGGATATATTTGTTCATAACATTTAATTAAAATAAAGAGTTTTTATCCAACACAATATATATACTAAACATTTAATTATATTATATTCATTTAATTCTTAAAATGATAGGTTAAATATATAATTGAAATAGATAAATATAGTTATTTTTTTACAAAAAATTATGAGACCTAATTAATTTCCTAAATCGGATTCATTAATATGATCAAGAGAAAAACTCATAGAAAATAATTATTCTATCTAATATTAAATTGGGATATAACATATTGAAAAGATAATAAAAATATGATCGAATGAATCCATTCATCAAGAATAACATTTTATTTTTTAATTAGGTTATATAATTGGAGAAACAAAATAATATTGTTTAATTTAACTCAAATTTTAACTCCCCATTTTAAAAAAAATTATTTTCATATCTTACCTTCCACATGTTAAAAAAATTATTATCCTTTATATAGGTTGGAACATGCAATGATATATTTAATGAATGTTACATTAATTTTTATCTGCATTTCATTTCATTAAAATTTTATTTATTGTTTTAATATTTTTAATAAATGATTTTCTTAGTATTTTTGATTTCATATATCAAACATACTCTTTAATTAAAAAAAATTTATTCAGGAGAATAATTAAAAACGCTGAGTAATATACTGAGTAATGAATCTATAATTCCAACCATTGAGTTTCTTCATTAATGCCTTATTTTTATAATATTATTTTTGATTCATCTATTAATAACCATTAGCAAGATAAGTTAACATGGATATAATAATCTTCTAATGAATATCATTTTATGAACCATATATATCCAACTAGGGAATAAAATTATGATTGAACATATGATATAGTGTGTTAATAGAATCATAATGCATATAATGTTTTGATGATAAATTTTTACCCTTGATAATTCACTCCATAACATTTCCTTTCATTCTAACTATATTCATTCAATTTACATTGAATATTAATATTTAATATTATATTATTCTTTCCATTGATAATACTACCCTAGATCGTATTTATAATTCTTTTAAATAAAATAAAACCAAAAAATATATAATCAGTTAATTAAATTTAATGAGTGTCACACTATAAAACCTCCTCAAGTGATATGAGCCTTGTTAAACACTATGCCACATAAAAGTGAAAAGTATAATTTCATTTTTGAAATTATCATACGTATATGAAAAATTAGTTCAATTACTTGGGAGTCATGTAGCCTTTTAAAAAATATTAATTTCCATTTCATACGATATTTTACCACATTTTGAATTGAAATGCAAAAATTTTTATGATAACTTTTTCAAACATGTAGGTACATATGTAAGAAATGTTTTCTACAAATATAGGTATGTCATTAGAGATTAAATCATATAATTCAATGTAGAGTAATTCATGGTGATAATATAAAAAATAAATACTCCAACCTGTAGAAAGTGTTGGAAGAATTAAATGGATAAACTTCTCAATAATGGTTCAAAATAGGATCTATGAGCATATTAATTATACTTTCTATTTATATTTATTATATTTTTATTTTAATGTGTTTTTAGTATTGTCATGACATTACTATTATGTTTTTTTGGAATCATATTTGAAATTAAGAAAATAAGGAAACATCGAATAATCCATATTTTATTACTCCTTTTATGACATGATTTTTTCTTTCCCAAATCAATATATCAATTAAATGTCATTTAATTTGTTATAAATAATTTTTTTTATTAATTGTATAATTAATAGTGTGTAAAACAAATTTATTAATGATTTCATGGTTATATTATCTTAATTTTTGTTTGGAATTGTATTTTTTACATTAACATAAAATGTTTTTATTCATACTTATGAAATATAAACATGAATTTAGGGTTTCTTTAAATTTTCAAAATACAAATTTATATTATTTTTTTATATTGGCATCCCTCTATATTCATTGATTGTTATTTTACTACCAAATAAATTTTAGATGGAAATTAATTTAGTAAAATCTAAATTTTCTTATCTAAAAAATATTGAAATCTATCATATATGTCATGTATATTATGAAAATGGATATATATGGGACCAAAATAAATAACAATTTATATAAGTCTCATGAATATAGAGTAAAATAGGAAACATGAATCTCACTTTACGCAGTGAGATATGAGGTGGTAAAAAACAGAAATTAATAGAAAAATATAAAAAATAACAAATAAATCAAGAAAACAAATATGATCATGTTTGTAAAAAAGGAATGATTTTACGATTGGAAAATATATAACACTAAATGATGAAATGGGGCATATACATAATTTTTAAATATATAATTGGTAAAATAAATATAGGATGATTTATTTATGATATATATACATCATACAATACTTATTCCGCTATATTAGAATACAATAATAAACCATGAACATTATTGTTACTATAAATAGAATTTGTTTAATGGATAACACTTTTAAATGAGGAATAATAGTATAAATAATTATTTAATATTTGTTTCTCTTTATCCATATTTTTTTTTGTATTTTCCCATGGAACAAATAATCATTCATATTGGCAAAATTAAATTTTATTTTGACATAGTACATTATTTAATTGTTATGGAATTGAAAATTCATATATTATCCAATATTATACAATGAATTTAGTTTCTCAATTACTATAATGATTTCAAATAAAGGTAAAATAGAATAAATATTAATTTTTGGAATAGTATGGAATAAATTTTAAATTTTTAATAATTAATAGATTATGATTTATTTATATTTAAAATAAATAAATGATGATATAATTTGAATTAATAATTTGATCCTGAAATAAAGTACAATAAAACATCTTGGATTTCACTTTAGACAATAATTTAATATTTTCACCACATGATATTCTATGTGTGTATATTTTGGCTGAATTTTTATAAATTATTTAGAAAATTATGTCATACATAATTCTGTTGAATAACATAATATGGATCGTAATTTCCAGGGTATTCATGCGTCAAAAATTAAACTCTATATTTGATTCGTTAATTTTAACATTAGTTTAATTTTATAAGTAAAAAAACATTAATCATGGATATATAGGAATAAATGTATGGATCATTTAATGTTATTCAAACCCAAATATGACATTCTACTAAAAGAACCTCTTAATAATTTACTTATATGTTCAACGAGGATGAATGAAAATAATGATTTATATTTATGTTATTTTCAACATTACATTTTAATATATTTACAACCTATAATCAAACTTGAACTATATTAATATATATTATTCACATTTTTAATGGTCTTATTATTGAGTATGTATTTATTAGATAACATGATTCAATAGTATTTTTATTTCTTTTTATTTTTTTGTATTAGAAGTATTTATATTTATAAGAAAATAATTTCATTATCTATCTTGTTTGAATATTTCAACTTTTTTTAAAAATTTTAATTAAACACTTATTTTAAGGAGTAAATAACATTGGTATTTTCATATTGGATTTATCCATTATTTGGTCCCATGTTTTTTTGAATTCATAATAAATATTTTTATCTACGTTTTGTTGAATTTAGGGTTACCAATAGTGAGAAACGTTACCATCAATAATCTTCCCTCTAGTTTAACTTATTTTGTTAGGTAGTAAATCAAAATCCCCGGCTAAGGATGATGATCATAAATATGATCTAGGGTGTTCATAAACATGATATGAATATAATTATTACACAATGATCATTCACTACAGTTAATGCTCTCAAGAATATTCAAGGACTTTCTAACTAAATTTTGTTATTCATTAACAATTTACAGTTATTTATATGTTCATCAATAATTTACAAAAACAAGAATATTTGATAATATTTTATACAGTAAAAATATAAGTAATTATTATAATTGTGTTATGGGTAATAATTTTTAGACTATAAAAATTTTACAAGTAAGACAACCCTGGTAAAAAAATGTATAACATAATGAAAATAAACATTATTTTTTACATATTCCCTAGCTCTGTCATAATGGTTGAACATAAAAAATATCATAAATAATGTTAAAAATGGGTACTTGATTGAGTTCCACTTGGTAAATATATTTTGAGTTAGAGGAGTAAAAGAAAATATAGGTCCACTAGGTTGTTAGTTCACTAGTAGTACCATATGGTGGTTGATTGGGAACTGGATAGTTTCTTAGTTTCATTACTTGATGTGGGAGTGATGAAGATTTTAATATTCAGCCCCATTGGGATTTTTGTGTTAGACATCTTGATAATGGCCATTTTATCATGATTCCCATCATCTACAGGATTTCTTTTTTTAATCCCTATGATGATGAAAAATCTAGACATTGATCAAATAAGGATTTATATGTACAATTAATTCCATATTCCACAATTCCTTGTCATTTAGGGTTTTTGAAAATTATTTTTAATTATAGGTTAGTAGTTTAGTAAAAATAAGAACATAGTATGGTGGAATCATAATGCGGATTGGGGGATTTTAATATGATGGATACATGATCCTAAGAAACCTTTAATTCATTTCTTCTTATAGTGGTTTAATTGTATAATGTGTCTCAATATGTTTTTATATTCTACAAATATACATTATTTTATAAACTATTTGTGATCGAGTACATTATGAATAACATTTAGCTTCTATATGTGTCATGTGTATGTTTTATACCTTACACACCACTTTGATTATGGTATCAATGTTTGAGGTATCTCATTTTTCGAGTATTCATTTAACCAGGTATCATTGTATTGAGTAACAAATTATAAATGATATTATTATTGATGGGGAGTCAAAACATAAGACATGGTGTCAATATATTATATTGTCTTTGTGAATTATTAGTCGAGGACAGATAAAACATATATATGGATGAAAAATATGATATATAGGTATGTGTAACATATAATACTGAACCATATTAGTGATAATTCCTCATTTTTCATACCATAAAGATATTTTTGGAATATTTATTCTCTAATGGGACCAAAATTCCCAAAGGTGTAAACTCATGTGAATTATAACACAACACAGTTTGCAAGAGGTCTCTATTTCATTATGAGTAATAAATTATCCATATATAAATTCTTCATAGAAGTTGTGATTTCACTCCATGATGGTCAATAATATTCCTTATAAACTATGATGTGTTTTATCACAATATATTTGATTTACTTGTCTTAGAGTGATAGAAATTTTGTCCTCATGTCATTGGGAAATGGGTGATATGGTCTTTCATTACACATGTAGGTTATAAAAACCTATAAATAAGAGTAAGAGTTTTGGATATAGTATTGAAAAAAAATCATTCATTACATGATGTGATGTGGATAGGGTAAGTTTCAACATCATGGTTGGGTTGTGAGTGTTTATTGATAGATATATTATGGGAACATAATAATTACTTGTATGTTTTATGTTTGTATGTCATGCTAAGGACATTAAAGGTGCCTTAACTGTGTTGAGTCAGGATTAACCATGGGTATCAATACCAATCTAGGGACACAAAATTTGAGATTTAAATTGGTTCATATATGTACATTCTATGTAAGGTATGACCTTATCCCCACAGAATCACCCTTGTGTAAAATATTTATGTTTTCATTATTGGAAGATTTGTTGTTGTGTCTAAGGGAATGTATTGTTATTACCTTAGATGTTAAAGGAAAATCAATTTTTGTTTCTCATTATACCCTTGGTGATATGTATTTATATCGAGGGACTCGTAATAGAGGCTATGCGTTCTTAAGATGTAACATGTGACATTGGGATGAGTCTCATTTAAAAAGAACACATGTTTTGGCATGTGATAAAAGGTGATTAAAATATGTGTGATATTATATGGGCTCTCTGTCAATTACATGGGTACCCCATTTTTACATTTCATCCAATTAATTTTTTTAAAGGTACTAAGGTGATATTGATTAGGTTCATTGGTAATTCTACAGTTGAGTAATTATATTCATGTTTTCATCTTCTATGAATGGTTCAATTTTATACCTATGGTCATAGAAACTATGTTCATATGTTTCTAAATTTAATTTTACACACATTATTTCATAAAAATCTATTTAGGGAATCTATATTCTATTTACAAAAAATGTTCATAATGAATAAAATCTCCATATACCATATATAATTTTGAAAATATGGTTATCCTAACAGAGGGTCTGTAATAACATGTGTCATTTTCAATCTATGGTCATGTGTATATATATTGGGATATTATATATTACATTCCTCACAATGTATATGTTATTGATTGTTTTGGATATTATTTGACTTTTTATCCCATGTTTAGAAAGGAAATAGTATTTGAATGGAATTTTACATTTGTAGTGAGACTGAAAATGATCTAGTGAAACAATAATACATGTGATTACTATGGTCACATTAATAAATATATTATATTTTAACCATAACTTGATAATTAATATGGTTACACTAGTGATGTTCTATGAATCTATTTGTCATACCCTTGGTCATGAAGCTATAAAGGGTGTTATGCCCTACAGGTGATTATTCATGTTATGAATGGGTGTTGTGATCCCCTAGTTATACAATGATATCTCAATTTTCCTTTATTTATACCATATATGGTGTATGATTGTTTTTTTAAGAACACACTTTTTATGATGGAATGTACTTTATAAATTTATGTGAAATTTTTTGGATGGATCTGTTCCACCTAACATGGGTACTATAATGTACGTACATACCTAATTTATATAACATTGGTCATTCAAATGGATTCATATTATATAAAACTCCAGAAACATGGAATAATTTGATACAGTTTACATGTGAGGCTCAATATTATGGAAGTGTTTTTTTTAATCCATAATTTTTACATATTTTATTTCCTCAACGGGTTAAATGTTGTAATATAATATTAGGAAACTTTAATTTATATTTTTATTTAGTTTATAATTATTTTAGTTATTTATCATATCGTGCTTCAAGTTTATCATTTATTTACAAAAAATCTAGTATATCGAGAGAGGATTATATTTGGTAATTTCATATTATTAATGGATTTTATATAGGGTGTATATCCTCGAAAATTTCGATCAATGAATCTTTTTATGGGTCAACATCCTTTTAAATTTGGGAGACATGCATGATTATATGTTATGACAACAACAAGATTTCTCTAGGTGATATTTCAATTGTGAAATTTATATTTTTTATTATTGTAATGTTTTATTATTACTTGGGTCGCCCTAGTCTTTGATGGTGACAGTAAATCAGTGACTGGGTTTGAACATGGACTGTTTAGTCATGTGCAAATGTTCTGTAGCATTTTCCATGTAATTAGGAATATGATTTTTTATTCACTATTTTAAATATTGATCTTGATAAATTTATCCACGTATGATTTGAAGACTTTTGGAGTTGAATTTTTGGACATTATGTTGCGTTAGAGTGGAATTATATGCACTTACATGGATTATATTTTCCATGAATGAATAACTTGAATTTATTCATATGATTTTTTATTATTACATGGTGATAAATGGATATAAATTTGATTTATTATTAAATATAATATGAAAAGTGACATTCTATAAGGGTTTTTTATGGAATTGTACTCCTTTTACTGATATTTATGTCCCCTCAGCATTTTTTTTGACTATAAGTCATTCAAATATATTTATCTTATATCACACTCATATTTATGTACAGATACTATGTTTACAAGATTTATAAAATACCATGTTCTATTTTCTGTTATTAATTACGTACAAGTGCTGGGTTGTAGCATATGAGTTATTTGGATATATGTTTTGAAATTGGACCTTATTTTCATTATGAGTACGATAACCATAATTTATTGGAGAAAATGTTATGGGATTTAAAGGTCTATTGATAATTATTTGTAATATATATATATTTATATATATATTTGGGTATATTTATCATAGTTTTAGGATGATAACATTGTGAACCTACTAGTATTGGTTTATGCTTCTTGATTTTGGGAAAATTGACTGTAAAAAAATCATGTTATCCTATGTGAATGGGAATTGTTGAGATGCCATTGGTTTATATATATAGGCTAGCAAGGGGTATTCAATGATTTTAGGGGCATGAAAGGGTTCCTTGTTGAGTTTTTTAGTTGTGTGATCCTACTTCTCACGTGACACTCCTTAGGGTTCCATCAGTCGAGTTGTGAGACATTGACTTGTAGTGTGTTTGTAAAACCCTGAGACAATAAAATATTTTCAATTATAAAGAAATTTAATTTTTTTCCTTTCTTTCTTTTTACATGACACCATGTTATATTTAGGAATCACATAATAATGAGTTAACATACATTACGCACAAGACCCATTTTTACAGAATAACATTATATTAATAAAATATTGTTATTTAATAATATATATTACAATACCATTAAATTAGTAGTTATGAATAATATAACTTCATTTTAAATTTTCTATATCTGATATAATTTTAACATTAATCTTATGTATTTTCTAGATATAATATAATAAAGGATTCTATTTTTTTTATATGAGAAGTATTTTTTAGAAAATTCATTTTTCCTACCTTTTGATAGACTACAAAATTTAAAAAAAGTTTTTAAAATATTTATATATTAAATTTAAATAAATAAAATTTTCATTTTGAAGAGGTATATTTTAATATACACAAGTTGAATTTTTGATATTTTTCTATTAAATTTTATGTTTTGATGAATAGTAATAATATAATAGGTTTCATTTAAAAACAATATTTTTCATAAAAAATAATTTATAATGATAATTATATTGTTGAATGGGTTTGAAGTAAAAATAGAATATATTTTTTACCAGTTAATATAATTTTGTTCATTATAATAAATATTACCATGGATTTTAATGTAAAAATATTTCAATCTTTTGCAATTTTTTGATTTTAAAAACTAATTCTTCATTTCGAAAATATGAATGATTTTAAATTATTTACTATAACTATTGTATTCTGAATTTTCAAAAATGTATTCCATGTTTTTAATCGATGGTTTAAAATTATTTAAAAAGGTACTATTTATTTATAATTTTTTTGAAAAGTAATTTTAGAAAAAAAAATTCTTACTGTGGTTAAGGGTAAATCAGGAAATTAAAGGTAAAAACTATATTATAATAATATAAAAATACCGTAAAACATGTACTAATCTTATTATATGAGTTAATTTGGGCAATATAAATCCATGGACCAAAATTTTGGTCATTGGAAGCCACTTGGATGTGAGTATGACCGTTAGAAACGTTATATTTTAAATAATGACCAAGATTTCATAATCATGTCTGTCATTAAAAAAATAATTTTAATAAAGGTTAATATAAGTCACATCTTAAGCTATGAAAATTATTTTGAAAGAAAAAATTATAACCGATGTTATGGTTATATATTTATTATTATTAGCAAATAAATAAGTAAATTTCATTATGACAGAAAGATGATGTTGTAATTGATTAATTAATGAAATAATAAAAATATTGACATTATAAATACTAAAAAAATAATTATTTGATATAATTTATCCCATACATGAATTTTTAGGATATATTTGACACATTGGTGATGATTTTAAGCAGTGAATTCAATTCTATCTTGATGCTATGATATTTTTGAAGGTCAAAAAATATATAGTGTCCATATTGACACTGTTCTTATTATAAAATACATTTTTTTTATTAAATTTAATAAAATACATAAAAATATAGAATTGGGGAAAAATCAAGGATAATTTCAAATATATCATAATTATATATTTTCAATCAATTAAAGGACACATGTCCATGAAGATAACATATCTATTATTTCAAAGAATGAATGTTACAAAATGTCAGAGTCTCATTTTTTATTTGTTAAATAATTTTAATATTGGGATATCCCTAACATAAATTAGATCATGGATAGTCATTAAAAATATAAATAAAATTATCTATATCATGATATTTTATTTATAATATTTAGTGGCCAAATAATTACCATAAATAATGAATCGATAAGAGAGAAGTGTTTATTTTATTAATAGATATATCAACTAAATGATATTAAAAGTATAAAAAATTTTTTGATATAATTGAGGTGATACATGAAATTTATAGGTTATTTAATAAAACAATTTTTTGTTAAATGGGTTTTTGAAGTTATCATTATATTTTTAATTTATTTAAAGTCAAATAATCCAATCTTGTAAAAATTGAAAGTATTGGTATTTTATTGAATTACATTTTATTAAATTATTTACTAAAAATTAACATATTTAAAAGATAAAAATATATAAATATATGGTATAATATTTCAAAAATCTTCCATTTATGGTAAACTTACACCATATAAGTAATCACTTATAAACATTTAATATTTAGAATATTATTACCACAACTAATATTAAGTAGATTAAACAACAATAAATCAAAATGATACATTTTAAAAACAAATAAAAACATGTATAAATTTTATTTCAGAAGATTATTTCGACCCATAATAAACTTTTAATATATATAAATCAATTTGGATCAATTTAGAATAGAAAATTAGTTTATATTAATTTAATATTTTGAGATTTTCTAAATTGGCAGTAACCCCTCATTCTATTTAATTCTCACCTATAATACTCTATTTCTTAGACAAAAACTTCCCAATTAACCTCAAGAATCCCAAGATTAATCATATGTTCCAGAATTTGGGAATAAATCCAATAAAGGGAATCCTTTCATGTAAATCGAAAGTAGAAACATGAAAAAGTAGGGGTTGTTTTTCTAATTCATTCAAGGATCATTCATTATTCTACAAGATTTCTTAATTTGTTTCAATACTAATGTAATAAATAAATAATCTACTATATGATTATATGAATTTATTATTATTGGTCAACCATACTACTCTATTTATCTATCTTATTAACAACAATATCATGATGTGTGTGCACTTACAGCTTACCATCTTCACGTCATTTTGTAAACCAATTTTCATCTATACATTATTTAAATGGGTATAATTATAAATATGAAGCCATTAAATAAAATATATGACATGATATAGTTTATTTAAAATACAGATAATATCATATTTCTTACTAATTAACTAATAAAAAAAATGTCATTGTCGATCGTGTGTACATATTACCTATCATTTCAATGACATGATGATATTCACCCTCCATTACAACCATTTATGATTTATTATAAATATGTATATATATAATATATATTACAAACATTTCATAATAATTCAATTAAAATAATATATATATATATATATATATTTTATTTACAAACATCTAAAAAATAGAAAAATCGTTCATGCTCACGTGCGACATACCATCCCCATGAACGATGTATTCAATTAATATATATATATACCTATGTATTAAATATATTTAAATACTAAATATATATGATATATTAAACTTTCTAGAAGGTGTGAAATCATGAACTATGTAATATTATGAACACTAATAAGTCAAAACACATATAATAATCAAATCAATAATTACCTAAAATATTTGTTTCATCTGAATGAATGAGTTATATAATGTCACTAATAAATCATATATGATATCATAAATATTATTATGTTTCTGGTACAAGTTAATAATATGTTTAAAACCACTATACTAGAGTTTTACACACGTATAAAAGGATTTAGAATTTATGATAAGGGTTAAATTCACAGTCTCATTATTATCTGATCTTGTATATACTTATGTATTTACATTGTCATATCTATCCTCCATGTCCATGTTTATTAAGAATTATTTCAAAATGATCCATTTTATGTTTTTATTAAGGGAGTCATAAAGAAAATATAATTCTAAAATTTTTAATTTTTTATTCTTCTAAATCGATCTTGTTAATGTCAAGGTTTTCAAAATGGATTTAAGGATACATTTATATGGAAAGAAAGTTTAAAAACGGTAATATATTTCAAATAATTCAAAGTGGTATGGGGTGTTTTTATTAAAAAAATAACTTTTTAAATGTCTTCTCTAATAAAAGGGTTTATTTAGAAAAAATAATTTCAATGAGAAAGGGTTGTTTGTCTGAAGATATTTATAGTGACTTTATTATATTATTTTTATATAGGTGAACATCCATTGATTGATTTTATGCATAATTGAAGTTGATTTAGTATGATAAAATATTTCATTTTGTATTGATTATTTTATGATATGTACGAATATGGATGTGAAATTTTCATACCCTTCATGGTTTTTGGTTAATGTATTAACATTTTTCATGATAGTTTTAGTACTAATAATTATTTTATGTTTCACCCATTATATATTAAGAATGTATTAGACATATTTAGTGACGGGCATGGCCCGCTGCATCCCCTTGATGAATCGGTAGTCCTCATGGGACAAACTAGTGTCTTGGAACACGACCTTAATGGTATGATTATCAATTTCTTTGGAATGAGTCTATGAAAAAAATGTTTATGATATTTAGTATTCTGCATTCCATAATTATGAGAAGATTTAATGATAAAACATATGAGTGTTCGACTACTATATTTTCCTTGTGAATGTTATGAAGATATTAATGACTAATTCATGACAGATTATGTCCAGGTTTTTGTTTGAAAATACTTGTGTTTCACTTTTACACTTTCTGTAAATGATTATTCTTATTTATGATAGCTTTTACTATATTGTTTAAAATTTCTGAGCATCTGAGCTCATCCCATTATTTTAATTTTCATTCCCATTATACCAAGGAGTGTATTATTTTTGAAATACAAGGTTAATCTTGGGGAACAATGTATGTCTAAAAGAATTATCTATGTTTAATATTCTATTTTGAATTTTCATATATTGATCGTGTATTTAATCTATTTTCCAAAACTACTAAATTGCTCATCCATTTTAGATATGATTCCTTTTAATAATTCCAATTTATTAAATTAATGCATCAACTCTATGCGTCTTGGGTAGGGGAATTATAGTTGTTATCAACAGAAGAATAGAGACAACCTTGGAAGATAAATTATTACCCAAGGATTATAAAACATAACCATATGGATTACTTTGATGATAAGTCTATGTATACAATATCATCCATTATATTTGGAATTAGATAACAGTATTAATCCTTTGGAATTATAGATTGAGAAGAAGTTTCTTTCATTTAGAGTTCATTTAAATGATGTATCCGGATTATAACACCATGATTGATGTAACTCACATTGTTCTTCAAGTATTTTTCAATGTGTAGAATCAGTGAGGTTATATATGTAATGGCTATATGACAGATAATTAAGAGACTAAAAAGTTAAATTATATGAAGTATTTATTAACGAATAAAATGTTTATTCATCATTATTGGTTTCATAGTGTAGTTGAATAATTAATGTTATTTTTTATTTTAATTCATGATTTATAACATCAATGGTTTTATGGTTGTATGACTCATGAGTTATATAATGACTGTACTAAAGTACTTTTTAGTTAAGGATTTTGAGGTATAAGTGATATCAATGAGGATTCAAAGGTGATAAAATATTTGATATGTTACAATAATAGATACATTACATTTTTTTGCGAATCTATTTTTATTATTGATTTTTGAAATTTGGATACATTTTTGGACAGTGAATTCGAATGCATGTATTTTGGTCGAGTTTAAAGGTTGGAATGTAGTAAGTTGAATAGTGAATGTTAATTTTTGAGGTAAATTTTTGATTTATAGGAAAAATTTGTCAAAACTTTTTACAGTAAAAAAAATAGGACTATGTGGAAATAGATTCAAGAAAAACAAAAGGATATCATTGAAGGATTCATGTATATTTTCTCAAGTACATATCAGTATAGAAAAACAATCCCTCAACTCTTAGAAAAATTGTCTAAAAAAAGTTTTATCTTAAATACATATCTCAAGTGAACAATCAATTGATCTGATGGTATTTTAAATCACTTTGGATTAACGGATTTGAGGACCTTAATTTTCCATTTATAGAGCTTTTTTTGTGATTAATGGCCTCAATCACTCCCTATAAATATAGTCTTATTTCATCCATTTACGTATCTCTACTTCCAACTAATGTTTTATTTTTCCAAATCCCAATTCGGCAATGACCATCAAACTTCACTTTCCTTATTATTAGTATTATATTTTGTTAACCCAATTTCTGATTTGGGGTTTCCATAAAGTTATTTTTTCTGGTTCAACCTTTTATTATATAAGTGAAATTTCAAATTGAAAGGATGTAATTTATTGAAGGAGGGTAGATTGTAACACCTTATTAAATTAAAATATTTTCATTACCGAATAAATTACAGTTTTTTTCTTTCTGTCTTGATTGATTTTTATACAACACCATTTTAATATTACGCTGCACAAAAACAATTAGTTGGATTGTGTTACAAGCAATGCCTTGTTCTACCGAAATATAATATATTATTAATGTATTACTATTTAATATAATATATAACCTAGAGGATAAATTAGTAGTTATAAATATTTTGAAACATATTTCAATTTTATATATTTGATATAATTTTATCATTCATATTTTGTATTTTTTATACATGATATATAAAAAGATTCTCATTTTTCAGATATAAAAAGTGTTTTAAAAATTGTAGTTTTTCAACCTTTTGATGGAGAACACATTTTATATATATTTTTTGAAAATTTTATATATCATATTTAACAAAATACACTTCCTATTTGGAATCAGGGTATTAAAATTAACTTTCGATGAATTTTAGATATTTTAATGATAAGTTTTACGTTTTGATGAATAGAAAAGAAAATATTAAATGTCAGTTGAAGACAAATTTTTTATTTGATATAATTTATATAGAAAAATTATTTTATTTTATTGTTTTAAATGAAAAATAGAATATATTTTTACAATTTAATATATGTTTGGTAGTTTCAATTAATTTTACCATGAATTTAAGGTAAAAATATTCCTATATTTTCTAATGTTTTGACTTTTAAATACATGTTTTTCTTTCCAGCAATTGTATTAATGTTAATTTAATTAATTCATATTATCTATTTGGAATATGAAAAAAATTGATTCCATATTTGGAGATAGTGGTACCAAATTATGTAAAATAGGTTATTTTTATTTTTCTGTATTATGAATACTAAATTATGTAAATTTTTTATTACTGCAGTTAATGGTAAATTAGATAAATAAATGTAAAATTAATAATATAATAACACATTTGTACCATAAATCTTGTAATAATATTATTTGATGAGTTATTATCGACCATGAAAATCATTGGTATTATATTTTGGCCCTCGGATGCCACACGGGTGTGATTATGACCATTATAATCATTTTATTTAAAACACATACAAAGATGTCATAATAAAGTCTATCATAACTATTAAAATTTTAACATGGGTACATATAAGTCACATATTTGAATATAAAGATTAATTAAAAATATACAATTATTATTTAAATTATGGTAATTGATTTTTATTTTTTAGGAAATAAAAAATTAACTTAAATGGTGTCACAATGATGATGTTGTAGCTTCTTAAACAATGGAAGGATAAACATAATTATTTTATATATATTAAAATAAATATTTTATGGAATAATTTATTCTATCTATTAACTTATAAGACCATATTTACATGTCATTGATGATATAAATGAGTTTTTTTGAACCAATATTTTTGTTATGATATTTTTAAAAGTCAACTAATGAATAATGTGAAAATTAACTTTGTTTATATATTAAAATATAAATTATTTTTAAAAATGATCTTAAATTCATAAAAATATTTCAATTAGGAAAATATATATTATTATGTCCAAGTAGTCATAATGATATGTTTTCAATAATTAAATGGAAACATTTTTAAAAAATTGCGTAGATATTATTAGGAACAGAGAATGTGAAAAAATGTCACTCCCATTTCTAATAAAAACAATATTTTTAATATAGGGATAATCTGGAGATAATATAGATCATGTATATTATTTGGATGGATAAAATGTATATATAAATAATGTTAATTTATTAATACTTTTCATTGAATAATTAATTACCATAAATAATGACACAACATTGAAAAAGAATTTATTTTATTAAAATACATATCAAGTAAATGATTTTTAAAAAAATAATAAATATATAAATTTACAAAATTGTGGTTATAAAAAAAATATATTGGTTACTATAATATGATAAGTGTTTATTATATGGTTTTTATGTTATATTTATCTTTGGATTTTATTGAATGTCAAATTAATAAATAGATTCAAAATTCAATATATTGATATTTTATCTATATAACATTTTGATAAATTTATTAAAATCACAGACATATTTTAAAATTTAAAAGATATAATAATATTTTCTATAATATCATTAAGTTTCTATTTATGTTAAATTTACATTGTATAAGTAAATACTTATAGCCATTTAATATTTATAATATTATTACCGCAATTAAATTTAAAAGGATTAAATAGGTATAAATCAAAGTGATAAGGTAAAAAAATATATTATTACTATGTATTAATATTATTATATGAGAGTATTAAGACCCATCCTTATATTATCATCTAATTTTTTTTAAATTTTATCCATTTTGATTTTAATGTTAGTTTATATTATTTTAATATTTACACAGTTTCTTAAAGTTTCCCTCGCCTCTCTTATAAAAGAGTACCTATCATTATCTTTTATTCACACATGTAAATACCTTTTCCTTTTCCAAAACCTACCATATTTTCCTGAAAAAGTTTTTCTCAAATTCGTAGTGTCCACACATGGGGCATAAAGCCAACCTATGGAATCCTTTTGTGCAAATTGGAAGCAGAACCTCGAAGAATATGTAATTTTTTTACAAATTCTATCAATTAAATTTTATAACTATACATAATTTTCATAATTTTTTACCACAAAAAATTGTTATATATCGAATATAATATATTATTAGATATATTTTTAATTTTTGGAAAACTATATTCATTCTTTTATTCATCCTATTAATAACAATATCACCATGCATGTGTATATATGGCTTACTGTCTCCATGTCGTGGTAAAAAATATTTTCAAACCGTAAATTATTTAAATGAGTATAATGGTTAATATAAAGGCTATAAATAAAAAAAAGTATATACTTTCATTATAATTCAAATTCCACCCAATTCTATACAATTTATCCATTAAGTAAATGATATTGTCGCTCTTGTATATATAAGGCTTACCATCTCCACAACATGGTGAGATTAATCCTCAATTACAACCATTTATGAATTATTATAAATATATATACTGATTAAATAAGACATATACGACATAAAAATGATACTGGATATATAAATATATATATATATATATATATATTTCATTTACTTGCTACAATGAAAAAAAAATCAGGGTTCATGTGTACGTACGACCAACCGTCCCCATGAACGATTTATTCCATTCACATATCTATTTATTATAAATATTTAAATAATGAATATATATGATATATTATACATTTTGGATGTAATGAAATCATGAACTAAGAAATACGATCAAGAATAACATGTTAAAACACATATGATAAACAAAGATATTATTACCTGAAATGTTATTTAACATGAATTAACAGGTAATATAAAGTCATAAATGAATCAAATATGATATCAGATATATTATTATGATTCTGGTAAAAGTTAATAATATGTTTAAAACCACTATACATGAGTTTTGGACATGTATGGAAGGAATCAAATTTAAACTAAGGGTTAATTTCACAATTACAATATTATCCAAGATTGTTTATGCGTAGTATTGAATATGAAACATATATCATAAAAGTAGAGAAATTTTAAAATTGATTTCAATATGAATCATTTAAGGTTTTATGTAAGGGAATCGTAAACTATAAAATTATATTAAATTTTCTAAATAAATAATTTTCTAAATCACTCTCATTAATGTTCATTTCTTCAAAATGGGTTTAAGAATTTATTTATATGGACAACAATGTTTTAAAATATTAATTCCATTCAAATGACTCAAATGGATTATAGAGACATTGATTCAAAAATATCTTTTTAAATGTCATAGTTTATAATAGTATGAATTTTGAATAAATTATTTAATATAAAAGGGGTATTTGTCTGATGATATTTTATTGATATTATAAGATTATTATCATTTATGTCACCATTTTTTTGGATATTAAGCATAATTACGGACGATTTAGTATGATACTATCTAATATATTTTATTGAATTTATTATGATATGTTTTAATATGTAAGTTATATTTTGATACCATTAATGGTTTATGGTTAATTTATTAACATTTTTTATTATAAATTTAATATGAGTTATTATTTTATGTTTCACCCATTTCATATTAGGAGTTCACTGGACGTATTAATTTCCAAGGAGGACCATCTATATCCCCTTGATGCATCGGTAGGACGTATGAGACAAAATAGTTCATAGTATATGGCTTTGAATGTATGATTATGTATGGTCATGGAACATGGCCTTGACAGTATGGTTCTGATGTCCGACAGTATTCATTCCCTTATTATGAGATTATTTATTGATATTATTTGTGATTACTGGACTAGTATAATATCTATGAGAATGATTAAATAAAATTATTTTATTTATTATGTCCATATTATGTTCATGTTTATGTTTATAGAGGATTTTTTTAGTATTATACTTCCTTGAATTGTTATTCTTATTTTTGATATCTTCTACTATATTGTTTAAACTTACTGAGAATCGGAGCTCAACCATTTCATATGCTTTATTTTCCAAGGTTTCTAAGAGGTGTATTATGATTTATATATAGGGTTTTTCTATATTAATTATTGTATTCAAAATTAATCTTATATGTTTCCTATTGTTTTTTCAATTGTATTATAATGTTCATGAATGTAAACTATTTTCCAAGATACCTAATGGATCGGTCCTTTAGGATTTAATTCCATATAATAATGTCTATGTTTTAACAAAAGGTATTGAATCCAGGATTTGGTGGTCTATTAATAATTACAGTGTATAACCATTTTAATATGTATATTTTTTAGATGTTTTATTGGGATGAAAATTTACATGGGTTATCTAGAAAATTCAATACACTTTCGGAATATGAGGGTGAGTGATTTCATTATTACATGATAAATGAATCGTTGTGTGAGTGAATGTATTGATGTATTATAATAAGTGTACATGTAGGGTTTCAATATATTTTTATGGGTTCTGTCATGGCCTAATATATATATTGATGATTTTAGTGTGTTGAGTACCTTTATTTATTTATTTATTTGAAGTATATTTGATTCAATATTGGTTTTTTAATTAATAACAATATGTTTCAAATGGAATATGATGTGGTACAACATTTTTAATTGTGAATGAATAAGTTGGTAACTCATGTTAATATATCTAGTAATTTCATCCATGTATGGAGATAATAATGGGTGTTGATTCTTCCTTAGTAAGAGGAAAAATAATACATATATATATGAGGACAATAATTTGGTTCATCTAATAATATCTTCTCTAGGTTATGGGAATAAATGAATAACCATTTATAATAATGAGAAACAAAAGTTCAATTTTATGAACTATATAAAATAGTTCTCATGGTAGATCATATCAAAATACATTTATTTTGAATTGAGTTATTGGATATGATATGATATTAGCCAAGTTATTGTTATATTTTGGTTCATATCGCGGATACTGATACATTTATTGATATAATAGGTAGTGATCATTGTTTATGAGGAAAAATTAGAAATACTAGGTTGGTTGTGTCAAATAATATTTTTCCCAAATGAGTGTGGATTATTGTTACAGTGTGATTTGTTTAGTGAATAATGTTATTGATCAGTTAACATCTATGATTCATGTGTGATGGATTTTGGGTGAAATAAATGTGATGCTGGATAATTAATACAGAACTAAAAGATCAGTGGGTTAAGCAGATTATATATTACATAGTTCCATTATTATTTCCATGATTGGGATTTAAGTATAGTTATAGATAGGTTCCATATATTGGTAGTGGAATCATGAAGAAATCAGATAGAATCTGATATTGATTTTGATCAAGGGTACAAGTGTGTATGAATGTACCCTCATCCATTGGACTTAAATGGTTGATTGAATATAAATTTAACAACATATTCTCTTTTTATTGATATATAATGTGAGTAATTTTTGGGGATTGATTATTCCTCTATGAGAAGAGGGCTCATGATCCATTTTTGTGTGATGTTTCACTAGAATCAATGATTGTGCGTTTTGACCAATGTTAGGAAACACAGGATAGAATAGTGTATTGTTAATAAATACTTTATTTGTAATGGATATAATATTTATTAATAAATAATGGATGTGATTATTATGTTTTGATGATAATATAATTGGAAATAGTGAAAAAAAATTCTATCTAGGTTTACTGTGTGGTTTGTCGATGTCTGATTAGCTCAGTATGAAGTCCATTAATATAGAAAGGATTTTGATTTTGAGTAATTAATATAATATAATATGAATTTTTGGGTGTTTTATATTGATGTTAACTATAATATTATATATTTTGTAATTGAACATTAATTTACATGATCGTAATTTATTAGTATATTTTATTTTTTAGTCCAGGGGAACGGTTATTTATTATTTTTAATTTTATTTGTAATTATTTTACTTGGAATAAATGTTGGATTTTTTTGTAATAAATTATTCAACATTTTTGACAGGCAATTGGGGTGGCTCGAGTTATTTGATAAAGGGATGTGATAGAAGGTAAGAAGTAAAAATTTTATAGTTACCATTGAGTGTCAAGATTGGATATTCACAGTATATCTAACAAAAAAAATTTATAACATATTATTATATCTAATTATATGAATACTCGTTTTAAAAAAATAAAACCAACTCCAATATTATAATGTTTTACAATCATTGGATGCATATAAATTTTAAAAAATGGATAATAAATAATCTACATCATCTATTACATTGTTCTTCATAACTAGAAACCCTCTTAAACACATCATACATAAATTATTACTTTATTTTTTATAGAAATGTACCAAAATAATTTTTGATTTATGATTATTTGAAAAAAATAAACACGATAAGTAATAAAAACATGTACGTAAACTGAATTAGTTGAAATCATAAAAAATGTGGATTATGTTTTATAACATGGTAGAATAAAATAAATGAAATTGTAACATGTGATGAAATTTTTTAGGTAATAATGGTAGAGACACAAATCATGATATAATAATATGTAAATGACATCTTCTAAGACAAAATTACAATGAATAAAAAGTACAATCTTGTTTAGGGATTACTCTCTAATACCATATATAATGATCCTTGAGACTAATGTAATAACCAATGATCATGGAGTTCAATCTAGAAGAATACATCATCACAGTTTCATTATTATGTGTTACCTAAAAATGATTTTAATAATAAGGAATAATTATACGAATTAACCCCTAAATGATGTGGATTTTGTAATATTTCATTATATCACAATTGAGAACATTTCATTATAAAAATGGTTGATAAGTCAACTCAAGGAATGTATTACCCCAACAATGGTAGAGAGTATAAGTTAGTTATTGTTTTATAAGTCATATATATATATAATATAAAAACAATCCAAATATCAAATGATTATATTCTTGATAAATAGAAATACTATAAAGATATCTAAACAATAACAAGGTAAAAAGTTAATTCAATTTTAAAACTATTCTCTAATATATAAAAAATTAAAAAATATTTTGGAAAAGAATTTCTTTGAAAATAAATTTTTTAAAAAATTAATAGATTATTGAATGGATTTAGTGGCCTAGACGATGGTAGATTCAATTCATGTATTATATGTTTGTACAATATTTCCCTTCATATTTTCATTACAAATTAAAATGTACCTTGTCTGTAAAACAACAAGAATATTTATTTTAAAATATTTTGATAAAATTCCTAAATTAGAAATAATTTAAATATATATAATTTAAATATTACTAAAAATATTTATAAATGCTATTAGAAAACATGATCACAGAATAAAATTGATTTTCATATGGAGTGATAAATAAGTGATTTTTCCTTAAAAAACATTCTTTATATATCCTTTGAACATAAATAGGGAAAAAATAATGTAAAACCATTAATCATAACAAATAAATATTGGATTCAAATTTTCATATTATTTTGGAGAGTTAGAAAATGAAATTTCAACATTAGAGAGAAAATCACATACAATCCTAGTAATGTATAAGATTATAATATTAAAACCTTACTATATTCATTATTTTTGAGTCCTAATTACTGTAAATTAATAAAATTCAAAGAAAAATTTAATATAATTAAATATTGAAACAAATGGTATATCCTATTAATGGGGAATTATATACCCCTCATAAAAAATTGGGTTCATAATATCACATATGTCTCAATGATAAAAATTGTAGATGATAAACCCTTATATCATGTCACTATAATCAAGTACCTCTATTAACATACAAAATAAAAAAAAATTATTATTTAATTAGTTATGAAAATTATCCACTTTTTTCTAACAAGTATACTTTATTTATTTCCTTGTAATATTTACTCACCTAATAAATTATGTTTGCATATTACATTTTGACAATATATGGATTAAATTTCTAAATTGAAATGATTATGTTAAATATGGTAAATGAGTTTATTATTAAATAATCTCCCATATAGTAATAAATTAATAATTGTAATTTATATGTGATAATTATTATTTTTAAATCAAATCATGAATTATGTGTAATAAAAATGAGATGTATTACAATCATGGAGACTGTATACATACGCACACATGAGTAACATTTCCATTTTCAAAAATCATTATATAATGAATGTATGTATTATTTTATCATTTTATAAATAGATTTAAAATGTATATAAAATATACTTTCTATACATACACTTATATATAACTTTTATGTGATATGTTTCTGAAAACAATAACGTCACTTCATGGGTCGGTAATCCACATGTACACATGAGTAATGTTATCATTTTTTATTGAATTGAATGAGAATAAAATAAATGATTAATTAATTTTAAAGAATTATTGTTATTTTATAAATATAAAAATATAAATTACATACATTATAATAAATATTCATGATTGGTGGTGATAAAAAATGAATCATATCGGTTCATGAGGTTTTGGTCTGATGTATACAAAAACAATGCGTTTGTTTCTAATTTGATGAAGGAGGATATGTATGGAGGTTATTCAATTGAAAAAAATAATCTTATATGGGACACACTAATGGTATAATATCATCATTGTTAAAAAATATTCTAATCTTGTAAAGGATAAAACAAAACATATAAAATTAGTTAAATATTAAACCACTTCTTCATAAAACTAATGTTTTCTCAAACTATAATGTTTTTGTGGATGGTGTAATAACCAATATAAATACATTAAAACGTGTGTATTGATCTTATAAAGATATTATTTTAGGTTTTGATGTATATAATATTATTTTGAAGTGTGAATAAAAGAGTTGAGTGTTATCTCCATTATATGTGAGGGGAGAGTTAATATTGGAATAACATAAAATTTTTAAATTAAAATAAATTAGTTTTAATTAAAAAACATTCAAATGTATATAATAATAAAATATGATGATAATTTTTCAATATCTTAAAATATTATAATATTTTTAATATTTAAGATTATGTATCTTCCAATTTCTAATTTGTCACATATGTAAACTATTTTGGAAAATTGCTGCGATAATAGAGTTTATACTTGTTTTAGGGGCCATTATAGTTTCTATATAAGGAAATTTCTCCATAAATAGAAATTGGATAATATATAAATCTAATTCATAACATATTATATGAGGATAGTATTTTTTGAGCTATAATTCATTAAATAAAACATTATTTTTATAAATAAGATTAATATCATTTTTTAACTATTCATTGAAATGTACGTTGAAAAGAACATGAAATTAACTGTATTAAAATAAAATCCATTAATAAAACAATGAAATCATTTATTCATTTAATAAATTTTTTTGAAAATATTTATTCCTTATATTTATATTACCCTTACTATATTAAAATTATTTATTTCAATTTTCTATTTATTGAATAAGTACTATAAATGGATTAACTAATCATTAATCAAAATTATAGAATCACCTAAAATTACAGAAAAAGTTACATAATTAAATAATAACATACAATTAAAATAATAATTTACCACCACATATATCATATATTTAGCCCAATTTCAATTCATAATGTTAATAATATAAAGATAATATAAATTTTATCTTTTCATTACATAATATTATATAAATTTTAAAATCAAATTCAATATGGAACCATGTTCCCACTTTCATGAAACATTAATTGAGACGGATGAAATAAAATAATACAATAGGTTAATTTTATGTGTTCATGTAATTTTTTAGAGATTATCAATCTGATTTTATCCTTACATACTATATTTACTATTACCGTGGTGAAATAAATTCTAAAGAGACAATTAATAAGGAATAAATAATAATAGAGATCTATTAAAAAATTTAAATCCTGAATAAATAGTGATTCCATTTTTAATGATTCATTATCTTTAACTTGATGAGATAAATTTTAGAGAAATACACTTTGAAAATTAACTTTACATAAAAAATATTCATTAATATAAAATTGATTTATACCATAACCCATTATAAAATTCATTCCAAAGAGTATGATTTATTAATTATAATCAAAATAAAATATTTAAATTTTAAAAAAATATAAATTTTTAAATTTTCATTTCAATAAATATAAATAAAATTACATTTTGAAACAAAATTGGTAGATTATATTTTTCATATAAAAAATAAAATAAACACAAAATAAAATTCAACCGTAGTGTATTTTTAAAACATGGATTTAAAAAATTATAACCTTAAAAAATAAAAAATTTATGGACTTTATATAAATTATTGAAATTATTTTATACAAAATAAATAAATATTAATATTTTAATAAAAACATATATTTTTTAATTTAAATTGATTTTATTAAACATTTGAGTTATTATTTACTAAGAATTTGTAAATATTTTTATAATGATGTTAAAATTTATATATATTTCATAATATAATTATTATTATTCTAACCCAACTGTTTAATGGATTTTTTAAAATCATCATATTATATTAAGAAAGTTTCATGATTTTATTTATTTTCATGTTGCGTGTCGTATAATCTATTGATAATAATATAATTTTGAAAATATCAATGAGTAATATTTTCTCCCCCTTAATAAGTTGGGTCATATAAATTTGAAAATGAACTCCATAATAATGTGTTTGATATTGGAATTTATTTTTTTGAAATACCATATCATGAAAAATATTGTTAAAATATCCTCTTAAAATGAGGAAAATGTTAGTATAATGGTTTCCTAGAATATCACATATTAGATTTCCAAATCAGAGAAAATTAGTGGAATGTGAAAAATATTATTGGATAAAATGCTAAATATCTCAATATTAATCTAGTGTGACATAAATCATTGATCAAAATAAATTGATTTACCAATAGAATGTATTGATCAAAAAACCATAATCCTAATGGGATTTAATAAAACAACCAATTCATCATAAATTATTGATGTAAGAAAATATGATTATATTGATATAAATTTTCAAGAGATGAGCAATTAATTTATCATCTGGAATAATAAAAAATTAAATATTCCTTCCATAGAAGTATAATTTAAATATCTAATTTATTTCATATACTATATCATCTTTCTAAAAACCATGTTTATTAAAGATGAATTTTCCATGTACGGAGAAAATAATTCTTCTTTTATCAAAATGGAGTTTAACTTCCCGAGATGTGTAATATTGTTCATCTAAAACAATACATCATATTCAAAATGGTTTTAAAAATACCTGAACAAAATAAAAAATCCCCTAAGATTTCATTAATTATTTCAAAATTACATCACATAAATCCTTAAATGGGTTGTCCAAAACAATGAACATATGTTCTTCCTTAAAAAGAAAAACAAAGAAGGTATCCATATATCTTTAGATAGCCTCACATGAAAATATATATTAATATAATCATTATTCATCAAATAAAATAAAATGCATTAAAACTCATCCCTTATATCCAGAAAGGAATTAAAATTCAACAATGATTACATAAATTTAGTTGCTACTAATTTAATATCAATTTAAATGCTCACTATTATTATCCTATTTAAATAAAATAAAAATTATATCATCTATTTTTCTGAACTAAAAATTATTAGATGAGCACTAAATCAAATTTTTATATTTTCATTATCATTTAACATATGTTTAATAATGAATAATGAAAAACCACTGTGAATGAATACATAGAAGATTCTTGATTGTTATATACAAAATATCATTCCTATATCAATTTTCCATCAAAATTTGAAAATCCAGATGTAAAAACACTTATCTTCTATTAAAGTAGTTATTGGAATGAAATTAGATATTCGTTGTTCTAGGAGTCAAATATTAAAATATGGAATTTACATGAACAATTACTGGGATCATTAAAATTAATATAATGAACAATAAATAGACCACCCAGATGATAATTAATTTTCTCCACTGAAATCTTAAATTATCATCATTAATTAATTACTATATAACATTTTTCCACATGGGAAACATTTTCTTATTCTATTGATACAATATCCTGGGAGTCACATTCAATATTTCTAACATAATTTAAATTTATCACATAATCCCTCATGATCTCCAACACATAAGATATTACTGTGATCCATCATTTTATTTTAAATAATACTAATAGTTGGTTATGTTAGATAATTTCATAATATGATTTGATAACATATTATGTATAATCACAACATATTTTACATTAGTCACCATCCAATTTTTTTCAATGAATTAGATGAACGATATTTTCATTTTTTTTATCTTAATTCCTCATAGTTCCAACCAAACACCAAAACTAAAAAACATAGCATGAGAAAAAAAATCTATCATTACAAATCCATTTTTTTGATTATCTAATGACTCTTTCAATTCAATATGTTAAAAATTTGGTTAAACCTATATTATCCATGCTCATAATCGACTCAAATTATGTAAGATGGTTTATACATAAAACATGAAAAAATCCAAGAATATCCCATTAGAGTATCAAATGGATTTCTAGTAGCAGAGCATTCATCATGCACCAGAATGAAGAACATGATATACTCGAGAAACTATTTTAATAGTTATTACCCAATCATATATATATTCCAAAAAAATCCCCATATAGTATCCATGAAGGGATTTTTTTCTTTTAAAACCACATATTCATAATCTAAATAGAATTTTTTATATTTTGGTCTACAAGGGCTTACCAAATTGTTTCTACAATATTTTTATAACCCTAATCACCAAATATTTGAAAAGTAATACATTATAAGATGAATATTCATCACAAAACATAATAATCAATTACAGATCCATAATAGTCTAGTATCATTGTGACCATGGATAGATAATTATATTGTTTATAAAAAATATATACCAGCACATACATTGTTAATAATAACATATACCTAATTATATATGTCATATAAAAAATACTCCTTAAAATCATATGAAATAGAAAATATAATTCCATATGTTATCATATTCTCAATAAGGAACTAAAAATGTAAAGGAAGTATAATATGTGAGTCAGATGTATAACATAATATAATAAAAGTGACATATTATGCATAAAAACATGAAAAAATGACATAAATAACAAGATATAATAATATAATTGAATCTAATGAATCATGTAAGTAATTAAAATAATAAAATAAAAATAATACATGGATAATTTCCAAGAACCATTACTAGGTAGAGATTCTCACCAAGTTGATTAGGCATACTCCATAATACCATATAAAATTATTTAAGAATAAAACACCACCCCATTCATCGGATCAGTAAATTGATGAAAAAATCTATACATGTTCAATGTTAAGTGTTATATAAATAATTAATCATTATTTAACCATAAATTTAATAATTAACAATGTATGGAAATTGGTTTCATTATCTTGACTCATATCATCATTTGTGTGATATCTTAACTAATGTAAACTAAAAAAATCACACGGTAAGTATTAACCAATAGTATAAATGTATAATAATATAGGTTTTTTTATTGTAAGATACATTTCTATAAAATTCAAATGAAAACCATAACATCAAAGGTTGTTTTCATAGACAAATACAATTTTTTTTTAAATTTTTATTATTATTTTGGAATGTTATATTTCAATTTTGAAATTAATTCATAAAAATATAAAAAATTAATGATATTATCGATAAATATTCCATATAAAGTTACATTAAAAAATTTAATGGATATTCAACAACTAGTCCTTCATGTCATTGGAAAATTCCATCAATACATTATATGATAATGAAATGAATCATTTCACATTTTTTTGTTAAATAGTATAATGCAAATTCTCTAAAACAAAACAATATTCATTTAATTTTATTAATAAAAAATCAAGGATAAAAATACTATATATATTCATAGGGAAATGATAGAAACATTCTTGAATAAAAAAATTCTTTCAATATCATTACAGGATAAAAAAATAAATTTTGATCGAAGAGATAAATAATTTTGTATTGTAGAAATAAATCTCCCTTGGTAACTGTAAGACTATAAAATAAATGATAAACATATAATATTGATAAATAAATAGTTGAGAAAAAAACAAATTATATTCATGGGAGATATGTCATGGAATTTCATAATCATAATCGTAATCATGAATAGTTTTAGAAATAGGATTATAAAATTAATCCATTACAACGTTGGTAAATTATAAATTATTATCACAATAAATGAAAAAATAAAAATGATAACATAAATACAATGAAAACATTTATAATCATGATTTTTCATTTAAAATAGAAATATATACAACTCATAATCATCCATATGGGGATAAATCATATATACCCAATAAAAAAATATTAGATGATAAATTCTTACCCCAAGTCGGAATCATCACAAATTTTCATTACCATCCTGAATAAGAAAAAAATTCTTTCTACAAATGGCTAATATTATTCTATAATTTAGTATTCATTTCTATATCTATTACCATGTTATATTTAATACCACAATAATTTCAATTCACATAATACATTCTTATGACATTTTTATTGTGTATCCAAAATTAAAATAGTACGTTGAATATAGTCAAACATGTTACTATTAAATAAAAAATAGAATATTAATAAATAATAATAATTATTATATATATACATGATAATTTATATATCCAA
The DNA here is from genome assembly GCA_963277665.1 of Viscum album. Classification (NCBI taxonomy): domain Eukaryota; kingdom Viridiplantae; phylum Streptophyta; class Magnoliopsida; order Santalales; family Viscaceae; genus Viscum; species Viscum album. The sequence goes on along the minus strand of OY728165.1, from coordinate 1,575,158,977 downwards.
TTATGAATAAAAGTTATGTAAAATTAACAATGTTACTGTCTGGGATATAGTATTTTGTAGTTGGGAATTAGTTCAGTTTCTATTATTCAATGAAAATAATGCAAAGAATGAAAAAATATTTTATATTTAAAAAATTAAAAAATACATCATAAATAATTAATAATAATATTCAATTACATTGATATGTGGAGATCATATTTTTTGGTTACAAAAAATGAATCCCTTCGTTTTACGGTGCTGGTAAAACACACATATGTATGGATGATATTAACTTTTTCATGAAATAGAAAAATAATTAATTATATTATATATCACATTTATAAAAGTATAAATATCTCCAAAATATATTATATATTAATTAATTACATTATCATAAATATCTAGGATATAATTCTATGGAATACAAGTTACATTGATCTGTGAGGCGGTATTCAACTGAACACAATAATAATTCTTTCGTTCCGTATTTCACAAAATTGGATATGGATATACATTAATAAATTAACAGAATAACATATATTTAAATGTATAAAATCATAATATTATTTCATTTTATTGGAATAATATTTGAATGAAGTTAATTAATAACTAAAACTAAAACATTTTCTATATAAATAACCAAATTATTTAGAAACAATCATGTTTTTAAACTCTAATCTATTCGCAACATCTGTTATAACCAATATAACACATCAAGAATATAGGTATATATTCTAGGAGGATATTTGGTAATGTATTGGTTGATTTAAGTGGATTTTTAGTTGTAAAATACATAGTAAATGTGGCTCCCTTTTGAAAGTCATGTTTGCGTTCTCTTTGAATTATATATAATAATAAATTAATTAAAATTAAATATTATTTACAAAAAGTTAGAAACTATTATATTAATTTTAATACATTTATGGGTTTATATATAACTATATAATATATTTTATACATGTTTATTTTCGGTTTTTACCATTATATATTATTTTAAATTCACATTAACACTTTTTATCATTACTACAATAATGATATTTTTTCACTGTTGGGATATGTATAATAATAATAAAAGGATAATAATCCCCTAAAAGTAATATCATCGAAATTATAAATCCTATCAGCATCACCATGACAAATTTTCTTTTTTTAGGACTTTTAAATAATTTATTAAATCATTATTTATTACAAAACATCAACAAGGTCACTTTTGGAAGTATCCAATTAATATGTATTTGAAAATAACATAAAAATAATGAGATTTAAATATTTTACATTCAAATATATTTATAATTTTATATTTTTCAAAAAAAAATTTACATCATAATTCATTAAAATATTATTAATTTTAATATTTTCAAAACCATTTTTTGTATTGATTAAATATCAAGTAAGTTAGTTTTCCATTATAAAAACATGTGATACTATTATAACATAAAATTAAAAATAAATTAATATTATAAAAAATATATTTATATTTTGGGAAAATTTTAGATTAGATCATATTCTCTCTTTTTCCTGATGTATAAAATTCCAAAATAATAAAATAATGAGAATTGGTTTTTTACTCTTTTTACATAAAATCATTTAATGGTAAAATTATTGAAATATTAACCATGATTCCATATTATCAAATAAGATATGGATAATTATGAACTACACTCATCCAAATGGGTATAATAAATGATTATGGACATTTTCTTATTCCATATCAAATTATTTTTTACCTCTATTAACTTCTTTACCCATACAAGGGTGACAAAAATATAATATTTTTACAATTCATATTAAACTAAAATAAATTGACATATTTACCAAAAATGGATATCATGAATACAAATATAGAATCATATTTTTATGACAAGAATTATAGAAGTTCTATGAATTAATTTATGGTTAATATGATATAAATATATTTTTTTAATCAATTTAAATATATATTTTTTTTACAAATTTAAAATATAAAATACATTCCAATGTCCATTTTGGGGTTATGTAAAATAAAAAAACAAATTAAAATTGAAAATAATAAAAAAATAGTTTTTCATTGTTAAACCATTACCTTAAATTGTAGTTTGATATAAAAAAATTATTGTTCACTATTTATTGAAATATCATTATGTTTTAAAAATTGTAAAATTTACCATAAAATATAAATTTCATATTTTTATTTCAATAATAATATACTATCTAAAAAATAATACTTAAAATTAATACAAATTAAAAGTAAATTATTTCTTTAAAAATAGATATTTTCTACTTTTTTTATGAAAATGTATTTTTGGTAGAATAAAATGACATATTTAAAAATATTAGTGATTCATTACTTGGAATTTATAGATTAATTTATGTTAAAAAATAACATCATATACACATTTCATACTATAGTTCATCTTATTCATACCTTCCAATTTAGAGGCCAGGTTATTAAACTCAAATATAAATATAACTCCATTCCCCATTTAGGCTCGGTGTTGTATTTTATATAGCCTCATAAACAATTATAAATTTTAAAATATTACACTATGACAATAGGTACTTGCTTGGAACCTTATATTAAAAAAATATCCATTTTAAAATCATGTACATAGTATTTTCAATATTTTTTCTTATAATTTGTGTATGTATATGGGTGTCTTGGATTCCATAATATATAATAGAAGAGCTTCAGGGCATTTAAAAGATTTAAAACTACAAAAGCTTCACATGACATCTGGTGGCGTCTACAAGATCTCCAACATATATATAGATACCATCTTTCTTCTAGTCGGAATCCAGTGACCAACTAATTGATTTCATAAAAAATATATTCTTCCCAACAATAATATGACACCATGGTGAGGTCATTGTCCTACCTATTGACCTCTTTGGAAGAAAATAGATTTTATAATAGCATTTAGTGAGCTAATGTTGGCGACCATATCACTATAGAACTAATTCAGGGAAAATAAGTTCTGGTGCATTTTCATTATGTTTTATCAAATCCATGAACCCTATCATATTTTTTATTCATTATATAATATTTCTCTCAATTACCAGAATTAGTGTTTCTCTCTTTATGGAATTCATTGGAACTCTCCCATCCTATCATATCCTCCCTTGTTTACTCAGACAATGGTTTGATTCTATATTCCAAATATGGGGACATCTAAATTGATCAATAATTATTTGGTTCTGTAACCATTCATTAAAAGAAAATACATTCTAAATAAATTTATCCAATATATTTATATTTACATTCCCTAACAATATTTTTAATTTTCATTAATTTATATAGTCTCGTGATTCATGGAAATTAATTTTCGAAATCATTTTTACCAATAAAATTATAGGAAATTTTACCTCTCAAGTATATGTTATGTTTTCCTTCCATTTAGTTTTATATTCTATTCAACAATGATCCTAGAATTTATCTTTCATAGAATAATATGTTGCTCATTGAATTGATTTGGTGAAATTAGACTCCTACATAAGTGATTTTAATGGAAATAACATTTCCACTATGGTTTATTGTATTCATAATTATTGAGTATTCATATTTGTTCTTAGAAATAATGAATTTTTTAATATTTATCCAATGACACATGTGTTTTAATTTTGATTAGGTGACGTATGAATGTATATAGTCAATGTCCTATGATTAATTTTTTTTCACATGTAGATTTATTATGGCTATAAATATTGTTTGATATAACATTATTATTGGTATTTAATTTTGTATCATTATAATTTATGTTTTGATACGCTCTATCATATATCTTCATGTTTATTTTTTTGGAAATTTGGACTATCATAAATAAATGGGGATATCTCAGATGATTGGTTAACATGTACATATTGTATCTCATGAATTATGTAACAAAATTTTTTAGGTGAATCACCTTGCGGTGTGATTTGTTTGGTAGCAGGATGACTCCACATCCATTATTGAGCCAAAGCGGGTAGATATGGTCTCTATTGAAAATTAATATAAGTTATTCATCTGTGATATAAATAATATTTATCAAAATTACATTACTATCATTTAATAAAATTTAATATTATACCCAATTATTTTAACTATTATCAATTGTATCATATTAAGTTTTATAATAGCACCCTTCTCCTCCGCACGTATGTAGATTCTATTACTAGGGATCTGGTGAAGGGAAAATGATCTATAATGGGTGGTCGAGAATTTTTTTTTGAAGGATTTCATTGTTGTAGTGATGACCATTTATTATATATAAAGTTCTAGTTTTTATAGTTATATTTATGATTTTATTTGACAATCCAACTATGGGGACCCTTTTTAATAGTTTTCTATTTTTTGACTCCCATTTCTTAATGATTATTTCGAGGTTTAATATTAGTGAACATAGATACATGTACGACTTTGTTATTATTTTTATTTCCTAATTCTACTTTTATATATAGAAATATAAATATTCATAATTTCCACATCACTATGGAATAATCTTCCCATCATGTACCACTTTTCCATCAAAACTAGTAAACATTATTTTTGATACTAAGAAGTGCATATTTGGTTGGGTGGAATTCCATTCCAAATCTGGTAATTTTAAAAGGGATGCTAAAATTTATTATTAGTGGTCATGGTTTAAAACAAGTTTTTATTTATTAATCATTTTTTTGGATATGTTATAAAAAATTATGTGATTGAATGGAATCAAGAAAAATAAAAATGATAGTGTATTTTATCCACTATAATGTGGACCTCCATTATTCCATAAAAATTGGATTTTATTCTTTTATAGTTTAATTAAACCCTTGATTAAATTTTATAAATGTGTACATATTATGACTGCATAATTATTTACAATATTTCTTGTATTCTCAAGTACATTAATTAGGCTTGTTGGAAAACATTCCATATTCATATTTCCTTAATTATATATTTCCAAAAGAATTAAAATGAAATTTCAAATTTCATAATGTTGTTATAGTGAATTTTTTTTGGTTAAATGCAATTTTATCCATAATATTCTTTGGTTGAAAATATATATATTTGGAAGTTTCTAAAAAGTAGGCTCTAAAGGGAATCCTCGGCCCATGGGCTGTTATTAGTTGTTAAAACTAGTTTACATTGGAGCCCTCTTAGGTTAAACATTATTTTATTCACCCATGTGATATAATCCTCTATGCTTGTGTATTATAGGTTTAACTATAGAATTTAAATTTGTTTTTTCTTAGATGTACCATAAATTCTACCTTGTGTACATCATCATCACCTCATTTTATTAAATTTATGTAAGAGTATGAAATAGAGCATTACTTAATGGGATTTTTAATAGCACTATGTTTAGAAATGATCCAGAAATTAATCCACCAAGTAATATATATTAATATTATAGGATAAAATATGTGTGCGGAAATTATGTTTGAATATTAACATGACTAAAAATTATATAATCCCTTGTAATTATTAAACATAAGAGTCCCCGTGATATATAGAAATCAATACGAGTTGTCCATAGAATCATTGATATAGTATGCACTATAGAATAGTTTGTATAATTTGGTTAAATTTTTTATTTATAGTGTTGTAGGATAATGGATGAATTTCATGCTTCTTGCGGGTGGATGTTATGGGATGCAGTATGAGTCCTTCAATGACCTCTTCATTATTAATTTTCTATATAATGCATTGAATATTTATTGTTGCCAATAGTGTATGGATATATAATAATATATAATTTTTTTATCATTCTATTCATAAAAATTTACCTAATTGATATACTATTCTAATACTATAACCTAAATGAAGTGAAATAATCATTGATGTTCAAGATCAGGATTCATTAAGATATGAAATTCCTTGTTCTGAAATTCAATTGGATGACCTAGTCTATATCCCTTGTGAACACATAGACAATATAAAAGCTAATTGAGGAAGATATAGGTGTAGTTTTACTTTCACATTTCAGTTGTGTACCAATTCCATCTAGAGTGTAGTTCATATTAATTATTCTAGAACATGGAAAATGATGTCAGATTATTGATGAAAGTGATTTAGTTTATAGTTGGAGAATATTAGATGTAATAAAACTCCCCCTGTCAATGTTGACTTCTCTAGGTACAATAATTATGTGATAAAAAGACACCTTCTCATGGAATATAATGTTTTTCGGAAGATTTTTCACGATTGTGGAAATATCATTCATCTAAGGGGATCTTATTCTAAGGAATAAAGGATGAAGACTACAATTCATGGAGATTATATAGATAGTGGGCCTATTTAGGTCGGTAATACACCTTTAAGATTAGTGAATTAGGCGACTCTGTATCCACTTCGGAAAACCTTAGTGATTTTTTGGAGTGAATTTATGTTTAGTTATTATTTATGTAATGGTGGAGGGGTACCTTCATTAGTTATTTGTATAATATTTAGTTATATTATTATCCACACTATTTTTTTTACATATATGTATCAAATTCATCCATATCTTCTCATGTTGGTTAATGGTTTATAATTTTAGTTTTATAAATATTTTTCAATTGTTGTGAATTTATGCACCACTAGAAAATAATTCTGATCGATAAATGTCAATATTTTCAAAATTGGGTTTATTGTTTTGATAATGTGTGCAGTTTAATAATTGTAGATGTGAATGGAATAATATTTTATTATTATCATAGAGAAGATAACTATATTCTATAATCAAATCAATTTTTATCATATATGAATGCTTTTAACATCACTAAATTTGGATATATTCATATGAATTGGGTATTAAGATGATGAGGTAGGAATAGGGGTACCTGACCCACAACCTCGAAAAATCCTTTCGGTAGAGATGTCTAGAATTATACATATTATATATCATCCATTTAATCCATTCCCTTTTACCCATTTGGTCGACCATTTTATGTCTTTCATTCCATTGAAGTTCACAAGATTTTCTCCAGACCTGGGTGTTGAGTTTTAGAGAAACTGCATTCATGGAGTAAGTTCTCTATTGATTCCACCATATCCTATAGTAGAAGTTGATTAATAAGAGATCATGTTATTAAATTATAACATTATGTTAAGGGTTTCATCAAGATTAGAACATCCACATTGGGTGATCTAGTGTTGTTCTCTATGAAGAATGATGGTGGGATTGAATTTTTTAAAATACACGAAGTTATACTATAAAATTATAAAAAAATGATCTACATTCCAAAGATTGAAAATTTTATCACTCAAATGAAGTAATATTAGTTGTTTTAAAATATTTATATAAGTTCTAAATAGAATAGAATTCAGTTAATAAATATATACAAAATGAATATTGTGTTCCGGATCAGATAAGGGTGCTATGAAAACATCATTATGATAGATGGTCTAATTAATGATCCAGCTATGTTTATGTGTCTTTTGAATAAATTTCATCAAAAATATATAGATTATATCATAATGTGTAAATTGGTGAATTCCTAATATAATCCAAAACATTGTAATCATATGATATACACCTTCTGATTTTATTCAGTATGATTTGAAAAAATCATCGTTACACCATTTTATAAAGGTGTGAAATTTGGATGAAGGTGGTGGGGTTTATTCAGATTTTTGTTTCTAGAGAAGGCTTATTTTTAGATCCAAAAATGGTTGGGGTAGTTATGTGAGGGGAATTATTGAGATTTATTTTATAGATTTCTAATTTCCTTGACATATATGGGTAGTAAAAAAAATCCATTAAAAATAATTCTAATATTTCAAAAACAATAAATAAAATTAATATAAAGGAGTCTGGTATGAATGTCTAGAACTATGTTGAGGGGACATCTAAGAGCTAAATTTGTGGAATACATAATTACTGATCCTATTTAAACATGACCGTATATTTTAGAATGTGGTAGTTCATGATGAATCTTGGATTGTCTTGGGAACTATTCTAATGTAGGTTGATAACATAGATTCATATGGGTATTTTATAATGTTAATCCAAGGGATCTCATTCCCTATACCCTATATAAATTTGGAAAACATGTTCCATGAATTGAAATAGTGGTAACACAATGACTAAAAAGAAATATTTTTCAAATAAAAGGATCATTAGAGACTGTGGTATATTTTTTCATTGATAGATTTGAATCCTCATCACAGGTATAGAGTGGAACTCATAAATATGTTTTAAATTGGGAAGAAATATCATTTAAGGAATGGAAATATTGTTTTATTCTCTAATAATATTAATTAACATGATTTTGGAGATAGGTAATATAATTTATCACGGATGTTAATGGTAATGATAGCTAATAGTAAAGTGGAAATAACTTTGGATTTATAGGTTGTACCTTATAAAAACTTATTATAAATTATTTATTGGTGGAATGAGTGATGTGAAATTAGCATATTTTTATTAATTTTGTTGTGATGTGTCAATGGTTAGATGATAATGGGACCACTCATTAATAATTTTTAAAATGATTTGCTGTACATCTAGATCATGGAAATATAATTAGTCATTATTATTTGAGATATGTGATGTTAAAATAATTGTGTTCTTTATATTTTGGTAGTGGTCCCTAGGATTGACCCAAACTTATCATTTTTTAAACTAAGAATTTTGGTGTAGGGACACAAAATGGGCCATTCTATGGTTTCGTTCTCATTCTCTATCTTGTTATAGGATCATGTATGAGAATGAAATACCAATAGTTTTACCCTATACAATTATAGTTCTAGGGTACATGTTGAATGGTGTTACACTATAATTCATGAATGGGTTTCCTATGACCCAAATAGCTCAATATACCATTAGGTTCATACCAGATCAGTTAACCAATGTGACTAATTTATTTCCAATTCATGAGATAAAATAAGAGGATATTCACAAAATTATATGTGTTTAAGAGATTATAATGCATCATATAGTGATTTCAAGAAATTTTTAAGTATTATATTCTTGTTTTACATTATGTTTTTTAATCATTTCCCCAAAGGTGGCAAGGACTCCAAAAAATCTATGTACAAATTTATTCGTTTCATAGTAAGGATATTAATGAGAATGATCGAAAAAAAGATGATATGATTCTGTGTATATTCATGATTTTAATTTAATTTCAAATGGTCATCTAGATCATTTTGTTTTTCAAACAATAATATTTCATAAAATATGATTTTTTCGATATATTTGTGGATCTATATTGATAATATTTTCATTTACCACTATGCTGACATATGCTAGGTGAATCATAAATTATTAAGGATAATATATTAAAGGAGACCATGTCGAAAGTGAATTGGATTAATAAGTATCTAGTTATGGCACATAATATATATATTGATCACTGGTAATCGTATGAGATGACCCATGTATTAGACACATGGTAATAAGGTTTTCATTAGGTTTCTCCTTGGTATAGTAATGGGTGTTTGAAGAAGTATGTGAATATGGAATCATTGTAAATTGTGTCATTTGAAATAAAATAATTCATTGCGATAGATTCATATCATCTATAACATCATCCATAGTATCATGGTATTCCTAATTTTCTCATCATGAATGAAATTATGATGTATGAGATTGATCCTTCACAGTTAATCATCATTGAGGGTGTTGAGCTAGAACTTGATACATTTTAATGGACTGGACCTTTCAAATTGTGTAACAAATTGAAATGGTTTTTTGTGGGAAATATGTCCCTATTATTTTTGTTCAATGTCACCATGAAAATATTCATTACGGATCATGAGAGTTAGATATATACATTCAGATATATTGGAACCTAATTATAATCAAAAAATATAGATCACATAATAAGTATGGGATCTCACAAGAGGGGTGGAATGTTTACAATATCAATTTAAGATTAATATTTTTAATCATTGACATAAATTATTATTTATTTTATTTAGATAATTCAAGATGTATTAGAATTTTTAAGAGTCCAAAATGGTTTGGGTCCAGGATATAGGTGTTGTATAAATAGAAGAATTACAATGGCTCAACCATATTGCATCTGGGGTCCAATGGATAGTCAGTGGAGTATCTACATCCTAAAAAATGATTGCAGATCCCATTTTTGGGTAGTGATAATCCAAAATATTTGTAGTGGGTATAATTTGTAGAATAATTTATAAATAGAAACCACTAGCCTCAATGTGGGGTACACGGTTAGAACTTGTTCTGTTATGTGTAAACTGGCCAGTTGGTGGAGACTATTAGCTCACCAGTGGCACCCTATTAGCCTAAGAAAGGGAGGGTTTTTTTTGGTTTTTAATCATATAAATTACCCCCTTTAATTTTATAAATCTCTTATATCTCTATTGTTCTTGAAAATAGTAGGATTCCTCTTGTAGTAATGTTTTTCTATATCATATCATTTCATCTCAATCATTTATTGTGGGGATAAATGTTTGATCCTATTTTGAAAATATATTAAAATATAATATAATCATGAGAGACATTATTCAGATATATGTGATCAATCCAAAAAAATATTAATGATTTATTGTTATAATCTAATTGTTATTTCATGTAAATACAATGTATATTTTTCAAAATATATACAATTGATGTCTATATCATTGAATTGGGTTCCACACATCATTTTTGAACAAGGAATTTATTAGTAGAAGAACTTCTTATGTAAGTGTGTCATTCTACTGCATTTTAGAGTGGTTTATCTTAAATCAAATGAATAGAAATAAATTCTTAGTGTATTAAGGATTCTTTTAGGTTTATATTTGGTGATATTGAAATTGGATGTCGACCCATGTCATAAATATTTCATTGATTCTAATGTGTGTGGTCCTTGTCTATAACATATACTTTTCATATTTCCTAGAATGATAGATTTGTGTTTGTATATATCATTGAATCCTATGTATGATTTCTTATTACATGATTTTCCCATGTGTGTCGTCATGGTACTATTCATTATATTTTATCACATATAATTTTTCATTGGTATGACACTAGAATGATGTCATATGGAGATTAATATTTCATCTTCTATCTATATATTTTATTTGATTTTACTCTATCAATTTTTGTTTTGTTTGTAGGTTGGTCGATATTTACTATCCTCTCTGGTGGTGATGTGTTAGATAATGGTTCATCATGTGAATGGGCTATACCATCAAGAGGGATGTATCCAATGAATTTTTATTGTATCTGTTAATTGGTTGAACATGTTAGTATTTTTTTAAATTCAACCTAGAAAATATAATAATTGGGTAGATCAGGTCTTTAAGGTATTGTCATAAATGATCTTCTCACATGATATATATAAATCATACAATGTAATATTAAATTGATTTAATGACCATATATATCTAGTTCATCTATGTTAATGATTATATGTGGTATCAATTTGAATATGATACTACCACCCTTCTTGAGAGTATCTGTGTGCATATTGATTTTATGACTACGGATCTGTTGAAGGGAAAATTCCAAATTATGTTTGGTTAGAATGGATGTCCAAGCAGGTTTTTTAATTTTTGGATTGGCAATTGATTTTATATCTTCTACTAGGTTTAAACTTTTTTATTTACCTCAAAAATTGTGCAAATTTCTATACAGATCCATTATGTTAAATTTATATATGGTATACATTTTCCACCCTAACATAATATGATTTCATAATTGTTTAATTCAACTTCCATGAGGTCTAAATTATTTTTAAATATTTTTTTATTCTATTTTTATTGATTCCATTATAAATTCTATTATATATCTGATAATGATAGAATTTTATACAACAAATTTTATTTTTACACCTTTATACTTTTCAAACACATCTTATATATAATTTGTAAAACATTATGACATCGTTCGATCCACTCAAACCTGGTTATAGGTGTGAGTGTGTTACAATGGATAGTTATGGAAGACATGTTGCATCCTATTGAGTTGCTCCAACTGAAATGTAGTGCTCTAATTTGTGGTTCGTGACTCACAATGTACTATGTGGTGCATGAATATGTAACCAATAGTTTATGTTATTATTTTCTTAGATATGTTTTGGGGACATTTTATCATCAACCTTCATATATTCTTCATCATAATAGGGATCATAAATATAATTTTATAGAAGATCATTACATTTATTTTCCATAGCACTCTAATTTTACTACCCCCTTGGTGATGTATGATTCATGTGATGGTTATTGGTGTTATGTATGCATGATCTCATCTATTGACCATAATTTATCTTTTCAATAGATTAATATTTATTTATTGTGAATTTCAAATAGGGTGTAATGGATAACTACACCATATTATGGTCATCTCATCTCACCCCATAAGGGATTTGGAATACAGGGTCTTGAGGATTACTATAATTCATGACTGAGTATTGATTCTCAATATTTATATGGTGTAATGTTGAAAAATATATTTTCATATGTTTTTTGGTCACTTTTGTAAATATTGTAGTGTGAATTATTTTCATATCATCAGTTTTTTATCATATTAGAGTCAATTTTATGTCTATGACCTTGCACACACTATTGTTTATGGTACCATAATTTTAATTCACTATTGTAATCATTTTAGTGTTATAATTAATTTAATGAAATTGGTTTATTTAATAGAAATTTCATAAGTTTTGTCATAACTCAAGACATAGTCTAATAAACATGAAGTTCTGCAAAATAAAATATAAAGATGATGGATATATAATTGATATGGATGTTAACATGATAATAATTATTTATGGTCTCTCTAATACATTACTATGTGTATATTGATGTATGTTTTTTAATTTTAGAATGAGAATTTGGGTTAGGATAATTTTGAATGGAAAATTTAATGATTTGTTTAATAATTCTAATGAATTATAACATCATAGATTTCGAGTGAATACCCTATATTATTTTAAAAAATACATTATCACCATGAAATTTAATTAAAATTAGAAAATGGTTTCATTTGGATGAGTGATAAGAGAGAATAATCATTTGATATTAGGATATGTATGGCAAATTGTAGGATGGATTTCTCCATGCTAGTATTGAGATTTACTGACTTGCACTCCTAGGTATGGCTCGAAAAACACTTTCTTTAAAAATAATCTTTAATAACTTATGAGATGAAAAAATATTATCATCCATATATTTTACAACATTATCATTAAATAGTAATTATTTATCACATTAACATCAAACTCCAATGAAAAAATATTTTAATGTTCTTCATGATTTGATATATAAGAATATTATTTTTTAAAAATCATGACCATTTATCTTCTATAAATACATACTAGAATTTATTATAGACTTCCCAGATGATATAATCATCTTCATAATTGAGGGAAATTGGAAAAAATATGTTTATATTCTCTAATCCTATTTAAGAGAGAATATATCATCATGTCATGTTGTGATATACAATTAAAATATGAGAAACATGTAATTATTTAATTAAAATTCATGTAAATATTTAGGTGTTAATCATAATTCATGAATTATGGTCATTTAATCTCAAATTGAAAAACAAATACCATTTAAAAAAGTACATATCCACATGATCAAAAACATGGTCTATAAATCATAATCACTTAAATATGAAATTGAAGTGTAACCTGAAAATTAAACGTTGATAAAAAATTTCAATTATAAAAATTACAAGGTATCATTACCTTTTGAACCATTATTCATAACCATTAAATATTTTGTAACCACATTTACTCACATATGGAAGGGAAATTTCATTTCAACATCATATACATGTCTAATGAGATATAAATTTATATGTAATTCATTGTAATTATATATAATAACCTACTTATATATCATTCTTATATATGTTTTCTTACTAAATTAAATCATTATTTACATCATAAATAATCCCTGGGAGGAAAAATGGTTTTTTAAAAAATTTTATAAACATTCACGAATGTTGACCTCATGAATGTAAAATATTGATTCACAAAATAAAATCACACAAAAGTATATTTTCTTTTTTTTAATTTATCATTATATTCATGAAACATTAATTTATAATAGATAACCATTTTATAATTCAATGTGATAAATGTATAAAAATTAATTAATTTGTTATAATAAATTTCCATAAAAATCATAAAAACATGAAGTAACACATCACATTATAAATGATAAAATTTGATAAATATGGTCGAAATTATTTTAAATATAATTATTAGTAATCAATTATTAAAAAATTAGTCTTATAAAATTCATTAACTTCCAAAATATATTAGGTGAATTTTTTTTTAAAAATAATACTAATGCGGTATAGTAGGGGAACTTGAATGAGTCATAAACATTTTCATTCTGAAATGTGTGCAGGAAGAGAAGTAATGAAACAAGTATTGAGAGCCATTATAATATATTAAATTAAATGTATTGAAATACAAAATCATAAAACATGTAATAATTAATCCATTTGAAAAGGATAAATTGAAAATGTGGATTTAAAAATTCTTAAAATATTATAGGTATTTCAAATATAATGTAATTCATTTTATAGAAAAAAACAAACATAGATATGGCATAAAAAGAGCTAATTTGGAATGAATATAAATATTATTTACATTTTTATCTTTTATGAAGAAAAAAGTGAATCAATTTTTTTCCATGAAAATTATATACAAATGTATTATAATATAATCAGCAACCCCCTAATAACATCTTGTAACAACCATAGTAAATAAAATAATCATTGTGGATGAAGATAATAATTTGACTCGAGGAAAACAACTTACATTTAAATTATCATTTCAGTTCAAAAAAACGAAATGTATAACATATGAATTGTTTTTTAATACATTATATTTCAAGAAAAATTATCAGTAATGAAATTAATGGGAAATATATACTCCACAAAATAAAAAAATTGACGATTTGTAAATATTTCGGAATTGAAAAAAATATAAATGCATCATACATAAAAATTTTCCCATCAACCAAATATTCCCTACATTTCAATATAATAATAATTGTTCACAAAATCGTATATTTTGAATAGATATTCATTACTATAAAATTTTAAATACATAATTCATTTTCACTTATTTCATATATTTCAATTTTTAATATATTTTTTTTCATCCCCATATGTTATTTTTAAATATTGTAATACACACAAATTATATAATAAGGATGTAGAATGTTATTTATAGATTAAATGATAAAAAATATGGGATAATTATTGGAACATTAATATAATTATTTTAACTATTATTGAAATTTTAATTTAATTTATTAAATATATGATTAATTATTCATCAAGGTGAAGTCGATGATGACCATGATTTTGTATTTTTTATTAACAATGTGTGGTATATTAATAATGGGTTAGGTATTACAATTAGCATAATGTAAAAAATAATTACATTTGTAATAAATATTTTCTTTTATAATTTTAAATAAGGTTACCTTATTTATCGAATATAGAAAATTTTATAATTGTTTAGTTAAATGGACAAACCGACCCAAAGAAGAACTTGTTATAATAAAAGTATTATTATATTATGGAAATTGATTCCTTTTAAATAATAAAAATATTGAAAATGATTAATTTTATCACTGAAATGTTTTTATTGCATGTAATTATGTAATATTAGTGTTGGATATATAATAAAATACAATATTAAAAATGAAATACATCACAATCGTGCAGGTGGTAGTCTGGATGCACACAATTTTGAAAGATTCATTTATCGTAGTCTAAAGATGGATAAAGAATACAATATAATTATATAATTTAAATAATTTTTTATATAAAAAATTAATGCATTAAATATAATCATAGAACCATTTCTGTATATTGGGGATGAAAATTAATAAAAGAATTCATGTAGCCCATTCCCCACACCGTTGAGTGATGAAATCTACATTTATCAAATGGCTTTTTTGAAAGGTCAAAATTTTATATTCCATTACATTCATAAATTTTAATAATTATTATATACTTATTTAATAATAATTTATGAATATAATTGTATTCATTTTTTAATACAATAAAATAAAAAATTATTCTTTGTGAACATTAAATCTTTCAATAGATGTTCTCTTTTGGGGAACACCATACTAAAATATAGCTGACCCTTTTAGAAGAAGAAAATAGTATAGGATGTATGTATAGAATTTATGGGTGTCAATTGATGAATTTTTATCGATATATTTATTAAAAATGAGTGGATAAAATAGTATGTATGAGAGCTCATTTAATATGGTAGAGGACGAAAGTATTTGTAACATAAAATAAAGCTCAAGTCACTATTCAATGAAAAAATATTTATGAAATGTATAATAATGAATTGAGGGAAGAGTAATGTTGAGAAATACTCAATCAAAAATATTAATGACTATTTTAATAATGTATCTATGTATTTTATACTTGAATATTTAAATTTTAAAAAATTACCATGCTATATAATTATTAACATAAAAATTTATTTTTAAAAGAAAATAAATAAAATGAACATTGATATATAATATAAAAATATTTATTAAAATATGAAATCAATATTTTCAAATAAAATTTTAATTGGTGGAAATTTTTTTATTATTATATTTAAAAATTTATTGTTCTATATATTTTAAGAAAATAATATTTTTATGCTTAAAGATAATATTTATGATAATCATATCAATAATGATGATTTATATTTTAGTAATAATAATATTTTTTTAGAAATAATTGATATATATTTTAATATATTCCCTTTTATTTGTATGAAATTAAATTATTTATAGGAATATTTCTACTTTGGGGTGGAGATATGGTGTGAAAAATCTTGGTTGGGTGAGAATAGAATTGATTTTTGAAAAATTATTAAATATATTATTATCAATCCCAAATATATTTCCTAAAAAAGATAAATACCTCTAAAATTTTTATTTAAAATAGAAATATAATTCGGTGACTGAGTTTAAAATGCGGGGCATACCATATGAATGACATTATCTTTATTAGGTTTGGTGTTTAATATAAAATGAATCATAAGAAAATATAATAAAATAAATAAAGTTAATACATAATTTTATTTAGTGTTGATGGATTGACCTAATGAATGATTATTAAACAATGGTTATAAAGAAATCAATTTTTGGCTAAATAAAATAGGATTTTGGGATATGGGGAAATGGAGGAGAATTCATGGATTCCGATCAATAGATATTACTTTTTTTATTATTAAATCTAAAAATCATTAGGACCACACTAGCGATAGTGGCATGTGTTCATTCATTATGAATGATTAATCTAAACTGAGGTATGTTTTTTTCGGTTTAATAATCCCATTTTTTAGTTACCCAAAATGAATAAATATTTATTATCCAACATATTAATTCACATATTATTCATTTAATATTTGAATTTTTTATTATCTTGTTTTATATGAATTGATTTCTTATTAGCCCATCATTAATCACCCTATAGGAAAAAATCAAGGCCAACTTGTCCATTTGTTGTGTTAGATTCCTCATGTTGTTTTTTTTCATATTTTCTTATCGTTCTATATTTTTTCATTGCTGGAATTATTTTTTGGTCTTTTACATGATGAATACCAGTTTAAAGATCATTGGAAGTTTGGCCAATGGAGAATCAGATTTTTCCATATTTTTGGGATATAGATATAAATGTTTTTTCCTCGTGAGAAGTTGTGACATAAAATTATGTTTGGTTTTTGGAACACCATGAGTCATTTTATAATTTTTTTATGAAATTTTGCGATAGAAAACAATTTATGGGTGGATATGGGTGGATAAAATAAAACCAGTAGTGATTGAAAGACTCTAAATTCCTTATATGCGATGTGTTTAGTGTGATTTATGGTTTAATTGGTAGACAGAGAAGCATGTGATTAAAATTCATGGATAGTATATAATTTCTATGAAATTATAACATATAAAATGTATAGTCAAACAAATATACATCATGTATTCTCCTATGTGTGGATCAAAGGAATGTACATAGAGATAATTATCTCACACCATATGAAATGTCTCAAATTCATTATGACCCATAGACAATGAACCCTAGATGTATATAGAGTGCACTCCACAGAGGACATGTAGTGATACAATCCATTTGGGTCCAGTCACATGATGCGTAACATGTTTTTAAAACATCGATGTGTATTGGGAGTACCATCCCATGTGTCCACGTAGAAAAAAATGATATGTACAATAGTAAACAGGCATCGAAATGTGTATCGGTGGGAAACATGATGAGTTTCAGCAGATAACCCAAACTTTGTGTACCCATTTACATGGGAAGAGACGCAATCATAGTTATTTGTTACACATTGTAATAGAACAAAATCTAGACACCATGTACACTAAATGTACACATGATGTACATTAAAAAATCCATGAATTGTCAGTGAGATATATAGTTGTTAAAGGGTTTGGTGAGACACTTAATGTACCCCTTGGGAGAGGCTGTATAGACCTACAATGATGGGGTCTTCTTTATCCACATTTTATCTTCATTATTGGACCGTTTGAGCTTCCATGCACTACTATTTTCTGGTTATGTTACTGAAATAAATAAATATTGGTTTTCTTGGATTTAAATGTTCAATATATGAGTGCGACCCCTATATTGATTCCAAATACTTCTATCAGTTTTGTGAGATCCTGTATTCTAGATTGAGTTTAGTTTATATCCATATCCATTAGGGTTTAGTATGTCATGTGGTCAAGAGTGTAATACATAAAAACCCTCTCTAGGATAAGAAATACATCCCATGGAGAGGCTCATATTGATCTTCATTTTAATGATGAACCATAGGTAGGGTATTTGTAATTTTCAAGACAAACCTCTATATATGTTTTAATGACCAATCTTGTATGATATATCTTGTAGGGTCTGGTTTCCCCTAGTGAATCTTTGGAATTTTCCAAAAATATTTTAATCATGATTGTTTCTTTTTTAAGAGCTATAGTATGATAGTTTATTTAGATCAGATGAGTCAACAATTTTTCTTATGATCAATAATATTATATTCAAATTGAGTATGGAATCTCATGTTAGATACATAAATTTAGAATTCCAAACAAACATAAAATATTTGATGAGTGTAATTAGTGATTGTATATCTCATGGATTTCATTCTATTGTATGACTGTTAAATTAAATCCTTAAGAAGAAATATGTTTTTCAGTGGATATGTACACTTTGAATGAAAATATTTTTTGAGTTTATTTGGTTTATCCTTGTTTCCATTATGCTTTATTTCATGATTTACATACATGTGTATTATGAGTTAAACAATTTCACAACCCCATCCCTCTAGAGATACCACACTAGGGCCGATAATGATGAATGGGAGATAATAACCCCTTAGTCACGCCTTTAGTAGGCCCAGGGTTGGGTACTACCCACAAGGGCATACATGTCACACAATGTCAAAGGCAAGACCCTATTTTATTGAAATATAATGGGAGATATGACACATCATCTGAAAAAAAACTTCAAGACATATATATATATATACATATATAATAGATCCAAAAACCAACTCACATGACCGCATAAAACAAAACTAGTACGTATACTATAAAAATCCAATGAAAATTTCTCAAAACAAATGTAAAATAGTGACTCAACAACCATCCCAATTCTAGATATTTTGAAGCCCATTGTGGTCCATGTGATCCTCGTAGAAACCTTAAAATAGTTTTATATATATAGGGTGACCATAAAAGTATTCTCAGTAGGAAAAACCATTGACTCTCATGCACAAGTGGAAGGAAGCATACCAGTTCCCCTGTGAGAAAACATCAGAAAAAAACAGCCCCAATGATAGTATAATAACCACCCCAACCTCACCAAGAAACTCTCATCAAATAATGCGATAAATGTAAAGTAATATAACGAACCTCAATAATAGGGTACCCCACACCACTTCCCACTGGTTTAGATTATCCTTCCTAATGAAAGACATCCTTTTACACACACCCCTTCCTAAAGATCAACATCACATCACACTTTCACACACCTAGTCCCCAAAAACCACATTTCATCCCATCACCATAGACTGATTCACATCACATTCTTCTAGTATACACTTAGGCCTCAAATCACATGTCATCCCGTCACATGATCCTGAGTCACATCACATCAACCAATATACACCTAGGCCGCAAAACACATCTTCTCTCATCACCATAAACCGATTCAATTCACATCTCACCAACATACACCAAGTTCAAAACCACATCACATCTATAAGAAACTCAAAAAAACCACAACATGTCTTTTTCCAAAAACACTATGGAATAAATAAATCTCATGCACACACCTGGGCTCTAGAAACTAGAATCAACCAGAATATTCAGCTTATATCATTGCCTTAATGAGTGTGTTGGGAAGGATGGGTGGTCATCCATCAATTGTTCCACCAAAATGTTTGGGAAATACACCCTCCTCCATGAAGATAGGGTTGTTAATAACATAATTATTTAATAAGGTGGGGTGTATATATAAATCACCATAATAGATAATGTTTGAATATATATAGTACGGGGCACTCATATCCATTGTAAAGGATTCATAAAAACTACTACCTCTCTTTGGAGTACTTGGTATCAGCAATAGTCACATTGGATGTCAATAAATTAATGTGGCCTCATAAATATTATTTTTTTAACTCCCTTTCATTTCATTGTTTAAATTATAACAATAGTCAAATTTGTGAACGATCATTTAACAATTCATTGAAAAAATAAATCCCATTAACCAAACCAACTCATGTCATCTCAACAATATTAGGAATTTATTTATTTCGTCACTACTCGGGATAGTATGTAATACAAACCAAAAAATGAAGCAATGAAAATTTAATAAAAAAATGAGGTCATTGGTAAATTAAACCACATCACATTAAATCTCCATTTAACACCCATACTAGCAACATAAGTCATCATTCTTCAAATTCATTCCTCTCAATCCATCCTCACAATATATAAAACCCATGCCAATAGATTCACCAAACAACACACCCCCTCACAATCATATCAACAACCCTACTACCAATCCCTTCTTATCCACTCCATATCCAATCAATCCATCAATTTGGGAGTTTCATTACACAACCAAATCCATTCCACAACACAACATTTTACTCACAGCCACACCACTGCAAAACGAAAGGGAAAATATTAGTATTTATCAATCCCTTGCCTCTTTTAATTCCACTTTTTAATTCGTGGGTTATCATAAAATGTATAATCTAGGTGTATCAATTTATTTAAGAAGAATATCTGTGGTTAACAGATTCAATTAATTTGGTTAATGAATAGTAGATAACCATGCATTCGTAAATATTTTGTGTTCAATTGATTTCTCCCAAAGGCCATAGTTTTTAGTAGACATATAACACATTAAATACCAATAAAAAGCAAATGATTAAAAAAATAAACATTCAACAATTTTTCCTAGCCCCATTATTATTGATTTAAAATGACTAGATTTTATATATTTATCTTTGTTTAAATTTTCTTCACAAGGGAAAAATTCATAAACCCACTGTACATGATTCAAAATTATTAGGTATGAAGGTATCAAACCTGAAAGAAGAGATGATCAATGCTTCATGTTTTCACCAATGTAGGGGCTCATAGGTAGTAAAAAACTCAGCATGGGGGAATCCCAATCCAAAGGCTATAGAAAGAATGGATGACTCCTTAGGTATGAATGGTTCTAGGTGTCTCATACTAGGGTAAAAAAAATATGGAAGATTAATGGAATAAGATATACCTTCCTTTGAAAAAACATAATTTATAGGTGGTTTATATATGTTTTTAATTTTCAATTAATTTCATATTCAGTCTAGATAATGCACATTGATAAATTATTCCCCATCCACCACACATAATAATTTAATAGTATGATTCAGGGGAATTTAATCGCTCTTAAATTCCTCAAAACAAGCCAGTCAAATTGTTTTACGCCAAATGAAATGGTAAAGGGGAATAATAAAGGAAGCTGGAAACATAGTTCCTGACTCACTATTTGAGTGATCTTCCATTAAAAGAGTTACTAGTGTGAGTCACCATTCGATAACATATATGTGTGAGTTACCTATGCAACTATCAGGTTTGACCTATAGTTGGGACTCACTGTTTCAACTCACTATCATGACACACCATTTCAACTCGATGTTGTTACCTACCATCAATAACAAACCATTAGAAAGAATTAAATTTTATAATATGTGTAAATAATTCATAATGATATCCTAGAACACATCAAACACCATATTTTAAAAATGTAATGGAACATTTTGGTTTTGTCCATTACATTAGATACCACTCAAAATATTATCATCCTCAAGAATTTAATAACTACATAGAATAAATTATCAGTGTGGTAGAAACAAATACCCCTCAAGATTACTCTCATGACTCTCATCACTCCACAAAAATTACCACCATCCAAACATGAAATCCCATATGACCACAAACACACTTCCAAACAACCACTATTCAACTGTATGAACCTTTCCTCAACCCAAACTAACAACAATTAAATTAAATGAAATACACTATCCAAAACACATAAATCTGGGAATTATACACTCTATGTAAATATAATATTTTTTTGGGAGACACTAACTTGACGTCATGGGTTTAATTTCATCACAATTAATGTTTCATGACTAAGAGTTTGTGCCCCCCCCCCCTTTTTCAAATGTCATCACAATAACACACGTGGCACCACACACATCACTACTCAAGGTAAAAAAACTCATTTCATAAAAATAAATTTCAAACATTACATTTTATAACAAAATAGAACAATGTAAACACAAATAAATTTTGGTACTTGGATCACATCTATGATAGTCTCTTTCAAATACTCTCCTCCAATACACTATGCCTCAACAATTTGGGAACCAAAGGAATGGTATGTCCTTGCAACACCTTCTCTTGATTATCTGGTATATCTATCAGCCATTCCACATACATAGGGTTTTCCTAGATATCCAAATCATCCATGTGAATTACATTGAAGTTGTTGTCCAGCCATCGATAGAGTTACGATATGTGAAAAACTTTGTGGGTCCTATCTATGTTTTGTCGATGCACTAATTGTAATAAATCATCCATAACTTGCCCCAACACCTTGAAGGGTCCAATGAACCTTGTAGAAAACTTACTCCTTCTACGAAACCTCGAATATCCATGTCAATGAGAAACTATAAAAAAATAGATGGTCCTCAACGTCAAACACCAGGGGCCCCCTTCTATGACTGGAATAAGATTATGTCGGTCTGGTTCTGGTTGAAAACCCTCATAAACTAGATGAACCATCTCCAACTTGCCCTTCACTACCTCAGGACAAACAATATTTATCTCCCCAACCACTTTCTAGCACAATGGTGAACGACAATGTCTTCCACACATATAATCAAAAGGGTCGATTCTATTGAATGTTTGCAATTTTAATTATAATAAAACACTACATAGGGTATGGGTCTCACCAAAGATCCACCAATGTCTTAGATGAATACTCGAAGCATATCATGAAGCATCTAAATAATCTGTTATATCTTCCCATCTATCTAAGGGTGGATAGAGTTCTGAGATGTAACTCTGTTCCAAAATAATGTAATAATCCCCTATGAACATGTGAGTTAAAACATGTATCTTGGTCCGAGACAGGGGATCATGGAACTCCATGAAAATAAACCACATCATCCACATATCTCATTATCAAGTACTGCACTATGTCTAACTCCTTGATCACTATGATGTAAGCCATCATTACCAGACCATATACCACTACCCATATTTCATGGTATCCTCCCTATGCTTTGGGAATCCCTTTAATGAAATACATCAAGATGTCATCCCACTTCTAGTTGAGAACACACAAGGGTTGAAACAAACCATAAGGTCCACGAGGATTGGTGTTCACCAACAATAACAACAATAATTTCTCTACAAACTCTTCCACAATCTATTTTATCCCAGTCCATAAATCTAAAACCTCAATTCATGGTACATATTGGAAACTATTGGTTGTACTGCTAAATGTGAGTTGTAGAAGTCAATATGGAATCCACTATGCATCTCCATTAGGGAAAGCCACATCCCCTGAAATAATATCTGTTTCCAACAATCCTCTTACTATCGTACTAGGACGTCACCATTGTTAATGTGAACACGCCTCACATCTACGTCTATGTATCCACACTAAGACAACCCCACCTACTGTATTAGGGAATACTACAATATCATCAATAAAAAACAACCTCTTCCACTATCCATTCATATATCAAGGTGAAAGGATTCAAACACGCACATCACCTACCATGGGTTTGTAGATTCCCAAAGAACCTCATTATGTTACTTCTTTTCATGGAATAGTCCATTACATTCCCCTTTGATGTGGTGTAGGAGATATCAAAATCATAGAACTAAAGATGCTCCATCAACCACTTTTGTTTCATGTTTAGATCTCAATGGGATTAAATATACCTCAAACTCTTTTGATTGATGAAGAAAATAAGGATCTCCCCAATATGGTAATTATGCAACAACATTATCATATACATGCCCACTTATAGTTCTAGGTCGTTAGTGGAATAGTTACTTTCGAGGGGACGTAACCACCTAGACCCATACGATATTACTACAAGTTGCTGCATGAGGAAGCATCTCAAGCCCAAACAATAATCATCAAAACAACCCTGAAAATCACCTCTTTCTCAGTAAACTGAAGAAATATAGTGCTAACCAAATTCTTTTTTAGAAAACCAACCTCTATCTATAACTTCTCACTCTACACAAAAGCTTTTCCCATCCTAGTGAGATCTGTCAATGAGATACTATAGATAATAAATCAGGTAAAACACTCAAGTAATATCCCTTGAGACCTATGAAACTATGAGCTTCTACCACATAATTGGGTTATACCCATGAAACAACTAATTCAAACTTTGACAGGTCAACTGCCCCACCCATCTCTAACACAACATGACCAAGGAAATGAACATGTTGTGTATAGTGGTTACACATGGAAAAAAATTAGTAGAGATGTTTGAATTGAAGAACCTATAGGATGGTTCTGAAATGATTAGCGTTCTCCTCATCTAACATCATGTAATTGAAGATTTCCTTAATGAATATAATGAAAAATTGATCCATGTTATTTGGGAAGATAGAGTTACTGAGTCACATCCATATGGCTATTATGTCCATAACACTGAATGGGAAGACTATGAATTCAAATTCCCAAACCTACATTTGAAATCATTCAGGATATCTCCCTCCTTCACAATCAATATGTGATATACAGACCGTAGATCGATAATAAATACCATCATTCCTGACTTATTTGGTCTATAAGAACAATTATCCATAGAAGAGGGTAATGGTTCATGATTTTCACCAGATTCAACCTCTGATAGTCTATCCATAGTCTCATACTACAATCTGAATTCTATATGAACAACAATAGATTACCCCATGGTGAAACAATGGACAAATAGATCCCTTAATAATCAAAATCATCTAAATGAATCCTCAAATCCAACAAATCATAAGGGTTTGTCCGATAAGTATCCATCAAAATTTCATAATTACTGGACATTTGGAATATCCTCAACTCCATGTCATGTTGAGGGGGTAGAGTAATAACATTATCAGGAAGAAAACATGAACTACCTAATAACTCAGGGAACCTCCACCATCCCAACATCATCTTATTCCACTAATACCACAATAAAAAAGTAATTAATTGGATCTACACACTGAAATCTAACCTGATAACCCCGCTCACCAATGAAAACAACATATTAACCATCCATGTATGAAAAAATAAATCTTTTCCAGAATTATTCAATAAAATCATATACAAAATACCAGTATTTAATGCTATGAATCTCATAGTATGCATTCATCTATTGTAAGAAGAGAATCCGACGAGACTCATATGGTCTAATCACTAGTCTACACCCTTGGAACACATCAAACAAGTTTCTCTCACATCTGAATGGGGTAATCTACAACAGGGAAATGGAAATCCCCTCTATGTTTAGTCCTAGAGAATGGGATAGATTAAGTGAAACAAATGAGTTTGAACATCCTGAATAAAAAATTTTTCACTCAAGTGTAGTGAACAAACCAATCATCCCTCCAATGATCAAAGTCCCTACTTGTTCTTCTCCATATATGGAAGGAAAATGATCTTGAATAGATCCTCTGAACCTCTGCTGATAACCACCTCAATGACAACACCTGATTTGAGGTCCTTGACTAAAATCGTATGGTCGACCTCCACTTGATTTATATCCTGTTAGCGTATCTTGAGCCATCTATCGCTATAGATGAGACTACCAACATGGGAACTATTGTTTAATTTGGAACTGAGACTACCCACCAACATCACACAATTCTCAAATGGACACTGGGTATAGATTCAGAAGATGTATGTGGTCTCCATATATTTAACCCCTTGGTCCCAAGTTCGTGGTATATACAAGACGACCATAAGTTTTAATAATAAACTGCTACGGTTAAATCCCCGCTGGTCAAAAACTTAAAGGACCAAGCGCAAGATAATTTCTAATGCTAGACAAGCCTATTGAAGAACATAGATAACTACACTCTCATGGTAGACGTCCTCATGAGTGCATCTTCTCAATCACATCCACCTTCTTCTAGACTTCCATGTACTTCAGCAATATAAATTGTGTAATGGAATATTGGATATATTTATAAAATGACTCTTCTAGATGTCTCACACGAGAATCCTCATTCAAAATGAGATCCATTGAAAAGATACATAGATAATTTATCTTAATATCAACCTCTCATACAAATATTCTCCCATGTTGGAGGGAGAGTAAATTCTACCACTTTAAAACCATAATGGTCAATGAGAGGAATTATTCTCCAAACTCCTTCTCAAAATCAACCCATAGAATATTTTCTACTATTAATTCACCCAGGTATTGTGTCCCCCTCAAAAACATAGTTCCTCGTATCCCACTCACTTCCAAAGAACCTAGTACTATGTTGAATCTTGAATCAAACCAAATTTGATCTCATGCTCATTGAGCCATATTTCTGTCTCTGTGTCAGAAACAATTCCCTATAACCTTCCCAAGGCCTACATATTGAAATTAAAATACATTCTATTCCACTGGTCATCCTCATTCAATAGATCAAACCTCCATCGATCAACTAGATCATCCCGTTGAGCCTCAATTTCTTGAGCCACATGCATATTATGATCAGTTTCCATGGTAGAAAATCTAAATAGGGAATTCCTATTCCCTGGTAGTATGGAACATAATTTAATAATCATTATATATCAATTAACTCATTCTTTGATCCATTTATAATTTCAAAAAAGGCATCCTAATTTAATTAATAACACAAGTTATTATAATATATTTACCCTTCCTAGGTTGTCTCGCCTTCAAACGATGTAGCCTCTTTTGGTTATTTGGTATGCCCAGAGTCCTCTAATAGGATCAAAGTGGGACCAAAAATCATATTTCCTAGTCGGTATTCCCTAGCCAACATCACGCACCTAGAACAAATATCTTTTTCTTACCAACCCATGTGATCATCACAGTTACAAACTATAGTACCCATCTTATACCTCCAAACAACACCACAGATACCATTGTATCCCGACCCTATCCATCCAGATATTCACCTTTTTGGATGAAGTTGAATAAAGGGAGATAATGTCCCCCGATTCCCTCC
Source organism: Viscum album (assembly GCA_963277665.1). Classification (NCBI taxonomy): domain Eukaryota; kingdom Viridiplantae; phylum Streptophyta; class Magnoliopsida; order Santalales; family Viscaceae; genus Viscum; species Viscum album. Next base: position 1,575,131,361 of record OY728165.1, on the reverse strand, counting down.
TCTTGTAGGACTTAGGTTTGCAATAAGCCTGAAGGGTATCTATGTCACATAATATGAAAGGAATTACCCCCATTTTTAGTGATATGATGGATCATCCACAAAAATTACTCCAAGACATATAAATATATATACAATAAATAAAAAATCCATCCCATTCCAGGCATAAAATAAAACTATTAAAAATACAATAAAACTCTAATGAACAATACCCAATAGAAAGCTAATGTATCATCCCAACAACTATACAAATTCATGAGGTATTAACACACTTAATGGTTAATGTGATACTACTGGAAATATAAAAGTATTTTATATACATTGGGTGAGAATACCAGTAAAATCAGTAGAAAAAACCTAACTCTCTCATTGAAAAGTGTATGGAATAATAATAATTCCCTAGTGAGAAAACAAAAGAACCAAATAACATCTAATCGGTATGGTAACCAATCCATGCTCACTAAGGCTCAATCACAAAATAATGAATATCATTTATAGTAATATAATGTGTATCGATAACAGGGTACCCCACATAACTTCCCACTGGTCTATCCACTATTTATAAATGAAAAATTATATTGTTCTACAACCTCATAAAAAATAACCACATCAGAAATATCTCGCTCACACCTAGGCCCCACAAACCATATCTATTCTTGTCACCTAAGCCTAAGTCGTATCATGTGCCGCCTGCAGATTCCTAGGTCACATACCACATTTCATCCCATCAACTGAGACTGAGCCTCATCTCATCCCACACATAGACACCTAGGCGCTGAATAAAATCTCATATCATTACCTGAGCATGAGTCCTGTCAAATCCCACCAATAGGAACTGAGTTCATTATCACATCAATCCCAAAAACACATGGGAAATAAAATACACATCTCATCCCAATAACACATGGGAAAGTACAACTCACCCACACGCTCAGAGGCCTTACAAACCATATCCTTCTTGATGATTCTTCAGCTATCACCACCAAGAATAGGGAATAGGTTGGTGTGGGTAGAAATCCATCAATCCCCCGACTAGAATGATTTGGAAAGAGCCACTCCCCAAGGATAATGGGGGTGTTTGGCACATATTAATCAACATGGGTGGGGGCATATAGAAATTACAAAACATATTTTATATATATATAGTACTAAGAAATTACTCCAAACCTAAGGGATTAAAAATAAATGATTCCTCTATATGATATTATTTGTATCAACAAAAATTCAATTAGTTGTTGATTAATTGAATAGTCTTTACAAACTATTTTTCATAACACACATTCATTTAATTATTTTGCGCTTAACGATAGTCAACTATGCGGACCATTGTTTCAATTTTAACCGAAAAATCCATCTCATTAAATAACCCCATAATAGTATTATCAATATTATTAAGAATTTATTTATTACATCACTATCTGTGAAACTGTGTAACATAGACCACAACCAGCAGCACAACAAACTTCACACAAAGGAAATAGTACCATAGTAAATTGACCCACTTAACATTTCCACTCCATTTAACACCCATGCCAAAAAATTCCATTTTCATTATTCAATGTCATTCATCGCAAACCATCATCTCATAGAAAAAAAACCCCCACTCATAGCTACACCCAACAACACACCTCGTCATACCCATCTCAGCAGCCTAGCAGCCCAACCATGCACAACTATTTAACAACTTCCCAATACCTCAACTTGGTAATTCCCTTACAACACCCAATACATTCCAAATCACAAAAAAAATCACATAGCTTTAATTGAACAAAAACCATGGAACCATATTTAGATATAACAATTCATATCCTATTTCTATTTTAGAAGGTAAATCAATATTTATTGGAGAATGTATAATCAAAGGGCATCCATTTTCTGCTAAATATATGTGGTTAACATATTACATCCATTTCATATTGATTTATTTTCAACTTTTTATTCATAAACATTCAAGGGAAAAAACATGACCCATAATGAAATTTAGTTTTAGTATACATGTATATCATGCCTTCCCAACTATAGGAAATTAAATATACTAGAAACATACACAACATCTTTCATCCCCATGTGTTTTGATTTGAATGTGATTAAATTACCTATATTTAATATGGATTCAACTATCATTAAAAGGGAAATATTCATACACTATCCCCACATGATTCACAATTAAAAGTGATAAAGGAAACATACATGGAAGAAGATATTATCGACACTTCCATTTTTCCTCAGAGAATTGGTTCACATGTATAAGAAATACTTTTGGGGAATTGGTCCAAATGCTATAACACAAACTCACGATTCCCCATGGATGAATTTTTTGAGGCATATCGTACTAATAGAAAAAAATAATGAAAAATGGAAGAAGATATTTAATTATTTTTAAAAACTAAATGGAGAGGTGAATTAGGTAAATTTTTTTAATTTTCCATTAATGTTCAATCCCGTCAAGATAACACATTTTTACAAAATTGAAATCCCTCTAAAAAGTAGGAATTTAATCGTATAATTATTGGGAATTGAATTGATCTAAAATCCATTAAATCAATCATTTAAAATTGTTTTATGTCAATGAAAATGTTATAGGGGAATAAATATAAGAATATGGAAAAATTAATCATGAATCACCATTAGAATGTGATAATATTAGAAGACCGGCGAGTTTGTGTCACTATTCTATGAGCTACTTGTTAAATTCACTGGTGCGACTCACCTGTGTGAGTCCCCATTAAAACACACTATGGGGACTCACAATTGTGAATTTCTATTACGACTCACTATTGAGACTCACTATTGTGACTCACTGTTGAGTCTCACCTTTATAACTGACCATTGCGACTAAACATCCATGAATAATCGTTAAGAAATCAAGATATATTACCATTTTCTAAAACAGGTCACCCTGGATTCCCAAAACAATTGAAAACCTATATTTTTATAGATTAATAGAACAGATAAGGTCAGACCATTACCACTACTCATGTTGTTTCTGTTTGGTGAATTTTGGGTGTCTAACATTGTATTTTTAGACACACATCTATTTTGATATGACCCACACATGATATCTATTTCATATATAAAATATATATTTACATTTTCTATGGAGGACTAGGAGTATATAGATAATTTTTTTGATAAACATACCATGGAGTTTCCCATTGTTATATTTAACATTTTCCCCATCATTCTGAGATTATCAGAAATTATCTCTAGTTTAGGCTGGGAATGTATTCCCCCCACCTTTTTATTATAATGTGTTACTTTAATGATATGTCGTAGATTTATACATCTCATGGTATTATTTTTTTCCATTTTACATTTCACAACTGTATATTATTTCGTATGTATGCATATTTATCGGTAAATTAAGTAAATTCCTCCCAATTTTTTTATATTCCAACTAGGTACTAGTATTTATTCCTTTTTATATTTGATTTAGGATTAGGGTAGTCATATCCCATGTCCTCATTAACCTGGTATGCTTTCATGGGTTGAGTCACTACATAATGGAATCATAGTATATCAATCATTGAATGACAATTTGGAGTTGTTTCTAGCTATTATACTTTTTTTGGAAACTGTGAAAATATTATTATAATGTTTCTTGTTTCCCCCATAAGAAACGATCATTGTAGTTTGTGTATAAGATGATTAATTGATTCACTAGTACTCAAATATCATACCTATCAAAATGGTACATATTGTAATTGGTTGTAAGAAATAAATGGGTAATGACATCAAATATGATTAAATTTTGGTTTATATGAACATTTTGAGTCATATAACCATATATAATAATTCACCATGGTATATAATTTCTCCTTCCAAGATTTTCCATTTATGTCAAGAAATTCGTTTTTTATTATAACCTTAGATAAAGACATAATTTGTAATTATGCATCTATAAAGGGGATCAATCACATTTTTATTTCCCACCAGGATGGTCAAAATGTGGTTTCTTATTTAGTTGATCAATTTGTATACCCACCAATACAATTTTAGGTCGATGTATAATTCTATAAAAATATATGTATTGATATATAAATTTGTGAAAAAGATATGTGGGGTGAAATAAAATGTTGTGATCTTCTCATGTAGGGACAGTCTGGGATTCCGAGATAGAAAGATTAACTAAGAGCTATTGTGTGATGAATGTCTTGGAAAATTATGAATTTCCACTCCCTGAGGCCTAGGGGAAAAATTATTTCACTAAAGAATCATATTTTTTATTAAACTAATGTTCATGGACATTTTTAATGAAATTTCACCACCCATAATGATAAATACATAAATTTAGACGATGTACCTCAAATAAAGAGCTAACAGATTGACTAAGGAGGTTGAAATGGTGGTGGAAATTATGGCAGAGCTAGTGGAGACACAAGAGATGGCTAAATAATTAGAAATATTATAGCCCTACCACCAAGTGGACAATTCTAGGATTTTGGTAGTTGTGAACTTGGAATGACTATAGAGAAGAACATTTTTCTCCTAGAGACATCATCTGTGTTTGGAGGTATATTTTAGGTTCTATAAAAATTTGTTATAGAAATTTTTGACACAAGTATAACTCAATAGTTGTCCCTTATAGTTCTATTCATTTCATAGGTGATGTGGTTTGTTAATTGGGACCTATTGGGTAATTATTTATGTATTAATTTTACCTAAAAGGAAGTGGGAATATTCACTGATATGGAAAAGTAGTTAGAAACACTCGAAAATGGTTATGGAAAGCCATTTCATCCCAAGTTTGGTGGTTCTATGGTGTGTTATATTACATCCACTAACATGAGTTTTCAATGACGGATGGTGTAATAATTAGTTTATTTAGGACTTGGATTTGTTGAATTGGTTGAATGAGAATTCATATGTTCTTTTGAGTATGATCTTCCACCATGGCAGATATTTGTAAGGTTTGAGTTATGACGTGTGTTCTTGCTGCCCTAGTGGAAATTTCACACAGATTCGTGTGGCGCCTATTTGGGAGGATATTCCCCTATTTGGGACCTAATGATAATAGTGGATATTTTTTTATCAAACCATATAATGATACACCTTTAGAGATGATCATTTATCAGTCACTTTTACCGATGTTGTCGTAGTTCGGGTTTAGCTTAGTGGTAAGCACCCCGTAATACTACATGGAAAATGGTGGTTCAAACCCCATGGGGCGCAGGGTACTGTAGCGGTACTGTAGCAGCGGAGGCGCTGTTCATCAGCGGGTACTATAGCGGCGGCAAGGCACTGTAGCGGTGGCGATACTGTGCGATACTGTAGCAGCAGGTTACTATTCACAGAATGTGAATTGGCCTTAGAATTTGGGCCTATGGGATATGTAATGGGCTACAATCCCACTGGGCAATCAGGATATGTAATGGGATTCCCTCTACCCAGTTAAAAGAGTCATTTGCATTGATTTAATAATAAAAATGAGGATTCGGCCCCAAACTTTAAAAAAACAAAAACTTTTACTGATGTTGTGACATGAAACTACAATGAGATATAGAGAACCCCACATGAGTTCTTTTCCTAGTGATAGTGACATCTTATGATATTTTCCTAATTATGGATTGATTTTTTGTATAAAAATCTATTTAATTCCACCAATGATGGTGGAATCTGTTTTCCTCCACAGGTTACTAGTAATACAAGGAAGAGAAAGATGAACACCAGCATAAGACGTTTCAGAAGAATTCTTATTATTTGAAAAGTGACACCATTAGTGAAATTTGTTCTATAATATTTAGTTTTTCATATGTAATGGGGTATTTTAGGAAAAAATTTCATAGTAACGTTTCACGTTTATATGTTTTCTAAAATTTAGGCTACAAAAAGGACATGCACCCAAGGGTCACTTTGATATTTTTTAAAACGTATATGATGCCATCAATTGATATTCATAATATGAAGGTAAATTTTGGTGTTTGTAAAATATTGTTCATAATAATACCATTGTATTCCTCTGGAAAACCTAGGGCTATTCTCCTCATTAGAGAATGAGTTCTAGTGGGTTTTTGTGGACTGATGTTACATGAATTAGTGGCATGGGGAAGACTGTCCAGACACCAAAAAATGATATCATCCTAAAATAGTTTCTTCGAGTGATTTGGTTATCATATATGTTATCACTATTTGTTTTCACTATCTTTAGGATTGCTAAATGATATAGAAGAGGTTTCATTATAATCCAATGTGGTTGTTTATCCTTTTTGGGATAACATTTAGCATGTTGTATTATATAATATATCTGTAAAACTTATTGAAAATATCCATAACATTTCATATATAATTTATTGAGAATTATATTTCATTACATCCTTGTGTGATCAGAGTCTATTATGGTATACAACACACTTAATTGTATATAAGATGTTTCATTCCGATCCAATTTGGTTTTTTATCTTTTTTAAGAGAAAATTCAGTGTGTTTTATTCCACAATATATTTTTAAAATGTATTGAAAATATCCATATATTTTCATGTATAATTTTATGAATGTTTTTTATGTATATTATTGTGTGATCAGTGTCTATATAAGGGAAAATGATATAACTATGGATATATTTGATTACCTCTAGTCAATGGATTTTATTGATCTTTTATATTGTATTCCCAAGAATAATATCATGTGGATATTAATTAAGAGATTTTTCATGGTCAGATAACTTATAGATATATTACATACTGATTTTACTATAGTGGGGAAAAAATAATCCTTGAATAATGAAGGATAATTACACTTTTCGAATTGAGAGAAGTGCCATTGAGTTGGTCTCATTCCATTATTATAGAATCAAGGTGTTGTGATGGTGCACTATGATCTATTGAAATCAAATAGACATCAAAGGGAGTTACATCAATTTTTATTGCTTACCCCTAGGGGTCTCACCAACATATAGGTGATGAAAAAAATACGTTGAGTTGATTTTGAGACACATGTTCATGCAGGATATATTTTGAAATTATTGAATTCTCATGAAGACCATTTCATACTATTATGATTGATTATTGTTAGGGTTAGGATGAGGATGCAGGAAGCCATTGGGACATGGATGTAGTTGGGAATAGCGTTTTAACTCTATTATATGGCCATGTAAATTGACCATTATTGTTATTATGAAAATAATTCTATTCTTTATTTAGGTTATATTCCACAAATAGGATAATCATCTTCAATTTATGAAGTTTCCAAATAATTAAATATAATCTCCATCAACGGTGCAACACATTGTTGAGTCCATGAATGAGGGACCATTTAAGTCCATCATGTTCTTTTCAGAACCAGTAGGAAATAGTAATAATGTAATAGAGTTGGATATAGTGATGTTTGAAAATATTGTTTGTCATACAACGTATGATACAAATTTTTCAAAAATGTCAGTAGTCATTTATAGACCAACAACGGAAGAATATTCAGATTGAGAGTTGTAGGGTCAAATATTTGGAAATAGTATTTCTTTGGGGGTTCTTTAGAACTCCTTCCTATTTCCATGTTGGGTTAGATATGTGGGTTACAACATTAACATGTAATCACAATAAAATATTGGGTTTCCTTATTATCTATTTTTCTGAATTGAGGAGGTATATTTGTGTCTCATTTTACGATATCAACCAATATAAAATGGTCTATGTCCCTATAGTTTCTTTATTTCAAAGTGATAATTGTGCAAGGTACTGGTTGTAAATATAACAGAATCTGAATGTTTTATAGGAATTGGTTTTTTCATAATAGGATTAAATAATAATACTTCATATAGTTTTATAATCTAGAATTGAGATGACATAGAATTTAAAGGGCCATTGTTCCCATAATTTCATTCATAAAAATATTTTTATATTTTATATTATGAATGTACTATTACATAAAATAATTTTTTATTAATAATAAACCTAATTTCATAATTAAATTTGAACCCAAATTATACTCTATGATAAAATTTTTACCAAATCCACAACATAAAATAGGTTCTTTCAGGGAATTCGGAAGGAATAGTCATTGGAGGAACATTCAATGGAATAATTAGGTTATTAAATAAATAAATTGATTTATTTGGAGTAAATTTATTTATATATAAATAAAACTTTATAATAATTTTTTCAGGATTAGATACATGAACATGTCATAATTTATATCATCTTATTCCTCTTTTGTTTTTCATATCTACATCAGGCCATGAGAAGACACAAGATACAGACAGACAGAGACAGAATCAAAGACATGACCCATCATAATTAATAGAGGGAACATTCATTGATGGGGAATTTTTAAATATATAGGTAAGAAACTTAAATTATGGATTATTCTATTTTTATTTAATTATTATGCATGATTTTTTCTTATACATTAATGTACATTAAATTTAGAATCCTATGTATGCCCCCAAGTGATGATTTTAAATTATCATCATATTTTCTCAACCCAATACACCATGTATATATACTTTTTCTATGAAATATTTCCAAGTTATTCTTTCACCATTTATGTGAATTCCTCCCTTTTTTCATTGAGTTCGTCCTCAAAGGGCCATGGGGTTGGGATTTTACATGTCAAGTATGATTGAGCCCGATCATACCCCTAGATTCGTGGCTGATTCACTTATTATTAATGGATGATAAATCAAGAATAAATTTTAGAAAACATAACATTATGGGTTATATATTTGATGATAACAATCTAAACTCTTTGATGTGTTCCCTAGGTTATATATTCATTGAATATTTGAAGAGATAAGTCAAGAAGTAATTGGATTTTCAGCCACAAGATGGCCATAAAATATAAACATGACATTCCCCTCAAATATTTGGTTATGGTGTCCCCAAGTAAAAAGTTGATAATCCAGTTCAATATTTTGGGAACACGTTCTTATTTCATGAATAATGGTGAGTACATGTCATGTAGTCTGAAGAACGCGTGGTGTGTAGGCACATGGTTTCACCATGAAGGGTTTCATGGTGTTAAAAGTATCAAACTCCCTGTGGGATCTTCAAACAGAATGTGACCTTATATTGGAATCTCAACATATTATCTAGGAGTATGTTGACAAGATCATGACTACGAATATTTCTTGTATAAATTTAAATTAACATAGTATGGATACATAGACATGACTAGGGATCATGATCATGAAACCTAGTGGCCCGGAATGTCATATCGTCAATCTAAACATTATGTTACAGTACATTGGTTGTTATAAATTTAATGTAATTGTAATGACCAAAAAATTTATTGGGACCACATGTCATGTGGGACCGTTACATATCTTGTACCATATCATTCTATTGGAGGTAACATTAATATGTCATATTTTTTGGGGCACATACTTTTGATCGTATATAGCATATTATGAGTGTTTATTCACATAGAACCTGGTTTTTTAAACTGTTGTATCTTTTGACATATGATGTGATGTTTCCCAAAAATTAAACATATTTAAGTGATGGTAAAGGATATAAGTGGTCCTGAAAGATCACTAGTGGTACCATAGTGGCACCTTCCTTCATTGATATTTCATGGTCCTTAATATATAATTAGAGTGGAACCATAATATGGGATATGAAATTTTTCTACTATCTACTAATAGTGATTCATCCTCTAAGTAAGCTGGAAATTAATACTATAAATATACATAGTGTATCACCCTTTCTAAAAGTCATTTTATGAGTCCTAAATAGTAGGAGAGAACCCTATTGTTATACATCGAATGGGTCATCTATCTATAATCCGAGTTGTATCCCCCTGCCTTATCAGTGGATAGGTGACCAACTATTAGAGTGGAACCCACTATTTTGGATCCTAATGATTCATATACAAAGAACTATAGTTGAGCACTATAGATTGGATATGAATTACTCCACTACTGATTACTTGATTGTAACCCTTCAGTGGATTAAAGGCATGCATCATTTTATTCACATGCATGTTTATATACTCTATATTGTAAAATTTTGTTATTATTAATCATTAATTATACAATGTGATGGACAAGTTTGTGTTCACATGTACACTAAGAAAACTTCTCAAATGATAGATATTAAATTCAATTATATCATTCTACTAAAGGAACATGGGTATAATCTTTTTATATTATGACACATACCTTGTTTTCTCTGGGCATAAAACACTGGTATTCATCGTTTTTGGATCCATGAGACCATGTTTGGAGCAGTCCTTATATAGTTATTTTATTGGTAATTAGGGTATTATTTTCAATATATTATTAAAGAGTCTCTCATTCCTGGGAACCTAGTATTAATGTGGTGGTAGACATATTTGTTCACTATGACCTTGACTACAAACATTTTGATTTGGCATACTAGGAAATTGGTTTCATGGATCCAATAGAACATGAATCATATAGTATGGAGTCTTATGACTATTCTTATTGAGTCATATTACCATTTTATATGTATATATGCACATTTGAACATTGTACGTCATGATCGGTATTGATATGCCTTCATGAAAAAATCTACCTAGGTTATCTAATTCAGATCATAATGATGATCTGATTAGTAAGGAGGCCATTGTCCTGGTCCATTTGGAGAGATTGTTCCTCTATATGTATATCTAGAAGCACCTCGACTAATCAAGAAGAGGATTGTACATGTATAGTAGGTTGATGATGCATGTAAGCTTAGTGAACTATGTATCACCCTGACCATAGATTCCCACAAACGGTGCATTATTTTAATACATTAGCATGATTAAAAGTAATCATGTCTTGAAATACCAATCATTTTAGTTGTATTGGAAAATAGATTTCATACATGAACATTACATTACTCTTTCTAAAATAAAATACATAAAAATAGTTCATTGAGAATGCCTTTCTTCCATTTATCTTAACCCTGCATATCAATCATAATCCACTTCATTGAATCCTGGGAAAATAAAACATAATAATGGGGTGATCTCATAAGCCCAGTAAGGGTAATTAATATAGGGGAATCTATAATCATTTAAGGTGAGATGTGTGATAAAAACAACAACCTTTTTAAACATAAACATGAACACAATATGAAAAAACCAAATCATAAATTACCATATAAACTTTCACATGGTTATTCTACTAGTAGAATAATCACATGTAATAAATAATTTCATAACGAAGGAATGACTAACACCGAACGTCATTACCACATAGTCAAGGCCTTGTTCAAATACTACAAATAAATTTTTTTTCAAGGCCTTGTTCCAAGACACTAGTTTGTCTCATTAGACCTACTGATGCATCAAGGAGCTATAGAGGGCTCCACCCATCACTTACTAAGTGCACTGCATTCCTCATATAAAAATATTGAAACATAACATAAATATTCGTATTAAAACTAGTATACGAAATGTCAATACATGAACCATAAACCATGATTGGTATAAAAATAAAACATCCACAATCAAAAATATCATAACTAAATCAATACAATATTTAAGATTGTATTATAATAAATCAACTTCAATCAAAAATAATATCCAGTAAAGAATTCCTACATAGTTGGAAATGATGAGTAATACTATTTGGGAGAAATATCATTTTTCTAAAATCATTTTAAAGTCAAAAATTTATAAAAGAAGTAATTTAAAAGAGATTCTGGAATAAAAGTGTCCCATACCACTATGAAACTTTTGAAAAATAATTATCATTTCAAATCATTCATCTCTATACAAATAAATCCTTAAAATCATTTTGAAAACATGTAAATAAATTAAAAGGATTTAGAATGATAAATATTTAAACAATTTAAAATCCTGATCGTGATAAAGGGTAATTTTCACAAATCCTTATAATAATAATTTTGTAATAAGTTTTATGAAAAATGGACATGGATGATAAAAATGTCCCAGTAAATACTTACACATAAACAATCTTGGATAATAATGAGATTGAGGAATTAACCCTTACCTTACACATACCATTAGTCGAGGGTATGTTTAACCTCCTGTATGAAGATCCTAGTATGTTATTAAATTATACAAGAACCATATTAATATTTATGATATCATACATGATTAATTTATGACTTTATACTAAACATTTAATAATAATTTCCAGGTTAAATTAACATTTCGGGTAATAATCGGTTTGTTTATCGTACGTGTTTTAACTTGTTACTCTTGATTGTATCACTTAAATAAAGACTTAAATACTTCTAGAATATAATACATTATTTCAATTTCATATATATTTAGAATATAAATATTTATAATAGATATATATATATGAAATGAAAAACACCATTTATGGAGACAGTAGTCTGTACGTACGCATAAACGTTGTTTCCGTTTTCATATCGTATTGAATGGAACTAATTGAATAAGATATATATAAGTATATATATATATATATATATCATCAGTAGAATTATTATGTCATATATTACATACTTATCAGTAATATATATTTTTATAGTCATCGATGAATGGTGAACATGGAAATGAATCACATCGTGTCGTTGAGACGGTAATCCATATGTACGCAGGAGAGAGAATATCATTTATATAATGGTGTGGAATTGGATTTTATATTAATTTTTCAGAGACATTATCATGTTCTTTTCATTTTTTATATACATATTAATCATCATTATATCCATCCCAATAACATAGTGTTGAATAACAAATTACACCGTGGCGTGGATACGATAAGCCGTAGGTACGCACGCATGGTAACATTATCATTCATAAGATGGATAGAATAATGAATATAGTTGTTCCATATATATAATAACATCAAAGTATATATAAGATTCTGGAGTTATTATTTTATAATGGAAACAACAAAGAAAGTGTAAGTGGAAGAATAAGAGAACTTGAAAGAGGGTGGTGAAATCATTAGCTCTTTTTCGGGTTCTTATTTTTGATTTGATCAAAGAAGAATCTTACGATGGCTTTATGAACAAAGAAAGGCCCCTAGGATAAATTAGGTTAGTTGGGAGGATATTTTTGTTGTGTTTGGCCGAGACAAATGTCTTTGTAGGTTTGAATTTGATATAAGGGGAAGTGCCATTTTATAAGAGGTTTAAGGGGTACCTTAGGAAAAACATAAAATTTTATTTTATAATAAATTCATTTGCGGTTTATAATGGCTCCAAAATGAATTATTTAAAATCTATGGTGGGGATGGTTATCATAAAAATCAACCAATAGGTTTTAGACAGGGTTAGGTTACCATATTAACCCTAACTTTTATATTTAACTCTTAGTTAAATAGATTTACTTTTACCATGTATCTTTGTATTTTTTTATTATATGGTCAATACAATTACAATAAAATTCCAAAAAAACACCAATTGGTTCATTAATGTAATATATATTATAATATATGTATTTTGGTTGAACCTTATATTTTTAGGACTATATATCAATTAATAATATAATATTTTTTTAAAAAATATTTTATATCAATTTTGACAGTCATTGGTATTTGTTTTTTGATAAAATAAGAACAGAATGATTACTTCATAAAAACTATATTACATCAACAAAAAAATTTCATATGAACCTAGAAATTTTTTGGATTTCATAAAAACATTGAAATTATATTTATTTTATTATTTATAATACCATTTATTTGATTCCTTCATTAATAAGGTAATTACTACATCATCCTTGTGTCATTAGAAAATTTAATTATATAATATTTAAAAATTATAAATAAAATACCATAATTTAGGAAATATTTTTAGATTTATAATGAATATTTATAGTCTAATTTATCATATGTATAAACTTATATTAAAAATGGTTCAGTTATTAAACATTGTTTTTAACTCTTTTAACTCTTCTTTAAAAAAAATAATAATAAATGTATTAATCTAATCCAAGAGGACCTAAAGGGTCATATTTTATTAATAATGGTTTTTTTGGTCGAATTACACTTATTCAATAGAATTATTACATGTGTTAACGTAATAATAAAATCATTTTTACCATTAATTGCCCTATTTAATTTTAATCATGGTAAATAAAAGTAAAAAGTTAATATTCACTAAAAGATATTTTTATCTTATTGAACCATATTATACTCCTTGATATTAACCGTGTGTCTCTGAATTTCTAAATTAAACTCACATAAGAAGTAAAATTATGTTTTATGTAAATTTACAAATGCTCATAGGAGAAGGGTAAAAGACGGAAACAAGTTTGATAAAAATTTTATATATCTAAAATTTTTATAAGCTGACTCCAATGAATCACATTGAATTTATTAAGAAATTATGTATCTATTTTGACTTAAAATAAATTTTAATAAATTAAATAATTATTTAAATAAAAAGTCCGTTTTAAACAATAACTCTGTGTTTTTCACTATTCATAAAAAATAGAAAGTTTTTAGAAAAATACCAAAAAATCACCCAAAGAAAATTTTGATATTCCGAATTAAAAAATGAATTCTATTTTAAAAATTTCAAAAAAAAATAAGTTTATTTAATTAATTTAAAATCAATTACCATTTTCAAAACCAAGAAACCTATTTTTAAGAAATAATAATTATAAAAAACTGACACTTGTTTATGTCTAATTTTAAAGTGAAATTACTTACAATGAACATAATTGGATTAAATGGTAAAAATATAATCCTATTATATTTAAAAACCATTAAAATTTATAATTCAACCCTATAAATTATTTTTATCAAAAAACTTGTTCTCAGTTAAAAAATTATATTTTTTACTATTCACCCAAATATGAAAGATATCAGAAAAACACCAAAAATTTATTGAAAATAAATTATTATTTACCTATTCTAAATAAGAAGTTAATTTTGTAAAAATAAATATATAAAGTTTCAAATATTGGATTTAAAAAGGGTTCTCTTTCAAAAGGCGGTAAAATTTCAGTTTTTTTTAAAAATTCTACTTTTAACATAAAAATGTATTTGTTCTTAAATTATGTCTAAGAATCTAATAATATGGATTCTAAAATTTTAAGGATTATACAAGGTTAAAAATTCAGTAAATATTATTCCTAACCACTTTTGAACAGCTAGTTTGGTAAGTCGTGGTGCGCTTGAACTTAGTGTTCTGTGTTGTGCAAGTTATTTAATTACTTTGAAGAAATGACGTAATATAAAATCTTGGGATGTTACAAACTATGTGAGTTACAATGATATTGGTCATTAAGGTTTCGTGATGATCTAAATCCCCTATAATAATATGATTTTCTTGATCTAGTTTTATTAGTTCTTGACCAGTAATGATCCTGATTTTTTAGTGGGTTTCACTTGAAACTTGTTCACTTTGTATAGGTGAAATTGATCCCATTGTGCCAAAAGATAATACCCTCATGTTCTATGTTTATATAAGTTTATAAAGGTATATATCACTTGGGTATTTTGTTTTTAAATGAATCCATTCATATGTTGCTATGGTTATAAATGATCTTGTGATTTTGATATCATAATAAAATATGATCTATTTTTATGATCGTAATCATGGTTTGAACTCTCCAAGATGACTTTGGGAATTAGTATATCCCTGTGATAGAGATTATTACCATTGATTCATATGTTCAATAAGGAGTAATACATTCCCTAATAGTATTGTTTTAATATTATTCTATCTAATATTCTGAGGGTGATTATGTTACACCTAAAGTAAATAGTTTCAATGTGTGTAAAATGAGTCAATTTTACTCTATAATTTGAGGAAGGATGGTGCGATGGGATGTCAAATAATTCCTTTGTTATAAAGAGATATAAGTTAAAGAAAATGGGGATCTATTGAAATATGGGGCTTCTAGCAGCGAGTCTTGAGTGAGGTTTATTTTATAACCCATATCTCCACTTTTCTAAATTCAGTTGTTAAAATGTAGCCTAATTCAACATTTCCTTGTGTGTATCCCAAATTCAATAACTAGAAATTATAATGGGGGTCCTCTTTTCAGGACCCTTTTTCTAGAGTGTTCTATATAGTGGATCAGTGGTGTCATGTTTCACCTGATTGGGATGACCTAAAGAAAAAACTTTTATAAGGACATATTTGACCACTAATGATTAATTTCCATATTCATAGTGAGGCCATACCGAGTCTTCCTACATTTATAATTGTCATCGACCAACCATGCTAAAAAGATTTCTACTAGTGAGTATGGAATCACATCATGTATATGGGAAGATGTTTTCCTCTATGATAAGAAGTGATCCTCAAATAGTGATAGAGGAGATCATTGAAAGGAGGTTACAAATTATATATTAGTTGGATAATATTACCCTTGGAGTAGGTCATGTTATGAGATTCATGCTCCCTCCAATGGTGATGTGGTGAGATGATATTTTTTCATACCTCCCCACCATGAGATGAACCACTTTCTTGAAATTTATAAGGTATTACCTTATGTTTTTACCAAAAATTCTGATAGACTCAAGGGAATATAAGAGATATTAGTGTTCACAGAGGGTCTATTATGGTTGGCATCTGTATGACATAGTGCATTCAACTGGACAATCCTATGTTTTTTCCTCAACGCAAGATGAGAATTCATGGAAATGTGTCTTTTGATGTCACCCAAACAAGAACTACAAGAATTTGTATTTATAGACAAAGACATGTATCTATATACAATAATTATGGTTGTTATAGATCTTATATATATGCATGGATTTTTCTATATGTGGGACTTTCCCACCCCACTACTCCTTTGACCTACCCTTATGAGTTTCTCATTCACTCTGCCCTTGAAAGCATCTTCCTCCCTTGTGATCTTTTTCTCCTGATGTTGCCTTCCATAATATCTCCATTATCCTATGATAAGGAAACTGAAATTCTCTACTATCCTCCTCCTCCTCGGATATGGCCACCCACATCCTCCACAGATGTTACTCTAACTATGTTCTAAAGTGGTCTCACCACCTCCTCCTCGAATGCACCTTCAATGTGGCCACCCCAACACCCAGTGATCATCCAACTTAAATATGGCTCTGAAAAAACACAAAAGTGGCCTCCCCACCTCTCTGGATATACCTACATCGACGTGGTAACCCCTGAATGTTCTCCTCTGATGCGTCAACCCCACCACCCAAATTTATTATTCAAACCAAGACATAACATAATGTTCATCCTCATCAATTGATTTATCAGTAACCCTATTCATCTGACCCTAGGGAAACCCTTCCTTCTATGATTTATCATGAAATATCTTTTAACTCATCACTTATATTGAATTTCATCTTCATAACATGTTAGGGTTCTCAAAATGCCTATTATAAATTGATTTTAATTCCCCTTTATTATGTGTTTAATTTCTAATAGATATATATTGTTTTCACAAACATATAGTTTTTCTTCTATTTATTCATTTGTATCATGTTTCAAATGTATAAATTGTTTATATATCATATTATTATATGTTTATATGATAATCCATAATAAATGAGTTCATGATATAGGGAAATAATATTTTGAAATGATATTTCATCAAACATGTATTAGAGAAATATATTTGTTCTGAAGGTGATATATTGTTTTAAATTAATATAGATATTTGTGTAATATATTTTTCTTTTGATCATTTTTTAGGATTGATTGAATATAGATTAGTCAAAAAATTTAAGGGAATAATTTTATAAAATATATCCTTTTTCAAAATTTCATTAATATATATATAAAAAAGATGAATATCCCAAATAAGGACTCAACCATAATGGTGTATGTGAATGATATTCAGTATACCATTAGAACTAAAATAAGTATGTTAAAAACATTCGCATTTGTATGTTTAGATTTACCAATGTAAATTTATCTAAAATATGGTATAATGGAATAATAGGAAATGACCTAAATCCTCCAATAAGAATAATTATCTTTTTACAACTCTGAATAGATCGAATAAATATATAAATAAGTAGATCAAATTTATAATATTTATGGTGTAATTTTTGCATTAATGGATGATTTGTATTTAGAGATCAAAATGTGGAATAAATAAGATTTTTCCTATACTAATGAAATTATGAACATGGTTATAATGATTATTTGTCAAAGTGAAGTACCGGGAAATGTTATACCAGATGTTGGAAGAAAAATGGTCTTATGGATGTTACTAAAATATAGATCCATCAATCTTAAAATAAAACATAAATATAAGATAAAATTCTAAAATGAATTAGATTCTTTGTTCAAGTAAATGGATACCCAGTTAAAATATAGACCCACTATGTAGAAATTTGTAGCTTTAGAAAAGATATACTAATGGGAGATCAGCCCCCATGGAAACATGATTCCCTTGAATTTTTTCCTCTCTTGGGGATTCCTCTCCCACTCACTCACTAGATCCATCCCTCGAAACCCTTATCACTTAATGTTACCTTCAAACCATTCTCCTCAGAACCTCATTTTACTATGTTCTCACTCTTCTAATTTTCACCACACTGGTTTCTCCCTCGTATGATAATCACCCAACAATTTTCTCCATTTTGCAACCCACCCCAGTTCTCATTCATTATTCCTCCCTCCCTCATTCTCTTCCATTCACATCCTGTAATCATGGATTCTCCATTCGAGGTTCCCCCATTCGATTACTCAATTCATGGTTTCTCCATTCATCTAATAATTTTATTTCATATTATATTTAATATATTTTCACAATAATTACTAGATTTTAATATATATATTAAACTACATATAATTTGCCTCCATGATTTTCTTATTTATTTAAGTGTTCTTACAAACCTATAGAGATTATATGATATAAATTTAACTATAGAGTTTTCACCCATTAGGGATGAGTCATTCATTTCTCAAATTAGATTTTCTTAAATTCGTTTTTAATAGATACATATTTTTTACATTATATTGACATTAAAATATTATTTATTACAAGTATTTCATTCATTGTGATTATTAGTTTTTTTCATTCCTTTTTTATGCTCAATCACTATTATCATTGTAATCACATGTGGCCAAATGATCAATTATTGAGGTTTTATTTGGTTTTTTTATTCAATGCACATGAATGTCATAAATGACCACATATATGATGTGTAATTTTTAATTCATATATGGTAATATTTTTTGTTTTATTATATATATATATCATTTATTCTGGAATGTATTTTAAATATGTTATGTATTATGTTATGAATAAGTTATATGTTATGTTATTTCTAAAAATTTTACATTATATGTTTTCTTATGAAATATTATTTATATTTAATACTTTATAATAATTTTTTATAAGGACTCTAGACATAAATTTGTGATATTATTGATTTATATATTGTGGGTGTTTACAATCTTCTTTACATTTTTGAGTTTTGTTATTTTTAATAAATTATCTGAGTAACATAAATTAAATTTTTATTCTAGGAATAGCATGAAATCATTCTTTATTTTTTTTCGAAATATATTTTTAATTACACTAGTTCTCTAGTTGTTTTTCATTCAAATTTTCAGGTTCCTACACAAATTTATTTCAATAGGTTTTATGTATTATCATTGATTATTTTAGTTTCAAATTATAGATCTGGGACGTTGGTTTCACTAGTGTTCTCTAATGATCTCATTAGTTATTTTTATCATCCAGTAAAATAGGTGTATGTAAAGGATTAAATTGGATTTAGGAAGTTAATGAATCAATTCTTTCGATGAACGACTAGTAGTTGTATCACTTTACTAATTTAGTACTGGTAGTTTTTAATTATGAACCATTTTCAATCATGGTATTTGTTTTCCCATGTCACTCCCATTGATATTACATCAATACAATAAGATACATATTTCTTTGGGAAATTTATTTTTATGTCAAATAAAATTTTAATTATAATTACTAAACATGAATTTTTAGCTTAATCACTCTTGTTTGCTTAGCTGATTTAGTCTATGTTACTTAAAAGGGAAATTGAAACACCACATGCTAAGTATATTTAATGATTCTAAACAGAATTATTGTGTTTCACTAATTCATGAAACCAAGTTGTGTGCATCATCATGTAGAACCAAATTCAATTCATTTTTATGTCTTCTATATTCAGTTGTTTAAATGTTCTATGTACTTTGATTTAGTTTTTGAATTATATGTTTTATTGTTTGGTTTCTTTTGTTCATGTTTACTTTATCAATTAATTCATTTGGTTTGTACATTATGTAAGTCTTACCATCTAGATTTGTAGTCATATGCTAGCATGTGGGGTTGGGTTTCGTCCTTGTATGGATACATGTAACACCCCAAGATTTAATTGTACTTTATCACTGTAAATTAATTTAATATCTTATATTTCATTCCACACCGACTTGTCTCGCATTATATGCATGATTTATTTTCTTCAAAACAACACATTAGTATTATAATTTTTTAGGCGATATATTTACTTATCAATAAAATATTTTAATAATAATAGTAACAAATAAATTTTAAATTTTATTTAAAATGTTTTTATATAAATGAAACATATTTATAAAGAAATGTATAAGATTTTTTAAAATAGATATATTTTTAGAAAAACAATTTTCTTAAACGAAATACTTTTATGTCCTTTTTTGGAAAATAATAAAATTAGTTTTATACACCTAATATAAATTTAATTTGGTAAAATAGACTTCATTTTTGAATTCGAAATATCCATATTAGCTTGGGGTGATTTTTCTGGTATTTTTATGAAAACTATAAATATTTAATGAATAGTGAAAAATACTACATTATTATTAAAAACAGACTTTATATTTAAATAATTATTTTAAATTTTTAATTTATTTTAAAGTAAAAATAGATTCATATTACATATATTAATCCAATTTAATCAATTGGAGTAATTTTATAATATTATTAGATATATTAAATTTTATAGATCTTTTTAACGTCTTTTAAGAACCTACTAGGGAAATTTCCTAGTTTGCATAAAACATTATATTATCGCATTAGTGAAAGTAATATCCAATATAACCGAGACAAAATTGACATTAGTAAGTATAATTTGTTTTAATATGATGAAAATTATTTCAGTGAACAGTAACGTTTGAATTTTTTCTACCACGGTTAAAAGTAATTAGGTTATTTAAAGTTAAATTAAATATATAATTACTCCAACGCATGTCATAATTCTATTGGATATTTTTTTCAACAAAAATAAACCTTAAAAAAATAATAAGATCCTTTTTGATTAAATTCAGTAAGAATAGGAAATTTTTTATATATTTTTTTAAAAAAGGATAAATTTTTTTAAATTTACTCTTTAATAAGAAAAACATTTTTAATATAGTGTTATTCTTAAGAAAATTTGACTATAAAAATTCACTAGACATATATAAAGATTTACTACATCATATTATTTTTTAATAACTTTTAAACAAAATATAATTAAATTTAGTAATGACAAAATGATGATGTATTAATTACTTTATTAATGAATGATTAAAATAATTGATTTTATAAAGAGTAAAATAAATATAAATTGAATCTTTTTATACCATCCAATAATTTTATAGGTGAATATGTCATGTTATGGTTTATTCAATGTATTTTATTTGACTTAATCTTGTTTTTATGACTTTAAAAAAACCAATTTCTATATAGTGTAAAAATTGACATTAATGAGTTTTTAAAACAAAAACTATTTTATTAAAAGATATAATATTACTAAAAATATATGATTTGTCGAAAATAATTATATATATTTTTATATGACATTAATGAACCATTGGAGGTTCTTTTGGAATTTTATAATAACTACAGTATCCATGTAATATAAAAATTCTATATGACATGGTAAAAGTTATACTATATTACTAAGAGATAAATCTAAAAAGATAAGGTTAACATGATGACCTAAACTTATCAAAAACCTATTGGTTGAGATTATTTCGACCCGTACATACCATATCCTCAAAATAAATTCTTTTTGAGATATTTTAAATGGAAAAATATTTTATAATAAATGAACATTTCAAGCTCTTCCTAAAGATCCCATCAACTCTCTTATAAAAGGGTACCTACCATTTTCTAAAATTCACACCTCTAAATCGATTTAGATCATCCAAACTCTGCTACAATCTCCTTGAAAATACACTTATCATAAACTATAGTTCTTATTATGATCATAATTCCATTCAATGGAGCCCTTTTTGTTCAAATCAAAGGAAAGAACACAAATAATGGGTAATTATTTTATCACCACTTTCAATGTTATTTTCTTCATCCACTTCTTCTTTATTTGTTTATTATATACTAAAATAATAATTCTATTAGCTTCTAAATTATGAGATGTTTTTATATATATAGTACAACAATATTTATTATTCTATCCATCCTATAAATTACTCAGTCACCATACGTGCGTACGTACGACATATAGTGTCCACGTCATGGTGTAGATTTTTATTCAACACTTCACTTTTTTGAAGGCTATAATAATTAAAATAATTGAGATAATTAATAAATATGTCATATTTATGATTATTTATATACAATATAACATCCAAATACAAAATATTTCACCATCAATAGAATAATATTGTCACTCCATCGTGCATATGACATATCATCTCCACAATGCAATGATCTTTTATTCCCCATCGTAACAATTCATGAATAATTTTCATTTTATTATGAAAAATAATATTTTATAACGTAAAATAATTTTGGATATGAATCAAATAGAGCCTATACATAATGAACATGACTTATATAACAAAATAAGTGAAGGAAAATGAATCATCCAGCACCTGAAACAACGATACTATTGAAATATTACTAACAATGCAGTATTAGATGATCCTATATGATATAATATATATATATATATATATATATCTTATATAATTTAATAACAATGATATAACCATAATACAAGATTTTAACAAACCCTTGACTAAGGAAATTTACATGGTAAGGGCTTTTCATCTCACCATTTATTCTCACGAGGTTCAAGCTATATTAGCCACTATATCCTTTTGTGTGGTGAATGTAATACCCATTATTATATTATCTGTGTAATATAATTTAATTAGTTGGTATTTACATATTCATGTTATTACACTTCATTCATTGGGTGTATGTTTCATAGGATAGCAAATCGTTAACTGAATTTAATATATCAATTTCCATGAATTGGGTTTTGTGCATAATTCAATTATTATTTTATTCCAATATTATGTGTGGAATAACAATTTAGTTATTTAATCAGTAATTTACACTCCCCTTTCTATGTATATAATTATTAAACACATAATCACACAACTGATAAATTCTCAAGTCATTTATATAATCATTAAAAGGGTAATCTTAAACTCAACTTTCATTCAATGAGTTAAACATCCAAGTCATTGGTTTCATTTTTAGAAGAATACGTGTAAATCTCATCAAATTTATTCACACTAAATATCCAATAATATTGAGTGTATTTATAATTTTCACGCATAATTATTTTATTTATTTATCCTTAATCTATGGAGACAATAATTATAAATTAATTCATCTAAATTTACAATCCATTGAGACATCTTTGCTGTTATGCACCAATTCACATTCAACTGATTTATTTACTCTCCTTTGAAATATTATATCATGAATCCATTTATTTTCATTTTAAATTAATTATATGATTAATTAAATTCCTAAATTATTTGTATTCAATCGTCTGTCATTTAGTTATGAATTTTTAAACTAAAATTTCACTGTAATGATTTATTCTTTGTAATATTTCTTATTAAAGTCCATGTTTTAAAAATGATTTTAGGATTTATTTATTTGAAAACTAATGTTTTGAAATTAAAATTCCATTCAAAAGTTTCAAATTAGTATGGGATAATTTGATTTAGAATTCTATTTTAAATGATTTCATTGAAAAATAGTGATACTTTTAAATGTTTTCATGAAAATGGGTATATTTCTTTCAAATAGTTTTACAGATTATTTTCATCATTGTCAAAATACTTCATTTTATTTTATTCTTGATTTACATTGATTTATTATAATGTAATCCTCCTTATTGTATTGAATGAGTTATCCCTGACTGCGGATGTGCTATTTTTATACCATTCAGGGTTTGTAGTTAAATTGTTGACATTTCATAGGCTAGTTTTCATAAAAAAATTTACATTATGTTTCATTATTTTCTTATGTGGAATATATTGGACTTAGTAAGTGATGGTATGGCCCACTGTAGCCCCTTGATGAATCTCTAGGTCTTATGAGAACAACTAGAGTCTTGGCACCACGCCTTGAAAAAATTTATATTAATGGTATCAGCATGAGGCCTTGACATTGTAGTTATGATGTCCAGAAATATTAATTTCATCATTATGATATTATCTAGTGATTTTACATGTAATTTTTCAAATAGTAGAATATCCATGTTAATAATTAAATGGCATTATTTGATTTATATTTTCCTTGTTGTGTTGACGATTTGTTTAAAAAGCTTGTGTTTTAGTCATATACCTTGGATTAAATTTTTATAATTATTTATTATAATTTCCACGATATTTTTATCCTTAATGATTATCTGAGATCACACATTTCTTATGTTTTATTATTCCCATGACGTGAAGAACAATATTATGGTTGACCAGCATGAATAAGCTAAGGGATATGAGTGTGTTCAAAAGAGACACAATGTTACTTTTCATTTCATAATGTAATGTAAAACTTATATATGTATCTATTACTTCAAAATCTACTAAACTAATTGGTATTTCATGAAATGATATCCCGTGATCTTGAAAATATTTTGTAATAATGCACCAACTCTTGGTAAATGTGGTTGGGTGTTACAGTTGGTATCAGAGGATTTTTAGTATGAACCTTTGAAACTAGATTTAGAAAAACTATGATTATAGAACATAACTCTAAGATAAAAATTGAGGATTAATACATAATAACTTCCTAGAATTTTTTAAATGTTGAGATTTTGTGAGTTTTCCGTGAAATATATCCATGTCTAGATACTACAAGTGGACATGGTTCTAGCACAAATGTATCTAGGAGTAAAAAAATTGAAAAGGAGTTCCGGGCATGACCGGGGGAATCCTGGTACAAAACAACGGGTCATATTGTTCACCTGGTTTGAAATTTTTGTGTGATATGGTTAGGATAAAAACAATTTTCATTACAAAATGATATGAATGATTTTAATATAAGGTGAAAATAAATGACATTGGTAATCATTATGTCCTTTTATAATTAAAATATGATGTCATGATATTCACTAAATAATTGTATGACTATCGCTACTCACAGTATGCAGTTTGGTTTTAGTCAATGGTTAGATTCCAAGGAAGTAATAGTAACATTGAACATCATGTACAATGTGGGAATAATGGTGGAAATGGGAAACAAAATGGAATGTTTATAGGAATAAATATATCATGTTCATGTCGAATCATTTTTCCAAAAATATTATCAACAACATATACATTATCCCACTCCCAAACTCAATAAAGAAGATAATGTTGGGGAACAATAAGATCTCCATTAGTGGTGACCATTAAGAAAAGAAAGCTCAATTTCCATCACGTAGAAAATGTGGAAGGGGACACCTAGGAATGTGTATCAATGGAACAAATAAATGATTTACGTGTGGGAATGAAGTACATAAAGTAAAAATTTCTGAGGAAAAATGTATAGTACTATGGAAGAAAAAATTTGATCATAAGAATCCATTTACATTCATTTTCAATAAATTTAAGGGGCTGAATAATTACCTGAGTCAATGCCATATTCTATAAGATAAACTCTAGGTCATGGAAAACCCTTTGTGGAAATAAATGGATTGATAAATTTTTAAAAGTTTTAATTCTCTTTGTTGATGAGATTAATTTGGAATACAATTCTATTTTATGTATAAGCCTCCAGTTTTTTATGAGAACAAGAACCATGAATAATAATTATCTTTTCTTTTGTAGATATAATTATAAAGATACATTTTCATTTATATGATCCTCAAATTTGAGGCAATTACAAGTTATTACATTTTGGTATGAAAAAGAGATGCATGAGATAAAATTTCAGAGGTAAAATATATTTTGGTTATTTTTGAAGAATTTATCTCATTGTTGGGAATGTTATAAAATTATATAGTTTTTGAAAAAGGGAAACTCACAGAACGTTTGAAAACCATTCAAGTAAAACAAAGCTGTGAGAATCAATACCACAACCAAATTGCGATAAGGATTAATCACCTACCACTGGATTACGTGAAGTCCCTGTTTAGAATAATTAATTATTTTGAGTTAATGATTTTATGGATCCAGACTATGTAGATTTTTAGAACTTCTGATTTATCAAATGGATATATTTATAACCAGAAAATGATTTTATGATTATGATATAAATGTTAGTTTTGAATATGTTCTCTCATTTGGGAACACTATAAGACAAAAAAATTAAAATCCTATGGGATTTAATTTGATGAGTAAAGGTGGATTTTTTTCTATCATCTTTTTATGGACTTATAATGAGTTGGGTTATTTATGGAAATTATTATCCCATAATAGTGAATATTTTATTAGGATAATAACATTCATGTATGTGACATTAAGAGTAGTTGATGATATTTGGAGTTAAATTCTGTGATTTATTTTGGAAGACTATGTCAAAAAATCCATACAAATTTTGGATTTCAAATATAGTTTAGATTATTTTAAATAATTTTAAGGAAATTTTATTTTGAATGGCCTTTGTTGAACATTGTGTAATGTTTGATTAATTTTGGAGATTATGGGTAATATTTCATTCTATAAAGGATTATCCTTTTAGGGGATCGTCTGATCTTGTACTTACCATTTTGGTTTTGGATAATGTATAAAGGAAATGTAAATATATAGTTATTATTTTTTCGAGTATTTTATTCTTTATAAGTTTATTCTAGTGCTTTCGGTGTTACCATGTTATCATGAATCCTCATCATTTGAATAAAAGTTGATTTTGTGGTAGAAATTTATTAAAGGATCAAACTCGACTTGTAATGTAATTATAACGTATTATTTCTTAGTGAATCTCATAAAAAAGTTCCTAAACATTATGAAAATTACCATAAAACAATAATATTTTCCATATAATCTTCCTACATTGTAATCTTAGACCGTTTAACCCATCACAAGTTTGTGGATTTCTGATTGTTAAATTTCCCCACACAATATTCTCTATCTCTCTCCATCAGAACATGAAGGTTATTTTTCTCTTCCATATGCATGTTTTCCAACATGGAACCCTAGTATGTGTTATTTCTCATAACCATCAAACATACATTTATTTATTTTAAAATAGAGGCGTCATTAATCCATTTTTCAATGTGGGATTTCAACTAAGATATATTGAAATTTCAATCCCCTAGTTTTGAATCTCGATTTTAAATTATGAGGAAAAAATTTATTAAAGGAGAGGAGAATGTAAAACCCCGTCATTTCATAGTACCTTATCACATTAAGGTAATTTAATAGTTAATATTTCATGCAACACAAACATGGCTTGTGTTATACCCGCGATTTTTTTTATGCGAAACAACACATTATTATTATAATTATTTAAGTGATATACTAAGTTATCAATTAAATATATTAATATGAATAATAAAAAATAAATTTTAATTTTAATTTATAATGATTTTAAATAAATAAAAAATATTTATTATGAAATGTATAAGTTTTGTTAAAATAAATATATATTTAGAAAAAACTATTTTCTTAAAGAGACTACATTTTATGTCCTTTTTTCACCAATAATAAATCTAATTTTAAAAAAAACTAAAAATTTATTTTGGTAAAATAGAAATCATTTTTTAATTTGGAATATCAAAATTAGATTGGGGTTAATTTTTTATATTTTTCTGGAAACATTCAACATTTGAGGAAAAGTGGAAAACACTACATTATTGTTTAAAACCTATATTTTATTTAAATAATTATTCTAAATTATAAATTTATAATAATTTCAATATGGATACATAATACCTATATTAATTCAATGTATTTCATTGGAGTTATTTTATAATAATATTAGACATATCAAATTTTATTGAACTATTTAATATATTCTACCCACTTTCTAGACACATTTGAAAATTTTTGAAAAACATAATTTGACCTCATCTATGAATTGAATTTCAAAACACTGTGAGACATGGTTGATATCATTATGTAAAATGTGGTTCAATATGATGAAAATAATTTTTGTTGAATAGTATCTCATAAAATTTATTTTCCACAGTCAGAAGTAAAAATGGTAATTAGAGCTAATATTAATGCTATAATTACCCCAAAACATGTCCCAATTCTATTGGATACGTTTTTTAGATGAAAATAAACCTTAGGAAAAAATTAATATCACTTTTTATCCATTTGGGTATGATTTGGACGTTTATTTTATTATATTTAGAGAAGAGTAAAAAGTATTAATAAAAATTTAATAACTAAAACATATTTAATATTGGGATATAAATAAGATAAATTGGACATTAAATATTAATTAGAAATATAAAAATTTATTATAAAACATATTATTTTATTTATAATTGTTAGACATTAGATAATTAAATGTATTTATGAGACAATGACGATGCAATAATTACCTTATTAATGAAGGGTTCAAATAATGGATTTTATAAATATTTAAATAAATGTAAAATGAATCTTTTTATATCATAAATAAATTTTATAGGAGAATATTAAATATTAGGGTTGATTCAATGTATATTTTTCGATGTAATCAAGTTGTTATGACTTTCACAAAAACTAAATGCTAAATATTGTCAAAAATGACATAAATGAGTTTTTTAGAAAAATACTATTTTATTAAATGATATAATATTCCTAAAATTCTATGATATAGCCAAAGGAAAAATATATTTTTATATTTTTCATTAATGTATCACTTCATGCTCTATTGGAAATTTATAGTATATATTAACCAGGTAATATAAAAATACTTCCAAACTTTGTAAAAGATTAACTATTTAACTAAGAGTGAAATCTGAAAGATAAGGTTAACATGGTGACATAAAACAAATATAAAACATATTGGTTGAGATTATTTCGACCCATACCTACCATATCCTTGAATTAAATCTATCTAGAGATATTAAGAATAGGAAATGATTTTATAATAAATTAATATTTCATGCTCTTCCTAAAGTGCCATTTACCACTCATATAAAAAAGTACTTCACCCTGTGTCATATTCACCCCTCGAAATCCATTTTTTCGTCCTAGACCAATTAAAATATCCTAAAAAGTACCATCTCTTCAACCTATAGTAATTAAATTTTTCATAAAGCCATCCTATAGAGCACTTTTATTCAAATTAAAAGGAAGAACTCGAACAATAGGTAATTATTTCATCACTTCCTTCAATGTTCTATTCTTCTTCCACTTCCACTTTCAATTTTTTTCCAATAATAAAATAATCAACCTAGTACACCATTCATAAAGAGATGTTATTATAAATTTGGTATAAATATATTCATTATTATATATATCCTATGAATGACAGTGTAACAATTTGTTCGTACGTTCGGCTTATCGTCTCCAAGTTGTGTTGTAGTTTTTTGTTAAACAATACATTTTTTAGATTGGTATAATAATGAGTATAATTCATGTAAATAATAAATATAATTATTAATTATAATTTAGATATAGTATACATTCCAATTACATAATATTTGAGCATCAATATAACGACAATGTCGTTCGTGTGTACATATGGCTTACCATCTCCACGACACGATGAGGTTATGATTCCCATCGTAACCATTCAAGAATAATTTTCATTTGATGATTAAAATAATTTTTCAGAATGAAATATCATTTTGTATATTAATAAAATACAAACTATCGATTAAAAACATGACTTATATAAAGAAACATATGAAGGAAAATGAATTAGTTAACCCCCAAAACAATGATACTACTAAAATATTTCAAACAAAGCATCATTAGAGGATCAAATATGATATTATATTAATATATGTGTTTATTTTATAACATAATAAAAATTGTTTAGCCATTATATAGTAAATTAATTTACCCTAAACAATGGAAATGTACAAGGTACAAGGTTTTTATTTCACTTTTTATTCCGGTGAGATTCTTTCTATACTGGCCACTATTTTTTTTCCTGTTTATGTACTGCTTGTGATTGTATTATTTGTGTAATATAATTTAATTAATGGGTATTTACATCTTAATTTTATTATCCTTATTTATTGGGTTTTATGTTTTGTAAGATACAAAATCGGTAAGGGAATTTCATATATCAATTTATACTCATTGGGATTTACACATACTTCAAGATTGTTTTACTCCAATATTATCTATGGATTCAGTATTTAAGTAATTATTTTGTAATTTCCACTCCCCATTGTGTGTGTATACTTTTTATACACACCATCACTCCATTGATCAATTCTCATGTCATTGATATAAACTTGATAAGGGTAATCTTAACTCAATTTCTATTCATTGAGTTAATCATTCAAGTTAATGGTTTTTTAAATAATATGTTTTTATTTCCCCTAATTTATTTACCCTTATTATCCAATCATATTGTGTTTTTATATATTTGTCACCAAAAAAAATTCATTTATTTATCCTTTATGTAAGGATACAGTCTTTATAAAGGATTTTGTCTCAATATACATTCCATTGATACTTCTTTGTTGTTATGTGCCTATTCACTTTTATATTGTGTATATACTATCCTTTGACATTTTATAGAATTAATAACTTTATTCTCATTGTATTATAAATTTTTTTTATTAATATTATTTTCCAATTATTTATATTCAAGTGTCTCCCTTTTGGTTAGGAACACTTGAACTGAAATGTCATGGTAATGATTTATTCTTCTAAATCGTTCTCATTAATATCCATGTTTTAAAAAGAATTTTATGGATTTATTTATATAAAAATGAATGTTTTGAAACTAAAATTACATTCAAATGTTTCAAATTTCTATGATACTCTTGGATACAATAATCACTTTTAAATGACTTCTTTGATAAATATTGCGACATTTAAATATTTTTCAAGAAAAAGAGGATGTTTTTATCAAATTGTTTTACTGATTGTTTTTATATTTTTCCATATCCTTCATTGAATATTATTATTTATTAATATTTCATTTTTATAATAAAATATTTCATATTGTATTTAATGTGTTATGTTTGACTTCGGATGTTCTATTTTTAAACCATTAATGATTTGTGGTAACAGTAATGACATTTCATATTATAGTTCTAATATAAATGTTTAGATTATGGTTCACCCTTTACATATTTGAAATTCACTAGACTTAGTAATTGATGATCAGGGACATCAATATACATTTTATTCATCAATAGGTAACATGAGACAAACTAGTGTCTTGAAATAAGGCCTCAAAAAAATTTATATTTAGGGTCTTCCCAAATGGCCTTGACATTGTGGTTATGATGTTGAGAATTATGAATTCCATCATTTTGAGATTAAATATTAGTATTTAATGTATTATTCATATAGTAGAATACCTATTTTAATATGTAAATGGAATTATTTGATATATATTTTGCATATTATATAGAAAATTTTGTTTAAATGGATTCTGTTTTAGTCTAATACATTGGATTACTTGTTTATGCTTATTTATGATTGTTTCTGCTATATTTTTATCCTTACTGAGCATGTGATCTCACCAATTTCTTATGTTTTATTATTTCTCTAAGGCGGAGAAGGTTATTATGACTAACCTAATAGAATTGGCTAAGGGATGTGTGTGTGTTCAAAGGAGAAAAAAATGTTATATTTCATTTGATAATGAAATTTAAAACATATTTATTTATCTATTACATCCATGGATACAAAACTGAATGGAATTTTGAGACTATATCTCTTCTGATCATTCCAATTTTATGTAATAATGAACCGAATCTGGGTAACTGGGGTCGGGGTGCTACAATTCATGTGTGTGAATAAATGTCAAGAGGTAGGGTTTTCTTTTTTTCTTTTTCAATTGTAATATATGGTGGATGTAGGTAGTTTATTTGCTGTTGGTTGAGGTAATAATTTAGGTAGAAACATATGGGTCCGGTGATCATGATAAAATTTGGTTTCATCATAGCGTGGTATCTATGGGAGACTTGGTCTTTAAGAGGATTAAACTACGACCCCATGAGAGGGGACTTCTCCAAGATAATTCAATATCTTTATTTATACACTTATTCTAACAAATTATCTGATTTAATCATATTTTTTCTCATATTGAAAAATAAGAATACTAATTTTTAACTTTTTAACTTCACTATCCATTAATTATTCCATTTGAACTATTGTTAGAATGTATACCTAACATTTGGAATCTCCAGTAGGGAACACCTAATGGGGAATCCAACTGTGTTCATTTAAAAGATGATCAGAGTAATTAAATAATCTAAAAGAGATACAAATAATAATTTCTAGGGTGTTATGGAAGTAGTTTACTATTTAAAAAGGATAAATAATATGATCAGGGAATATAGTACTATTTTGATGTTCGAAAGGACACTATCATACATGTATGAATGTCTTGATAGGATGATTCACTGAGAAATAGAGAGTTAGTGTGTAGTGGATGAATTGAACTGATGATAAATGAATAATGTAACTCTAAAGATTTCAGACGTGGATGTTTATACTCTAATTAAGTAAATATTAACCTAAATGATGAGTACTATGGAGTCATAGAAACATTGAAAATTAGCAGCAATTTTCTGGGTTGTATTGGAGACGTAAATGAAGACATAGGTTGTTGAACATGTGAATGTTTTCTATTAAAAGATACTTATTTTTCCAATGGTTTTAGGAGTGCGATTAATAAAGATGTGCAGACTTATTTATCATGGCATGATCCTTAATGTTGGATTACGAAATGATAATCATATTTTTCAGAAAATTCAATGTCAATATATATATATGAAGATGCATAAAATATAGTTTTGTATAGAGTATATGTTTTTATTTTGGTTCTTGATGTAGATGTATGTAAATATATGATCAGTTTGGGTGACATGAATCCAGTGCTGATGGAGAAATATGGGAACATCAATGATCAGATGTAGTTTTCTGATAATAGAGTGAGAATAGGATGACCACAAAGCCTAAGAATTTTCTTGGTCTTAGACTGTTTTCAAATCCTTTGATCATTGGTATAGTATGTCTAGAATTCCCAATGGATATACAAGAAACTTAGCTTCAGAAATTATGTAGATATTCAAGGTGAAAACGGGGTAGGTACGAAAGATTACAAGGTGGATCAGTAAAAATATGTGGGTGTGAAGTTCCCTAATGGCGGATGATAGCCAACAATATCTGTCAAAGCAGTTTTGGAGATTTTAATTGATTCTATAGGCATAGAAGAAAGGAGAATGTAGAGATATCTTACACTTCATTAAAAAATTTCCATGTTTTTTTTGTTAATAATCCATTTGAATCTAAAATTTTGGATATGTTAAAAGAGGCTCAGGATAATTTTATAGAGTTGGGGAGGATGAGTTATTTTATTCTTATGTTGGATCCTAACATGTTGGTAGTGGAAAATAATATTTCATGGGAAATGATACATCTGAAAAAACACGTCATGCGAGCAATGTATGAGTAGTCCTTGGTATCTTGGATGATTGAATATAGTGATCGCAAGTGTTCTACAATTTGGTTCAGTGTTCAATATAAACATATGACATATTAATTTTTACACATGGTATCAACTTTCCTCATAACAAGTTCATGGATAAGTAATTCTTCATTGTTTCATGTATGTTTTAAACTATAGTAAGGGTGAGTATGATGTTCCAACTAGGACTCATAATACATATTTTCATAAGATAATTGAATATATTGAGCACCCCTAACAACATTCACCTATGGTTTCTCAAGTTCATCCAGTTTCCCATAGTGCTATATAATATTTTCTTGGATGTTTCCTTACTATATATAATATCAAAAAAAAATTCCTAAAATTATAAATGGAAGGATTTCTTTTCTCTCCATCCAATATATGGGTGAAGAGTATGGTGGGTTAGGTCATCAAACTATTATTCTTAATTTCTCACTAGTTTTGGTCATGATGTTGGTGTATATTGGGTATATCAACCTGATGTATACAAGATTTAATTTACTAATAGATAATCTACCACAAGTATGTTTTGTGTGTTTTGTCTATAGTCGATAATAATTATTTAATGGTCTCACTTTTTGTGGTAAATTAGTGGATTTCTATTATTGGAGGGATATCTTATATTTTTTGTTACTACTATGGAAATTAAAAGTATGCTCCTTTTAAAATTAATATTAGACCATCCTACTACAATTGATATAGCAGAGCCATATGGATCTGTTTTTTGAGCCTTTCTTTCTTCTGGGGGTATTATTTTCTAGAAACAAGTGTTTTGACAATTCCCCTGCCTTTTGATACTTCTCTTAAAAAATTTATATAACAAGGACCTTTTATGATTGTTTTAGGTCCTTTAATAGAATCATCCTGATTGAATGGATAGGAAATGAAATTATATAATCTAGGTAAAATTATTTTTTATTATATAATTCATGTTTATTTTTTGAGAACTCACCAAATTTTCATAGGATGTTTTTTGGTTTTTTCAACATCATTAATCTTTTCTATATGAGAATGACATGTATTTTTTCAATTATACACTCAATTAAACATAATAAATTCAATGAAATTTCAAAACATATTATAAATTTTTTTAAAAACATCATCAATTGAATCAAAATATGCACTACCTATAAATCTATATTATCTCATCATTTTCTGTTTACTTTATGCTATAGATTATATTTTGTACATTCATAATATTTTGTAATCATTTTTATTCTACATGGGTGAATGACTAGTTTTTTATATTTAAGATATTATTGGATTTCCCCTTCTAAATAATTATTATAAATTTATTTCTATTCATATATGAATGAAGTGTTTAATTGGTAATGATGAATTATACTAGAGTTCATTTGGTTATTCATTGTCAGTTGATTTGTAGTTTATAATTATATTGGGATTCATCAGAATGGTTTTATTGGAAACTGTAAGTGTAATATAATTTGATTCATTGTTTTTCATAAAAATATATAAATTTATATATCCTATATTTAAAATTATGATTATTAGTTCATTTTAAAAAATTATTATAAGTATTTTAATTGTTTATAATGAAAACAATATTCCAATGTGAGTTATCATGGTCACTAAATCTAAATTGTTAATGTTGTTTTGAATATTAGATAAAACATGATTTATTATAAGGGAAAATTAATTCTATTTTTACCAATGTATTTTATCAAGAACAATAGAAAATGTTTTCTGACAACAATCAGTTATCATGGTAGCTTTTGAATTGTTACTTTTATGATAATATATGGATTTGGGATTCTGAGATTTTTGTTTGAGATTTTAGTCTGCATTAATATTTACTATGAGAAAATACTCAATCAAATCCCAATGATAGTGGAATAAAAAATATGATATGTGGAAAATAAACTAGACAAACACCTTGAATAGAATAATATTGTGAGACTGCAATCATATAATGATTCTCTGACAGACAAATTGGATCAAATAATTTGATTCAAGAGATAATTAGGGGATCTGATAATGATATGTGAACCATTATAGGACTTTATGATTAATAACACTGAAATAAGTGACTTTTTAAAATGTTTTAAAGTCTCTCCCAACAAAAATAATTAATTTTTTTTAAATTTAGCAATTGTTTTGGATTAGAATCATAATATAGTACCATCATCACCTCCCAAAACATGGATACAAAATTTAGAAAAGTATAATAGGTATCCTCGACCCTGGGTTAAAACATAAAGAAAAATTAAAACATTATTGATCACTTATAACAAATATATTTGGTTTTAATGTTATTTTTCAACAGATAATTATCCCAACATCACTTTATTTGAAACAAAAAAATATCAATATAACAATTTTTTATCTCATAATAGTGTTTCTCATTTCAACCCCAAACCATATTGTTTCACATACAAGATAATATTCTCATGTATCAAAAAAAATACAGTTTCAGTTATTCATTATTGATGCCCAACCAATGTCCTATGTGTCTAACTGTTCATGGTTTCGTTGTTACTAGACTAAAACTAACATTACAAAAAATTTGTTTTAACAAACAAATTGTGACACTATATATTTCCACCAAATTCATAATAAATATTTTCTTCTAGTGGTATTATTGTATTCCATATTTATATCCATAACACCCAATTCTTTAATAACACTCTTCCATATTAGTTTGTCCACAACTTCGTGTTACACCACCTTTCCAACTATTTATTTTCATTATAAATCATAGTATCATGAATGGGAAAATACTTATAACATATGTTGTCGCATTATAATTCATGTCGAGATGATATCTATAAGAACTAAAATATGATAGACCCAGCCAAACTATAATCTTATTTATGTATAATATATCCAGTTGTGCCACCCATCAATCATCACATATCTTGAAGCATCCACATAATGAACACATTTACCTACTATGAAACTCAATTTCCAACAAAAATATGTATATACATATTTTTTCATATGTAACATAGTATCTCACATATGAGGACCAAAAACCAAAAAAAATCTTGGTTATGGTCAATAACACTTCACACCCAACATTTTATAAAAACCAAAAAAAGAATGGAACAAATAATGAAACTATGATGTGAGTATAATTTTTAGTTAACCTTATATAAAAAAATATTCCTTGATTTTTAGGAAGGAGTTTTTGATTGATTTTTACATTACAAGCTTGAGTAATGGAGTTTTAATATGAGTCACTACTATATGATTTTTATTCTGCATCTTATTTAAGAGGCCTTGGTTATACAGAATAGTTATGTTTATTAAGGATTTAGTTTAAATTTTAATTATAATGAGTGTATTGGTGGTCTATCATTGTTCCAGAAAATTATGATGCTCATCCATACCATTTCTGTATATTATTTCTCTTGTTTTATTTTTTTAATCGAGGCATATTGATGTTGGGATTTTGAGTTCACTCTTTTATTTCATGTTCTCCGTGAGGGGATCCAAGTGGGGTAAATTCGTGGAATATTATGTCTCCCCATTATAGATTTGTGGTCCCTTTTTAGAAATTGGTAAGTCACTCAATCCTAGGTGGATATATTAGGAAATTTGTTTTTGATTGGTCTTTTACATGTAAAAATCATTTGATGAAAACTATTACATTAAATTCCATTTCATTTATGGGTCATTTGATAAAATATCACCATATATAGGGGTTTTGAAATTTTGGGCTTGTATATTGATCATCCAGGGTCTCAAGTACTGGTGGGGTGACATTTTGAAAAATCATGAAGCTAATGCGGTCCATTTATATGAAACATAGTTTTGTGTTCCCATAATTGAGTTATTAAATTTCGTAACTATTTTGAGATCTTATTTTATCATGTGGTATATAGTGAGAACTAAACATGTTGTGTGTTGTGCCTCATCTGGTTGTGTTTATCTTGTAGAGGATGAACATAGAATCATTGACAAGGGTTCAAGGATTGGATTTCAATCAAAATCATCTATTGGATTTAATATGTAATTCATAAAATATTTATTTTGGAATGAGTGTGTCCTTTATCATGGAGAAAATATATTAGAATTTTGTAAAAAACCACTTTAGGAATTATAACATTAAATTGTTTGAGTTTTCTAATCCAAAATAGTCCTTCTATCAATGACATTTTCCTATTGGGGACAGTTCAATGTATTTCCTGGAATGATGCACTATTGTATCTTATTCCCTCTTTTAACAAATTTTATTTTCATCATTCTCAAATCATGAATTTTTTTGTAGCAATTACCTATAATAATTCTTTTTATACAAACGTGTGATTTCCATAGAAGAATGGTGTTTTTAGGTAATTTTGAGACTACTTCATTGGGAGAAAACTGTTAGAAAATCCCTATAGACACAATTTCATATCTTCATTATTTTTCTATGTGATTGAAGCTACTTTCAGTGTTCCAAATAGTTGAAATATGGATATTTAAATTAGTGAAACTGTGGAAATAGTCTTATTTCCATGGTTCATATCATGAAAATAGAATTTTCCCTATAGGCACACCAATAAGAGAAATGATTTGTTAACCTGAGACTATTACCTAAATCCATATTTTTGTGGTATATAGCCATGGTTAAAACCCAAGCATATCACCATATTTTTTATTACCATAGGTGAAAGTTATGATAGAGTGTCCACCCCATATAATATATGAATCCTTTAGCCCTTGGTCTGAGGAGAAGTGGATGTCTTAGGCTGACATCATGAATGGTTATCACCGGCTCTTATTTCATCAAGAGACCACACTGATTATGAATTATGTTAGCCTCTAATTGTGTGTGATTTTTATCGTGATAGCCATTATTGAGTTACCTTCCAAATAGTATTGAGATACCTCTAATAAGAATCATTTAAAACCATTTGTATCATTTTTAGTAGTAATCTTCTTCGTTACCAATATGTACTCGAAATAT
Source organism: Viscum album (assembly GCA_963277665.1). Classification (NCBI taxonomy): domain Eukaryota; kingdom Viridiplantae; phylum Streptophyta; class Magnoliopsida; order Santalales; family Viscaceae; genus Viscum; species Viscum album. Next base: position 1,575,092,906 of record OY728165.1, on the reverse strand, counting down.
GATTATTAATACAATTGAATATTGGGATGGGTTCTACAATTTCTTCGATAGTACGATTATTATTTTCTACTCTCATAGTGTAAATACTAGATTCATGAAGATCATAGTAGGATTATTTGGGATTTCATCCCAATTGACCCCAATGATATAAGTATTGAAGAATTTTACGTGGACTGAATAATGACATAGGGGATTTGAAGATGAAAATAATTAGTTCTCATATGGTCATACTAATATAGGTGGTGATAGAGTGTGTAGTGTATTGCAATGCATCAGGAGTTGGGATCATGTGTGTGTCTATGTAGTTGTATGAAGCTCAATAGTATGGGTCATGATAGTGGATGAACCCTAATAATTACTATGTTAATCAAGACCTATAGATCAGAAAATTAGTCTTTCCTCTATGAATGTAGAGGAATTATCTTCTGTTGGATAGCTTCATGGTTTACTCATGCCATCATATCCACATGATGGCCTTCGCACATAGGGTCTTGAACCTAAGACGAGGTACTGGTTGGATATCATAACAGGCCATGATGTTGACATTTTTTATAATTTAGGGTAGGAAATATTATAAAAAATTACTTTATTAGGATTTCCAATGACCATTGTGTTATAAATGATTTTGAGTAGTTATATTCATCACTACTGACCCTGGTTGAGATGGAGGGTAAATATTTTTAGTATTTGAAGGTGTTATGTTCTTTCCTTCTTGAGTGTGTGAGAGTGTTAGGGGTGGGAGACAAAAATATTGGGTATTTCATGGCCATATATCCTCATGGAAATCACCTTATGATGTTTCTATAGGATATAAGTATGGTGGAAACTTATCATTTGGCTGTACATCCTAGTGTTGTGAATATGTACATTGGCCTTCATCAAGTGTTTTGGTGGGTCGAAATTAGATTAAATGATTCTTTTTTTCATCTCTCAATGCCTCAATTTTCCATAGGTGATGGGTGAGAACCAGTTTTACTTATTTTTCTTGAAACCCCATGAGTTCCCATATTATAAATGAGATTAAATAACCCCGTACATTGTGATAGTCTACCACCGATAGTGAATGGACATGACCACATCTGGGTGATTGTTTGCGAACTCACAATGTTGATAAATTTCCATTCTATCATGTTATAGTGTTTTATTAAGTGTTTTGGTTAGATTTATGTCGAGTTTAATGTTCTCTTTCATGGTATGTCTAGGACTAATGTAATTTATCATTATTCAATGTTCAACCACTGATTTTAGGGTGTCTATTAGAAGATATTTTGGTGAATATATGTGTATGATTACACCCTTAAAACCCCTATATATGTTGGTATATTGATTATATTATCACAATGTAGGAGAATATGTTGCTTTATTCGATGTTATCCATTTCATAGTACTATTGGAATCTAATTATATTATTACAGTTTTTGTTGAATAGTTTATATAACTATACTATCAACATTACACATTTTGAGACCCTTTATGAGAGAAACTATAGGTCACCCAAATGATGGATTGAGATTAGAGAGGCATCATTTCTATATCTATGGATAGTGTAGTTGATGAAAGAATATTTCCATGTCATCCATGAATTTATAAGGATATTCCAGAGAAAGGAGAATTCATAAGAAGATTAATGTTTTAGTCAATTGGAGTTCAATGTTGGAAAACATGTTTTCACAATAGTATAAAGGCAATTAATATTTTGGAGATTCAATGATGGTGGGATGATGTACCTGAGGTTTTTCGAGATGTTTGAGATATTGTAGAGGGTTGGTGAGGTTTCCTACAACATGTCCCTACCCCCAAAATAGTTGTGGGTTCATGACGTCTTATATGTGTCATAGCAGTTTAGATATGTACATGACCAAAATAATGATATTTCCTATAGAGATATGGAAATTGAGGATGTAAAATAAATAAGATCACCCAGTAGAAATCGAGGATTGAGAGGGGAGATCTGAATGGGGACATATCATCCTCTTGGTTTGTGTGATGTGGTAGGACAATCATGTGCATGAGAGATCCTATAAGTGTGTAGTCCATATCCATTATTTGTACATTGATCTATTTTATTATATATATATATTTTTGGGGTGAAAATTTGGAATGAGGGAATTATGTAGAGATCTGTTTATCTTAATAAATATTTTAAATATTTCTACATATATTTTTGGGGACATGTAGTGTGATATAGTGGGATACCATGACATAGTGTGCTTAAAATTAATCATATAAAAATATTTTCTATATTTTATATTTTTCACAAACTTCTTCATAAATAAAATTGGATGAATCATAAATGAAATTAAAATGAAAAAATATGAGGACATGATTGTTTCTGGGATGTGATATTTACCCTATGTGAGACCAGAAATAGGTCGGCATGACGTAATCAGATAAAACATACTTCTCCAATACATTGAATGGATTAATAAATATAACTAATTAATTAATATAAAATAAATTAATTAGTATATATAGAATATTTTATAAAAAAAAATTAGAGTTGTATCCTCAAGATCATGGGACAATTGAGATCAGCTTCATCCTCCTTCCATTAATGGATTGACTCCCATCCAAGATTAGACTCCATATCGAGGTAGAATAAGACACATTGTGTCCAGTGATCATTCAAAACTTTTGGAAAGCACTTTATTCAATGAATAATGATCCAATATTAAGGTAGGACTCATAAATTGTGGATTATTCCAAAGATGATTTCATTATAGAGAATGATCCATATAGATTCATTGATCGATGTCAATTTGGACCACTATACATGAACCCTTGTATGGATTTTAAATGATTATTCAATATTCTTTCCCCATAAATGACTTATTTATCATTTGTTGAATAATGATTGTATAATGATAGTATCACAATTATTTCTTGTGAATTTATCACCCTTTTGTTCATTTTAGTCAATGCAGGAACATAGTTTCAGGATTCAAAATTACAGGGTGTGACCATGGCCTATATAAACAACAGGTTTGTGAAAGAATCTCATGCGATTAATGTAATGATGATTTAATAATGGATTTGGGATAATTTTTGGATTTTGGAAATTTATTTTAGAATCAAAATATAAATTATGGGATATATAAAATTAGTTACATGCACGGTTTGTATAAAAAGTGAAAAACCATAAATAAAATGGATTTCTAGCCACCAGACAACCAAACATGACGACAAAGTAACTTCTCCCTAATTTGAGGTGACAAAAAAAATGCTTGATTAATAATGGTGAAGCTAGATTTAGATGTGATAGTGATGATCTTGATTTTTTTTGGAAAAAATGTTCCAATACACCATCTAGTATAAGGATCTCACAAAACATTTTTACATGGATATGAAAGTTAGGGTTTCACAAAATTATAATTACAAAATATCATTTGTGTCACCCAAACTAATTGGGGCAAGGTGATGGAAGACCAATAAGTACATTGATATTACAGGATCATAGGTAAATCTTTGTACATGATGTGTATCAAAATACATTGACATGGAATGGATACTCAAAAGTGAATAAGGATCAACGGTAGGACCCTAAGATTCTCTATCACACCAAATAGACCGTCTATAATCTATAAAACTATACATGAGAAGTGATAAATGTACATCCATGGACACATCTAGAAACTGAAGCAATACCACTTGTCATGTGGGCCCATTAAATGTTGTGTACCATATCACTCCATCAGTGGAAATCTTAATATCTCACGTCTCCTTCATTTGGACACGAATTTTGGACATTGGGTATCATATTCCATGTATTTTCACATAAAATTTTATGACGCACTCATTAGTGGATTTTAAGATATGATGTGAGATGTTGTGAGAATGAATCTTATTTAGACGATTCTCAATGATGATATTTATCAAGATGGGTAATTAATGTTACTAGAGTGGATCCTCTATCAAATATATAGTATGTCTCCTCTAAACATCTATAGTGTTGAACCCTCAAACGTGATGTTCCATGGGTCCTATATGTAATACTATAGTGGAACACTTCATGTAATTAGATAAAGGTTCCCCTACCTATCTACCAAGTGGAATACTCATATAGAGTCAAGAAATATTTGCTCTATCATGATAGTTGGGAACCCATTTTGGGAAGGGAATGGGGCCTCTCTCAGTTATCAGACTGGAAGCCTCCCACTGTATCAGGTTAGTGTTCCTAGATGATGAGAGTGTCATGGTCTAGTTGGGATGGTCATGGATCCTATACTTATCATAATAAAGGTATCTTCCAGCTAAATTGTTTTCAGTTTATGCACTGATAACATGAGTGACACAATCCAATGGAGTCAGGTTAGGGGTCATTAACCATCAGAGTTTCCCCCTTATACTTGTATGGATATGGGTCTTCTAACAACTATTGATTATCACCCTTTTGTAGAGACATGGAATTATCCTTTGACCATTGCTATCGAACCCACATACAATACCCTAGAATTGGTTATCTACCATGACATTTTTCTCATTGACAATGCCATATAGCGGTGATGTGTGTCATGACATTGATGTATTCTCCACGGGGAAGACATGTGATATATTGGGCCTTGATGATGGTCTATGGGGACTGATGACACACTTTTACTTGTATAGGATATAAGATATATATCCCCTTTAAACATAATTTTATTTAGATCATTTACTATAAATATATATCTATATATCATTATATCTATGATAATACAAGTTTTTTGATTCAGTATTCTCTCATACTATGGGAGAATAATATATGAAGGTTAGTGCACTTACTTACTGTGTTGAACTCACTGTGGTTCGATAAGGTTACCATATTTCTTTGTGTTATGTTTTCTATTATTTATTGAAATATTATGTATTAATACTCTTATAGAGAACCCTGCATAGTATAAATAATTATTACAACTTTTTAGATGAATATTTTCCACATAAAAAAAATACTTTCCCGAGGACTATAATAATTTTTCAACATTGGAATCATAAAGAAATTATTCTAACATTGTGAAATATATTCAATTTCTCCAACAAATATCTACCATGTTAGTACTTAAACATAAAATAACTATTCATTAAATGGGTTATGGAAACATAAGAATATGGTGATGTTAGATGTTTTATATTGGTATTCAAATGAGATATATTACAATAACATGGCTATAAGTGTGTGAGAACATTATAATACCATTTTTTGATCATTCCATACCTATCAATGATAATATAACTGATTAATTCCATAAATATTGGTAGTAAATATGACATTAATCATAAGGGAATAAAGAGAATGATCCATGGTTTCATATAATATAAATAAGGCCTAAAATTTTTTATAGACATATAGGAATACAAAATGATTTTAATAGAACTCATGACATTACTTCCATGTCCATCATAGTATCATCGGTTCACTTCCCATACATTCTTCCTAATCATGGTTCACTCCCACGACCATATTTTTATTAAAGGGTCAATCAAAATACCATCATAACAAAAATTGTATGCTAATAAACATAATTCACTCCCTGTTTCACCCATTTAAATCTCATGATATATAAATAATTACCCAATGAATTGGAAGAAGTTATTGGTTCACAAATATCATAATGAATTCACACATTTGTGTGTCAGAAGATCATAAAGATTCATCATATAATAATCTATGAAATGAAATGGGTATCATAAACATTTAATCATATGATAACCGGTGGAAAATAGATATAGTTCATAACAATTTTATCAATTCATAACTCGTAAAAAGTCTCAGGTTTCATATAGATTATACTGATGAAGGAGAAAATGGTTAGAGAATCATAATACCATCAAAATATACACCATTCAGATAAAATGAATGAAAGTATTGAATAATTTACATGTAAAGATATGAGTATCAATAAAGGATTTCATCATTGATGGAAAATAATTTTTTATTATCAATTTAAAAAATTTCTTAAATATATTATCATTTCTCCATCAAAAATTATTTTTAAAACATTAATACTTTGGTTAACCATTATATTTTGAAAAATATGAAAAATTATAAATGAATCGTGAAAATCAATTACTTTAAAAACATATAAAATTGACTTAAAAAATGTTGAAACATTTTACCTTGAAAACATAATAGTAGACCATTTTTGGATGACATTTTCTATGAAAACATATAATTAAATCATGAAAACATTAAAGAAAAACGTTTCATTAAAACGTTAAAAATAATCTTGAATTATTTTTTAAAAATATCAATTTAAGTCATAAAAAACATAAAAAACTTATGAAAAAATTATTCTTTGAAAATAATTTGAATACTCATTAATGAATATATGAGATAATTAAACTAAATTTCCTTGTAAAAAATTCTTTTCAAACAAATAAATTGAACTATCAAAAGCATTAAAAACCTATATTAAACATTAAACAATTTATGAAAATCCATTTTTATAGAAAACAAATTTAAAATAAACTAATTTAATGATTATTAATAAAATAAATTAATTAAAAATTGATCTTGTAAATATACAATGGAAGAATAATGGAAATTATTTTCATGTTGGTAGTTAATTAAATACATGGTGAATATTCCTTGTACACCTAAAATGTCTTTAAATATCACTAGATCATAAAATGAAAACAATATTAAAGTTAAATCATTTTATTTCAAAAATGTAATACATGGAAATAAATTTCCTTCAAAATATAGGATTATTGTAATACATTTTTTAAAACATTTCTAAAAAAGATGATTTTTGAATAACACTGTTTTTCAACTTAAAAGAGAATGACAGTTATATTTTTAAAAAAATATTATTTATAATAGGTTACAAATTTTTTTTAAGGATTCCATTACATATTTATTACATGAATAATTAAAGGATAAGAAAATTCATGGGAGTTATTGTCAGATGGATTATATAATTTAATCAATTGAATAACAATCATAAACAATCTCGATAAGTTATGAAATTGTAACTATAAACTATTACCACATTGGTAATATAAAATCATAATATAATAAAAATAATATTATTAAATTATAAGTAAAATTTCATGAAAAAAATGAGATTGAAGATATAACATGTTAAAGTAATTATGTACACCTCATAGACAAAAATATGTTCACGACATGTCCTATGTCTCAAAAAAAGGAAAATTCAGAGAGAATAACATTACAGATTTGTTAAATTTTGATAATAACCCAATGAATTAAATATAATAAAATTTATATGTAGATACCCATAAATTAAATATTAATAATCATTTTATATATCAATATTAATTATATAAACAACAAAAAATAAATTATTGTAAAACAAGTCATGCATCTTATCGATATTAGAAATGAGACGAGAAAACCATTACCTAACATCTTGAATTTCATAGAACTTTTTCAATAATATTGTATAATAAATTAATTTTTATGATAAATCTACTAAATATTTGTATTAATATATATAGTACCATATATTATTTTATTATGACTATATATAACCTGTTTTTTAACAATTCTATGTTAACACTATGTTTTTGGAAATATTAGATTTATTTTTCATATATGTTTTGTCATGTAATACATGAAAATATGACATAGATAATGAGTAATTTATTTAATTAATGAAAAACATGATATATATATCACATATATTAGGTATGTAAATATTTTTCATCGTCTATAAAATATAATATTATGAATTGGAAAACATTGTTCAAGTAGATGATAGGTCGTGCGTATGCAAGATGGTAGTTTCTGTTTTATTATCATATTGATAGAATGATATAAAATGACATAAATGTATATATGTATATATAACATATTTAAATTATAATTATAATTTCATTTATATAATATTGTTTTACTAAAAACAATTTGTAAAAATTGCATGTTATGGGTGGAAAAATAACATTGATATTAGAACACGGTTGTCCACACGTCCAAAAATAAATATATTATGTTTACAAAAAATTGAATGAATGAATGAATGTTTTATATAATAATTATATAAAAATAAATACATTATGAATATCATCAATATCATTTAATTATGTATTTTTAATCATAATTCTCAACCATGTGAATGTGTTAAATGAAAAATAAACAACATCCTTTTGGGATACGGTAGTTCACCGTACACAATAATTGTACGTTCATTACCAATTAGAGGGGTGTATGTTCAATAATTGGTATAAAACTTATAAAAACACATATAAGAATATTTTTTAAACTAATTTTATTATATATAATTGGAATAAAAATATTTTAAGATGTGGAGAATTAAAATAAAACAACAGAGCTTGAGGAAGGATGCTACATCTTTTCTGGGTTACTTCTTTTGGAATTTCACCAATGGGATTACATGAATTTATTATATTAAAATGTATGAAATACTGTATAATTGTCTTTAATTTGGAAAACTTTTAGGAAAATTTTTTCTATTCCAAATGGTTTGAGATGTATTGATAAGTGTGCGTACTAAGTACAATTTTATAGTGGAAGAGGAGTGACCTTCCTTTAAATTATTTAAAACGGAATTACACCAACATACTTCACATGAAAAGTTGATCCAATAATTGTTAAAACATGATAAAAGGGATTTTATGGTATAAATATGTCCTTAAAAAGTTTTTTTAAAAAGATTCTAGGTTATTTGGTCCCTTAATTATTGTGCTTAGTACTTTTTGAAGCTATTTTTTCTCATAATCGTTATCATTACTTTTAATCACATTCACTATTATTTTGGTCAAATAAATTTTGAATTGTTTCATAATTTATATTATTAAGATTAAATGTATGTAACCCATATTTACATATTCCAATCACATAATATGTATTAATTAATTTACTATTAATCACACAATAAGGACAATAATGAAGGTTTTTAATGTAAAAAATGATTAAACGTGTCCTATGATTTGAAAGAAAATTTAAATTTTAAATTAATTTTGATTTCCTAAATGGGATTAGTTAATGTATATTTAATGTAATTAATGTTTTAAACTAATTTAAAATATAATTTAACAATATAAAGAATTATTCAAAATAGTAGTTTGATTTAATATTCTATGTGTTCAATATTCATCAAAAATGAAACATCTCCTAGAAATACACAATATTCACCCAATGTAAATTGTGATATCCCTCTTACCAAAAATGGTGATTATTTTTGTCAAATAAAAATAAAGAAGATTTAAATATCAGATATTAATTGGAATATCCATTAAAAGGATGAAAAATTTTATTTTTAAAAAATAAAACTTCTAATTCATATAATTTGAGTTGTTCTAATATAATACCATTAAAAACAATTAGATGAGTATAAAAAATATTTTCTGGACTATATTATATGTAATAATTTTTCAAAAAAATAAATAAAAAATAATTTCCATATTTGATTTAAATTAGCATATATTTTTGCATAAAAAATTGTTTCCATAGATACGTGATTTCTTTTTAAAAAAAATTGTTATTACATTATCTTATACTAATTTCTAACAGAAGAAAAAAAAATTATATAAATGTGTTACTATTGTTATCACAATTTATTTTATCTTGTTGATAACATCCATTCCATCACCTAAGTAGTAGTTTTAGTAATATTTTAATAATAATATTAATATTATCATCTAGTTCAATATCACTTGACCTTGTGTGTAATAAATGATATAGAAGTGACTTAATATTTTGTGAAATACAATCCAAACATAGTGTTCCATGTACTAAAAGATAATCTAAGTGTTACATGTAGTGAAATTATGAGTCTTTTTGTATCTAAAAAATAAAAAATACTTATCTTGTATTAAAAATTCTATATTTAGTGTTTAGTGAAATGAATATTTTATAAATGATTATATTAAATAAAAAATTATAATTCCCAAAACTTGGGGTGTTACATCATTCATGACTTATAATGAATTTCATCATCAAAATTCTTCTATTTTATTAATTTTTTAGTACTTCAATCTTCCTTTCATAAAAAACCATTCCATTAAATTAAATACATCATTTAAAATAGGAATGTTAGAAACGATATAGTTAACAAAAATAACTCATAATTAGGATTCCACCTAAGGGGAAATAAGTGGAAAGTGAAGATTGTGCATGTTAGAAAATAAAAAATAATTATAGATATTTATAAATATCATTGATCACTTATGATTGAATGTACAATTGAATTTTAAAGGCCTAAAAAATAAATCTATGAAAATTGTTAAGACTGTTGTATCAATATAAATTAAGATTTTAGGAAAATTCATTTTAAAAATCATTGTTCCTTGATTTTAGGAAATCATAGTATATTTATGAACAAAAGGAAATATACATTATTTATTTTATTCCCTTTAATCTGAAAAATATCACACTTTGGTTTCCTTGATAAATTTTCACTTCATCTATTGCTCTATGAAATTAAGGTTATTTTTTTATTATAGAAGAACTAACTTATCATTCAGTATAATGATAAGTTACTCCATATATCACTAGTTATAATAAGAAACTAAATTGATAAAATAGGTTATTATACCTGAATAAATCATCATATGGTGAGGAAATACTTTAATATAAAAAACACCATCTATTTTAACATATATTTTCTATAAATGGGAAACCCTATAATGCTTACATAATATGAAAATACAAATAATTATAATCATGGTTACTAACTTTTCTTACAATAGATCCCCTATATATCACAATGTATATTTCTGTTGTTACATTACCATCATTTGAATATTGTAAACATTGCATTTCTTTAAAATAGCTTTATAAGTTCATCGAAAATATTCAACATATTCATGTAAATCATTAAAACCCTCAAGTGAATAATCCTTATAAATTTTTCAATTGATAATTCTTGAATCAAAATATATGAACCCATCAATTATTCTATATTTCCCTCAATATATTAACAATTCCACCTCATCCAATAATTTAATAACACTTTCCATTGAGATACCTTCTTTAGTCTCATCTTCATCACTAATATAACCATTACATAAAATGGTGTGTTAATTATCTTCATGATCATTCCACTTGAGACATTGATATTTATAATGAACATTAATCCTACAAATCAATAATTTGGACATCGATGATTTATTTTAAAGAAAATATTATCTTCAATTTCATCAACCAAACTGTTCATTTTTTTGAGTTAATTTTCCATATGTAATTAATTTCAACATTAAAACATATTCTCATTCCCATAAGACATCCATCTCTGTAGCTATTTCCAAAATATTAACACAAAAGAAAGTATATATTTTTTCTCCTAAACTCTATATTACACTACTGGAAAAGAAGGTTATACCAACAGTTTTAAACCGTTGGTATAGGCTGGAAAACTGTTGGCTAGTAAGCCGTGAGAAAAGCCTTATACCAACGGTTTGATCCAAACCGTTGGTATATTGGTTTTATAAATTTAACCCACTATATACCAACGGTTATAAACCGTTGGTAATGCATTTTAGGAAGTATTATTCCAATGGTTCTAAACCGTTGGTAATGTGATTTTAAATAAAACTAATACCAATGGTTATAAACCGTTGGTATTGGTTTTCCAGAAATCCAGACACCGATACCAACGGTTTAAAAATGTTGGTATAAGTTTTCCCAGAAATCCAGAACACCTATACCATTGGTTTAGAACCATTGGTATAGTGTTTTTCCAGAATTCCTGCACCCTTATACCAACATTTTATAACCGTTGGTATTGAGTTTTTTCAGAACTGCAACCCAGCAGCCCCCTCCCTCCAGTAGCCCCTCCACTCTACACCTGCATAAATAAAATCACAGAAACACATACAGACTTTAAACAGTTTAAAAAACACTTAAAATCGAACAAAAAAACATATAAAACCATCAAACTCTTCCAACCATGTCATGTAGAACAATTCCCTATTTCAATCTTCATAAGACAACAATCATCCAGTAGTAATTCTCCTCACCCCTGCACAACCCCCCAACCAGCATAGCCCCCACCTCCCCATTAAAACTTAATAGGCAGAATAGTATGAGAAATACCTATTAGATTTTAATAAGAGTTTGAAATTGGCTTATATCCCATTTTTTTATGATCTTAGATTTGGGTATGTAATGATTTGTGATGAATTTTCCATTGAACTTGTATTGATTATAATATATGGTGAAAAGGTATTTTCTTAGGAGTCTCGTCACTTATGAACCCATGAGTGAAACTACCCAACCCATGAAAATTATTTTGCGACTATCGTTGATAAGTGTAAATTTCAGTTGTATTCACTTAAAATGATGTAATTTTCAAACACAAGAAAGACACTTTTAGTGGTACCGGCCACACCAGCCCTACGATTGAGGCGGGGTTTACTCATACACGTCACAAATGACCCATGGATCATTTTCCTAATGTTTCAACAGAATCCGAATGTGTTTGTATAAGTCCCCAGCCTTAAACGTTACTTAATCTTGAGTTATTAAAAGATTACACATTGAGGATCTTTTCTGGTTGAGAGTTTTAGAGAATTAGATCATGAAACTTGCATTACATTCCATATTTAAACAATGTGGTTACATAAAAGACAGTATTCATTTTTCCCCATTAATGGAAACATATTTAAAATAAAACATGGATTCTTTCTTGACACATCCTTGACACTATCATCATGTCATGTACCTTTCCCATGACCTGTAAAAAAATTTCAAAAACATGGGTTGAGCATAAAAATCTCAGTAAGGGTTATAAAAATATAGAAAAGAAACATGAGTTCATATTTACATAAGAATGAAATCATAAATAACCCATAAAACAAAGTCACTTTAACATACCTCATCAAATCATGAACAAATCATAGAAATCATAAGAGATAAAAGGTTACTTGAGGCATTTATAACAGTCTTACGTAGGGAGTAACCCTCTTGGTTACATTTGGAATACCCACCATAGTATATTACCTAAGTCTCTTCGAAGAAACCATAAAGTTTCACTCCTTCGCATTACCCAATGAATTGGAGAGCTATATCGAGCTCACCCGCCCTTAGTTTATCACGGAACCACCCGTCATCATAATAATGCCCAAGAACCATAACATAATCGTATCACATAAAACATGCATAAAGGAAACATAACATTTCAACATTTCAATCACAAGATATCAATAAAACACATTGATATAAAAACCCTAATGAAAACCATTTTCAATACCAAAATATAAGAAAAGTAAAACATGGTATTTATTTTTCTTTTAAATTGAAGGTATGACGTGTAGAGGAAGCTGAAACTCAAATAATGGTCATGGTGGCGTAGAATTCATTGTCTCCATGTAACGTATGACAAAAACATTCCCTTTTGACATTTAGTAAACGATTCATATAAAAAGAGATTCCTTTTGAATAAACGTAAAAGTCAAAGGGGTTATACACCTTATAAATGAAGGTTGTGTATAAAACAAAATATGCATCAATGAAAGGAGATTGAGATGAAGTCCCATACAAAGATGGTATCCTTGGTTTAAGGATAAATCATTTAAATAATTATGTGTGACAAACAAATACACCAAATATAAGTGGATATTATGTGTAGAACAATCAGAGATTATTCAAACATATTCATAGAACGACATATTCAAGGAGTGCAAGTTTATCCCAAAGAATCAAATTTGGGTTAAGAAGTTCCCTTGCAAAAATTTGACAGCCAAACGGTGTCACTACAAAATTTAGAAAGTTAGTTGATGAGAGATAAAAAGGGTATATCATCACATGGACATAAAATTTAAATAATTCAGGATATAGAAGAATGTATCCCAACATAATATTATGTGAATTTAAATACATAACAAAAGAAGTCTTTTAAAAAGAGGAGGGTGAAAGGTTCCCTTATCGACATGGGTATCCTTCGAAACATACACCCCGTGAAAGAAGGACAATACAACATTGATGTAAATACTCATTAATGAATGTATATTACAAAATGAGTAAAATAATGGGCATTTCATACACCACTCAAAGGAAAATGTGGCAAATGTATCATAAATCTCACGAGAATAAAAGTGAGATTAAAAATCCCTTACGAAAACTCGGCAGCCTAACGGTGCCACTTAAAACTTACAAAATGGATTGATGAGATCAAATAGAGTATATAATTTTATTTACATAAAGTTTACATAAATAGGAATATAAAATAACATCCCCCAACATAACAAATAGGAGTGTAAAAGAAGTGACATAAAGGAGAGTACTTAAAAAAGAGAGAGAGGTTAGATCTCTTACGAAAATTCGGCAGCCTAACGACGCCACTCAAAACTTCCAAAATGGATTGATGAGAGAGAATAGCGTCTATCATCATATGAACATAAAAATTATAGTAAGATTAATATAAAATAATATCCCAATAACAAGAAATATGAGCTTTAAAAGGAATGGCATAAAAGAGTGTACTTTAAAAGAAAGAGAGGAGTCAGATCCCATACCTCAAGTCTGACTTGTCTTGTTCGTTTCTTTATATTCCTGAATAATAAACTTTGGTCAATTTATATTTTCCTAAGGAACTCCTTTAAAGATTATTATTCCGTTCATATCACATATTATAATTTTATAATAATTTTTTAATAATGTTAGTTCATAACAGATGTTTTTGCCGATGTTTGGTACATGAGTCGAAAATGAACTTGTTTGAATAAAATGATTGCCCATGTAGTTATAAGTAAATAATTTTGAGAATAGTATTAATGATTAAAATATCATATATATCCAGTACATATTCATTTTATACTATTCCATATCATTTGGAGATAAAAAACAAAAAGCACCGTTCATGGAGACGGTAGGTCGTACGTACGCATGAACGCTAGTTTCATTTTTTCGTTGTCATATTAATGGAATTAAAACAAAATGAGAGATATATATATTATAATTCCATAATGATATCCATAATTTAGATGTAATATATTGCATATATATCCATAATATATATGTACTTATAATAGTACATAACATTTGGAGATAAGAAATGAAATATATCGTTCATGGAGACGGTAAGCCGTACGTACGCATGAATGCTACTTTCATTTATTTTTTTTGTATTCAATGGAATGAAATAAAAATGATATATAGGTATATTATAATTCCAGTAGGATAACATATGTAATACCATTAATTCCATCCTTTATACGTCTCACATATTGCATTAACGAATCAAATCACTTCGAGGGGGCGGTAGTCCGCACTTCCTAAAATGAAGATATCGTGTTTAACCATAATGGAATCCATAAATGTATGACATAAATAAAAAATACAGAAGATTAAGGAAAACATAAACATATTATATATCATATATAAAATACAGTGACATCATAATGGCAACCATTAAAGGTGTTAAAAGAATATTGAACAATAATCGTTTCGTGAGGCAGAAAATCACCAACCACAGAAACATAATGTTCTTTAACCATTAGACGAAGTTGTGGGTAAGTGTAGCTCAAATAATTATTATAAAAAATCATAGTATATTTATGATACTGTAGTGGTTCAAAATAAATTAATAAAAAGAGTTTAGGGGGTTGGAGAAGCAAAATAAAACAAAAGGACACAAGTGAAGACATTACCTTAAAATCGGGTAACTCCCTTTGGTTTGAGCTCAAAGGCTTACTTGGGAAGACTTCATCCCAAAGTGAGGCTTCAAGGAGTTAGAGAGTTATGTGGAGAGACAAAATGAGAAGGGGTTGTCCGATCCAAAGGCTTTGGAAGTGTGGGTAAGGAGGTAGAGGTAGGGGCCTTTTATAAGAGGAGAGGAGGGGAACTCTTGGAATGTAAAGAAATGTTACTTTATTTTAGAATGAGTTTAGGATTTTAATGGTCCCACATTGATTATTTAGAGGATAAGGTGATAAGGGTTCGAAATCCAACCATCTAATAGGCTTTGGACATGTGTATGTCTTATATTTTACATTATTTTTGCATTTTATTTAAATCGTTATATAATGAGGTCATTGCTGCATCATCATGATGTCATATATAATTTAACATATTTAATGTCTAAAATTTATAAAAAAAATACTATGATATAGGAAACCGTTTAGCTTTCCAATTACTATTTATAGTCAAAAATATGACTTGTATAACCCCATGTAAAAAATTTTTAGTTAAAAAACTCATGTTTGTGTCATTTTAATTTTAAAATTAAATAAAAAGGTATTTATGTCATTTTCCAACCAAAATGGATCCATGGGGTCCCCAAGTTTACCCATGGATTTTCTTGGTCAGCCATAACATATCCAATGAGAGTGGGACATGTTTCTAGGTCATTTCATTTTATTAAGACATTATTCTTACCTTAAACTACACTAATTATCCCTCTAATCACGATTAAAAACATAATAAGTTACTATTCACCAAAAAAATATTTTAATACCATTGAACAACATTTTATTTCTTAATGACAACCATGTATGTCAGATTTTTGAAATTCAAAACACAGAGGTGGTAAAATTTCATTTAAACGGAAAATCAGTTTTTATAAGTACCACTTCGTTTTTTCACTATTCATCAAAAATTGAAGTTATTCAGAAAAATACAAAAACTTCACCCTAATCTATATTTGATATTCTGAACTCAAAAATGATGTCTATTTCACAAAATTAATAACATATAAGTTACATTAATTAATTTAATAATTAATTCCCGCTGTCAGAACAAATAGCGTGTTTTTATGAAACAATAAGTATCAAAAGATTGACACTAGTTTAGTCGAATTTCAAAGTGAAATTAATTCCAACGACCACTATTGGATTAAATGGTATAAATATATTCTATTTTGACTTTAAAACCAATTCAAAAGATAATATAATCATATAAATAAATTAGATTAAAAATAGGTTTTGAATTAAAATACAACATTTTTCACTATTCATTCAAAATTGAACTTTTTCGGAAAAATACAAAAAATTTACACAAAGTAAATTTTGATGTCCCGATTCTAAAGAAGAATTTTATTTTGTCAAATATAACACATAAAATTTTCAAAAGTGGATTTAAAAGAGGTTCTCCATCAAAAGGTGGTTATTCGACCTTTTAATGAATATTAGAATGTTTACGCTTAAAATTGGATTCATTCGCATTTTTAATCCTCTAACATTTATTGTAAAGAGTAAAAATATTTGAAATATATATATAGTCATTTTGTAGTTAGTTCTGTTCATTCCAGCCATTACAATGGCTAGGTGTTAACTACTATTTAAAATAATATTATTTTATTATTAGAGTGCAACGTATGATTCCCAAGAAACCCGTTGTTGTGTGTTGGGTACGCCATCAAGCATAGAGTCCCCTTTAAAGTCATATTAATATTTTATTCACAAATATGGATGAATATAAAAATGTAATATTCTTTATTTACCTGGGGTGTTATAACCTTCCCCCCTTTTGGGAATTTCATCTTTGCAATTTTAAAATTGAGCTTGGAAATATCCTTAAAAGTCCCACATCGGAACAAGAGTCGGTAAAACAATAACTTTAAAATAAAGTAAGATAAGTACAGAGTTCACCCGAGTTAACCCATACTAGGATTCCATGTAGGAAAACATGGACATAGAGGATAAAACATAGGGTCATGTTCTGATGAAGATTGATAGAAAACATGTTTAGGAGAAAGTTAACCACAAGAAAATCACGAACTTGTGATGGGTTAAACGGTATTTGATTCCCCAGTAGGAAAAGTTAACAGACAACATTTTTTTTAAGTTACTCTTCATTGAGTAATTTATTTTTGATCTTAAGGAAACATACTTACTTGTCTTGTTCACTTTCTACTTTTACTAGATTTCTTACACAAAATCATACTTTCCCCAAAAGATGAGTATTTAGGAAGACTTGTTCACATTAAGAGTACTATAATCAACATCTAGAGAATCACCTAATCCACAAAAGATAACTATATACTTCCCATGTCTTTAAAATTTAACCAAAACCAAAACTAAAAAGGTTAGTACAAGATTAGATAATCTAGAAAAGGATAATCCTTTATAAAAAGAAAATATATTCTTAATCTCCAAAATTTTTCCAACAAAACCCAAAGTTCAACGAGGACAATACGATAAACAATTTTTCCATAAAATTATTCAAAGTAAACCAAACTAAGATTGAAACCCAAATATTTTAAGGATTTAGTCACATAGTCTTCCAAGTTAAATCGTAAAATTTATCTCCAAACAACATCAGTTTCTCTTAATATCTCTTATTGAAATGTAATTAACCTAATCATATATACTCCATGATAGGTTAATAAATTTCCATAGATAACCCAAAATCAACTTACTCTTAATTCATAAAATCATCTAACTAAAAATAATCAGTAAAACTAACCAGGGAATTCACGTAGTCCAGTGGTAGGCAATAAATACCAGTCGCACTTGGGTTGTGGGTTCGATTCCCATAGATTTGTCTGACATGACAGGTTTCCACAAGGTCTGAATGTTGTCCTTTTTATAAAACTCCATAAATAACCCTAACATGATTTAACCTCATTAGTTTCCTTATACCTCTCATTTTGATACATATTTTTTATGATCTCAACATCTTAATTCTTGATGTCTTATTTCACCAACATAAGAAAAAATAAAATGAATCCCAAAATGAATAACATCATACCTTGATCATGGATTCCACTAGGTTTCATCGTCATCTTGCTCACATAGGTAGAAGTACCATGAATTACAACAATGATTTATAGATCTTTCAAAATAATTTGCTTCCTCCATCCAAATAAACCTTGTACAACATGGGTCATATGGGTGTTCACAGAAAAACAGTTTTGGAAAATAATCATGTATGACATATAATTCCAAAACATCTGATAAAACATGATTTCTATAAAATAGTCAGACAAAATTTGAGTTGAAAATTTCTATTATTGGCCCTTTTAAAATACCATAAGTATTCGCAGAGAGACTATATTTTAAAAGTAAATATAAATAGGTTGCACAAGGTTCTCCTTCCTCAACACCATTTTTAAAATCATAATATGCTTTAAATTCTTGTGATAAGGAAAAATATTTGAAAATACCTTGATTATATTTACCTTTCTTGAAAATATGAGAATATTGTGAAAATAGTATTTGTCTAAAAACAACCCATGATCCATGATGATAATGAGGTATAGTGGAGGTGTTTGATATCTCAAACAACTGCTTGCAAGTGAGTTTTATGCTAGAAAATGTTTCACTATCATCCGAACATGACTTTGCAATAATTATTTCAAGCATGTCATCAGGAAGAGATAGGAATTTCGTTTGAGATCCTTCTCCTTCCATTCGTAACCGACTTTACTTGACCTAAAAAAGTTATAAAACAAGGATTTAACTGAAATAATAGATATAGGGACTAATCATGTGTCTAACAAAAACTCCTAATCCCTAAAGTTTCCTAAACCGACCTCTGATACCAACTATAAGGCCCCAGCCTTAAACCTTACTTAATCTTGCGTTATTACAAGATTACACATTGAGGATCATTTCAGGTTTAGAGTTTTAGATAATTAGATCATGAAACATGCATTACATTCTACATTTAAACAAAGTGGTTACATAAAAGACAGTATTCATTTTTCCCCATCAACGGAAACATATTTAAAATAAAACATGGATTCTTTCTTGACACTTCCATGACACTATCATCACATCATGTACCTTTCCCTTGACCTATGATAAACATTTCAAAAACATGGGATGAGCATAAAAAGCTCAGTAAGTGTTATAAAAATATGGAAAAGAAACATGAGTTCATATATACATAAGAATGAAATCATACATTACCCATAAAACAAAGGCACGTTAACATACCTCATCAAATCATGAATAAATCATTGAAATCATAAGACTTAAAAGGTAACATGAGTCATTCATAACATTATTACGTAGGGAGTAACCCCCTTGGTTACGTTTGGAATACCCACCACAGTATATTCCCAAAATCTCTTCGGAGAAACCTTAACGTTTCACTCCTTCGTGTTACCCAATGCATTGGAGAGCTATATCGGGCTCACCCACCATTAGTTTATCACAGAACCACCCATCTTCATAATAATTCCCAAGAACCAAAACATAATCGTATCACATAAAACATGTTTAAGGGAAACATAACATTTCAACATTTTAATCACAAGATATCAATAAAACACATTGATATAAAAACCATTATGAAAACCATTTTCAATACCAAAATAAAATAAAAGTAAAACATGGTATTTATGTTTCTTTTAAAAAGAAGTTATGACTTGTAGAGGAAGCCGATACTCAAATAATGGTCACGTAGGCAGAGAAGTAGTTGTCACCGCATAACGTATGACAAAAACATTCTCTTTTGTCATTTAGTAAACGCTTCGTATAAAAAAAGATTCTGTTTGAATAAAATTAAAATTCAAAGGGGTTTATACACCGTATAAAATAAGGTTGGGTATAATAGAAAATATGCCTCAATGAAGGGAGATTGAGACGAAGTCCCATACAAAGACGGTATCCTTGGTTTAAGGATAAATCAATTACATAATTATGTGTGACAAAAGAATACACCAAATATAAGTGGATATTAAGTGTATAAAAATCATAGGATATTCACACATATTCATAGAACGAAATATTCAAGGAGTAAAAGTTTATCCCAAAGAATCAAATTTGGGTTAAGAAGTTCCCTTGCAAAAATTTGACAGCCTAACAACGTCACTACAAAATTCAGAAAATTAGTTGATTCGAGATAAAAAGGGTATCTCATCACCTGGACATAAAATTTAAATCAATAAGGATATATAAGAACATATCCCAACATAATATTATGTGTATTGAAATACATAACAAAATATGTCTTTTAAAAAGAGGAGGGTGAAAGGTTCCATTACCGACAAGGGTATCCTTCGAAACATACACCCCGTGAAAGAAAGACAATAAAAATTGATTTAAATACTCATAAATGAAAGTATATTACACAATGAGTAAAATAATGGGCAGTTCATACACCACACAATGGAAAATGTGGAAAATGTAGAAAAAATCTCACGGGAATAAAAGTGAGATGAAAAATCCGTTACGAAAACTCAACAGCCTAACGGTGCCACTTAAAACTTCCAAAATGGATTGATGAGATCAAATAGGGACTCTCATCATATTAAAATAATGTTTACAGAAATAGGAATATAAAAGAACATCCCCCAACATAACAAAGAGGAGCTTAAAAGAAGTGACATAAATGAGAGTACTTAAAAATAAATAGAGAGGTTAGATCTCTTACGAGAATTCGGCAGCCTAACGGCGCCACTCAAAACATCCAAAATGGATTGATGAGAGAGAATAGGGTCTCTCATAATATGAACATAAAAATTACAGTAAGAGTAATATAAAATAATAACCCAATAACAAAAAATATATGCTTTATAAGGAATGACATAAAAGAGTGTACTTTAAAAGAAAGAGAGGAATCAGATCCCTTACCTCAAGTCCGACTTGTCTTGTTCGTTTCTTTATATTCCTGAATAATAAACTTTCGTCAATTTATAATCTCCTAAGGAACTCCTATAAAGATTATTATTCATTTCATATGACATATTATAATTTTATAATAATTTTTTAATAATGTTAGTTCATAACAGACGTTTTTGCCGATGTTTGGTACATGAGTCAAAAATGAACTTGTTTGAAAAAAATGATTGCCCATGCAGTTATAAGAAAATAACTTCCAGAATAGTATTAATGATTAAAATATCATATATATCCAGTACATATTCATTTTATACTATTCCATATCATTTGGAGATAAAAAATGAAAAGCACCGTTCATGGAGACGGAAGGCCGTACGTACGCATGAACGCTACTTTCATTTTTTCTTTCTCATATTAATGGAGTTAAAACAAAATGAGAAATATATATATATATTATAATTCCAGAATTTTATACATCATTTAGATGTAATATATTACATATATATCCATTATATATGTGTACTTATAATAGTACATAAAATTTGGAGATAAGAAATGAAATGTACCGTTCATGGAGACGGTAAGCCGTACGTACGCATGATCGCTACTTTCATTTATTTTTTTTGTATTAAATGGAATTAAATAAAAATGATATAAAGTTATATTATATTTCCAGTAGTATAACATATTTAATACCATTAATTCCATCCTTTATACATCCCACATATTGCATTTATGAATCAAATCACATTGAGGGGGCTGTAGTCCGCACTTCCTAAAATGAAGATATTGCGTTTACCCATAATGGAAACCATAAAGGTATGCCATAAATGAAAAATACAGAAGATTAAGGATAACATAAACATATTATATATCATATATAACATACAGTGACATCATAATGGCCACCTTTAAAGGTGTTAAAAAAATATTGAACAATCATCGTTTCGTGAGGCAGAAAATCACCAACCAGAGAAACAGTATGTTCATTAACCATTGGATGAAGTTGTGTGCAAGTATAGCTAGATTAAATATTATAACAAAATCATAGTATATTTATGATACTATATTTTTACAAAATAAATTAATAAAAAGTGTTTAGGGGGTTGGAGAAGAAAAATAAAACAAAAGGACACAAGTGAAGACATTACCTTAAAATCGGGTGACTCCCTTTGGTTTGTGCTCAAAGGCTTCCTTGGGAAGACTTCTGCCCAAAAAGAGCCTTCAAGGAGTTATAGAGGGATGTGGAGAGAAAAAATGGGCAGGGGCTGGCTGAGCCAAATGCTTTGGAAGTGTGGGTAAGGAGGTAGAGGTGGGGGCCTTTTATAAGAGGAGAGGAGGGGCACTCTTGGAAAGTAAAGAAATGCTACTTTATTTTAGAATGCGTTTCGGATTTTAATGGTCCCACATTGATGTGTCTCTAGGATAAGGTGATAAGGGTTCGAATTCCACCCATAAAATAGGTTTTGGACATGTGTTGGTTTTATATTTTATAGTATCTTTACATTTTATTTAAATCGTTAAATAATGGGGTCATCGCTGCATCATCATGATGTCATAAATAATTTAACATATTTAATGTCTAAAAATTATAAAAAAATACTATGATGTAGGAAATTTTTTTATCTTTCCGATTATTATTTATAGTCAAAAATATGACTTGTATAACCCCGTGTAAAATTTTTTTGGTTAAAAAACTCATGTTTGTGGCATTTTAATTTTATAATTAAATAAAAAGGTATTTATGTCATTTTCCAACCAAAGTTGATCCATGGGGTCCCCATGTTGACCCATGGATTTTATTGGTCAGCCATGACACATCCAGTGAGGGTAGGACATGTGTCTAGGTCATTTAACTTTATAAAAACATTTTTTCTACCTTAAACTACACTAATTACCTCTAATCGTGATTAAAAACATAATAAGTTACTATTTACCAAAAAATTATTTTAATACCATTGAACCACATTTTAATTCTTAATGACAACCATGTATGTCGGATTTTTGAAATTCAAAACACATAGGTGGTAAAATTTCATTTAAACGCAACATCAGTTTTTATAAGTACCACTTAGTGGTTTCACTATTCATCAAAAATTGAAGTTTTTCAGAAAAATACCAAAACATCACCGTAAGCTATATTTGAAATTCCGAATTTAAAAATGATGTCTATTTTAAAAAATTCATAACATATAAGTTACATTAATTAATTTAATTATTAATTCATGTTGTCAGAACAAATTGCGTGTTTTTATGAAACACTAAGTATCAAAAGATTGACAGTAGTTTAAGTCCAATTTAAATGTGAAATTAATTACAACAACCGCTATTGGATTTAATGGTAAAAATATATTCTTATTTCACTTTAAAACCAATTCAAAAGATAATCTAATCATATAAATAAATTATATTAAAAAGCGGTTTTGAATTAAAATACAACATTTTCACTATTCATTCAAAATTGAACTTTTTCCGAAAAATACCAAAAATTTACACGAATTAAATATTGATGTCCCGATTATAAATAAGAATTTTATTTTGTCAAATATAACACATAAAATTGTCAAAAAGTGGATTTAAAAGAGGTTCTCCATCAAAAGGCGGTTAATCGACCTTTTAAAGAATATTAGAATGTTTACGCTTAAAATTGGATTCATTCGCATTTTCAATCCTCCAACATTTATTGTAAAGAGTAAAAATATTTGACAAACATATATAATAATTTTGTAGTTAGTTCTGTTCATTCCCTCCATTAAAACGGCTAGGCGTTAAATACTATTTAAAATAATATTATTTTATTATTAGAGTGCAACGTAAGATTCCCAAGAAACTCTTTGTTGCGTGTTGGGTACTCCATCGAGCATAGAGTCCCCTTTAATGTCATATTAATATTTTATTCACAAATATGGATAAATATAAAAATGTAATATTCTTTATTTACATGGGGTGTTACAGTTTGGTCGGTTTTCCATATGCTGGTAGTTGTTTTCACTTAAAATCATGTGCATTTCAAATAAAAGTGAGTCAGTTTGATTAGTACCCGCCACACCATGCCTCAAATTGAGGTGGGGTTATCTCTTACATGACACATATGACCCATGGATACATGTCCAAAAGTATCAACACAATCCAAATGTGTTTGGTTCATTTTCCGTATGTCAATTGTTGTTTTTACATAAGCCGTTGTCCATTTCAAAGAAAAGTGAGACACTTTGAGTGGTTCCAGCCAAACCGCACCTCGGATTGAGGCGGGATTGACTCATACATATCAAAAATGACCCATGGGTAGTTTTTCTAAAGTATCAACACAATCATAATGCGTTTGTTCGGTTTTCCGTATGTTGTTTTCTTAATTAAAAGGGCATCCATTTTAAACAGAACAAAGACACTTTTAGTGGTACCAGCCACACCGGCCCTCGGATTGAGGTAGGGTTGACTCGTACACGTCACAAATGACCCATGGATCGTTTTACTAATGTTTCAACAGAATCTGAATGCGTTTGTTTAGTTTTCCGCATGCCGATAGTTGTTTTCACTTAATATCATGTCCATTTCAAATAAAAGTGAGACAGTTAGAGTGGTATCGGCCACACTGTGCCTCAGATTGAGGCGGGGTTAAATTTTACACGACACAAATGACCCATGGATACTTTTCCTAATGTATCAACAGAATCCGAATGTGTTTGGTTCGTTTCTCGTATGTCAGTTGTTGTTTTTACTTAAACTGTTGTCCTTTTCAAAGAAAAGTGAGACACTTTGAGTGGTGTCGGCCACACCATTCCTCGGATTGAGGCAGCCTTGACATGTGCACTTAAAAAATGACCCATGTATTGCTTTCATACAGTATCAACACAATCCGAATGGGATTGTTCAGTTTTCCGTATGTCGTTTATTTTAATTAAAAGCGCATCCATTTTAAACAAATAAAAGACACTTTTAGTGGTATCGGCCACACCAGACCTTGTATTGAGGCGAGGTTGACTCGTACATGTCAAAAATGACCCATGGATAATTTTCGTAAAGTTTCAACATAATCCGAATGTGTGTGTTTGGTTTTCCGTATGCCGGTAGTTGTTTTCACTTAAAATCCTGTCCATTTCAAATAAAAGTGAGACAATTTGAGTGGTACCGGCCACACTGTGCCTCATATTGAGGTGAGCTTGACTCGTACACGACAAAATGACCCATGGATACTTGTCCTAAAATATCACCAGAATCCGAATTTGTTTGGTCTATTTCCCTTATGTCAGTTGTTGTTTTTACTTAAACTGTTGTCCATTTCAAAGAAAAGTGAGACACTTTGAGTGGTACCGGCCACACCACGCCTCGGATTGAGGCAAGGTTGACTCGTACAAATCAAAAATGACCCATAGATCGGTTTCATAATGTATCAACACAATCCGAATGCATTTCTTCGGTTTTCCATATGTCGTTAATTTTAATTAAAAGCGCATCCATTTTAAACAAAAGAAAGACACTTTTAGTGGAACCGACCACATCAGCTCTCTGATTGAGGAAGGGTTGACTCGAACACGTCACAAATGACCCATGGATGGTTTTCCTAAAGTTTCATCAGAATACGAATGCGTTTGGATGGTTTTCTGCATGCTGGTAGTTATTTTCACTTAAAATCATGTCCATTTCAAATAAAAGTGAGACAGTTTCAGTGTTACCTGCCACACCGTGCCTCAGATTGAGGTGGGTTTGACTCGTACATGACACAATGACCCATGGATACTTGTCCTAAAGTATCAACAAAATCCGAATGTGTTTGGTTAGTTTACCGTATGTCAGTTGTTGCATTTACTTAAACTGTTGTCCATTTCAAAGAAAAGTGAGACACTTTGAGTGGTGTCGGCCACACCGCGCCCCGGATTGAGGCGGGGTTGACTCATACACGTCAAAAATGACCCATGAATTGTTTTCATAAAGTATCAACACAATCTAAATGGCTTTGGTCGGTTTTACGTATGTCATTTATTTTAATTAAAAGCGCATCCATTTTAAACAAAAGAAAGACACTTTTAATGTTACCGGCCTCACCGGCCCTCGGATTGTGGCGGGGTTGACTCGTACACGTCATAAATGACCCATGGATCGTTTTCCTAATGTTTCAAAAGAAACTGAATGTGTTTGGTCAGTTTTCCATATTCTGGTAGTTGTTTTCACATAAAATCATGTCTATTCCATATAAAAGTGAGAGAGTTTGAGTAGTACCGGCCACATCATGCCTCATATTGAGGTGAGGTTGAATCGTACACGACAGAAATGACCCATGGATACTTGTCCTAATGTATCAACAGAACCTGAATGCATTTGGTCCGTTTCCCGTATGTCAGTTGTTGTTTTTACTTAAACTGTAGTCCATTTCAAAGAAAAGTGAGACACTTTGAGTGGTGTCGGAGACACCGCACCTCGGATTGAGGCGGGGTTCACTCATACAGGTCACAAATGACCCATGGATCGTTTTCATAAATTATAAACACATTCTGAATGGGTTTGGTCAGTGTTCCGTATGTCGTTTATTATAATTAAAAGTGCATCCATTTTAAACAAAAGAAATACACTTTTTGTGGTATCGACCACACCGGCCCTCAGATTGAGGCGGGGTTGACTCGTTCATGTCACAAATGACCCATGGATCATTTTCCTAATGTTTCAACCGAATCCGAATGCGTTTGGTCGGTTTTCCGCATGCCGGTAGTTGTTTTCACTTAAAATCATGTCCATTTCAAATAAAAGTGAGACAATTTGAGCGTTACCGGACACATTGTGCCTCATATTGAGGTGGGGTTGACTCTTACATGACAAAAATGACACATGGATAATTTTCCTAAAGTTTCAACAGAATCCGAATGCGTTTGGTCAGTTTCCCGTATGTCAGTTTTTGTTTTTACTTAAACTCTTTTCCATTTCAAAGAAAAGTGAGACACTTTGAGTGGTGCCGGCCACACCGCGTGTCGGATTGAGGCAGGGTTGACTCTTACACGTCACAAATGACCCATGTATTGTTTTCATAAAGTATCAACACAATCCGAATGGGTTTGGTCAGTTTTCCATATGTCATTTATTTTATTTAAAAGCGCATCCATTTTAAACAAAAGAAAGACACTTTTAGTGGTACCGGCCACACCGGCCCTCGGATTGAGGCGGGGTTGACTCGTACATGTCACAAATGTCCGATGTATTTTTTTACTAAATTTTCAACAGAATCCGAATTCGTTTGGTCGGTTTTCCGTATGCCGGTAGATGTTTTCACTTAAAATCATTTCCATTTCAAATAAAAGTGAGACAGTTTGAGTGGTACCGGCCACACCATGCCTCATATTGAGGCGGGGATGACTCGTACATGACACAAATGACCCATGGTTCGTTTTCCTAATGTATCAATAGAATACGAATCCATTTTTAGTTCACTCTAAGCCACCAACCATAAACTAAAAGTGCTGTCAATAATTGATATTAAGGGTGAAATATAAACTCTTCATATTTTTCATATTATATGTGAAAATTTTTCACATAATACAATATAAAACTTTCTCAAAATTACTCAATTTAATACGTATAAATATTACAAGTAATTGGATATTTTTTGTTTGTAAATTATATTCCCAATCAATGAAAATATATAAAATAGAGAATAAAAATGTTAAAAATAAATTTTTTAACCAAATAAATTAACCAATATTTCGTTATCATTAATATACATTTATCAAAATAAAAAATACACACACTTAATTATAATTTTTAACCAAGGGAATTCATCACCTAATAAATCATTTTTCCACCTCAAAAACCCTAATTTTATTATTTTTAAAATGAACCCCCAATATTACCCATGGATCTAATAAACATAATTTTTCATGTCATGTCCTTAGGCTCGAAATCTTACTTATGGAAGACCATATGTCCTTAGGCCCTAGAACACCCATGACCCAACCCGACCTGACTCGGCCCATGGATAGCCCAAATTTTGAGTCATTGTTTTTTAATATTAAGATGACCATATTAATTTATCAAATCAGATATCTTACAGGGAATCACAGTAGAAAGGAATACAAAAGGTCTAGGTAGTAGACTAATCATACAATAAGAATCAAGTGCAAAAAAAGAGATCTGATAACAATATCCCTATGATGCAGAGGAAACCCCCAGAGTGGAAAACCAGGTTCAAAAATAAAGAGTTTTACATAATTAAGAAAATGAAACAGATAAATCTTCCCCTGATCACCATCACCATCACCAATATCATCATCGGCCCCATCCTCGTCGCCATATCTGTCCTCGTTGTCTTCCTCATCATCGTCCCCATGCTCATTTTCGGCATCATCCTCGTCCTTATCCCCATCCTCACCCTCGGCCCCATCCTTGCCCTCGGCCCCATCCTCACCCTCATCCTCATCCTCATCCTCGACCTCATCCTCTTCAACATCCTCTTCATCACCAAGAACGTCATGATCTTGATCGCCACTAGATCTATCGCCTGGTGCATTGGATAATACACCCATCGATGACATAAATGTCTGACAAGCCGCACTAGCCTTTGGTGGAAGTGATGAAGATAAAGCTTTCATCAGTTTCATAAATTCTTTGTCCATTGTTTGAACTTGTACTTCCAACACTATGACCCTTTTATCAGATTGTCTTGTTTGCTTCTTAACCTGTTCCAACTTAGTTGTACTAGAATGGATACCTAGAGAGGACCAATACCTCGTCGGGACTATATTCTTACCAAGTCGGCAGCGTACTCGACCAGAGTGCTCCTCTCCCAAAATCTGATATAAATGATCGTGTGGCCCAAAATTGTCAGGCTCCTGGGCATAAAGAGCCTCTAAAGTAGCCTATTAAAAATATTAATAGATTAATAAATTTTAAAATAGATATTAAACTTTGAGATAAACAAATTAAAACTTACAATCTTTTCATGGGTTCATTCATTTACCGCAGTTCCATCTTTTTTTCTTCTACTAGAGAAAAACAATTTTTCTTGAGGGATACGTCCTTAAATATTCAATTTGAGCTTCTGTAATGACATTGAAACAATATAAAGTTCATGTATAATCATATATTCAATATTCAATAAATCACATAATTTATGTAGGTAATAATAAAAAGGGAAAGTCCTAAAGAAATATTATAAAAAACTATATCGTACCATCTGCCTCTCATGATCTGACGTACATGTGCGCCCCAAAGTGTGGAGGTATTGCTTTGAATCAATGTTTTTTTTTCAGAATATTCCTAAATAATGTTTAATAATAAATAAAATTATATTAATGAAAAATATGAAAACTCTGATTTAAATACCACAAATGATATTAATACCTTAAATTTGGCATTCGCCCAATGGGTAATCATTTGGTGATATTGCTCTATCGGTCAGTCATCCACGATAGGTAATGTCTCTAAATTTGTGCCCACCCTATCACACCATCCAACATACATGTCATGATTATAAGCTATCCAAAGCTCTCCCAACTCTTTTAAACACACTGGTCGTGCACCTTCTCCATCAGGGGAGTTAAACTGAAGCTGAAACCAAATAGATTATTTCATATAAATACAAAAAAAAATACATCATTAAATCCAATAGATTTTTACCCATATTTGTGCCCCTATATTATCTTTGACTTCGTGTGGTAGTTGCCTCCAAGATAGAGGGATGACCGGAATGATATCGGAGTATTTGGCTAGCGTCGCCAAAAAACCCCAACATTCCTGCCATGATTTCTCAATTATTTGTCCATCAACATTATATTCAACCATCAACTGTGTCTGTCGGTTCCATACCGCACACAAGAGAGTACTCTCCCTTCCACGCCTCCTATCCATAGATGAATCTGTTATTAATGAAAAATAATATCAGTACAAGTTATAATAAAATAAATTTTGGTATAAAAATTTGATAGAGTAAGATAAATATACCTCTGGTAGTCGGATAAATGGGAATCACTAGATGTGCAGAAGCTGAAGGAATATCCTGTACAGGTGGAGTGTCCCTCAGTGTACGCTCCTCAGCCGCATACTGTGTCGCATTAGGAGTTGAATAAGGTGGAATATAATAGCATGGAGATAATGAACCAGAAGAAAAAGACGATGGCATAGACGTCTGGCCAACTGGTAGTGTAAACATCGGAGGTCTAAATATCACGTGTGTCCCTAGAGACACACCCGGATTAAAATGGGGTGAACAAGATATGTCTGTGGTGGTGGATCGTCTAACTCTCGCCCCATGAGCTCTCGTACCACCGGCCTCAGTACCGGGCCCACTAGATGATCATACATATCTGACACCACCCCCCTCCTACCACTAGCCACTCTACTGGGAGCAATATCAGGCTCCTCGTCAGATATCTCTCGTCTAGGGGTTTGATTCTGAAAAAAAAAATTAACACATATGTAAACACATGTTATTATAAGTTATGGAAATAATTATATTTGAAATAAAATACTCATAATAGGGATGAGTGGAGGAACACCCATCTGTACCATGCAATGATTATTATCTGTCATCTTTTTCTGTCGCCTCTCTTCAATGGGTGTCATTTCTTGCAATGAAAACAAATATGGAAGTAATTAAAAATATATAACTATTGTGTAACCCAAAAAAATATAGAAAAACCATTCTGATAAAAAAACATAAAGTAAAAGAACATTTATGGTGGTTTGAAGGTATTTACTAGGATACACACTCTAAATGATGTAGGTGAAACATGTAGGTGAGAACACGACTATATGATTCTCTATATTTCCCACCACAACTTTGGGTTCAAAATCACCTCTGACAATTGAGCTATTGGCTTCATCATAAGTAATAAACGGATTTCTTCCAATTGCAGTAGGGATAGTTTCAACTTCATCATCACCATCATCAAAAACATGTCTGGGATTTACTTCAATAATTACACCGAATTTAGGATGACGATGATCTTTGCCATAAAAAACTAGTTTCACCATTGATGCCAATACATATGGTTCATCGGTGGAAAGAGTGCGGGTCATGTCAATAACTCGAAATCCACAATCATCAATAAATGTGCATTTCCTCATCATTGAATCAAACCATTGACATTTCATCATCATGACTCGACCATGCGAGTCATAATCCAAAATTATTATTTTCTCCACGACTCCAAAATAAGCATCATTTTCAAAATGAGGTCTAGTATCCGATGAGCTGGAATAACAGTCTGTTGTGGAAGTTAGAATAACACCATTATGCTGTGTTCTCATGTTTCTTTCTCGTTCAGTGAAAATAAATTTGTATGCATTGATCACAAGTGATTTACAAGCACGAACCATGGTATTAGGACCAAAATACAAAGCTCTTGTTTCCTCAGAAACAGAGTATGCAGGAAAACTCGATACCCGAAATATAAACAAATAGTAAAGTTAATTAAATTTTATTTTTATTTAGTTATTACAGAAATATTTTTAGCTTCAATTTCAACCAAGTAGAAAACCCTTTTCTATGAAAAGTATCTTACCTTCTCAAAGATAAAGAACGATGCTTTCCATATATCAATTCTTTATGTTCCCTGTAGATAAAAATAATAATAGTTTAACAAATATTTAAAATTAAAAGAGATAAGATATGAGATACATGTACAATTTATTTACTTGATATAATAATCGAACAAATCACAATTGAACAACATTGTGCGATGTTCCATCTCTCACTCTTCAAGGCTTAATGTCGTCAATTTATATAATCCCAGAATTCTTCCTATCTGAGGAAGTGATGGAAAATTGGGTTCAATTATTTCTTACTTTTCTTTTTCATTTCACATTGGTCTGTTTACTCTCGTAGTAAGATCATACAAATACATTGTGTAGAAATCCATACATTCTTGAGCCAAGTAACCATTCACAATAGAACCTTCGGGATAATTCTTGTTCCGAACAACTGATTTCAATGTGCACATGTTTCTTTCAGTTGGATACATCCAACGGAAAGCAACGGGTCCTCCAAAAAGTATTTTTGTTGGAATATGGACAGTCAGATGAAACATGCATGTAAAAAATGATGGAGGGAATATTTTCTCTAACTCGCACAAAATTAATGGTGTCTCTGCCAACAGTTTTTGAAAGACGGATTTGGATAGCCTCTTAGCACAATGATCTCTAAAAAAATATCACAACCGAATAACTGAGACTCTAACATTATTGGACAAGAGATGAAGGATTGCTATTGGAATCAACTCATGCAAAAGGACGTGATAATCATGATTCTTCAAGGATTTCAGCTTCAACTCTTTTCTGTTGACCCATTTTGATATATTTCTTGAATAGACATTAGGAACATTAATAGTCTCTAGCACTTCTAGAAATTGATTTTTTCAGTAGGTGTCATCACATAAGAAGCACATGGAACATGCCATTTATTTTCACTGATATAGACAGGATGCAATTCTGGTCTGGTCCCCCAATCTACCATGTCACGTCGAGATCGTAAATCATCTTTTGTCTTCCCCTTGACATTTATAAGAATCGAAAGAAACATTTCACATATATTCTTTTCAATGTGCATTACGTCTAAGAAATGACATAACAAGTTGGTTGACCAATACGACAACTCAAAGAATATACTTTTCTTCTTCCAATTGTAATAGGTATCAATGGAAACATTTTTCCTCTTTCTAGATTTCATTACAACCTTCCCAAATTAATAACTAAAATATTTCAATTCATTAAGAACATCAGTTCGAGACATACATTGAGGTGGAGTGTCATTGTCCATGGTATTGTAAAATCATCGAGGATTGTTTCTATATGGATGGTTCATTGGCATGAATCGTCGATGTCCCATAAAACTAAAACTACGACGATATTTCAGTCTTCTCGATCGAGTATTCTTCATACAAACAGGACATGACAATTTTCCTTTACTGCTCCATCCAAACATCATTACATAAGCAGGAAAATCATTGATCGTCCACATAAGCGCAACACGCATCTGAAATATGTCTTTCTAACATGCATCGTATGTGGGAACACCCACATCCCAAAGAAGTTTCAACTCTTTTATAAAAGGTTTCCTGTATACATCTATATCATTGTCGGGATCAGAAGGGCCAGATATCAGTATACTCAAGAAAGTGTAAGGATTTTTCATACACAACCAAGGGGCAAGGTTATATATGTGTATGAAAACCGGCCATGTGCTGTGCGAAGTAAGCATCCGCCCAAATGGATTAAAATCGTCACATGAATGACCCAGTCTCACATTACGCATGTCGGCTACAAATTCAGGATATCGAGCATCAAATCTCTGCCATGCAAATCCATCTGCAGGGTGAACCAACTATTCATTATTCTTTTTTCCCTCGGTGTCATGCCATCGCATTTTTACGGATATTGCATCACACATGAAAAGGATCTGTAATTTGGGTATCAATGGAAAGTGCCACATTACTTTTTGTGGCACACGAGATGGTGATCCATCATCTTTTGGCTTCCATAGGGAGGTTCCACATTTGATACAATCATTTCTTTCAGCATCTTCCTCCCAAAATAAGATGCAATCATTCGAGCAAGCATGATTTTTTTTGAGAATCCAAGTTCATCAACTAACATCCATGCCATATAGTGGTTTGACGGAATATCTGCATCATCTGGAAGTAAGTCCTTCAAGAAGGTAAGAATGTAATCAATTGCAGTATTTGAAATCCCATACATAGTTTTCCCATGAAACAATCGGATTAAAAATTCCAACTCTTTAATTTTACCACATTGTCGATATACTAGAGTCGTCACAGCATCATTCAATTTTTTGACCCTATCAACATCATCATTTTCATTGGACACATCATGTGTTCTTGTATCGAAATCCTGTTGGTTGGATATCCTTTCCTTCTCATGATGCTGAATAAATGGAAACCGATCATATATCAAACTCTCCAATTCAGTCTTATAATTTGGATCATCAACATTTTGAGATTCCATTTTCTCTCTATTGTGATACGACACATAATAGTTTGTTTGGAAACCATATTTGGTTATATGATATCTAACTACGTCACGACTAAACCAAGGTCTTCCAACCTAATTAAAACTTGGGCAGTGTATGTGACCACTATCTGAAGCCTTTTCAAATGAAAAATCTAGAAAGATGTTCAAATTATTTTTATAATCAGTTGAAATCTGACCAGTTTCGTACATCCAACTTCTGTCTATTGTGTAAAAAAACTGCAATAATTCATTTCAAAGCAATTCAATAATATGGAAGTATAATCCAAAAAATATTTAGGTAAATGACAATTGTTTACTTTATATAAAATCATAACTAACACAGTACTCTATATGAGAATCATATTAAGAAATACAAAAAAATACAGTGTATATAAGAAAATAAGATACATAATTTCTAATTCCTATATTTAAGGATTGCCCAGTAAGATATTGGAAGTGGATCAAGGAATACATAATCCTTAAGGATATTGTTGGGAGTACATGAGTTTTATACGTTAAATTATTCAGGGAGATCAAGATGAGGAGTATTATAACAAAAAGGGGAGTGGCGGGATTGTCTAAGGGGGGTGCAGGGTGTCTAGGGGGGTGCGAGGTGTCCAGGGGGGTGGGGCCGTCCGGGGGGTCGGAGGTGTCCAGGGGGTCGGGTTGTCCAGGTGGGCGGGCTGTCCGCGGGGGTGGTTAGGCTTTCCAATGGGGTAGGGGGAGTCCGAGGGGTGGGAGAGCTATCCAAGGAGGTGAGAGGGGTGTCCAGGGGGTGGGTGGGGCTGCCGGGGGGTACAGGGTGTCCAGGGGGTGGGCTGTCCAAGGAGGAGAGCGGGCTGTCCAGGGGGGGTACAGGGTGTCCAAGGGGGTGCGGGGTGTCCAGGGGGGTGGGTGGGCTATCCAAGGAGGTGAGCAGGGTGTCCAGGGGGTGGGTGGGGCTGTCCGGGGGTACAGGATGTCCAGGGGGTGGGCTGTCCAGGGAGGTGAGCGGGTAGTCCGGGGGGGGTGCTGTCCAAGGAGGTGAGCGGGCTGTCCGGGGGGGGGGGTATATGGTGTCCAAGGGGGGTGAGGGGTGTCTAGGGGGGTGGGAGGGCAGTCCAAGGAGGTGAGCGGGGTGTCCAGGGGGTGGGTGGGGTTGTCCGGGGGGTACAGGGTGTCTAGGGGGTGGGATGTCCAAGGAGGTGAGCGGGCTGTCCGGTGGTGGGCGGGTTGTCCAAGGAGGTGAGCGGGCTTTCCGGGGGCGGTAAATGGTGTTCAATGGGGGTGAGGGCTATCCAGGGGGGTGCGGGGTTCTAGGGGGTGGTGGGGCCATCCGGTGGGTTGGAGGTGTCCAGGGGGTCGGGGGTGTCTAGGGGGGTTGGGGTGTCCAGGTGGGCGGGCTGTCCGCGGGGGTGGTCAGGCTGTCCAATGGGGTAGGGGGAGTCCAGGGGGGTGGGAAGGCTGTCCAAGGAGGTGATCGGGGTGTCCAGGGGGTGGGTGGGGCTGCCCGGGGGGTACAGGGTGTCCAGGGGGTGGGCGGGCTGCCCATGGGGGTACGGGGTGTCTAGGGGGTGGGCAGGCAGCCCATGGGGGTGGTGAGGATGTCCAGGGGGGCTGTCCAGGGGGGTGGGTGGGGTGTCCACGGGGAGTGGTCGGGGTGTCCACGGGGGTGGCGGTGCTGTTCAGTGGGGTCGAGGGTGTCAAGGGGATGGGGGGCTTTCTAGGGGGTAGGGGGGCTATCCACGGGTGGTGGTTGGGCTGTCCACGGTTGATTCATTTGATGACATAGTATATGTATATTTATATGAAAAGAATACCCCCACAATAATCATGCAGCCCTGCCATTAGTCTAAACCCCTAGAACACATAAAAGAAGCTAGTATGGACATTTACTAAAATATTTAACACCGTAAGAATAAAAATACACTCTAAATATAGTTTTAGAGTATGTAATGGTGTGTGTTAAAAAAATGATATTAAATCATTTTAAATGAATATGGAACAAATGAGGGATTATAATAAACTAATAGTACCTCAAACAATCCAAAACCACTATAGCGCCATATATTTAACTTCATGAAACAAGACCTAGAAATATTACCTATGTCTTTACTGATGACCACCTAATTGGAAAACTATTTATGGTTCTTGAACACAAGGAACAAACTATGTTTGCTCTCTACCAACTCAATCACCCACTTGTAGATCATAATCTTGTTTCCCCTTATACTAAAATAGTCTCACTGGAAGATACTTCTAATGCTGGTCCTAAACCATTAATTCTCCACAAAACAATGATCAAAGAATCATTGGACACATCTTAATGACGATACAAGATCATCATATAAACACATCAAAATATAAACAAAAACATATTGGATGGGTCTAAAGCAAAAACATAATTAGATAAATGTCAATAAAAAATAAGGTAACAGTTAATAAGATACCTTAAACACATCAAAATTAAAACAAAAACATAAACACATCAAAATCAAAAACACAGAAACAAAAACATATAGGATGGGTCTAAATCAAAAACATATAGGTTAAATCAAAAGAAAAACAAAAACAAAAACACATCAAAATAAAATCTAAAAACTGAAATATTAGATAAATTTCAATAAAAATAAGGTGCCGGTTAATAAAATACCTAATTTAGGATGGGTCTTATGAGATTTGGAAGTAGATTAAAAACCATGGATGGGATGGAAGAAGAGGAACCTGAAGGAGCTCGAAGATCAAAACCGGTCCTGCAGAAGGAGCTCTAAAATCGCCTGCATGTTGCTCCCGTTTAGGGTTCTGTATCAGGAATAGGGGAGAGGAGGGGCCGCTGCCCATTTGGGGGAACGTTGTGCCAACAGTTCTTAAAAACCGTTGGTATGTACTTTCAGGGCACACCTATACCAACGGTTCATTAGAACCGTTGGTAAAAACCTCCCCCAACCACATTTTTACCAATGATTCAATGAGAATCGTTGGTAAAAATCCCCTAAACACATCAATACCAACTGTTTACAAGAACCGTTGGTAAAACCTTACCTAAACCATCCTTTACCAACGGTTCTATGAAACCGTTTGTATGTAAGTGTGGAGAAAACCCACATTCTAGTAGTATTACCTTAACCATAAATTTACCCCATATGTATTTTCTTTGATGATTTAGATTCATGGTAAAGTTATGTATTTTTATTTATGTTCAATGAAAACTGACAAGAAATTATCACAACATCCTTTACTACATTAATAATATAATTTGACTACTCAAAAAAAACATTCCATCACATTCTATGTTAAGCTAGTTTCTTTTGGATACATCCATTGATTGAAACTAGAAATCATTATGTGAGAAATAAATATCAAATTGTAAAACCACTAAATCATCAAGATCACTTTTATAATTTCAAAGTTATGAAACATTATTAAAGATATAAGAAAAATTATGTTTACCATTGGAGACACCCTAAACACATCCTTATAAATTTTCCTACGCGTCTCACTAAATATTCCAAACAATAGTTTTGAAAGGCTGAAGAAACCATTACTTTCATTCCAACTATAGTAAACTAGGTTTGAAATAAATTTATATTACATCATATATGATTAATATTCAACATATTATATAAATACATCATCATGGACCATAATACTATAATTTCATTGGAATCTTGGAATAAAATTGATAATCTTGGTGAATGTTATTCAATGATTCTAAAAAAGATCTTCCCCATTAGTACATCCACATGAAACTGTTATTCAATATTTTGGGAAATGAAGCATAAGAATGTTGTGATATCAGATCCTAATTAAGTGTAAGAAAAGTTGATACCATAGAATAACATGATACTAAGTGTATGAGAACAACATAATAACATTTAAATAGAATTCTCTAAATATCATAGATCATATACATAAATAATGGAATAATGATTAGTATCTCGTAAGACATGAATAATAAGGTAATCAAGAGAATAAGTCATGAAATCATAATATATGAATAAAAAATTGTATTAATTGTTTACAAAAATTCATATAAAATTATTCCATTTATATTTATGGAATTTATTTTATGGACAAATAATTCTTATGGGATCACATCCTATACCATCTTGGTTATTATGGTTTACTCCCATGATCATCTTAGTAATAATTGTTCAATCCCAAGACTGTCTTTGTAGAAAAAGTCTTTTACTAAATTATGTTCTCTCCATTTTATATCCGTTTATATCTCCTTAGACATAAATCATTACACAATACATTATAGGGGGATATAGGTCCCACCTATATAAAATTAAAATCGTACATATGTATTCCACTAAATAATCAACATTCAACATATCAAATCCTATATAATAAGATGGGTATCATAAATGAGAAATCATATCACAACCTATGGAAAATAGATATGTTTCGAAAAAATTTAATAAAATAATAACCCATAAAAATAAGCAGTTTTAAAAATCTTAAAACCCATAAATGAGAAAAAAAGTATAATAAAAATTAATCAATAAAAACATAAACCAATCAGAAATAAAATTTGAATTGCACATTTAGATCATTCCTCAGAAAGGAATGAGTAAAAGTAGTGAATTACAAATTATATGTAAAATAATTTTGAAATAAAATTTAAAAAAAATACTCGGGTAAAATATCAATTCTTATTTGAAAAAGTATTTTTAAAAAATAACAAAATTGAAGAAAACAATTATATGGAAAAAACCATGGAAATATTTAAGTGGTGATATAAATGTAATTTCATTAATACAATATAAATGAAATAATAAAAAAATTTGAAGAGTCATTTTCATTAAACCTTAATCATCAAAACTATTTAATAAAATTTCATTGAAATCATATAATTTAATCTTCAATACAATTCTAAAAACCATTTCTTTGAAAGTTTATAAAGTAATATTGAAAACATTTTAAAACCATTTATCTAGGAAAACATATAAAATAATAGTGAAATGTTTTTAAAAAAAATTCCATTTCAATAAATTTAAAACTTATAATATAATATTTGAGATAAATGAAATCATTTTCATTGAAAAAT
This sequence comes from Viscum album, assembly GCA_963277665.1. Classification (NCBI taxonomy): domain Eukaryota; kingdom Viridiplantae; phylum Streptophyta; class Magnoliopsida; order Santalales; family Viscaceae; genus Viscum; species Viscum album. The sequence goes on along the minus strand of OY728165.1, from coordinate 1,575,053,515 downwards.
CCTATTACAAACATATAAAACATTCCATGACAATCATTTAAATCAATTTTATAACCAAAATATTATTAAAACCCATCTTCTATGAATGTCAATTTAAATTAAACAATTGTCTATATTATATTGAAAAATATATTTTATAAAAAAACTAAATATACAATGGAAACATCAATTTATTGTTGTTCATGATGGTGTGTATGTTCGTACATGGAAAACATTCCATTTTCCCCTTAATAGTTTAGAAAAGATTTTTGATCATAAAACAAAAGTATATTACTTTTAAACATAATTTTTAAAGAGTAAATTCTTGGGAAAATTTCTATTGAACACCATAGGATTCTAGTGGGACATTTTTTTATCATTTTCAAAAAACACTATTTTGAAATACACATATTTTGACCGAAATGAGAAATAAGTTAAGATCATAATGAAAATAATTATCTAAATTATGTTATGTAAAAAATAGTGAAAATATTGTTTAATTAAAAGGATATAATATGAATAAAAACCTGTAACAAATTTCATTAGAATTTTTAAGAGATTGATCATAATATTTCATTAATGGAATCATACTCATAAATAATCTTGAAAAATTTAATGATTGTTTAAATAGATTGTAACGAATTTTGTTACAATGAATTATTTTAAAATGGATGGAATAAAATTATATGAAGTTTAAAAAATCTTGAAAATATGGAGATTCATGATATATCATTTCAAATGTAGTATATAAACAAAAAAATTATTTCAGGAAATTGTATGTGTCTTCTAAAAAGACTAATTAAAGAAGAATTACATTATCAATTTGGTTACATTTGAAACAAAAATCACTTTAAATAATGATAATATAATGGATATGTAATTATAAAAACATTAATTGTAATAATCATAGAACACATCCATGAAAATTATATACACCACACAAAATAAATGAGTGGTTAATAAGGCATGTATCTCTTGGATATAAGAAGTTAGTTGAGAAATCCATTCCCTTAATTTTTTACATTCTTCAATGCATATCAAAACCCATATATAATAAATATAATATTATTATAAATATAAAAAATCATAATTTTATTATAACATATACCATGTTGAATTTTATTGTAATATTATATTACCCCTTTTTATCAATTCCATGTAAAAAATTGGTTTCGAGTAATATCCATGTAATCTTTCTTGTATGTTCTATCTTTTTATTATTGAAAGACTTACTTGGAAAATTATTTATTTATTTAATTAATGTAAAATTTTTATATTTATCAAATATATTCATTTTATAAATATTTATAATAATCTACAAAAGATAGATTTTTGTAATGGAATACATCATTCATAGAGATAGTAGGCTATACGTATACATACTAGTTATTGACATTTTATTGTCATATTAATGGTAGGATAGTATATGAAATATATATAAATATATATAACATAATTCATGTATATATTTTCATATATATCATATTATTTCAATAAACCTATTTTTAATACATTCAATGTAATGTGCAAAAGAATCACATCGTTTAGATGAGGTTGTTGTCCACACATCCACAAAAGAAGATATTGTAATTACACAACATAGAATATAAAAAGGATTGTTTAATATAATTATTCAATAAGAATAAAAAATAAAAAATATCATAAATATCATATAAAAATATATTTTCATCATAATTCCCATCCATGAGATGTGCTAAAGAAAAATAACAACATTTATTCATAATGCAGTAGTTCGTTGTATACAATAATAATAAGTTTGTTGCCCATTTTATGGACGGGTGGGTATGTTTAGGTAATTATATAATGATAAAAAAATATGTGTGTATTTATTATAATGATTTTATTATTTAATAATGGAATAATAATATTTTACGGGGTGGATAATGAAAATAAAATGAGAAAGCTTGAGAAATGATGTTACATTTTATTTGGTTAACTCCAATATTCCTAACAAAAACGGCTTCTGTTGAAATATTTCATCCCCAACGGATGATTCTATGATTATTCTATAGATTTTTTGAATATTTTTGTGAGTATTTTACATATAAATATTACTTGATAGTTTTGAATAAGAGGGGGGTGTGGGTTACATTTTATATTGGAATAAGAGTGGCATTCTTGTAATGTTTTTAAAATAGAAATCCAACGACATTTTTACCATTAAAAGTTTCATAAATAATGGTAAAAACCTTAAAAACGAAATATATAGAAAAAATATGGATAGAAATTGGATATTTTGTTTTTTTCAATTTAATTTTGGGCTATATTATTACAACTTAGTTCTTTGATACATTAAGTTATCTCTTAATCGAAGACACAAATTTTAATCCATTTAACAGAACTTTTAGACCAATTTTAATTACATTTATAGAAATTATATATTATGTGAATTATAAATATGGAATCCATTTCTCCAAATAAAATTCACATGAGTAGAAGATATTAAATTAAAATTAATCCCATATTCAAGATGAGAAATAATCTTTTTAAAGTAAAAAATTTTCAAATTCATTGATATGTTTTTTATCCAATTTCAATTTAAAATTGATTCCAATTAAATAAATTGGATATATTAATTTGAAATTGATATAATTAAAATTTTCTATCAAAATAAAATAAAATTTAACTTATATCGATTGATAACTAAATGATTTATGTTATATGTGTTTTTAAAAATTATTCAAAAAATTTAGTTAATCATAATATTGACATTCCTTCCAAATTCAATGTGGTGGATATAAAGTTATTTTAATATTAATATGGAACGTATCTTGTAGTTTGGTTAAAATAATCCATTTATGTAGCACAAGGAATCATAGGGAAGCGTTATTGAGTGTAATACAAGAAAAAATTAGTTTTTCTTGTACTGAAAGCTATTATATATTCTTTGTGTAATGTATTCTCTACTTTTTGTATAGTTTATTGAATGAAAGATACAGTGATTTCGTATAAAAAAACCTATATTCAGTGTTTCATAAATGAAATAGTTTTAAAAAATAAATTATTTTGAAGAAAATAATTCACAAAATATTGGAGTGTTACACTCCCCCCCCATTAGATTTTGGGTCATCCTACATGTAATGGCATGAACCTCCTCGGTCCATTACCTTATGAATATATATTCTTTGAGTATTTTAAGGAGGTCAATGTGACTTATTCCTAACACTTTAAAATATTTAATGTTCTTTTAATATTGTTTCTAGATCTCTATATAGTATTATTAGTGAGACATATGTCAAGAGCACCATTAGGGAGACAGATGTGGATAGTACTATCAATGAGACAAATGTGAATTGTGTTAGTGGTGAGAGAAATATGATTTGTGTCATCAGTGATTTATGTCAGTGAGTCTCTTTTTGGTTCTTCATTTGTTTGTAGGTCATATGTCGGTAGATCAACTGTAAGTAGGTCATCTATCCATAGGCCATCTATTGATAGGTCGTCCACCACTTGGTCATCCGTTTTTATGTTATTTGTTGATATGTAGTTAGTTGGTAGGTCTTATGTCGATAGGTATTCTATAGGATGGTTCTTTTTTGATTGGTCCTCTATTGGTAGGCCCTATATAGGATGGTCCTCTACCGGTATCTGATATGTTGGTAGGTTATCTATTGCTAGGAAATTTGTTGGTAGTTCATTTGTCAGTTGGTTATAAAGTTTTTCTAGATCAGTTGACAAACTGTGTTTCCAACATCTTACACATTCACCCATTTGACATTTTCATTGAAATAAAACGCATTAAAATTCATTTTTAAGGGATTTAAGGTTGATTAAAATCCCATAAATCACATTTTAATGTTCCTTTGAGTCTAGGTGAGTATTTTCGATCAAACTCCATAATCCTTATGGGATTCTCCTTGAATGAAAAATCTAAATCATATCAACACCGCTTATCTGTTTATATTTATAGAAGGCCAAGACACATTCACCCTTATTATTTATTCTTTTTTTTGTCACACATTACTCCTACAATAATTAATTCTGAAGGAGTTGTGTGACTATGTTTTGGACTATGGGTCATGTTTTCTTTATAGTTCTTCATAATCTATATGTACCACCTTTCTTGGAGAAACTATGAAGTGTCGATCTGTCTTTGATATAAGGTATGTTATACATATTCTCCTCTGGTTTCCTTTATCTATTTCATCTTGTTCTCCCTTCCATGTTATATAATTTCCTCTCTATGTTTTTAATGGATTTTTCATGGGAGTCAGAAGATGTTTTTTTGGTGCGGAATCCATTGGTGAATGAAATCATTGAATGAAAGTTGATCATGATCTATTGTGTTTCTCCATTACCTTGCAAAGTGATTTGGGAACCTTTATGATATGGTATTTTAGGATTCTCTATTCTCTTATGTGCAGTCTTAGATTTATCATGTTTTGGAAACTGGATCACAATGAGATTATGATAATATATACTTGAACAATATTAATGAATTTGTATCAATTTATTGGTGATGTTATTGCATGATGATTTTCCATATTGTGTGATACATATACATAATTTTGTTTAGAATTTTTTTCATAATGGAAATTGGTAAATAACGTAAAGACAATATAAAATTTAAATTAATTGGATAAATTTGATGAGTTAGGATTACTAAGACTATTTATTGTTTTCGTACTTTGTTACAAATTAAATGGATGTAGTTATGCATGATTAAATTTAATTGGTTAATTCAATATTGAATATTGGACCAATTGTGTCATAAAGATTATTCCATGAATAGTTCTTTGTTACCCTCTAGCTTTTAGAGTCAGATAACCATAATCATTATATTTGTGAGTTCTCGTTGTGTTTTAATGATGAATGCCTTGTTTAGGGCCACGATCCCAGTCTCTATGTTGTTTGTTTCTTGGTTCATGTGTTGTGGAGTGAGCATATGATGGACAAACATGGATGGTTGTTGTGGTATGTGGGGAAATGTAGGCCCATTGGTTGTGTTAGTAGTTAACATATATAGTGGAAAGATGTAGAATTTTATGAATGTTAGTGTCAAGTAAGACACTAGGGAACATTTAACAAGTGGAAACTAGTCTTACACGTTGATATGAATGTCTTTTTTTCTGGAATATGATGTTTCTTTATGTTCATTAATTTTCCACTAATTTAAGAAGTTGGTATTGTTTTCCTGTATTCCAAAAAAAGTGAAGACTCATAAGGTATGAAATATTCATTCTATATTTATCGTATCGAGGATGGTTAGGCCTACGCTCTAGCTATGGGTTACAAAGATTCGATGTGTAGTTCATCAACTCATAGTGTTGCACCCCATATGTTTTTAACCATAGTGTGATTTTCTAGAATACCTTTATTTTTAGGAAATGTAATAATTCTGTTAATAAATGATTGAATAAATGATTTTAGCCCATGGGTATGGTTCTTGCAGTGGTGAAATGACGAGGTTACAATTTTAAGGACATGTGGACATTTTTTGGTTATGCTAAATGGCATGGAACATTATAGTGATTCAAATAGAATTTAATTTGGAAATAATAATGGTTAAATAATTAATTTACATAACCTCTATATTATAAAAAGGGAAAATGTAGTCTATTTTATCTCTTTATATGGATGTGTTCTTATAGGATACCTAGTCATAGCGGTGGTAGCCAGGAGTCTGAGATATGTTATCTATAGTTGGGTCTATGACAAGGTTTTTCACATAGTGTGTTTGTGAGAAATAATATATTATGCAATCTTGTTTTTCAATATGTTACACCACCCTATCATTTAGGATGACTAACACCCCAGGGATTTTGAGCCCTAGGGGTGTTTTCCCCAAGATTACGGTGGGAGGATGGATGAACAACTTCCCCCTTTGGCCTTGCTCTCTTCTCTTGGATGTTACATGGGTTGGTATACATGGCTCTTAGGTTTACCCATATATGTGATCAAATGGATATAATTGATTTTTGTAATTTGAAAATACATTTTTTGGTTATTGTTTTATATATACTATTATAGCTGTATCATGTATAGTTTGTGATGGCTTGAGGATCCTTACTCAATTTTTGAAATGAAATATCTTGAGGAATCATTCCTAATTTTTGGTTCATGTTATATGATTTTTGGTGGATTATGAAAACTAACGTCTAAATTTGATTACATGGATGTGGTTGTTGGGTTGCATGAGGTGCATGTTGTGGTTCATTTCTAAGGTGTCTATGGGAAATACTTTTTCAAGGGACCTTCTTAAGACCTATAGAGTCGGGGAAATGTGGTAAAATATTGGGCATGATGTAGTAGGGTACCCTTTAAATTATTTATTATATTATATAATCTTGTATGCCAAACATTGCAAGTGAATACATCGTGAGGTTGAGAATGTATTATACCATTTTATAGGATGAGTTAGATTCAATTGTGGTTCATTGTGCTTTAGAATTATTTAATTAGCATTGCATGAGATGCTCCGGGTGAGATCCTACAAAGTATATTGTTATACTCACCCTACGTATATATAATTTGTTTTTAGGTTACTTGGAGTAGGTTGGAGATTATAATGGTTTATACTATATTGTTGTTGTATGAGATGTTTGGGCTTCATGGACTCCAAAAATTTATGTTCTTTTTGTACATTCATTTTTCCATTTCAGTTTTAGTAGTCCATTCATGACATTACATTTGTGTACTATTTATTTATTTTATAATATATTTTGAGCAGGATTTGGTTTTTTTAACATATCTCTCTCTTCTATATGATTCCCATATAGGGTAGTACCTCCCATATTTGTGATTTCTATACCCTCGGTACTAGTTTCTAACTCAGAGCCTACTAGAGGCAGGACATCGTTTTTATTTTTCCCATTATCAAATTTTCGGCCTAGTAGTGGTACACTTTGTAGGGAGAGGGTCTTGGTTGATTGGTATCATGAGAGGCTAAGGGATATGACGGATTTTGGAGTTACTAACAGGTGAGGTTGGATGGGTTGGAAGGGAAATAATGTATAATAAGTATAGTAATCACTGTAAACAAGGGATACAAGATGATACACAATTATTTATGGCCACCTATGATCTGATTCCTGGAACATTATAATTTTAGTTTCTAATAAACAATGTGATACATGTTACAGGGGAGAGACGTAGGAAATGATGATGAATCATTTTTATTTTCACCTGTGTTTGAATGGGTTGAAACTTGGATAAATTGACCTAAAATTAATAAAATAAATCAATTAATTAACGATTAGTCTTCATTACTCTAGGTTTAGGATCTCTTATTTTTTTTTATTTTTCAAGTATGGATCTAGTTTGACATCCTCATTTGGTTCATGCATAATAATTTTAGTAGGTTGTGCCAGTAAATCCTTATAGAGTAGAGGTTGATGACAACAACACTTTGAGGAGGAAACTCTAATTTATTTAGCACCATAGTCTACCAAATTATGAAGGATTTGATTTATATGAATCCAAGGAAGACGAGTTGGAGGAGGTTGATATATTTTTCAGTAAAATTTGATCTTGAAGGAGTGATGGGTTTCTTTTATTGTAACGATGATACGTGGGGATGTGAGGTAGTGGTAGTTTTGGTCCTCTAGGATCAGGAGTAGTCAATAGTCTCATGTGAGGAGTTACGAGACTAGTTTATAGTCATGTTTCTTTATTCGACTACAAAGGCTTTCATTTTTCTAGTGTTTCATACCTTTCCATAGGGGTGATCCAATTTTTGAGAGTTTGGAATAGATTTTAGGAATGTTCTATAATATGATTCAAACCTATTTCTAGATAAAGAGGCTAGGTAGTGGTATTTCTATGAGTCTTTGCATCTAGATATCCTACACTATTCCATCACATTTATGTCGAGGAAATATATTTAGGTGATGGTAAGGTATGTGGTCATCGATTGGATGTTATCAAAAACTAGACCATCATGATAGGGGAGTCATCAAGATTCCTCACAATGAAGAGCTGAGTTCTGGGGTTCCATGTTTTTATGGTATACATGATTCTGTTTGGCCTGGGGTTGGTCACAAACCTCGTTATCTCATTTCTCTTGGGGGAGATGCTCTCTTACCTAAGCCATGATATGAGGTTCTTTTATTCTTATGGATTTCGATGTCATCCGTTGTGAATGTATTAGGCAATTCAGAGCAGCTAGCATGCACTAGGTGTCCTTCTTCACATTCCTCTATTAAGGAACTTTCAGTCATGGCATCAGTAGTATGATTCACTTGATTTGGATCAACAGATGGAATATGAGGTGGGGAGAGGATAGAATTGTGATGCATCCCATCCTAAAATAACTAATCCCAACCATGGTGGTGGTCATAAGTATGGTTAGAAATTACATGGAGTAGGTCATCGTCATCTTCATTATTTCGTTTTTCCAATGTGAGGAAAGCCAGCCGTCATTTTAGGTGCACTTTTCATGTTTCTAACATGGTTTAATACCATGTTTGATTCAAGGGAAACACAATCTTTCATATAAACTACCATTTTCCATGAATTTATACTTGAGGTAAGGTTTTTTATAGTTCCCTTGGCATTGGATTTACATGTTGGAGGTCCACCAGACTTGTGTGAATAATGTAGAGTCTATGATCTAGGGCTAAGAAGCACCGCTCATGAGGATATTTCTTGTGATTATGAATACAAACATACGACATAATCATTATCATGTATATTTTGTATTTTGTGCATGCTATCATGAATCTATTGAGGTGGAAGGTAGGTTTTTTATGCTGATAGATAGACAATGGTATTTTTTTGCACATGAGGCCACCAGATGGGTCAGAGGGGTGTTATGTCCTAGTCATCCTTGAAGGTTGATCTAATGCTTAGTTTATTGGAGGATCAACATTTGGAATTTCACAAGGTAGTATAAGAGTATCTTGATATCATTATAGAAGTTTTTTTTGTTACCCCCTTAATGATAGATTTAGTTTTGGGTCAAGCTATAGCCAGGAGGGTCTCCTATCTTGATGTCTCTATATAGGATGACACCTTCTAAGTTAGAAGAGCTACATATACAGGACGATATTCTGTTACAGTTCATTTTTTATCTTAGTGTGTCACAATGGGGGAAACCATTTTTTTCATGAATATGGTTGCCTATAGTTTGTGGATTTGTATCAATTATTGTTACATAAACCATGTACCATTGATGAACAATTATCCTATTCCACATAATGATGATTTGCTCGATAAAATAAAGGGTGAATGTTTGTTATCGAATAACGATTTGTAGTCAGGACAAATTAGATGCATGTGGAGGATGATGATATTCTGAAGATGACTTCTATTTTCATCATGGGTATTATGCGATTAGTGTGATGTTGTTCACTAGGAAGAATACTCCAACAATGTTCATGTGTTTGATAAGGATGTTTTTCATGAGTTCTTAGGTATGTTCATGGTGGTATTTATCATCAAAATCCTAGTGTGCTCCGTGTTTGAGGAAGAGCATACAGATCATATAAATGATGTGATGGGATTTCTTCGTCAACATCATCTATTAGGTAATTTTTCAATGTGTGAATTTTGGGATTGAGAAGTCCATTTCATGGGGCATGTTATATCCTATTAAGGAGTAGTTGGGGATCAGTAAAATCTAGAAGCAGTTGTGTCATGGGAATCCCACAACACCGTACCATAGGTTCGATGTTTCCTTGATCATATAGGATATTATAGGATGTACGTTCCTCATTTATCTCTGGTAGTGGCTCCTCAGACTACAATAACCAAAAATACTCTAGCATTCATAGGGACTAAATAGTTTTAGTTACCTTTCAGTTATCTAAAGGATATGATTTTTATTTATGTAGTTATTTTTATTCCATTATAAGGAGTTACATTTGTGGGTTTCTATGATGCTTCTAATAAGTTTATAGGATGCGTTTTGATGCATTATGGATCATTTGTTTCTTATGGGTCTTGACAGTTACATCCCCCTGATGGAAACAGTTCCACCCACGATCCTGATATGGGAGTAGTGGTGTTTTCCCTGATGTTTTAGATACACTACCTCATTGAAAATCATTTTATCGTCATCACATATCATAAAATCCTATGGTATGGCTTCACCTATTGTGAAATGAACATGAAATAGCATTGGTGGTTGGATTTATTACTGGATTATCATGTCTAAATCTTGTATACACTTTTAAGGGTAATGTTGTAGATGATTTTCAAAGCCAACAAGTCACGTAGTGAGGAAGTTGATGAATTATGAGATTCTCAAAATGTAAGGGAAGAACATTAAGAATTGAAATATAGAGATGGGATATTTTAGGGGAAGAGGATTTATTATTCAAATTATGGAGAATTCATCTCTAGTTTAACTGGTAGATGAATCCATGTTGGGGGTCTAGAAGTAGTGGTTTGGTGAGACTGAGTTATTTGTTGTGAGGCCCCTCAGGGTTGGTCTATGATTGAACCACATTAGGTTATGTTTCATGGAATTAATATTGTTAATATGGTGTAGTGTGAATGGTTCTTATATAGTTCCATAGATCAGATTTATAGGCACATTCTGGTAGAAAATTATGTACCGAGCTTCGAGGAGTAAGTTCTGATTGCCTGGGATGGAGCATACATTAGTAGTGTTTTTATCTCGATTATTATTCATTCATAAGGTGAAGGAGGAGAATGAGGTTCCCAGTGGTATTCTCTACCCAATATATGTCCTTTATTGGATGTGTTATGATATCTTGATGGAATTTCTTAATAGGTTTACTCAAGATCATGGTGGCTATTAATCTATTTGGGTAGTTTTTGGATCGTTTAACTCAATCATCCCACTTCATAGAAATTAGGGAGTTGAGTTCTGTTGACGTTATGTCATGTATATATATGGAGGTGGTGATGAGACTCCACAAAGTACCTAAGAGGATCATTTCTAATCAAGATCATCTTTTTCCCCCATGGTGTAGAGAGGTCTCAAACATGATTTTGGTTCTCAGTTATGCCTCAACATTTCTATTCATCCAGAGATGGATGGTCAGACATAGTGGAGGATTCATACTCTTGAATACTTGTTTCTCTCTTTCATACAATATTTTGGAGTTCTCTAGATGATATTCCTTCCCTTGGTATTGTTCTCTTACAACAATTATATCCACTCCACCATCAATATGGAACTATTTGAATCCTTTTAGGTCTGACCATTACATTATCTATTTTTTAGGAATGTGTTCAGAGAGTCATCAATTGTTGGTCTTAAAGTAGTATAGAATATTATATTGATTATTCACATGATTCGTGAGAGGATGAAGGCATCCCATGATAATCAAAGATCATATGTCCATCATAGGATGAGTTCTTTTGAGTTCTATGTTTAGCATCATGTGTTTCAGAAGTTTAGTCATTGTCATGGGCAGCGATGGTTTGGTCATGGGAGTATGCTTTCTCCCTGGTTTGTTGGGCCTATCAAGGTGTTGGATCATGTTGGATCCATGTCCTATTGGGAAGTAGTTTCTCCATAGATGGCTAGGATACAATATGTTTTTCACATGTCAATGATCAATCATTATATTCATGAAAACAATAATTTCCTAGAATGGGGTTAGATCAATGTTGTGGATAATTCGACTTACAGGGAGTGATCTATAGATATCCAAAACCTCAAGGTGAAGGTGTTGGATGGGCATGATATCCCTTTGTTTTCTGTCTTGTGGTAGCACAGTGGCATGGAGGAGAGTACCAGGGAATGAGAGTCAACGATACATTCCCATTACCCAGAGTTGTTTGATGTTTATATCTTTTCATATATTGAAGTTAATTTTGTTGTTGTAGACCTTTCCTATTTATGATTTGTATTTATCATCTTTATTATTCATATATTTCTCATTATTCAGAGGTATCTTCCCTGAGATAGTGTTTTTTAGATGGATTTGGTTGTCTCATAATAGTATGCTCCTTCCTCTAGTGAGGTTGTTGAGATCCATTGGTAGCAATAGCCTTGATCGGTATCTTGATGGGTGATTTTTCGGACACCATTTTATGTTTCCTCTTTATGTAGGTTATGAATTCTTGAGGGTGATACTATTTTGATAGGTATATGATTTAATTCATTAGACCTCTTTGGTATATACCATTGAGAAATATATTGTGTTTGGGGTGTTATGTGAAGTCAAGGTGATGTATTCCTATCACTTTGAACATTTTCCAATTATTTGAACAATATTTCCTGTTCTATGAATAGTACCATAGGTGAGACATATGTGAACATTGCAATTACTGAGATATATGTGAACAGTTACATCAGTAATAATGATGTGAATAGTGTCACTGGGGAGAAAAATGTGAAAATTTTCATCAGAGAGGTAAATTTCTATTGGGAAATCAGTGAGATAGATGTGAATAGTGCCATCGGTAAGAATAATATGATCATTATCATCATTGAGACATATGTGAATAGTGTCATTGGAGTGGAAGATTGTAAAAATATTATTAGTGAGGAAATTATGAATAGTGTTATTGGTGAGTCACATTTGTGACTCGCGTTGTTGAGTCCCCTATCTGTAGCTCATTACGCAGATGGTCGTCTGTCGATAGGTCATTTTTTGGTGTGTCCATAGTTGTTAGGAAGTCTTTTGGTTTCTAATTCTGAATTTGGTCCTATGTCATTAGGTAATTTTTCGGTAGGTCCCCTGTTGGTAGGTCATCTGTCGGTAGGTTTTGCAGTGTTTCTTAACCAGTTAGTGAAATTTGTTTTAATTATCCTACACATTCACCAATTTGGTGTACTCATTGATGTAAAATGGATTCAATGTCTTGTTTTATGGAATTTAATTACACCAATATTAATTTTACATAGTGCCTTGGTGACTTTACTTGGTCAAACTACATAGTCTGGATGAGATGTGCCTTTGATGGAAGATCTAAACCGTATCTAAACTGCTACTTCGTTTATATTTTTAAAAGTTCGAGATACAGCCCATCATGTTATTCCTTATTATTTTTCTTCATATGGGATTCCCCATACCATTCTTTCCCTTGGATTTTTTTAGTTGGTATATAGACCTCAGATCATGTTTTCCCTAGATTTATTCATACATAATGAATGTATGAACCCAGACTATTTATCATGTATAGGTTTTCTTTTATGGTGCTTTTGAGGATAAGAGAAGAATCCGTAAATTTAAGGAGTACACGCCATGTGCTTTGCAGTACGGGCCATGTATATGGTTACCGCAGGTGACCATGTACTAGCCATGTAATGGCCGAGTACATGGCCATGTGGGGTGTCATGGAAACTACCTAAAGTGTGGGTCAGTTAAGGCCTGTACACGTCATGTACCTTTAATGAACATGCTTTTTACTTTTATTTTTCATTGTTATATCACATTGTGTGCGATCTAAATATGAATGTAGATGCTTAATTACATGTAAGGGATTGTAAGTTTAAAAAATATTGTTTTTAACCTTAAGTAAAACAATGTTTAACAACGTTAGACAATGTAAATTCACAAGACCTATTATTTCTACGAACATGATAGGTTCCAGAAATATGGTTTTGAAAATTAAACATAACCAAGGTTTATAAGGAAAAGATACTACCATAAATCGTATAGAATCTTACATGTCAGAGTACATCGGAATAAGAAAGTATATGATGGTTATAGTTCCATCCATTATCAAAATACAATAGAAAATTAACTTTGAAACAATACAAGTAACAAATAAGAAATCTTTTAACCAAATGAGTTGGGTATTGAACAAACTTGGATAAATGTCCCATGAATTATACTTTCATGAATTTCATTCTTACCCACCCCAAGGTAAGCCCTTGATAGGAATATTGGAATCTTTCTTGCTATATTTGAAAGCCCATGAACATTAAGGTTGTTGGAACCTCTATCTTGATATCCATGGATGTCCCCGAATGTTAATGTAGTCGGCACCTATGTATTCTTATTCCTGGAAGTCCTTGATTGTACATAGAAACAATCAGAGTCACACGAAGCAATATGAACAAGATCTTTAGTGTGCACAAGGCATGAAAGTCTCTCTCCCTAGAATAGACTTCAACAATATTTAATCTATAGTGTGATTGAGTCTATTCATATTGAGATCATTCAAATAAAATTATTTATATAGGAACATCTCCAAAAGTCGGCTCTCTCCTCCAACGGTCAAGTTTTTCCAAGAATCTCAGAGTCACCAATACATGTGTCACTCAAACATTGGTTAGTTATAAATAGATTTCAAAACATCATTTAAAAATTATAACTGGCATAAGAAAAATAAGGTTTCTTAACAAAATCCAATTTTTCAGAGTCTAAGGAAAATAAAATGTTCAAATTCTATGTAAATAAACACTAGGATACAATAAATCATAAATACTTAGATTCTATTTTTCAAGGAATTAAGATTCATAATTCTATAGATTTTATTATCCGAAATTTGATTAATTCGGAATCTAATTTCATATGAATTTGGAGTCTGAATTCTGAGGAATTCGGAGTCTGAATTCTGAGGAATTTGGAGGCTGAATTCTGAGGATTTCTGAGTTTGAATTTTGAGAAATTTGGATTCTGAATTCTGTGTAATTTATATTCAGAATTATAAGGAATTGGGATTTTGAATTTTAAGTAATTCAGTGTCCGAATTCTACTGAATTAAGAGTCTGATTTTTGAGGAATACATTATCTAAATTCTGAGAAATTATACGTTTGATGACTAAATAATTCAGAGTATAATTTATAAGGAATTCAATGTCTTAATTCTAAGGAATTCAGAGTCTGAATTCTAAAGAATTCCGAATCTGAATTTCAGAGAATTATAAATCTAAAAAAATAATACTCTGTATCTACGAATTTATTCGATTTTGAGGTTTTATACATGATACTAATTTATATATTTTAAAAATAAAATGATTTAGGATAAGAGAAAATGTAAAATGAGCTACGAAAACCAAGGTATGGATAATATTTCCTTGGGGAATGAAAATTATCCATTATAAGAAAAATCTTTGGGGAAATAAAATTTTCCTTAAGAAAGAGTGTTTCTGATTTTCAAAACATAAAAGAATAGAAAAATCATAAGTAAATATTATACACTCAAAAATCTCCCCAGTTTTGGAAAGCACAAACATTCTCACGAAAAAGAATAATATGACTTAAAATTTTAATTGGCATGAAAATAAAAACTTCTATCCTATTTTCTTATGGATCAAAGTGAGTACGACTAACCCCTCCTTAGGTTTTGAAATCCCTAAAGATCGTTTCCTTGATTTGTTAAATGAGATTTTAAATTTTCTTTGCATTAGAAAATCATCTTTGATAAGAACTTATCCTTAGATGAACTCCCCCTTACATAAGAAAATCTATTATTTCTTAGTATTCATTTTTTCATTCCTTTCTCCCCCATTGTCATTTTCAAAAATTAATAGAGGGAATGGAAGAAAAATGGTACCTCAAATATTAGTACTAAAAAATGAAATATATATAGAACAACCCAAATTTCATTATGATTGAAAGAATTTGTATAGGGATAAAATAAAACAAAAGATCAAAATTGAAAAAATTATCCAACTTTCTCCATCAACATTAACTACTTTATAACAGTTTTCATCTTCTAGAGCTCTTTGTGATGTTCTTCCATGTGCTTGAGCTACTGATCATGATATTCACTTTTCTTCTCCAAGGAGATAATCTTTTCTTCCTGAGCCTTAAAATGTTCTTCCTGATCCTTCATGACTTCTTCTTTCTTAACATGCCATTCTTCAAATTCAATTATGAGATCCCTTTCTCTCTTGCAATTTATAGCCACATAATTATGTTTTCCATTTAAGTCCTTGACATCTTGATTCAGAGTTGTCTGTTCAAGAGTCAGCTTTTCCTCAAGGCGTATAGTAAATCATTAAGCTTTTCATCTTCGATGTCAAAGGAATCTATTACGTAATCTTCAAATTCATCAAAAGCTCGTTGTTCTTCGACTGTCTTCTTAGACCAGCTTGTAATCTTATATCATGAACTTTTATGAACCTCATAATCATTGAGAAATGATTTGAAATCTTCCTCATGTCCAACAAATTTATCCATATTCTTTGAAACTGAATATGATTTCTGATTGAATGAATGCTAAAGCAACTGGAATCATAAATCTATACCTTGAAATAATGTAATAGTATTGACCATATTTTTCAAAGATTTTTCCACAAAATCATGTCCAAGAGAGGGTGATTATGAATTAAAATGTTTGGTTGGTGAGGGTTCTTTTCTAACTCTTCATCTTTAATCTTTGACGAACATTAAACAATTTTCTTTTTCCATACAGATTTTCTAGTTATATGGACTAGCACCTTCTTTCCGTTATCAACTCTCAAAATGATATCTTTTGGTTTAGGTGATTCATTCTCACTATTAGATAAGGTTAAAATTTTATCTTCCTCAACAATTTCATTCTCAGCATCTTCTATAAGATCTCATGGCTTAATAAAATCATGATTGATTCTTTCATCATCTGTTATATTATTGACTTTTTCTTGACACTTCTCTTCATTCCCTGGAGTAGCATGTTTTGAGAATTTGTCTTGAGAAGTCCGGATTGACAATTTTACATAGAGACTTTCCTTCTCATGGTAATATTCAACTTGGATTATGACATCATAACTGTAATTCCCTTGATTTTCTTCTTCATCTTCTATTACCTCTTCCTCTTCCTGAAAATTTTCTTTTTCTTATTCTAGATCTGGAATCACCACCTTTATTCTTGGAGTCTTAGGAAGTGATTATACTAAAAACGAATCTAGCATCGGGAGTTGTTCAGATTCTTTCTCAATGTCCTTGAAAAGGGATTCAACTATTTTATCCTATGATAACTTCTTCCTTTGCTTCTTTTTCATCTTTTGCTTACCAAGATCTTCAGCAGCAGTTATCTTTAATGATTTTCCTCAGTATGATGCATGCTAAACTTAGGCCCCCCTTCATTATTTTTCGTCTTATCTTATCTCCACATAGCCAGTACTTTATTAGGTAGATATTTTTTTTCTTTTTCTTCGCTGGTGCTAACTAAGTTTCTTTAGCCACGTGAGTTTTTTTATTTTTTTACAGTTATATGGCATTCCTCTTCTTTCCACCCATCTTGGAGGTTGTAGTACATCATATTTCGTTGCAAGATCTTGGATTTCAGCTTCTGAAAAATCATAAAATTCTCCTGAATCACTAGAAAAACAAACATTCATTCTTCATAGAGTACCATCACCCAACAACATTACTATGAAATTCATAGGCTTTGAACAACATGGAATTTCGAATGAATGAAAACAAAGCACTATAATAAATGAAAGAATAGCTCGATACATAATAATCTAATATTTTATGGTTCCATTCTTGATATTCTCATTTTTTTTGAAAAACACACTTTAGTAAATTTACTTTCCTGAGATTCTCAAAAAAAAATTAATGTATAGATATCACTTTTGGTCAGTGTATCCTTGCCCCTTTTTCTCGGAATGAGAAATTCCTGAACCCATAGCTGAAAAATTAGGATATCTGTAGAGAGATGAAGAATAATTTTAGTCATCACTACATTTAATCCTAGAAACTCTATTGCTTTATCCTTTTCAATAGATCCTCCTACGTCAAGTAACTTGTGAGAGCAGAACCATGCTTATCCCTAATAAGGAATTCTAATCAAGTTGGCATCCATATTAGAAGAAAAGGAGTAGGTTTTCCCATAACTCCTAAAATAGTACTTATCTCTCCCTCCATCATTGAAAAAACATATTGATTCATAGTAATCAACTAAAAACTCCAGATATAAGGGATATTGTTCCCTCGGTTTTGATATACATAGGCACTTCTAGCCATTCATATTAATATTAATTGAAATGATGGAATCATAGTTAGCAAAGAATTTGGGATAAACTAATCTCTCTCTGTATATTTGTCTTTTTGAGATTTCCTTTTCAGAATCCATTTTATTTTGAGAAGTAGATTCTCTAGACATTCGGAATTAAGCAGACCATGATTATTCGGAGCAACCATAAGTAGAGCAGTAAGGATTCAACACGCCAGAGCATGAAGATCGATGTGGGAAAAACATCGACGGGTCCTTATATAGGTGATTGATGCGATGATTCAACTTTTTAATATGATAAACCAATTGAAATAATTCTGATCAAATCTGACAGTTGAGATGATAACTGAAGAAATATTTCGTTAGGTTCTGATCTTTTAATGTTTTTAAGATATTTTTTTTTTGGATTTGAAGAAAAATAAGAATCTTGAAAATTTTCTTGAACAATATAAAATACCAATATGTAGAAAGATGATTATCAAAATTTATGAATGGAAACATAACTTCTCAATTTATAGGAAGATTATTCGTAATGGGGATTAATCTTCTTGATGAAATTTAGATTTCAGAAAATTTATAAAACTGACTAAAAAAATTAGAATACGAAAAAAATTGACTATGACAAATTTTGACTTCGAAGGTTTTTGACTATGAAAACATACTGATTAACAAGAAAGTGTACTCCCCCTTTGAAAGGGTGTGTATTACTCATAGGATATAGGTTTTAATATGATGTTAACAAAAAATATTACCTTACAGTTATCATTCCTAACATCTGTTTAATGAATTCAAATATAACAGAGGGTAATGATTTTGAGAAAATATCAACATGTTGATCATGCATTCTAATAAATTGAATAATGATATCTCCTTTTTGTGTGTGAACCCTAAGAAAGTGGAGCTTAATATATATGTTTTTTTAATGAGAGTAACATGAATAGTTTTTTGTTAAGTCAATTTCACAAGTATTATCACACAATATTGGTGTTTTGGTAAAACACGAATCATAGTTTGTGAGTGTGTGTTGCATCCACAACAGTTGAGCAAAGAAAATCGAAATGCTACATATTCAGCTTCTCTAGTGGAAATTGATTCAATGTGTTTCTTTTTTCATGACCTATAAACTAATGAATCTCATACGAAATGAAAAAATCTGGAGGAGTAGTTCTTATCCATTGTACATCAACCAATGTCAGTATCCAAAAAACATTTAAAAAAGGCCATTTCCAGAAATACAAAAGAGTCATAAATCCATGGTTCCCTTTATATAGAGTAAAATTATTTTCATTTCATTTAAATGAGATTACATAGGATTGGATAGACATATGGAACATAAGAATTCTTAAATAATTATGTATGGTCGACTAGTTGTCATGTATAGTAGAGTTTCTATCATACCTTTAAATGATGTTTGATCTAATGGTTTCCCAACTTCATCAAGATAAAGTGAAATTGATGTACCAATGGGAGTAATTATACTCTTAGTATTGTCATATACATACTTTTTATGAAGATATATAATATACTTATGTTGGGATATATAAATTCCATTGGGTTTTTGAGAAATTTGAAAACCATGGAAAAATTGTAGCTCACCCATCTGACTCATTTCAAAAGTATATTTCATTATATTCGCAAACAAATCGGTTAAAGACTACTGAGTTGAACCCAATATAATTTCATCAACACAAATATTAACAATCAAAACATTTTTCTTATCTTTCTTTAAATAGAGTGTTGGATCAACATTTCACTTAATGAAATTGTTTTTTAACAAAAAGCTTTTAATTCTATCATACCAGCTCTAGGGGCCTGTTTAATTACATATAACGATTTTTTAAGTTGGAAAACATGTTCAGGATGTTTTTTGTCTTCAAAACCATGAGGTTGATCATAAAAAACTTCATATTGAACATAACCATTATAGAAACCACATTTGACATTCATTTTAAAAAGTTTGAAATTAATGAATGCTGTAAAGGCAAGTTAAATTTGAATAGATTCATGTGTAGACACCAGAGCATAGGAATATTTATATTCTATACCTTCTTGTTGATTATATCCTTTACAAATAATCTAGCATTATTTATTACAATGGTTCTATTTTCATCACACTTATTTTAGAAGACCCATTTTACTCCAATAACAGATGTTTTATTTAGGTATATCTATGAAGTTCCACACATTATTCCTTTCGAATTCATTTAGCTCATCTTGCATAGATTTAATCCAATCATCATCATATAAGGCTTTATTAGTGTTTTTTGGTTCTAATTGAGAACAAAATAATAGATGTTCTACTTCAATTGATAAGGAACTTCTAGTCCTTACTGGTTAATGTACATCACCAATTATACCATTACATGGACGATTCTTAAGAAATAACTGATTTGGGTTTTGTAAAACCGGTTCATCATCATATGATAGGAAATCATCTAGGGTAAATTCTTAAGAAATATTTTCTTGAACATTTTCCTTATCATAAGGTTCTTCTATCAGGGGTTGATAATCAATTTTTTAAAACACATCAGAAGATGTTGGTTGAGGTTGATTAAAAACAAAAGGATCAGTTTCATCAAATTAAACATGTCCTATTTCTTCAATAATGAATGTGTTTTTATAAAAAACTATAAAATCCTTAAGTGTTGTGGTGTAGCTTAATGAAATTCCTTCATTAGATTTCGGTGCGAATTTATGTAAATTATCATTTGTATTTAGAATGAATAAATTGAAACCAAATACCTTGATATATGAATGTTTAGGTTTTCTACCATTCCTTAACTCATAAGGGGTTTTGTTATGAAATGGTCTAATCAAAACTCGATATATGATATATAAATATTTACATATAGCTTCAACCCAAAAGTGTTTCGCTATCAAATATTCACACAACATGGTTCTAGTTTTCACTTTATGATCTCAATTTCTTCTACCAGCAACACCATTTTCTTTAAAGGATCTTGGTGATGGGAAGTTATGAGTAATAACTTCTCTACTACATAAAGTTTCAAAATCAGAAATTTGAAATTATCCTCTATGATCACTATGATTAGTTAGAAAAGAAAGGTTTTTCACATTTTTATCTTGGGATCTATGGAATTTAAATTATTAAAAATCTCTATATTTCTTTTCTAGAAAATCGACCCATGTAAATCTAGTGTAATCATCTTCAAAAACAAATACGAAAATTTTTCCTCCAATGTATCCAGTTTGAGTTGGACCAAAAAGATTTGTATGCACCAGCTGTAGTGCATTAGTAGTTGAGACTCCACTGACTGATTTAAAACACAATTTATGTTTCTAGCCAAATTGACAAGGATTTCTAACTTTTAAAATTAAAAATATATGTTCTGATAGATCCTTAACTAGTATTTTATTAGATTGTTTAGATAGGTTATTAATGTTACAATGTCAAATACTTATATACGTTGAACATTAATAATCTTCCATTGCACTAAGACAAGGTAGATCGGGGCTCCTAATGTCTTCTATGTTTTTAGTGTATACATTCTCTTACCTATAGTTAGAAAGAATAAACTCTTCCTTTGAATTGTGTACTTAACATTTATCATTCATAGAATTCACATGGAAACCTTCATCCCATAACTAACATAAGCTAATAAGGTTGTGCATAAGACCCTTAACAAATAGAACATTGGAAATCAATGTTCTTCCAAGAAGAAAAATGTTACCTATACCAACAATTTATCCATTAGAATTGTCTCTGAAAGATACATTTCCTCCTTTCGTCTTGATAATATTTTCACAGATGTTTTTGTTACAAGTAATGTTCCAGGAACATCCACTATCCATGTACCACGTGTTGCTATTGACACATTCTTTATTTTTCTAAGTATAAGAGTGTTAGACTATCAGAACCCAACATTTCTTGGATCTAGAAACATCATAAAGCATAATATTTGGTATCCAAATTTTCTTAAATAAATAAGAATTATGAAAACCTAAAGAATGAGTTTTTTTTAAAGAACATTTTTTTGCCCAATACCCAACCCAATGACATTTACTGTAGAATAGAGCACTCCTAGGAACAGAACAATAAATACTAAAAAAACTATTTAGAATGAGTATAACCAAATCCAGAATTATTCTTTAGAGGTTGAATTTCAGAATATATCTTATCAATGTTTTTCTTACCTAAGGTAAGTATTGACAAATACATCATAAAGGAAAATATTACTAACCATAGTTTAATAACTATGATTTTATCCTCAAAGACATTAGTTTAAGCACTAAAGTTAGTCTCAAAATTAAATTTCTTAAAAAATACATTATCAAGATCCTTGGAATGTTTATCCATCTCAAGATTAACATCCTTAGGGTTTTTTGAAATAATTTCAAAATCATATATTCTCATATCAATATCTTTAGAGATATTTGATACTTTTTTGTAACAATATAATTTCCTAATTTTTCCTTATCATGTTTTTTCTTTAGTTTATAATTTCCAATCTCAATTAGCATAACAAACCTACAAACTTCTTTATATGTAGGCAAAGTATTATGTTCATCAGAAGAAGATTATTCATCTAATTATTAACAAAAATTTATTATCACTATTATTAGAATTTAAGGATACATTGGTTATAGATTCAATATTGTTCACCTTTTCTATTAGTATTTGATTTTAAAGGGGTAATCTGGCTAGTAAACCAAGATACTATTGACCAATTGATTCATACACCGAGGATTCATTAGAAGCTTCCCCACCATTGTCACCTCTGTTGACATTATCTTTCCAAAACATTTTATATTTAGCTTTTTAGTACTTATTTATATTTTTCTCAAAATGAATTTCTTTTCAAAACTTTCTCTTAAGCATAGGACAATTTGGCCTTATATGCCCTTCTTAATTACATTCATAACATGTGACTACAGAATCTTTCCTGTCTTTCCAATATTTCTTCTTGTATCTATACTGAAAATAATTCTTCCCAAATATATTGATCATCCTTTAGAATTATTTTCTAACTATATCTCAAAATGTTAAATTTCACTTAATTTAGTTAATATAGTGGATTTCTGATACATGGATCTTGTAACCCTTTCAAGAGTATTGAATTTAGTATTTGTAAGGGTTGCAAATCCATTTCCATTCTTATTATTATTCAAATATGCATTTTTTTCATTCTTTTCTCATGTTGGAAAGAGTTCCAAAAAGCTCATCATGATTAATTTGAGATTTTTTCCAATTCTCATCAATAGTTGTCTTGTTAGATTCCCACTCATTAGGAATGATTTCTACAATCTTGTCCACATGTTCCTCGTGATCTAACATTTCTCACCCATGAATTGTAAACTGTTAACAATAGTCATAAACCCTTGTAGTACCATGCACAGCAGTTCTCCATAAGGAAAAAAAATTCCATGATATTTTTTTCTAAGATAAAATATTTTAGTTTCCTTAAACGTTGGATATACCAAATTGAGTAACCTCCAAATTTTTCCAAATACAATTTGAAGCTTCACAAGAATAAATCTGACTATATATATTTTGAGTCATGGAACACGATAAAGTATTCAGTACCTTTTCATTTTGTTGGTATTATGACATTTCTAGATTAGTAAAATATCGTATGTCATTATCTGGAATCTTGTAATCTCGAGTAAGAATAAATAATTAGATAACTCCAATATTAATCACAAAAGTCTTCATATGATCTCTCCATTATTCATAATCATTTCCATAAAAAATTAGTTCTAGTAAGATTTAGATAGAAAATCGAACCAGCATACATTCCTACAATTTAAAAGAATTTTTCCTTCCACAGAAACATGTTAATAGGAAATGTTTGTAAACAAGGATAAAATCCTATGCAAGGAAAAATATATTTAGAATAATGAAAACTTGATCAACATAACATATATGTAACTATATGTATTTCAGAGAACTCCTCTGATAACAAATTTAGGATCTAAATATGAATGTTTATGATCAATTACAAGAGGTGGGTGATGAGCATGTTAAAAAACAATTTCATTTAGCCTTAAGGAAACCTATTTCTAACAAAGTTAAGCAATGTAAATTCACAAGACCCTTAAGTTATATGAACTTTCTAGGTTCTAGAAATAGAGTTCGAGAAATGAAACGTAACAATAGGTTACAAGGAAAAAATTCTACCTTAACGAGTATAAAATATTACTTATCAAAGTACATAAGAAAAATAAATTGTAAGATCATTATACTTCCTTCATTTATCAAAATATTATAGAAAATTAACATGAAACAATAAAAGTAACAAGAACTAAGTCTTTTAACCCATAAAAAGGGTATCCAACATCCTTGGATAAAGGTCCCTTTATTTATATATTCATGAATTTGTGTCTTACCAATCCAGGGTAATCCCTCAATAGAAATAAAGGAATATGTCTTGCTATCCCCGCAAGCCCTCAAACATTAAGGTTGTAAGAACCTCTATCTTCCTATCCATGGAAGTCCTTGAACTTTAAGGTAGTCAGAATCATTGTATTCATATCCCCTAAAGTCCTTGTCAGTACATTGAAACAATGAGAGTCACACGAAAAAAGCTGAATAAGATGTTCAGTATGCACAAGGCATTAGAGTCTATATCTCTAGAAATCACATCAGCAGCATATAATCTCTAGTGTGACTGAGTCAGTTCATATTGAGCTGGTTCAAATGTGCTCCTTTTTATAGAATCTTCTCCAAGAGTCGGCTCCCTCCTCCAATGATCATATTTTTCATTGAATCTTATAGGGACCTATAAACATGTTCCTAAAACAATTGTTAGTTATAAATAGATTTAACATCATCATTTCATAATTATTACAGGTATAAGAAAAATAAGGTAGCTTAACCAAATCCAATTTTTCAGTGTTTATTGAAAACATCAAGTTTGGAGTATAATTAAATAAGCACTTGGAGACTATAAATCATAAATATTCAGATTCCATTTCTCAAGGAATTCAGATCTTGAATTCAATATATTTTTTAATCTTAATTCCTATAAATTTGGAATTCGAATTATTAGGAATTCGTAGTCCGAATTTTGAGAAATTCAGAATAAAAATTATTAGTAATTCATAATAATAATTTTATGGAATTTGGAATCCAAATGTCATAGAATTCATAATATGAATTTCAATGAATTTGGTATCTGGATTTTAGACAATTCAGAGTCTGAATATCAGAAAATTAAGAATCTGAATTTCAGTGAATTTAGGATCTGAATTTCCAAAAATTCGTAATCTGAAAACAGATTACCCTATACTTTGAATTTATAGGATTACGAGGTTTTTTATATGAAGACTATTTTTAGACTTCTGAAATATAATTATTTAGTATAATAGAAACTATAAAATTTATAATGAAATCAAAGGTAAGGAGAAAATTTCCATGGGGCAGGAAATTTATCATTAATAAGATAAATCTTTGGGGAAATAAAATTGTCCTTGAGATAGAGAGTTTGAGATTTTTAAAACATAAAGAAATGTAAATGTCGTAAGTAAATATTATTGACTCGATTGACTAGGGTCGCTTCGTGTTCATAGAAACCCCTTCTTCTAACAGCGTCTCCTCCTAGAGAGACCGAGGAGTGTGATTCTTCCCGAATCTCCCGATCGATTATCTATTCTCTAATTCAACCGTGATCGATTTCATTAAAATCTGCCCAGTGATCTCTTAATTCATCATGTGCATTGTTTTCTATTTTCTCTCCTTTCGTGAGATATCTGTGGGTGATCATTTTTGATGTTTTTTTAGAACTATGCCATTCTACTCCGATTCAAGGGCCGATGCTAGATTATATAAATCATACAATGCTGAGGTTAGTGGATAGTGCCTTTCTATAGAATGTCTTGGAATATTATGTCCCAAAGATCCCAATACACTAGAATGTGGTATTATGTGTTTCGAGATTTTAGCCCTATTAATTAATGATATTCCTTTTGTTCCTGAGTAGAGGTAGTTCAATTATGAATAGCGTTATTTTAAATGTTATGGGTGTGTTTCCCTTGTTTTTTTGATATTTACCATTTGGTCTATCTTTTCTGGTTATGATACTCGTCTTCCAAGCCTAGTGTTGTTAGGATGGAGTGATACTATCTGATGTTTTTATATGCTTGTACCTATTTAGCTAATTAGTTATTGAAAGCTTTTTTCCAAGTAGTTCATAAGATTTGCATTGGATTTTGAACATTTTTGTGCACGATTAACATACATTATGTTGTGGGAACCTATTGTAGTGGACCATAGGGGGAGTGTAGATTGAGGTATTCTCCAAATTGTATGGTTACATTTACGTAGTGATACCATAGGTGGGGATGGAGTTTGTGCTCCCTCACAGTGTCTGTAGTTCAACATTGCGAGACCATAGGGGAATTGGATGTTGAGTTCTTCCTCATAGTGTCTATAGTTCCGGATATGAGACAACATGGGGAATTTACAGTCAGTGCCTCTATAGAGAGTCCTTTCTAATGTTGAGCCATAGGGGATAGACTATGAATAAATCTCATAGGGTCGCTTGTGATTGATTGGTTGAACTAGAGGGGTTAGGTTTTGATTATATCCTAGAGGGTTACTTGTATTTGATTAGCTACATAATTGATATAAGAAAATGAATTCAATTGAAACTGTAGGATTTTTTACTTTTGAGTACTTCCTTGTTTACTACTTCGTTATTCTTATTTCCATACATATATATTCTTGACTATTAGGAATAGATCATTGGATGTTTTCCTATTCAAATTCGTCTCACACCCTGTTTGGGTCATTATTTTGGGCCTAAATAGATTATATTTCTACAGGTATAGATAAGGGAAAGTGGCCTTCTACGTCAGGTAATTGACTGTTATAGTGCTGGAGAGTATGGGACCAAGGTGAGGCTTGTGATGCTTCATGGATTTATTTGTTTCCTTTGAACCTTGTTTTTGTACTTTAATCCTGTATAGTGACTTGTTTGGATTCTTTAATAGACATATGTATCATGAATGGTTTATATACATGCTCCTGTTTTTTATTACTTTCAGACTTTCTTTTCTTTATCCTTTCATGTTATTACTACTTCTTCTATTTTATTTGTTTATTTCCACTATATTAATCTTCCACAATGGGTATATTTTCCCCACTATCACACCCAAGGCCCCCACTAATAGTCGGCAGCATCAGGCGTTTGGGGAAACTCTCTTGAGGCCATGTTACCAACTGGGTACAAGGAACCTCTTGGTGGCACCCGGAACCGAGACGTTACCAAGTGGTATCAAAGGGATTCATTTTTCAATGACATATTTTTTTGGAGCCTATAGCCATGGATAGTAATGAATAGGTACTTGGGAATAAGTTTTTCCTAGGAGTAACTAACCCATGTACAGGGAAAAGAAACATTACCTCGTTTATATCAATTTTTCTTGTTTATCAATTATTACAGTTGATTTGATTTCCTCATTAGGTGATTTACATGTTTTATTATATGATTTTTTTGCAGATATTGAGGTTTTATATCAGTTTCGTCCTGATGAGATGAGGGTATCCATCTCATGCATCATATAGACACTTTCTGGAGATCACATGTCATCCATTCTTGTCATGTCTTTTAATGTAAATTACTGATTTCATGTTTTTGTGATAGATAATGTGCTATATATTCATATTGTTGTGATTGATTCCATGATAGAATATATGTTATTTTATATGGTATTATAATTTGTAAGGTTTCATTTGAATGAACACTAAACATTGGTTTCTCAGGTGTTATAGGCCCTCATGGATCAAAATTTGGTGTATCACTGCACTATTATGCCTTTTTATGACATGTATAAGATGAAAAACATTGATTTGAGGGGCGTATAGGACCTCAAGGACCAAAATATGGAACTTTAATGTTTGTTTCAGAGTTTTTATTTGTTCTGAAGAATTTTTTGAGGCTTAGTGTCAAGAAAAACCTAGAATACACAGAGTGTATTTGCTGAAAATCTTCCATGTATCCTTCTGTTTCGGAAGGGAATTCATTTCATAAATACAGTCAATGTACATTAGGTACACTCTGTATATTCTCTAACTGTTTTACTACCTGTATGGTCTGAGACATGGGTTTGGGAAATCATTGGTGTAACATGACATGTACCGGACATACAAGCTGTGCATATAGACTATGTGTCCTGTCATGTGACCAGCATCATGGGTGGATGAAATCATTCTAGTACACATCATGTATGACACAAACATGATGTTTCGAGTTTACCATGTCTCTGATCATGTGTCTGACAACATAGGTAGATGAAACAAAAGTGTTACACACAGTGTTCAGGGAGAACACACAGTGTAGTAATGTTTTAGCAGAACAGTGTGGGTTAGTCATATAGAAGAAAATGGGATGAAGAAAACAATTCTAGTACACACGGTGTATTGGGAGAACATGCCATTTTATGGGGTGTAACTTGACCAGGGTTGGAAGTAGTATATTCCTATCTGAAGGCTTAAAAAAACACGCCATGTAAGGGTCATACGTATCATGTATCCATATTTTAGAATACACGAATGATTTACCTTTCTTATTTATTTCTTTCACATCAATGTTTTAGTCCGTGATTATATTGAACTAAGGTCTGTGCTTAAGAATTCAGAGTCATTCCATCGTGAATTCCACTAGTTGTACGCTATATTCAGGGCAACTATCAGACACAAAACATGGTAGATCATAGACTACCAAAATTTCCTCCCATTTTGAATGTCTTGGAACAAAATGTTATTCTAGAAATAGGTGCCAATCCATAGTTCAGAGTGGAATTTATGAGGTTTAGGATGAACTTGTGAAGAGTATCACCTCTTGCACGTCTATGGCAGATTTGGTGTGGGGTTTTCAACAGCAGCATCCTCCCACAATCATAAGGGATGATTGAACTTTGGTTATAGAATCGTGGTTATAGTTCTTTTTTTAAATCATAGAGATTTCGGAGACTCTTCTAGAGGGGAGGGTGTAGCTCTCTATGTACATGCTATTGGATTTATTCAAGGGATGTTGGATATTATCTAACAGGTGTGGTGCTAGTAAGTTGGGGCTTTTGATGAGTTATAGTGTGCCTTCAATGATTTTTTCTACCCAGAGACATTTTAAGGCCGATCGAGCCATAGAGTTAATGAGTTTGGATCATGTTACTCTTTTAGTTATGGAGTATTATTCTCACTACAGAGACATGCAACCCTTCACAACAATCCCAAGAGGTGATGAATTACTCCTGGCGAGGAAGCTTGAGAATGGTCTCAGGCATGACGTCCGACTTTGGTGACCATCTTAAGGTTGAATTCCATCACCACTAAAGTCAACTTGACACTGATGACGAGGTGCAATCTGAGAGATTCTGGGCTGTGAGCCAGGGTGACTTAGCATCCGAAGTAGGTACCCCTCCTACTAATAATTGGTTGCACCATTGGGTGTCTACGTGTGAGGATCCAAGGAAGCCAGATAATTCATCTGGTAGCCAGGTGGTGTGCTAGCAGTGCAGGAAGAGTGGGCTTATAAGGCCACATGGACCGATAGTCACAGTGGAGTGCTGATCATGTGGAAATATGGGTCATCAACATCATTTCTTTCGGTTCTTCTATCCATCATCTAGTGATAGGATTCTTAATATGACTCCACATTGAGAAGAATCACCATCAGTTTATCATCAGTCTAGGAACTAGAGTTCTTTCAACCATTCAAGGTGAGGTGGTGGATGTGGCCATGGAATCCAGTTGGATGGCATTCAGTGATAATAGGTTGGATCATCTCGGGGGGTCGGGTAGGGTTACAAGGCCACATTACATGCCAAAATTTTGCAGTGGAGGATATTTATTAGTTGAAGGATCTCGAACCCTCTGCAGTTCAACGTATGAATATAGTATCCCCAGTTCCAGCTTTTTCACATTTCGATACAGGGTTTTCCAATAGTTTCATATTTGTTTCTATTTTTTAGAGGCTTGGTCTACGTACATTTTCTTCTACTAATGTCATGATTTTGGACACTCCATTGGGGACTAGAACGGATAGTGTACGCCAGTGAAATGAGTGTCCTCTTGTTGTTGGTGGGTAACACTTCTTATTGGAATTTTATGTCTTAGAGATGACCTTATATGCTGTCATTTTCTTAATGGAATTGTATGTTCCCTTCCATGCTATTGTTAATTGTTATCATCATTGGGTGAGTTTCACATCACCATAGGGATGTTAGTTTCTACCCAATGGTGAATGGGATGTCCAAGTTAGCATAGAAGGACCTGAGTTTCATGGGTTAAGAGTAGTTACAACCCTAATTGATAGATTATATCTTGATGACCAGGGGGATTCACAAATGGGCTTTCCTATAGCGGTGCATCATTTTAGGGATGTCTTTCTAGAAGAATTTTCTGGTTTTCCTCTAGAATGAGAGGTAGAAATTTCTATTGAGCTCGTTCCATGTGCAGCATCAGTGTCCATTTCTTCCTATAGGATGGCTACACTAGAGTTACATGAGCTCAAGAAGTAGTTAGAAGAGTTATATGTTAAGGGTTTCATCTGACCTTGTACTTCTCCTTGGGGTTCTCCAATCCAATTTTAAGAAAATGTGGTTGGTACCCTCTAACAATTTTTTTATTATTTGATATTGAGCCAATTGAAGGTCAAAATGGATATCCCATTTTGATGATTGATTATCACATTGATCAACCTCAAGGATCTCATGTGTTCTTGAATATTGACCTACTATCTGGTTACCATAATTTGTGTGTTAGATCATCTGATATACCTCTTAAAACCATTTGTAGAATGTATGGTCTATATGCGTATGTGGTCATGTCATTCGGTCTCTCGAACGTTCCAATAGTTTTAATTGAACTGATGAACCGAGTGTTCCCTCGAGACATGGATTCAATTGTGGTAGTCTTCATAGAAAATATCTTGGTGTACTATCACACTCATCCCAACCATTCCACACATCATGAGATCATTGGGATTATTCTAAGAGAGAATCATTTATATTCAATGATCCCAAAATTCCAATTTATGTTGGACCAAATTCACTTCTTGGGTCTTGTAATCTGAGAGATTGAAGTATCAGTAGACCCAGAGAAAGTGATTGTAGCAGCTTTCTAGGAGCAGAAAAATAATATATTTTGAGGTACATAGTTTCCTAGGGCTGGCTGGTTACTAAAAATATTTCATAAATGAATTTTCCTGCTTTAAAACACCACTGAATAGCTTAAATAATATTGGTGTGATGTAATTATGGTCAGATTCTTATGAGTCTTCCTTTTAAGAGATAAGAGAGAGGTTGACTTCAAAACCTATACTAGTATTTCCAAATTAAGGAAAGAGATATATTGTTTACTATATTTCATCAGGTATCGGGTTGGAAGTAGTGCTTAGGCAGGGGGAGGATTTGTTGCATACGAGTCTCGGTAGTTGAGACTGCATTAGAGTAATTACCCAACACACGTTATCAATTTGGCTATATATGTCCATTCATTAGTATATTAGATACAATATCCATTGGGAGAGGAATCTGTGGTTCTCATGAACCAAAAAAGTCTCAACTATATCTTCACATAGCATGATATGAATTTGAGATAGTGAGGGTGGGTTGAATACCTTCAGTCCTATGATTTTGCGCATGAATATATGTCTGGGAAAGGAAATGAAGTGGATGTTGTGTTGAGAAAAAGGATGAAAATACATGTATTTAAGAAGGCTAGTAGTGAGTGGCATCTTATGGATCTTTTCTTTGAGAATCATTTGGTGGTGCACGATAGACAGGGGTAGAGTTTTATTTCTTCCATAGCGGTTACCTTTACTCTACATGATCGAGTGTGAATGAGTAAAATATCATATTCGAAAGGCCTAGTCCTATGGGAAGGTGTGTAAGGAGTGGGTCGTATTCCTGGATGGACCATAGGTGAGGATGAGATCTTTCTCTTTCATGGGATCATATGGGTGTAAATAGAAATACGCGAGGAGATGATACAAGACTTTCATTCCTCCGTTTGGACAGTTCATCCTGGTGTCACCATTATGTATCATGATCTACACTATCATTATTTGGGGCCAGGTATGAAAAGAGATGTTACTAGTATTTCCATGAGGTGTTTCACCTATCAGTAGATAAAGACATAGAATCAACGTCAATCATGTCTTTTGTAGTAGTTACCCATTCCCCAGTGGAAGTGTATTGATGTTGTTATGGATTTCATGACATTTTTACCAAGATCGCCTCGAGGGAATGATGTATTTTGGTTTTTCATTGAAAAACTAAAGATGGTTGCTCACTTCTTTCTGATCAAGGATACATTCTCTATTGATGAGATGTTAAAGTATTACATCTGAGAGATTGTGAATTTTCATGGAGTTCAACATTCTATTGTTTCAGGCAGGGATTCCCGTTTTACGTATAAGGTCCGGCATAGACTGTGAAGAGATTTGGTACATAGGTACATATGAGTACATCTTACAATACCCAGATAGATGGACAGTCTGAGCATACGATACATGTGCTAGAGGATATGATTCAACCACGCGTTCTAGTTTTTGGAGGTTTTTGAGAGAAGCATGCACCTCTTGTGGTGTTTTACTATAGTAAAAAATTATCAAGAAACTATTGAAATGGAACGTTATGAGGTTTTTTACCATAGGCTATGTCGATCACCCCTATGTAGGATAGAGGTATGAGAGATAGATTTTTTGGAACGTTATCTTGTCCAGGAGACCACAGAGCAGGTGGAGATGATACATAAGTGGATGGTAACTACACAGTCACAAGTGAAATCTTATTCCAATCTATAGGGAAGGCCTCTAGAGTTTGAGGTTAGAGATCAGGTTTTTCTGCATGTAAAACAGTGGTTGGGACACAGGTGGATTAGGAGATAGGGTATGCTTTTTCCGATGTATGTCAGGTCGTTTGAGGTTTTGGAAATGGTCGTTCCAGTTGCCTATCGGATGTAGTTACCATATTTTTAATCATGAGGAGGTTGAGCTGTATATGGAAACATCGTTCAATGAGCATCCTATCTAGATTGTTGATCATAGTGAAAAGATTCTCTGTGGCTTTTATGTTCCTCTAGTACGAGTGCTATAGTAGCATAGGCGAGTACAAGATGAGACTTTGGAGAGGGAGGTAGATGTACAATCACAGTGGTCAGATTTGTTCGCAGATTCTTCTTCTACGCTGCCTTGCTAGGGAAATTTGGTGTCGAATTTGTTTAAGGGAGGAAGTTTGAATGAACCCAGAATTTTTTTCTCTATGCGATTTAATTTATGGTGTTTTGGAGGAAAATAGTAGAATATGTAAATTTATGGAGAACACGACTTGTACATTGGAGTACATGTCATGTAACTAGTTGTCACGGATGACCGTGTATTGGTCGTGTAACGGCAGAGTATAAGGCCGTGTGTGGTGACCCTGAGACTGTCTAAAGCAGGGGCTGGATAAGGTCAGTACATGCCCGGTTTCTTTAAAGAAAACTCAATGTACTTTTATTTTTAATTTTTATATCTTATCGGGGTCACGACTTGTTCATTGAAACACATTCTTCAAATGAAGTATCGTGTTTGAGCTACCAAGGAGTGTGATTCTTCCCGTTTCCCCCGTTCTATCAACTGTTCTCCAATTCAACCGTAATGGATTGCATTGGAATTGGCACGATGATCTCTTCCTTATTCTAGATCCCCGTTTCCAATTTTCCCACTTTTATTAAGATATCCATGGTCAAATGTTTTAGATGTTTTTGAAGATCTACGCCATTCTAGACCGATTCATGGGCCGATGCTGGAGTATATCAATCGTACAATGCCAATCTTGGTGGCTTCTGACTTTCTATTTTTAGTCATTACAATTTTGTTTAAATATTTCCCAATAGCCTAGAACGAGGTATTGCAGGTTTTGTGATTTTAGACCGATTAATGAAGGTTACGCCTTGTGTGCCTGAGCATAGGTTGTTTGATTGTGAATAGTGTTATTTTCTAGGCTATGGATGTGTTTCTAATGTTTTTTTTTGATATTGACTGTTTGGTCTAGCTTTGTTGGTTAGGATTATTATTTTCAATAACTATTGTTGTTAAGATAGAGTAATATTATCTGATGTTATTATATTCTTGTAGCTATTTAGCTTAGTAGTTCGTGAAATCTATAAGCCAAGTAGTTCTTAAAGATTTATTTAGATATTTGAACATTGATATGCATAATTGACATACAGAGGGTTGTGGGAATCTGGTTCATTAGACCATAGGGGGGATGTATGTCATGATATTCCCCCAAGTGTTTATTTACTTTTATGTTGCGATAACATAGGGGGATTGACATTGAGATCCTATAGTGTGTCTGTAGTTCCACATTGGGAGACCATTGGGGGGTAGGGACATTGAGTGATTTCACATAGTTTCTACTGTTATCGATACGAGACCATGTGGGGAATTTAAGGTTTGTTATTCCTTAGAGATCTATTTATAAATCCAAACTATAGGGGTTAAACTATGCGTAATTCCTAGAGGGTTTCTATTGTTTTATTGGTAGAACCATAGGGGTTAGGTTGTGAGTACTTTCAAGAAGGTTACTTGTATTTGATAAGCTTCTTACAAGATATATGAAAATAAATGCAACTGAAACTGTAGGATTGTTTACTTTTGAGTACATCTAGGTTTACTACGTCATTTTTCTTATTGCCTTCAATATATATTACCTATCTATTATGCCTATATTATTGGGAGGTAGCCTAATGGGATTATTCTAACACCCTGTTTGGGTCCTGATTTTGGGCCAAAAAAATTGTATTGTTGTTGGTATATATAATGTCAATAACCCTTCTATGTCAGGTACTTGACGTCTGTGGAGCTAGAGATCATGGGACAAAGCTGAGTCTTGTGATGCTACTAGAGTTTATTTGTTTCCTCTATAAATTGGTTTAGTACTGTATTCTATCATGGTGACTTGTTTGAATAATTTCTAATACATATGTATCATGTATCATTTATATATGTGCTCTAGTTTTTTATTACATTCAGTCTTCCATTTTTTACTCATTGCTTGTTATTAATGCTTCTTCTATTGTTATGTATTTATTTCCACTACATTAATCTTTCAATGAGTGAATATTTTTTCCACTATCACACCCAAGTCCCTATCTACTAGTCGGAATCCTATGGAATTTTGGGAAATGGGCTTGAGGCTATGTGACCAACCATGTACGAGGAACCCCTTGGTGGCACCTGGAACCAGGAAGTTCCAATGCACACCCTTTGTCTTAGTAAGACTAGGAAGTGTGAATTCATCATTGATAGAAATTATGTTATACCTCTGTTCTTATGGATTCTTCGATACATGTCCTTTCATTCTTCTTTCCATGTTATGACATGGGATCTCCATGATTCTAATGGACCTTTTTTTGATGTTGAATTACGCAGTTGTTCCATAGTGTCCATGGGATGATGTAGTCATAGTAGGAGAGGTGATCGTGAACCATTGTATTTTCCCATTCTCATGAAAAGAATTTCATAATCCTTTGAGGTAGGAGATTTCTGTCATCTCTATTCATTTACATGTATCCATAGAGTTTTCATGTTTTAGCCTCTAGGTCAAAATGAAAATGTAATAATAAATATGTGAATTGGATTAAATATTTTATATCAATTTATTAATGATGTTATTGCCTCTTTATTTTCTAGATCATGTGATATTAAATCATACATGTTTATAATTTCATTATTTATGTAAATTGGTAAAGAAGTAAAATCAAGGAATAACTATAAATTAATTAAATAATGATAAAGTGGAATGTTTGTTGAATTTGTTGGTTGTTGTTGTGCTTGGGGATAAATCTTATTTATGTAGTTACGCTTGTTTAAATTGAATAGTTTAATTAAATATGTAATAATGTAATTAATATTCAATAAGGATAATTTATATAGGGGTTTAGAGTATCCATATTTCATTTAAACTAGAACCGCCTAGTGATTTGGAACTATGAATGATCATTGTGTGTGAAGGCAGAATATTTTGTTTAGAACAAAGTGCGATGTTTCTATATTGTTTATTTCCTACCACTTTTGTTGTGTTGTTAGCCTAGGATAGATGAGTCTGGATTTTGATTGTGGTATGTGGTGGTACGAAGGCCCACTAGTTATGGTAGAATTTTACACATGTAGTGATGAGATGTATCATTTTATTCATGTGGTTGTTGGGGAGGACATCAGGGATTATATTATAGGTTGAATTTGGGCTTACTAATTGATATTAACGTGGGTGTGGATGAATCTGATGATTGTTTACCTTTGATAAATTACCCAATAATTTAGGTATATAGTATTTAATACGCTTCTTCCCAATGAGGATAATATTCACAGGGTATGAGGCATGCTTTCTGTGTTTATCTTCTCAATAATGGATGGGAATATACTCTAGCAATGGGTTGAAAATATTCAATAGGTAGTTGTCTACTCCCCTTGTTGAGACCTTTGTGTTAGGATTTGTAGTGTGATTTTATAGAATAATTATAATTTTTTAAATTTGATAATGTTTTTGACAAATTATTAAATAAATTATGTTAACACATGGGGTTGGATCTTGCAGGGTTGAAATCTTGAGGATACAATTTAATGGAATTGTGGAATTGGATGGGGTTTTTCTATAGGTAATTGATCATTGTAATGATACTAATTGAATGTAATGTGGAAATTTTAATGGTTAATTAATGGTTAAATAGGTAATTAAGATAATGTTAAAATAGTTAAAAGGGTTACAGTAGTATAATGTACCTATTTTAGTGGTTGTGTGCTTATAGGATACTTAGTCTTAGTAGTGGAAGCTGAGAGTTTGAAATACATTAGCCACAATTGAGTCTAAAATTAGGTTATTCCAATAGTGTGGTTGTGAGATATATTATGTAATGTACATTTGTGTTTATATATGCTAAACCACATTGTCAATTATGGAAACTCACACCCCAAGGATTTTGAGCCTTGGGGGGGGGGGGGGGTTCCCAACATACCACCATGAGGAAGGGTGTCTAAATTCCAAAATTCTCCGCAATATATTCTATGGGTATTTACTTGTGAAGTTATGATGAACTATTATTTTTACCCATTTATGGGTGTAGAGGGACGTGATCAATTTAGGGTATCCACACACATATATTATAGATATTGTTTCTTATGGAATATTTTAGGGGTAACATGTATATACTATGATAGATTGAGGATCCATACATAGTGTATGGGCTGTAATGGATTGATGTATAATACTTGATGCATGAAACATGTTATGAGATTTATGATTACTGCCAAAAACTATGTGGTTACTTTGGTTACATTGACATGATGGTAGTGTTGTACGATACTCATGTTATGGTGATTCTCCCAGGTGTATGTAGGAAAACGTTTTGGAGGGAGGTGCTTATGACATGCAAAGTTGTGGAAAAGTCTTAAAAAAGTGGGGAACTTGTAGCGGGGTCCCATGGGATTATTTATTATAATATATAATATTCCATGTTAGACATGGATAGAGTAGAAATGGTAAGGCTGGGATCATAGTATACCTATTTAGGTAAGAAGTTTGTTCACTTTTTTATCCCTATGCTTTATCATGTTTTTTTTACATTTTAATGAGAGGATAAAGGGAGGATCATGTTGATTATATTGTTGATCTTTCCCTATGTATATATGATATATTATTCAGGTCACTTGTAGGAGGTTTATTATTAGGCTGGTTACTACTGGATTGGGTTTGCAAGGGATATTTATCCTTTGTGGTTGTTGTCATTTTACTTTCATTTGGAATAGTGATTTTTTATGTTTCTGTTGTATTACTTATTGCATGACATTACATATGTGTACTAGGGATTCCTTTTACATTGTAGTCTGAGTAGGAGTTGGTTGGGGTCAGTCTTATATCTCTGTTCTGAATTTTTCTCTTAGCGGGTAATGCTTCCTATATATGTGTTTGTTATACCATCAGTCCTAGTATCAATCCCAGAGCCTACTAGAGGTGGAACTCAGGGGTCATTATCTTTCATCTCACATTTCCATCCCTAGTGGATTACACATTGTCGGGACTGGATCATGATAATACTTATTATATATATACATACTCATGAATGATATTTTATAACATGTTTAGTTTATTATTTAGATGGAACATAGGTCGATGGTGAGTATAGAAAATATTGGGGACACCATGTGCATTGGACCACGTACATTGGTCAGATCTTGGAAAACCAGAGTTGTGCACTCTCATCACTTTTAAATTTCCAATTTTTTCAATTGTGAATTTTTTATAGTTAGTAATGTATTTTTTACCATTACGTTTTAGTTTACACTGTAGTACTCTTATAAATCCTATAAATTTTTCATATGCATAGTTTTATTCTAGATATTACATCAATTTGTTGTTATTACTCAATAATTAGGCATTGTGATGGATGGTTATGTTTACACTGTCACTTTATGAAAATTCGAACAATGTTATATATTCCTTTTGGCAATTGTTTCCATCCCTTGGCCAATGAAGGAGGGAATAGGTTAGTTCTCGTTTGAGACATGTTGGGATGGTTCATGAAAATAACATTTCTTATTGTCCATGTATATTAATATCATATGAAATCATATATAGATATCATGGGAAATTGTGACCTAAAGGAGATCTTTATACCCTCACTTTTGAGTAGTTAATTTTTCATGTTTGATAAAACATCCATGAATGCAGGGATAAAGCAATGTGACATTTTTTTCATGTAAGACATTGGAATATTAGTAAGAATATTTTAATATCTAATTGCTGATATAGTGTGAGAATCTATCTTCTAATGTTCATGAAGATGTTATCATCAATGAAATAATATATATTTTAATATCACATATGCACATTATTCCTGGGTAGTTGAAAAATTCCCAAACCACATCTCATATTGAAACTATGACACTATAATTGAGTATTTCACATGGGTATTAACAAAATAGTAACATAATCTTTCCCAAGATCATGTATTAGTGAAAATTGGGCCATGGGTAAAAATAATAAAAATAAATTTCTTATGATGTTTATAAAGTTATGACATAGTGACAAAGTGTAGAGACCCGAAGATTAACGTACATGGACATTACATTACATTTGTGGAATACTTAATACATAACAAAACAGACACATAAGGACCGTAATAGTTTAGTGTCTTTGGAAACATGGAACGTAATCCTCTAATTGTGGTGAAAGATCTTCAACATATCCCATAATGATCTTCCCTTTTTTTCTTACCTAAACCTTTCTTTATATCCTGGAAAAAAACATA
Source organism: Viscum album (assembly GCA_963277665.1). Classification (NCBI taxonomy): domain Eukaryota; kingdom Viridiplantae; phylum Streptophyta; class Magnoliopsida; order Santalales; family Viscaceae; genus Viscum; species Viscum album. Next base: position 1,575,014,505 of record OY728165.1, on the reverse strand, counting down.
AAAATGGTGAGATCAAATGCTCAGTAAGTGTAAGAATGGATAAAATAAAACATATCATATACATTTGAACTTAAAAAAACATGAACATTAAAAATCATGGGCAATGACATAAAACATGGAAGTACATAAGGCATAGATCATAATGGAACATAAATCATGATAAAATAGCATGGGAATAAAACATGTAATTTTGGAATCCCTTAAGCACATGTAATGATTTCCATAGTAGCCAAGGAATTGCTTTCAAGACCATCTTAGTGGACAACGTCCCTTTCTGAATCGAGTTCACTCCTCGTTTCAGTCCTGTTTTACTGAACCGGTCTAACCTGCTGTTCTAGCCATTTCTATATCATGAGATATAAATCTTTACCCAATGCATTGGAGGGAGATATAGGTCCCACCCATCTCATAATGAAATCATTCTTACTTGTGCCACATCATAAACAAAGATCATTCTTCATAACCCAAAGGATAAAAATGGGTTTCATAAACATCATCCCATGAAAACATAATCCGTATAAAAAAATGGATATCATTTCATCAAAAGAAAAGTTAAACCATGTAAATAATAGAGACATTATACTTGAAACATACACATATGAAAATAATTTCATCTTATATGGAAAATGGTTTTGTTAAAACACTTGAAATGAATTCTTGAGGAAAATATCCTTTCTTTTTCAAAATCACTCTCTTTCCGAAAAATTTCCAGAAATTTTAAAAGAAAAGGATTTTGTTGAAAATAGTAATAAAATCTTTTGGAAGAAGCTTCATGAAAATAAGGCTTTATAAAACCGTAAAAATCCGTTCATGCCGTATAAGTTAAAAAAAGCATTCTTTTCGTACTTTTGCCGGAAATGTCAAAAAGTACCTTGTAACGTAAACAAAAGAAATATTCCTTACATACCATGTAGTACAAGTCAAAAATGGATTAAAAGGAATTTAAACATACATGAAAACACTTTTATAAAACATGGACATGGATGATAGAAATAACCCCAGTAAATACTTACGAATATGCAATCTCGGATAAAAATGAGATTTGAAAAATTATCCCTTACCTTAGGTCCGATTTTCTTTGTACGTGTCCGAACCTCCTGTATAATTATTTAAATAATGTTATTGACTTATTACAGAATCATATTAATTGTTATGATATCATATAAAGTTCCCTTATGACTTTATATTACCCGTTCTTTTTGTAAATTCATGTTAAAGTAGCGTTTTTGGTAAAATCGTCTCATTTGTCGTTCGTGTTTTAACTTGTAATTATTAATATGATTACTTGGATCATGATTACTTATATCCAGAATGTAAAACATTATTTATATATTATATATATTCAGAATATACATATATATAATATATCGATAAATGGAAATAAATACACCGTTCATGGAGACGGTAGGTCGTACGTATGCATGAACGCTGTTTTCGTTTCCTTATTGAATTGAATGGAATTTAGTAGATGAAATACATATATATATAAATAAATCCAGTATCTTTATTATGTCATATATTTCATGAATACTTATTATATATACTTTATAATCATTCATTAATGGTTAACCATTGAGAATGAATCTTATCACGTCGTGGAGACGGTAGTCTGTACGTACGCACGAGCGATGATATCATTTCCATAATTATTGAATTGAATTGGAGTGGATGATACAATATATCAGAATAAGTATGATGTTATAATAACTATGTATATTTATTCTTTACACCATTATACCCATCCATGTAAGGTGTTGGTGGAAAAACAGATTAAACCACGGCGTGGAGACGGTATTCCGTTCGTACGCACGCACGGTGATTTTGTTTTCCGTAGGATGGATAGAAGGTGAAATGGGGTTGTTTAATATTTATAATAGAAAATAAGTATATTAGTGATACTGATGTTATTACTTTATAATGAAAAAACTAAAGAAGAGGATGTTGAAGAAGAAAGAAACTTGAAAGAATCGGGAGAAGAAATTACCTCTTCTTCGATACGCCTCTTTGAAACCTCCTCTTATGGCACTAAGATTGGTCTTTCAAGTAGACCAGAACCTCTTGGATGTTTCTAGGGAAGTGGAGAAGCTAATTTTTCAGGGGTTTTCCGAGAATGAAGGCTCAAATTGGTGTGAGGAAGAGAGGGAGGATGTTCCCTTTTATAAGGGAGGAGCGGGGCACCTTTAGAATTCTTAAAAATATTAATTTATAATAAATCTAACCCCACTTAAAAACCGCCAAAAATGACTCATATTCAAATAGTAGATGATATAGGGTTGTAATTTCATCAACCAAGAAAATTTAGACATGTTTGGATATTATTTTAAACCATATCATTTTGATTTATCCTTATTTAATCTATTTAAGTTTATTTGTGGTAATAAAATTCTATATTTTAAATTATAACAAATAATTATTTATTTGTTGTGAACTTTCCATTTTTGTTTACATTAAAACATTATAGACCATATAAATTTAAATTTATAACTTTAAAATATTTTTGTGATTTTAAAAAAAATTTATAATATGTTATTTTTATAAAATAACAATAGTATAAAGTTTTACACTATTCATTTATTTGAATTTAAATAAAATTTATACAGAATATATGTTCGAAATAAAAGCTTTAATATATTCATAAAAGTTCATATGTATCTATAAAATTAGTGTATCACATTAAATAGTTCATATAATATTTATTTTATTATTTTTAAAACCATTTATTTTTTTATCTATTAATAAAATAATTACTACAATATTTTTGTATAATTATTTAATATACAGATTTGTTGCATAAAAATTTAAACTAAAATACTATGATGAATATAAATCTATTACCTTTCAAAATAATACTTTTAGTATAATTTATCATCTTAAAATAAAAATATTTAAATTGTTATATTTATTAAATTATGAAGGTGACAACTTTGGAATCATTTAAAATAAAATAATATAAGTGTCATAATTGCTTTTATAAAACTCCAAATGGTCAAATATTCGACCATTGGATGAATGTAGTTTAACTGTACATGACAAAAAAATTTTGTTCAGGGTTTTGTGCCTTTTATGGTCATTATTAGTTTAATAAAAACTATATTCTTGATTTTTTACTAGATAAATAATTTCTCCATCACTATTGTGTCACAATTAATGATAATTATATAATCCCAAAAAATTCTAAATAAATTCTCATGATGTAGATAATTTTGATAGATTTATTTATAATATTAAGTTTTGAAGTATCATGAATTTTATCACTAAATTAAAATTATTATACTTATAGTATTTAAGAGAGTGACATGTTGTCACTTTCTATGGTTTTAATAATAATTAAATTATTTTCATTGAAAAAACTCCATTAAATTAATCTAATCCATCCCTTAGGTGATATGGGTAGACTTGTAGTCATCCAATAGGATTTTCCCAAGTGTTAGGGTAATTTTATAATCTTATATTTACCCGTAATTACCCGATTTACCTTTAACTATAGTAAATAAAATTTACCGTAGTTACTATTCACAATGCCCAAAAATAAAAATTATCTTATTAACATAATTTGGACCCACTGATTTTAAATATGGAATCCATTTTTCCAAATTCAATACACAAAAGTTTCAGAAATTAAATTAATATTAATCCCGTTGTCGAAAGAAAACGGGTTTTTCTTTAAAACATTGCAAAAGATTGAATTGATTTAACCTTCGAATTCATGGTAAAATCAATTCCAATGACATACATTATATTAAATGGTAAAAATATATTATATATATACTTTAAAACCATTAAATATTATAATTTAACCACATAAGATATTATGATGAAAAAATTTGTTTTTAATTAAAATATAGCGTGTTTTTACTATTCATTAAAATATAAAAGTCGTCAGAATAAAATGAAAATTTTATCCAAAGTAAATTTTTATTTCTTGATTCCAAAGAATAATATTATTTTTTCAAATGTAACTTATAAATATGTCAAAAACTAGATTTAATGTGGGTGCACCATCAAAAGGCAGCAAAACTGCATTTTTTTAAAAATACTTATTTTACCCAAAAAAATTATTTTGTTCTTATACCATGTTCTAGAAAATGTGTAAGATGAATAATAATGTTATAAAATTAAAATTTTAGTTAATTCTATTCATAACGACAAGTTCATAACAATATTATAATAATATATCGTTGTTTATAAAACCCAGTATTGCATACAACACACACTATCTAGGAAGGTCGTGATTGCATGTAATGCAAGCCAAGCCAGGGTTGCGTGTTCTGAAAGAATCCATAGTTGTTTCGTATAATATAATCCAACCATATTTCATTTATACATTGAATATATATATATATATATACTCAATGTTGCGTAGATTAACCTTTATCAAAATTGTGTGTAACACGATCCAAGAATAGTGTTGTGTATACTGCAAGCTAATACGGCGATGTGTATAGCGCAAGGTAATATTGGTGTAGCATACAGCACAAGTCATTAATGAAATTAAAAGAATATTTTTCATAAAATCTCGGGGTGTTACATTCTACCCCCCTTAAATTGAATTTTTTCCTCGAAATTCATCGGGGTTATAAATGGATTACTACTCGATAGTTTGTTTAATATAAACCCACATCGTAAAAAGAAATACCAAAACATGGATTTAAAAACTAAAGTATGAAATGTAACAGTTACCCAAATTAACTCATCACAGGGTTTCCACGTAGGAGAACATAGGTGAAAATATGGATATGGAAGAAAAATCTAACCATCAAGTTCTGATGGAGAGTGGTAGAGAACATGGATATAAAAAAGCCAACAATCACAAAGCTATTGATTTGTGATGATCTAAGGTACCATATGATTCATCAGATATAAGGGATCTAGGACAACATTTTTGGATTTCAAGATCATTTCCCTAAATTTGATGAATTAAAAGAAATACTTGCATGATTTTGGTACAATCTCATTGTTGTTCATGAATTGAACAATTTCCACTTCATCCCTTAAAGGAATGAAGTTGAATTTGTTACTCGTGATGTGTTAGCAGATCATGTGATAGAATGATGGGTCATTCCATCTCTTTCAAACAAAAGGTTAGCAAAAGTTATAAGTCCATATTATGGTTAGATTAATCATATATGGTTCCAAATATGAACTTATACTTCATATATCTTACCGCATAATAAAATAAAACTAGTTTCTACTAATCAGAGACTTCCTGTAGGCTAGTGGTAGGCGATAAAGTACAGTCGCACTTCGGTTATGGGTTCAATTCCCACAGCCTTGTCCGACGCGATGGGCTGTCGCCCATCCTACAGGTTGTCCTTTTTTTGAAGCTATATTACTATAATACCCATAAATAATATAAAAAAAAGTTCTATCCTTAAACAATACTAACTTATGTCCAACATAATCCATTCCAATCTTTAGTCTTATCTAAAATACTTCGGTCCAAGCTCATAGTATAAAGAAAACGATTACTTGAAATGTCATCAACCAAGCATGTTAATACCATCATTTATCCCCCATATATCTTGTTGGTCACATTCCAATCATGTGAATACCATAATCATGTATTCTCTTGAAAAATGAATACCCATTAAACCTTAGTGAAAACATGAATGCTATCAAAAGTTAACTCTTTCCACATACCAAAATCCAAAAATTCTATATACTCAAACCATGATATAACCTTCTACTTATATCAGTCATCAGCTCATGAATACTATCAAATATTTAATTTTCTCTTTATCTCTTCATTATGCGCATATCATATACATTCCAAAAATATCTGAATAACCTTTAATGGATACTGGTACCATTAATCATACACTTTCAAAACTCAAGGAAAGACAATAGTGTAACAATATTTAGATGTCTCTTTATTCAATAGTACCGTAAGATTACTTATACAACATTACACATTATAAACATGTAATCATACCACTACATTCTTAAACCATTGACCAAGCTTGAACAATTATTTCATCTCACATATCATTTGTAGTCTCTTCATCATCATCAACATAAATACTACCCATACGACCATACTGATTCTCTTCATGAGACTTTCCCTTAGGGAATTGGTTTGCATAATGCCCGTACATTCCACATTTAAAACATTTAACCATTGTTGATGTCGTAGCAATACCATTATCCTCATCCCTGGTGTTAACTAAACCTTTTCCTTTTCACTTACTGGCTTTGTGTCCTTATTTTCCACACCCAAAGAATATTCTAGTTCCTTTGAAACATTCTCCTTGATGCCTCTTCCCATATGTTTTACATAGGGGAAATTGAACTGTCTTTCCTCTATGATCATCATGAAACTCCATCATTCTCTTATTAGCTAAGTCAGGAAACTTACCAAATTTTACTTTATTGATCATATTATGAGATTGTTGATTCGGCATAATAATGATGTTTGGACTTCCAAATACCATTTCATTTGGTTTCTAATTAAGAATATCATTTCATTGTCCATTATATCCTCCATTATCGTGAATCATCTTGTTTCCAACGATTTTCTAAAACCCAAAAAGAATAATGTGAGAGGCAAAAATCATGCTAGGGAAAGAAACAAAGTAAAGGGGGAGTACCCTCAATATCTAACTTCTTAGGTTAAATTATAATATCATTACAGTAGTTCTAGGACCGTATCCTATATGTATACTTATCCTTAGGGACATCCCTAGACATATCTTAGAAATATCTCCAGGGATCTCACTAACGTTTTCGAATCCTAGTTTCCAAAGGTTGACTAAACTTTATCTCTAATACCAACTATAGAGACCCGAAGATTAATGTACATGGACATTACATTACTTTTGCAGAATACTTAATACACAACAAAAACAGACACACAAGGACCGTAATAGTTTAGTGTCTTTGGAAACTTGGAACGTAATCCTCTAATCGTGGTGAAGGATCTTCAACATCTCCAATAAAGATCATCCCTTTTTTTCATACCAAAAACCTTTATTTATATCCTGGGAAAAACATTAAAAGGGTGATCTCAATTGCTCAGTAAGGGTAAGAATGGATAAAATAAAACATACCGTATACATTTGAACTTAAAAAAAACATGAACATTAAAAATCATGGGAAACGACATAAAACATGGAAGTACATAAGGCATAGATCATAATGGAACATAAATCATGATAAAATAGCATGGGAATAAAACATGTAATTGTGGAATCCATTAAGCACATGTAATGATTTCCATAGTAGCCAAGGAATTACTGCCAAGACCATCTTAGTGGACAAAGTCCCTTTCTGAATCGAGTGCACTCCTCGTTTCAGTCCTATTTTAATGAACCGGTTTAACCTGCCGTTTTAGCCATGCCTATCTCATGAGATATAAATCTTTACCCAATGCATTGGAGGGAGATATAGGTCCCACCCATCTCATAATGAAGTCATTCTTACTTGTTCCATATCATAAACATAAATCATTCATCATAACTCAAAGGAGAAAAATGGGTCTCATAAACATCATCCCATGATAACATAATCCATATAAAAAAATTGATATCATTTCATCATAAGAAAACTGAAATCATGTAAATCCTAGAGACATTATACTTGAAACATACACATATGAAGATAATTTCATCTTATATGGAAAATGGTTTTGATAAAACACTTGAAATGAATTCTTGAGGAAAATATCCTTTCTTTTTCAAAATCATTCTCTTTCCACAAAATGCCCAGAAATTATAAAAGAAAAGGATTTTGTTGAAAATAGTCTTGAAATATTTTGGAGGAAGATTCATGAAAATATGTCTTTATAAAACCGTAAAATTCTGTTCGTGCTATATAAGTTAAAAAAACATTCTTTTCGTACTTTTGCTAGAAATGTCAAAAAGTACTTCGTAACGTAAAAAAAAGAATGATTCCTTACATACCATGTAGTAAAAGTCAAAAATGGGTGAAAATGACATTAAAAATAAATTAAAACACTTTTATAAAACATGGACATGGATGATAGAAATAACCCCATTAAATACTTACGAATATGCAATCTCGGATAAAAATGAGATTTGCAAAATCATCCCTTACCTTAGGTCCGATTTTCTTCGTAAGTGTCTGAACCTCCTGTAAAATTATTTAAATAATGTTATTGACTTATTACAGAATCATATTAATTGTTATGATATCATATATGGTTCACTTATGACTTTATATTACACGTTCTTTTTTTAAATTAATGTTAAAGTAGCGTTTTGGGTAAAATCGTCTCATTTGTCGTTCGTGTTTTAACTTGTAATTATTAATATGATTACTTGGATCATGATTAATTATATCCAGAATGTAAAACATGATTTATATATAATATATATTCAGAATATACATATATATAATATATCGATAAATGGAAATAAATACACCGTTCATGGAGACGGTAGGCCGTACGTACACATGAACATTGTTTTCGTTTCCTTATTGAATTGAATGGAATTAAGTAAATGACATATATATATATATATACATAAATCCAGTATCATTAGTATGTCATATATTTCATGATTACTTATTATATATACTTTATAATCATTCAGGAATGGTTAGCCATTAAGAATGAATCTCATCACGTTGTGGAGATGGTAGTCCGTACGTATGCACGAGCGATGATATCATTTCCATAATTATTGAATTGAATTGGAGTGGATGATACAATATATCAGAATCAGTATGATGTTATAATTACTATGTATATTTATTATTTACACCATTATACCCATCAATGTAAGGTGTTGGTGGAAAAACAGATTACACCAGGGCGTGTAGACGGTATTCCGTACGTACGCACGTGCGGTGATTTTGTTTTCCGTAGGATGGATAGAAGGCGAAATGGGGTTGTTTCATATTAATAATAACAAATCAGTATATTATTGAAACTTATGTTATTACTTTATATTGAAACAACTAAAGAAGAGGATGTTGAAGAAGAAAGAATCCTGAAAGAATCGGGAGAAGAAATTACCTCTTCTGCGATACAACTCTTTGAAACCTCCTCTTAGGGCACTAAGATTGAACTTTCAAGTAGACCAGAACCTCTAGTATGTTTCTAGAAAAGTGGAGAAGATAATTTGTCATTGTATGGCCGAGAGTGAAGGCTCAAATTTGTGTGAGGAGGAGAGGGAGGAGGTTCCCTTTTATAAGGGAGGAGCGGGGCACCTTTGGAATTCTTAAAAATATAAATTTATAATAAATCTAACCCCACATAAAAACCTCCAAAAATGACACATATTAGAATATTAGATGAGATAGGGTTGTAATATCATCAACCAATCAAATTTATACATGTTTGGATCTTATTTTAAACCTTATCATTTTGATTTATCCTTATTTAATCTATTTAAGTTTATTTGTGGTAATAAAATTCTAAATTTTAAATTATAACAAATAATTATTTATTTGTTGTGAATTTTCCTTAATTGTTTAATTTAAAACATTATAGACCATATAAATTTAAATTTTAAATTTTTAAATATTTTTGTGATTTTTGAACAATTTTATAATATGTTATTTTTATAAAATAACAATAGTGTCAATTTTTACACTATTCATTTATTTGAATTTATATAAAATATATACAGAAGATATGTTCGAAATAAAAGCTTTAATATATTCATAGAAGGACATATGTATCTATAAAAGTAGTGTATCACATTAAATAGTTCATATGATATTTATTTTATTATTATTAAACCCATTTATTTTCTTTATCTCTTAATAAAATAATTACTACATCATTTTTGTATAATTATTTATTATATTGATTTGTTTTAAAAAAATTTAAAATAAAATTCTATGATGAAGATAAATCTATCAACTTTCACAATAATACTTTCAGTCGAATTTATCATCTTAAAATCACAATATTTATATTCTTATATTTATTTAGTTATGAAGGTGATAACTTTGTAATCATTAAAATAAAATAATATAAGTGTCATAATTGCTTGTATATGACTCAAAACGGTCAAATATTCTACTATTGGATGATTATAGTTTAACATTACATAACCAATTAATTTTGGTCAGGGTTTTGTGCCTTTTATTGTCACTATTAGTTTAATAAAAACTATATTCTTGATTTTCTCACTAGATAAATAATTTCTGTATCACTATTGTGTCACAATTAATGATAATTATTTAATCCCAAAAAATTCTAAATAAATTCTCATGTTGTAGATTATTTTGTTAGATTTATGTATACTATTAATTTTTGAAGTTTCATGAAGTTAATTACTAAATTAAAATTATTATACTTATAGTATTTAAGAGAGAGACATGTTGTCACTTTCCTTGGTTTTAATAATAATTAAATTATTTTCATGGAAAAAACTCCATTAAATGAATCTAATCCATCCCTTAAGTGATATGGGTCGACTTTTTGTCATCCAATAGGATTATTCAAAGTGTTAAGATAATTTTATAATCTTACATTTACCCTTAATTACCTGATTTACCTTTAACTATAGTAAATAAAATTTACCGTAGCTACTATTCACAATGCCCAAAAATTAAAAGTAGGTTATTAACATAATTTTGACCCACTGATTCCAAATATAGAATCCATTTTCCAAATTCAATAAACAAAAGTTGTAGAAATTAAATTAATATTAATCCTGTTGTCGAAAGAAAACGGGTTTTTCTTTAAAACATTGCAAAAGATTGAATTGATTTAACCTACGAATTTAAGGTAAAATCAATTCCAATGACATAAATTATATTAAATGGTAAAAATATATTATATTTATACTTTAAAACCATTCAATATTATAATTTAACCACATAAGATATTATGATGAAAAAAGTTGTTTTTAATTAAAATATTGCGTGTTTTTACTATTCATTAAAATAAGAAAGTCGTCAGGATAAAATGAAAAATTTAACCAAAGAAAATTTTTATTTCATGATTCAAAAGAATAATTTTTTATTGTCAAATGGATCTTACAAACATTTCAAAAACTAGATTTAAATTGGGTGCGCCATCAAAAGGTGGAAAAACTGCATTTTTTGAAAAATACTTATTTTACTCGAAAAATTTATTTTGTTCTTATACCATGTTCTAGAAAATGTGTAAGATGAATAATAATGTTATAAAATTCAAATTTTAGTTAATACTATTCATAAAGTCTAGTTCATAATAATATTATAATAATATATCGTTGTTTAGTAAAAACTGGTATTGCGTACAACACATGCTATGAGAAAGGTCGTGATTGCGTGTAATGCAAGCCAAGTCAGGGTTCGTGTTGTGAAAGAATCCTTCATTGTTTCTTATAACATAATCCAACTATATTTCATTTATACATTGAATATATATATATATATATACTCAATGTTGCGTAGAATAACCATTATCAAAAGTGTGTGTAACACGATCCTAGAATAGTGTTGTGTATACTGCAAGCTAATACGGTGTTGCGTATAGCGCAAGGTAATCTTGGTGTAGCATACAACACAAGACATTAATGAAATTAAAAGAATATTTTTCATAAAATCTCAGGGTGTTACACCAAGTGAGCATATATTTAAACCCAGTTATAAAACATTCATATGGCTGGTAGAAAATTCTTTGAATTTGGGAGACCTGTTAGGGGGGGATCTTCTATGGATTATAATTCAGTGATTGTTAATTTTCAAATAATGTTCTGACGAACGTTACTAAACATTGAAATGACAGTGACATGTGATCACATTTTTCGTGATTAATCCAAATTGAGGATGGTATTTTGTTTTGTGTGGATTTATCCCGTTTTCTATTTACCAAAGCTGAGTATTAATTATTATTCAATCCAATCACTTCAAAAATAAATCATTAATTACATTTATTTATTTATCTTCTTGTGTTATAAGAATTGATATTATTTTTGATTTATTCTCCCTTTTTTCACTGCTCTATGAAAAATAATATATACCAACAACCACATTAACTGAGTTTTTATACTACTAATTTTGATTGTGCAGTTCTAATCCCAGTTATATGTTTGTTGATTTTTTATTCTATTTTGGCCAATGATTCAAAAAATATATGGGTAATGATCATTGGTCATTCATCTTTAGGAACAATGGATTTCTACTATAATATGGGGTTGGAGATTCAATGGTATAGTCATGGTGCAATGTGATGTATTAGATCAAGTCAATTTTTAGGATCCATATGAATAAGTTCTCCATGTTCGAGTGAGACAATTTTATGGTGAGTTTTTTTTGGTAGGATATCAACTGAAATAAATATTCTACTGGTAAATGTAAGAGTTGTATGAACATATATAAAGGTTTTAAAATAAATTTCATGGAATAATAACCAACTGTGGAGGAGAGGAAATATGAAACATGAATAGTTTGTAACATCAATGAAATTCAAAAATACAAGGAATATAATCTCGTTGAGATGAGTCATGTGGTCCCCTTAGTGTGGTTTTAGTTTTCCTACATTGAGATATGTATCAGATTGCAACTGAAATTTTCCACAATCCACGTGAAACTTTAGAAACCATCTTTTTTGTGTACATGAAGTACATTCCCATGAGTCCATATATAGTTACACATTGTATGTGTCTAATAGAATTCTATGAAACACATTGTGGGTGGGTCAGAATGTATAGAAAGTACACATCCAGTTTTTCATGTAGACCTAAACATCGTGTATTATAGAACACAAGCATGAATATAGGCATTAGAAGGATATGATTCCTGAACCACCCTAGACATTAAGGTGTTTTGTACCCAAGTACCCAAGAACAAAATGGGATTACTAAGATGAGATGATACGTTCTGTAATGACATATACACCCTTTACCCTAAATATACAAGTCGTGCGTTATAAGAATTCACTCATATGATTATGAGGAAAGGGAAGTGCTACAATTTTTTAGACATTTCATCTACCTCTAGGTAAATATTGTGAACTCCAACCAAGAAATCTATGAGTCCTATATATTATCATTTTATCTTCTTTGTAATATTTTATGTGCTTCCTTACATCAATATCAGTTAGTAGTGTCCCATTTTCCGTCCCAATGAGGGTTCTATGATGAATCATAGTCATAGTATTAGATTTTTACCCCATTATTTATTTTTTAATCTTTTACAAGGTGGGTGAGTTCCTATAATCTAGAGTGACGTTAGACTCAACTCTCATAAATGAGGGTGTATCAAAACATTAGGTACATTGAATTTGACATATGAACCCTCAGTAGATTATATCTTATAATCCCCCTTAAGAGAACTAAGGTGATCGTCATTTCCATTATACTTTATAGCTATGGTTGATAGAATCAACAGTAGAAAAATTTACACATGCATCGATCCCTTATCTTGTGGGTGAAATCCAGTTTGATTAGTTATATTCTATGTGATCCCTTTTAAAATTATCCATACCTTTTTATTGAGATCATATCATTCTAATGATTTATAGATCAATATAGTTTTTTTCTCAATTGAATACTCTCTATTTTCTATGTTCATTCCAATTGATACAACTATTGAGGAAAAAATATATTTTTAGATAACTCACTTAAAATTTCATGAAAATAATAACCTCTCACATGAGATACATTATTGAATGTATTTCATGTCGAGTTGATTATCTCATATAATCATTTTATTGAAAACTCATGCAAAACTCTGGTTGGTAGTAGATTAGAAATTTATTACGCTAATTTTGTATGTTAATATCTAGGTTATCCCTGATAAAAAAATATCTCATATATTGATAGTAATACATTAGTTTGATGATCTAATTTGTCTTTATATTTTATGTATAATGGATTTAGGTTTTCATATTTTGTATTATAACACCCACCCCTTCATGTACTCTTTCCCCAAAAGACTATTCATATACAGATGAATGATCTTTTTAATGATACCTTTTAGGAATATGGAAATAGGGAGAATATAGGGTATATATAGAAACATTATTATATTAGGGTTTAATTTGACATTAATCCCCTCATTTTTATAGGCCATTCTTTAAATACATTTCTTGGGAGGGCTTATGTTTGGAACCTTTTTTATTTCTTCATTGTGTGCTATTCTAATAGTGGGATTTAGTTTTATTTGTGTATTGATATAATTTATCTAGTTATAAATTTCAGAATTTTTTTGGAAATGGGTATGCGTGTGTGTTTAGGTGTATCAGTCTAATGTCAACCATTTGTTTTATATTTCTATTTGGCGATAATCACCAGCCTTGTGAATATTTTATATAGGTAAGTGGTAGTAATTAAATGGATCATTATATGATAGGAGGCCTTCAGTGGGACAATTCATGATATATTTATTAAAAATCAAGAAAAAATATAACCATACATATTTAATTTCACAATTAAATAGAAATATGAAAAATAATTTTGTTATTAGTATAAAATATTATATAATTTTTACCTTAGTTTTCTATAATTAAAATTGTATTTTATATGATGAAATTAATTACAAAAATGTAATATTTGTTATCATTTTTTAAAAAAAGTTTAAAATAATTATTATTTCATGATTAATTCAGAAAATTTGTGCCAATAAAAAAACATCATTTTCACTATTCATTTAAATATAATCTATTGCTTATAATTAAATAAAATTTATCAATATATTACTTTAACATGGTCAACTAAAAAAAGAGTTCATTTCTTCATATTCTAATTCTAGTAATAATAATTTTAAATTTTTAGTGAAAAAAAACATAGTATGGAATTTTGTAATTATTAAAAATATGGTTTTTTATTAGTATTAGTTTATATTTAATAATATTTTAAAAGTAAAAAATTCAAATTTTTACTATTAAATATACAAAACATGAAAATAATGATTAGACTATGGAGAAATTTTATTAAAATTAAATCATATTAATTATCTAACCTCAAATAGTAATAAATTTTAGATTATTATTTTATTATTTATAACATGAGGTTGTATTACTCCTATAATTTTTTTAAATAATGTAAATAGAAATATTAAAATTTTATTTTTTTAGTATTTTGTGTGATTCTTACATTAGACATAATATTTTATTACTACAGAACTATATTTTAAAAACATGAGGTGTCATATTCATCCACCATTAAATAAAATATTTCTTCATATAATTATTTATCTAAACCTAATAACAATATCTAAGGTTATCAGAAAAAAAATTATAACACATAACTTATCCCCAAATGATATAAAATCATTTTTATATTTGGAAGGAAGATATAACATATCATTTACATCATAATTATAATATATTATGACTGTTAATCATTGATTCCAAATCATTATTCGAAGCTATAACATGGAAGTTTCTTGAGACCAAATATACATAGATTAAATTTAAAGATCTAATTTATGATAAAATATTAAAACAAAAATAACTATTAGAACATCTCAAAAAATGATCGTATGAATCTTAATTATCAATTATAATATGTATTCTTTTATGACGCCTTTATTTTAACATGTATCTTATTTAATCAATTGGGATATAATTTTATAAACCTATCAATAATTTAGATTAACCATGGTTTTCCATGTTGATTTTCATATTATGTATTCAATCCAAAATAGATATATGATACTTCCTTAAAGGAAAATTAAGTCATTCATAATAGCTAATACATAGAAAATGATCAACTAAATCATATCCCTCGTGAGTGGATATCATGGTGTTTAGAATTTTTAACACAAATCATTCACCATATTAATATTGGGTTGATAAAAAATATCCCTTTTTGGTGATTAATACTATGAGATTTGAATCCACATAAACATAGACATTCAACATCAAGATAAGGATTTAATTTTTATGAAAACCACATTCTCAAAACCTTACGAAAATTTATGGATGTTATACTATATGTAGACTAGTCACTATGGTTTTCACTAATTTAATATTGTTCAAATACACAAAAAAACTACACTATTACCCATAAATAACAAATATTATTACAAAAAATAACTAAACCTCCCTTTAATAAAACATTAGGTTCCCCAAACGTTCACACCGAAATCTAATTTTAAATAACATTTATTAGACACATTTATTCAATCAATATGAGATGTACCATGAAAATCTCATATTATTTTACAACACATCCACAGCATAATTACTATATTTAAATATTATATCTTGATCCTAGGAACATATAAATTATTCTGTTTGAGGACATGGTAGATAAGAAAACTATTTTATAATAATCAAGATCATTTTTGAATAATTAAAACACACTATACATTTTTCTATAACAACCATAATTTATAAACATTTATATAACATGTGAAAAGGACATATAAAAAAATTTGAGATCACATTAAAATTAATGATAAAGTTATAATCATTTTATCATGAGGTAGATCATTAGAATATGAGCATGTGTGTATTATCTTATTAATATGATGAAATAATTATAATTGTTCAAAAAATGGAATCAAATAAGGCCATGTAATCTCAAATGAACAAATATTGTCCATGTTATTAGAGTACATAATCATTAGAAAATAAACAATAGGAATAAATAGTATTTATATGCATACATAATAGAAATTTAATATATTATTTAAAAATATTGTATCAATGGTTTTGGGAGAAAACATTATTATAGTGTATCAGGATCACCATTACTGACATCCATTTCCCACTTCATTATGTTTCGTTACACACACTCACTCTTGGTGATAATTTATAATTGAAACAGTTTATACTTGACACATGTGATGTAAATTTACATACAATACTCTTTTTGTCTATATTGGACCCCACCCACAAATCATAAATATAATATTTTGAAAATTTAAATCTATAATTCAACACATCATAATGATCCCATGAAATGAAAATTGGGTTTCGTAACAATTCTGGATTGTATCGTAATAATTTTCCACAAGAATGTAAATAATTGATACACAAAATTTATTCACTAAAATGGATAATTTCATTTAGTCATTTAAATTCATATTCATATCACATACCTCCATGAGAGGTAAACATTTTAGTTTTTAAGAGGTAATTGTATTTTTGTCATAAGTAATCATTAATAGGAATTGTCGTAATATTATTTAAAAATAATAATACATCACTTTTGAAATGATCAAATATATTATATAAAAATGAAATAATTTTTAGAATCATTTATTTGATCGAAATATCTATAATGAAGCCTTGAAGAAGACATAGATAATTAATAAATATGAATTAACATATCTTTGTAAAAATTTACATAAAAATATTTTTCAATAATGGAACCATCAAAAACAAATAAATATTTACGTGAAGAATGGTTTTCTTAGAAAAAAAATTAATATGGAAGTTAATCTATTTATTTAAATTCAAATAAATTTTCTTAATACTTATTACATAAAAAGTGTAATAAATATTCCAGTATAATATAAGAAAATGGAAATTTTATTATCTCAATAGACACAAAATAATTGTGTTCCCATGTATAGAGGAGTGTGATGGTCAAAATTCGAAACATGGATATAGTGAAAAATTATCATTTGGAATGAATCATATTTATTATAAAATTCGTGAAATATTTTATATAAACATGTTCAATATTTTAATTCTCTAGAAATATAAATGGGCTATAATATAATTAGAATTTTATAATATAATAAAAAAATATGTTTCTATTAATAGGAAAAAATTAATCACTATAACTAAAGGAAGGATGTTATGTCAAGAAACAAATCCCTTACATCATCATTATCATTTCAATTTAATACCAATAAAAATTAAACCATTATATGGATTTAAAATTAAAATAAAATTCTCTAAATATAAGAATAAGAAAAATTTATATCCCAAATATGAAACACAAAAAGAAAACTAGTTAAGAATAAAGATCATATCTCAGTGAAAAAAACTTATATGAAATAATAAATAACCATATCACTTCATTTTCAAACAGCCTTTATCATAATGAATATTAAAAATAAATCTATTATGAACCAATCTTTGAAAATATTAATACCTATATCATTTTATAATAATCATTTCAAATCATTTATTATGAATAAATTAGTTTTATTAAATTACTATTTCATTAAAAAAATTATCAAAATTAATTGTTTCTCTAATACCAGAATCTTAATGATGTTGTGAATTATATTTTATCGATTAAATATAAAATTATCATATATAATTATAAGTACACTAATATAATTTATTTAATTTTTTTAAAATTTCATTTATTTTGTATCTTATTTTTTATTTATCCTAATGAATTTGATTATGATTTATTTTTGGTATTTTCCATTAATGATTTGTGGTATCTTTATAAATGGATTATATTTAAATATTACTATTAAAGTACCATATAAATAGTTATTCTATTAATATTTAAGAAAT
This sequence comes from Viscum album, assembly GCA_963277665.1. NCBI lineage: Eukaryota > Viridiplantae > Streptophyta > Magnoliopsida > Santalales > Viscaceae > Viscum > Viscum album. The sequence goes on along the minus strand of OY728165.1, from coordinate 1,574,996,171 downwards.
TTACCAATATTTAATGTAAAATCCTAACTGAAATAACCTATTCTTAGGTGGAAGATCGCATGATCTTAGATTCAACTCATTATATAAAATTGTATCCCAACATAGAGTGATCATCAAATTGTATCCCCCATGATATTGTATATAAAATCAATGTTCATACAAAGAAAAAATGAAAATATTAAATAGTCAAAAAGTATATTAATTAGAAAAAATATATATTAATATTATAAATTTATATGGAAATCAAAACTCAATCCTTGGGATAAGTCATAAATAGTACAACAATTTGATCACATATACACAAAAAATAACTAGTATAATAGGATCTATATCTACCAATACCATATCAAATACCCAAAATCTGTGCTTATAGTAAGATATACAATCATATGATCAACTCGTACATCATCCTAATCTATACATTATATAATTGAGGTCATCTTGGGTACCCATGTGTCATAGTCTTCCAAGAAGGGTGTGAGTAAAAAAAAGGATCACAAGACCAATGTATTCCAACACACATAAGATAACATTAATTATTTATTAAGGCTATAAAATAAATATAAATTCAATAAGAAATTGATATATGTAAAACAAAACATATATTCACTAAAAAATCAGAAAAAAATTATTATCAAACTTCGAGTGGATGAGAGATTAATAAGCCACCAAAAACCCAAAGTGAAACCTAATTTTGATTAATTTAAACATATATTTCAATAGGATGAGTACTGATTTCACTATATATGAGAAAAAATTCCACACATACTCTTCATTAGTTGGTACACTATTTCTATAACTCCAAGACTTTATCTCTCTAATTTACAGAAACACTACATGACCAACCATGGTGATGGAAATTTTAAAGAAAATTACAAAATCTATCAATCATCAGCATAATCAGTTCTACATATCCCTCTATGTGAATAATCACATACACATTTAATTATATTATGGACATGTAATATAAATGTCATCTACATAGCCACATATTCTACTTTCTCTACAGGGATAGCCACACACACCTTTAAGAGTTTTTGGGACTATGTTGTATCATAATCGTACAAATAATCACGTAAGCACATCCATCTATATCTATATCCACATCATCAATAAGGGTGGTTTTGAATAGATCATTTTTATTGATCTTCAATATATATACATCCCTCTACAGGGATTGAGAAACCCATATTTAAGGAAATTTTGGTAATTTTGAGAAAACCTCATGTCTCTACATGATCATCACAATACAAGTGGGAGGGTACCACAAATTATCAAATAATATTGAAAAATGTACCAAAAAAATGGAAGAATTAATAATATCAATAATATCTCTCGAGGTCAACAGAGGCTCCCCCCCCCCACCATCACAATCAATAGATTTTAAACTATATTCCAAAAAATTATCACATTCGGGAAAATGATATCACATTTAAATATTACATGGAGAATCATAATGTTTCATAATAGTAACACATGTGACCAACTATAAAACATGACCTTGTGGCTTCAAGGTATCTAGTATCACAATAATATACCCCATGGTTCGAAAACATCATTTAGGGACTCTACAGACTATACACTCACATACACTATATGTTTCCTCATCCGCATAGTTCTCACGAGTAACAATGCAAATCTAGACATAGATAACAACACTTGGTAAAAACATCACAAAATATCGAAGATGGCCCATGAACTCTTTAAATTTATTATGGGTGGTTATTTTACCTAATTGAATCTCTTTCCAAATTAATTAATTTAAATTTAAATGTATCATAACATGTCATCAATATTAGGGTCATTCACCCAAAATATAAAATATCATTCAATCCAATAATATTGAATAAATACAAAAGCACATAATACATGGGACAACAAATTTTTTATAGCGTAAAGTCCAATAAATTTAAAACCGAATGGTTTTTTCAAATCAGATATAGTACATTAAGCATCATTCAATTACCGATAAATTTAATATGATGATAAAGAATTTAGAATAAATAGTTAAAAACATTATAATTAAATAATTGAATCAAATAAAAACACATAAATAATGATAAAATTATCACATTACAGAAGTCATACTGAATTTATAATTAAAGGTTTATCACCAACCAGACCATGGAAAAATATTTTTTTTAAACCACTCATCATGGATACCATGATTTGATTTCAAATATTTTATTTCAAAATATTAGAATTACGCAAGTAATGATATCTTTCTAAGACAATAATAATTACAAAATAATTTTTTTATTCCATAATATGTTATAAAAATATACTCCATAAAAATAATTACAAAACCATGAGTGATGATTGAACCTCCCTCTTGAAAAATCCATTTTTACTAAGAGTAATCATAATTAAAATATTCAATAAGTTCATACTGTTATGTTCCAGGAACGTTATTCATATTTTTTCCATGATTATTTTTAATTATTTATATAAAAATTCTCTAAAAATATTTAATCAAATAATACATAGGATTAACATTTTGAAAATGAAATGATCTGCACCAAAGAGAGGGATGCTATTTACTATTCCATGAAAACCTAAAGGAGATAAAATATTTATTGAATAAAACACCACCCATATTAAAATATGGAATTATATAAATACTATATATAAATTCCAGGGAATAATATACATTTACATTAAATAATTTTAGATGAATATTCTGTACATTATATATAACATAACTGGGGAATATAACAGTTTTGTGTCATTGGAAACATGAAAACAAAATATTATATCATGTTCAAAAATATTAGACATCTTCCATAACGGTCTCCACATTTAGTAATTATTCTTAAAAACATTCTTCATCACCCAGGGATGGAAACAATAATGGTTTGAGATCATATTCATTATAAATTTAAATAATGGGGATATGTAAGAATAATTATGATCATAAGGGTATGATAACATGATCATGAAAATAGATGATCATACCTAATATATAATATATCATACACATGAATCCTTTCACAATGCATGGGAGTTCATAAGACATTAATCATAAGGAAATAAAGATCATAAGAAAATAAATCCTAAAGAAGAAATAAGACAAAGGATTTGTTGAATACATATATGAATTGAAATGTTTATATGACAGATACCTAAAAAACATTTATAAAATGTAACGATAGGGATATGAACCATGTACCTACTACAGGATTTGGAAAACAACTCATTTCCCTCTTACATTTAGGTTGAGGCTATAGCCTATATACTATATTCTATGTGGTCGGGGTCTATAACTAGTGTATCATCTATATTTTAGGCTTGGTATAAAACCCACATCCTTGTTTCGAGGTTTGGGATATAACCCGTGTACCAAAATTCTTTTTGGATTCATCTACACCCGAGTTACATTCTATTTTTTAGACTTGGGCTATAACCGAGGTACCATATTTAATTTGGGAATGGGAAATAAAAGATTTACCTTATGATCTCAATCACAACTTATTATTACCCACTATTATATGGACCCATCATTAAACATAACATAATCTGGATTTTTAATAAAAAAATTTTGTTTCTTTATCATTTAGGATCATTTCACGGTTAGAGTTTTATAGAATTCCGACAAAACTATTAAATAAAAACTCAAATATAAAAAAGTAGAAACTTTTAATCCCTATCCATTTTTTTTCAAAAAAAATTCTTTAAATTAAAACATGAATTTATTTCTTGCTTAATATATTCTTGATTTCATCCTTTCTCTTACCCATCTTTATAACCTATTAAATAAAAATAAAAACAAGGTATGAAGAAACAAATTCAGTAATGAAATATAAAATAAGTAAAGAACATGTTATTATAGCAATACTTATAAACCCATCAATTCATTTTTTTTCACACTTAAAACAGTAGCCCCATAACACACCTCATAAAACCATACGATTACTAAATAACTCATAGAACTTGTATATCATAATTTTAACATGTGGAATCTATAACATAATTAAATTTTATCTTTTTCATCAATATTGGCCTTTACTATAAGGGTTACATTCAATATACCCATCATAATATATATCATTAATCTCTTAGGAGAAACCTTTTTGTTTAAATCTATCTCATTTAAAAATTCATTATATAGCTACCAATGGCACACCCACCAATTTTTTATCATGGAAAAGATTTTGTACATAAGAAATCCCCATGAACCAAAACATAATCAAAAAACATTAACAAGAATAAAAGAAAAAAACATTTCCACATTGAGATCACAAGCTATTATATCAAGATATTGACATAATCAATCCCTTCTCAAACCCATTTTCTATACTAAATTACATGAAAAAGGAATATTGTATTTAGTTTCCTTTTAAAAACATTATAGCTTTTAAAATAATTTAATATCAAAAAATAATCATGGTTGTGGTAAATATGATTTCATCGTGTTCATTAAAACCCATTCCTTTGTCGTTTAGTACAATGATATTAGGCAAAAGATTCATTCAGAATACCATTGAATAAAAATAAATGTAAAAGGGGTTATTTATACACCATATAAAAGAAGATGGTTTATATTATCACAATATGCCTAAATGAAATGCTATTGAGAGAATTACCTTACTTAGACATTGACTCAACATGTACAGTCAATATATTCATCTTCATTGGTTAATCACCTTTGATGAACACATTAAATCTTCTAAGAAGTGTGTTATTCCAAAACTAAGGACTCATTAATGTGGGGAGGTATTCTAAATATGAGGTTTTGTGGATCGTTGATGAACAAAAAGAATTTTGAAATGTGAGTTTTAGAGATTAGTGGGTACAGTTTTATAGGAGAATGGTGGGGCACCATTGGAAACTCATAAAATATTATGTTATTATAAATGTATTTTTCATCTAATTGACTCCTACATCAGTTAAATTCTATTTACTCGTAATTTTTGTCTTTTTATTATATTTTGGGTGACATAATTTTAAATATTAAAATGATCTAATATTTACTTATATGTGGTCAATATTACATAATTAGACAGTTGATGAACTTTTAGAACTTATAAGAGAGTTTTTTTATTTTAAATCATTTTTTGGATTTTTATTTAATTTTATAAATTATTATATTTATAAAATATGAATGATTTCAATTTGTAAAATGTCCAATTCATTTAATTTTAAAAAATCCAAACAGAGAGATAACGTCAAAAAAACCATTAAATATAATTATAACATCTCATATCCAACTATAATTTTTTTTATGATAAAAATTATGTAATTTAATTTTTATTTTATTAATTATATTATAACTTAATTTATTTTTTTATTAATAAGTCAATCACTACATCATCAAAGTGTCAAAATTGAATTTAATTATTTAATGCCCAAAATTTATAAATAAAATACCGTGACGAAGTTAATATTTTTAGCATAATAATCATTGTTTATAGTTTCATGTATCACTTATATGACTTCATAATAAAATTATTTAACAAATAAGATCATTTTTATGATATTTTGGTTTTTACTTTAAATTAAATGTCATAAATATCTTCATCACCCCCAATTGGAAACCAAATAGCATGAGTTCATTCGGACTATTGTTTTGGTCGTAGATAACTAATCCTATAAGGTTATGAAAAGTGGTGGGGTATTTTTGTATTATTATAATATTATTTAAACCCTTATTTACATACTTTACCCTTTAGCTGTGGTAAATAAAATAATAATGTTACTATTCACAAAAAAAACATTTGATCATATTAGATCATATTTCATACTGATTAAAAAAAATTATGTCATTTTTAAATATTCAATTATGAAATGTAAATAAAAATATTTTAAAGTTAGTATCATTGACATATTGGAGAGACACTACTTTTAAAAGTATAAACCATCAAAATATTTACATGTTCTTACATCCATGTATAATGAGAAATTACTTAATATGAAAAATATTGGATTAAATCAAAAAAACCAATAATTATACTTTTAAACCTTGTAAAATGATAATCTAAATATATATTTAAATTAGGTGAAATGGTAAATTTAAATTTAAATTCATTATATTTTCACTATTCATTATAAATGAATCTTATCAAAAAAATGCCACAAATTCGAACAAGGTGAGTTTTTGTGTCCCTATAATAAATAATAAGATTGGTTTCTCAAATATAAAATATAAAATAGAAAAAACATGCTTTAAAAATGTTTCACCAATAAAAGACCTTAAATTTTATTTTTAGGACATACTTATTTTATCTGAAAAATTGAATTTGTTGTGATATCATGTCTAAAAACATATAAGATGAATTTTAAAAATTTAATTGAATATATTTCATGTATATTTCATATATATATATATCATTAATAAAATCCATTATTAGTGATTTATTATTTTATAAACTCACTAATTTGCATTTAATATGTTTTTCTTGAAAAAAAATCATTATATTCAATTGGTTGTTATTTAATTTCATAATATATTTGGTAACCAATAAATCATTATATAATCCTTTTTAAACTATATTATTATAATTTATTAAATTTCCTTGATTTCCTCCATTTAAATGGATTTGCGATTACTGCAACTTAAAATAATAATATTAATAATATTATATTTTTCAGAATAACTCAGTCTTGTGTAAAATATATGGTTTTTCAAAAACCCATTATTTCATGTCGTGTACGAAATCATACATAGTGACCCTATTAATGAAAAAATAATGTATAATTAAAATATATTAATAAATATCAATAATATTATTCAATAATTACCCTGGATTTTACATTCATCAACTTTATGGAAATTACATAATCACAATTTCAATTATGAGCTCAGTAAAAAAGGTTTCACTTTTCAAAATTACTTCATTAAAATTTTGCATTGGAAAAAGAGTCAATAAATCATCCACATTAAAGTAATAAAATATAAGTACTAAGGTAACTTGTGATAACATTTACTAGGATTCAATGCATGAAAACATAGACATGGAAGAAAAACATAGCATCATGCTCTGATGGAGAGTGATGGGAAAAATTATTAGGATAATGTTTATATTCATAACATAGAAAACATGTTATGGGTTAAAGAGTCATTGAATTCATAGTAGGAAAAGTAAGGTTAAAAAATTATCATTTTAGAATCCTTTCCAAAAAAAATTGATATTCATTTACAAGATAGACTAAGATCTAACAGAAATACAATTACATGACATGTATATCTTATCCATTTAATAAAATATCACCACAAACTAAATTATTTTTTTTCAAATAATGATTATTTAAGTATATTTCTATCACACCTAAAACAGTAGAATAATCTTCATGAAAATAAAATAATCCAAAAAATATTTACTATATATTATTTATGTCTATTAATAGTAGCAAAACAAAAAATATTGGTTTAAAAAATAAAATAATTCCAAAAATTTAATAAACATTAAAATAATAATAACTACTTTTAATATCCAAAATTTCAAAGTAATACCAAAAGTCTAAAATGGACCATTAAATAAACAAATATAATAAAAATTCCTCAAAATTATTAAAATGAAGATTAAATACTAAAAATCATAAGGTTTTTAATAAAATAATATTCAATGATATGTTCTATCATTTAACTCCAAATATCATCAGCCACTCTTGATGTATCGAAAATAATTATCATTTCCAAAATCACATATTCTCCAAAATAGGTTAATCATTTCCATAAATAACCTGCTTTTCAATACGTCCACAACAAGAACAATGAATCATTGAAAATAAAATTCAACCAAGATGCCTCAAATAAAATACCATAGTATTATATTTTCCATAGGGATATAAGGTTCCCAATATAGTGAACACCATCCAAAATATAATTTATCACTTAATCGACAAATCATTTTACTATACCAATGATCTCCATTAGATAAATATATGATCTAAAAATAAATATATGTTTATTCCACCAAATCATTTAACTAAAAATAAAGATGAAATACCAACAAGGGACCACCTATAGGCTAGTGGTAAGAGATAATGCTTTGTCTCACATTGGTTGGGTGTTAGGTCTCCACAACCCTATCGGACATGAGGTTTTTTCACCCTTCCTATAAGATTTCTATTTCATAAAATTATATAATTTTATAACATCTCCAAAATGTGATAATATACTCAAAAATTACCATAACGTGTTTTATCCTAATGTATTATCTCATACCATTACTTTTGAAACCGAAAATGTAATAACCTGCAATATCGTCCAAATAAAAAATCATACAAACCATAAAAATTTTCCATCACATTGTAACTATGTAAACAAAAGAGTAGATAATTATTCTACAAATAACACTTTAACCTAATAGACATCAAGGTAACACATATTATAAAAAATCATAAAAAATAATCCCATCATCAAAAGATCATTAATAATTTTAAACATTTCATCATCCTAAAGCCTTTTGTAACACTTTAATATTTTATATGAAGATTATTAATCATTAATTTTTCATCATGATCCTCTACCCATGATTTTAAATATCATACTTAATACATTTTCCTACAAAACATTTGGGATCATTTCCTAACATTCAACAATATATAAACACGATACACTATAAAATCCATAAATTTCATAGGCATTTTGCAGTTTCATTATCTTTAATTGGAATAGAATTAGGTATTGATAAACATGTATTTTTATGGTCCTCTAGATCCCATTAATGAACCTTCTTAATGGGAAATGGATTTCCATAATGGCCATACTCTCCACATTTATAACATTAAATTGATAAAATGGAATTAACTTTCTCCCCTCCTGGATTTAACTAATCACTTCCATATTATATGGAAGGTTATTTCATTATAACCATCATTACCACATAAATAACATATTCTCTTACATTGAAAACATTTTCCGTGGTGTTTATTTCTTTATCCTAGGCACGTATGTTGTGGAATATACTTACCATTATGATTTTTACCTAAAACCCCCTAGGGATTCATTTCTCTCATATAAAATGGATTAGAAAACTCACTAAGGATAGATTTGTTATTCATGAATTCTGATAGTTGGTTATTATAACCCATATAGTTGTCCTTAAAAATCCAATTTCATTTGGATTCCAATTCATAGAATTGAAAAATTTTCATTCACTTCCATTATTTTTGTGGTGCATTCTGCATCTAGGTATTTAATAAAACCAAAAAGGATTGTTTTAGTTTATCAATAAAATAATTATATACTATCTTATGAGAAAGATAAACTGTAAGGTATACTTCTTCATTTTATTAAAAACTCATTAAATTTATCTAAAATAACCACGACTCTTTTGATTATGATTACAATTGTGGTTAAGCATAACTTTTAACTTATACTTAAATATTACCTCAACCACTCAATTTGTATAAACCATCCTATAATTCCTACAATAACATTTCATCCTTAAAAATTATATAATCTTCAGTTTTAATCATGAATTTAATTTTTTGTACAATTTTTGATCTTTTATGGTTTAGAGTTATTTATAATTAGGACATAACTGTTACATAAGAAATCAAATATTCCAATGTTGTATTTTGTACTCACTATACATTTTTTCACAAAATTAATCTTTTTAAATTAAAAAATTAATTTTTTTCATGATAAAAATCATTATTCATTTCTCTTTTCTCTTACCCATCCTTATACCCTATGAAAAACATTTCAAAAACTTGGAATGATGAAAATATTTTATGTAATCAAATATAAAATAAGGAAATAAAACATTATGACATTAGTTCTTAAAAACCAATGAAATCATACCTTTCACCCATTAAACACTATCACTTTATCATTCCACGTGAAACCATATGACTCTTGAAAAAAAACATAGAAATCATAAATTATAAATGTAAACTATGGAATTAATAACTTAATTACATTGTACCTTTCCCTACTAATTAGGGAGTAAACCAAAGGGTTACATTTAAAAGACCCATCACATTATATTCCCCAAATATCTTATAAAAAACCATATCATTTAACTATGTATCATTTCCCAATGAATTTGAGAGATATCACAGTCTCACCCTCTCTCATTTTATCATTGAACCTCTCATATACATAATTAATTCCCAAAAACCAGTACATAATGATTTCACATTGATGAGAAAAAATTAATAAATAATATTTCCATATTGCAATCACAAGATATCATTTCATGAAATTGACATAACCAATCCATTCTAAAAACCTTTTTCAATACCCAAATATTTTAAATTTGAATATGGAATTTAGTTTCCATTAAATTTAATTATTTATTATATATGAATCTAAATATAAAATAATTGATGTGGTAGTGGAAAGTTTGTTGATACTGCATTAGTGAAAAAAGACATTCCTTTTTTCGAATAGTAAATTTCTTCATGGAAAAAGTTTCCCTTAAAAAACCATTAAATAGTATTAAAATTAAAAGGGGTTATTTATAACCCATATATATTATCAATATTTCACCAATTATAGTATTTTGAGATGAACTCCCTTACCTTGAGTGTGGATGGTCACATGCTATCATTATATTCCTCCACTTCGGTTGATCACCATTGAAGAACACCTTAACAACTCATATAAGGGTGTTTTATTAAAATAAGGCATCAGCAATGTTGGTAAGAATTCTTGGAATGGTTTTGGAAGATCTTGGTCGAACCAAATGGTTCATGAATTTTGAGTATTAGATAATAGTGGGTACCTTTTTTATTTTATAGGGGAGGGTAACCCAACAAAAATCATAAAATATTAAAATAATATTAATAAATTGATTAATTAAAATGACTCAAAATTGATTTATGTTAATGTTAATATTAGTATAGTTCTAAATTCTTTATTCCAATATTTTTGATTAATAAATTGAGTTTATTTTAAACCTTTCCATTTTGGATTACAATCAATTTCTATATTTTAATTTTAATTTTGGTAACAAAATTTAAAATATTAAGAGTCTAATTTTTACTGATATGGGGTAAAATTTAAATAATTTTAAAATTAATTAACTTTTAGACATTATAATTAAACCTTGAAATTTTAATATATTCTTATTGTTTTTTAAAGAAATTAATATTTTTTATTTTAATAAAATATCCATTATGTTAATTTTTACAGTAATATGTTTATATAATTTAAATAAAATCCAAACAGATAGGTAAAATCACAATGAAACCATTTAATTGACTTCTAAAATTTAATATTCACCTATAAAACATATTTATGATTCAAATTATACAACATAGTTTTTATTTTAATATTTATAATTTCACTTATTGGAATCATTCATTAATAATGAAATCACTACTTCATCATTGTGTCATAATTAATTAAAATTATAAAATGTCTAAAAATTATAAATAATATACATTGATGTTGGTAATTTTTTATCTTTCCAATTAATATTTATAGTCTAGGAGATCTGTTATATAACCCCATATTAAAATTGTTTTATAAGTAAGAGACAAGTTTGTGATGTTTTCCCTTTACTATAAATGAAATGTTATAAATGACTTAATCACACTGAATTGTCATCCAAAAGACAACAATTTCCCCAAATGTTATTCATTCACATCAATAACTCATAAAATAAGTTTATAATAAAGGTTAGTATATTTTTATTATTATAATATTATTATTTGAAGCCTTATTTACCTAATTTACCCATTAATTGTGGAAAATAAAATAATAATGTTATAATTCCCCAAAATTATTTAAATCCATTTATAAAAAAGTTTTCAGACTGATTTAAATTTATAAAAATTTAATTAAAAAAGACACTATGTTTAATTTAATTTTTTCCTCATTTAATAATTGAGGAAGTGAGTTTTTTGAAAAGTAAAAACCATGGATATTCTAACAATATAATTAAATTATATGAAATTGTAATTTCGAATTAAAATGTAAATTTTTTTTCCAATTCATTAATAAATGAAATTTATCATAAAAATACTAAACATTTAAATACCAAATTATGTCCCTATTCTAAATAAGAAGATTATTTTGTCTAATTTAACATATAAAATTAAAAATTAAATATATTTAAGAAGGGTTTGTCATCAAAAGGTGGTGATCATATTTTTTAATGAAAAATAACTCTTTTATCCAAAAATTTGAATTTTTTCGTATATTATATTTATAAAACATTTATGAAAATTTTTAAACATTAATTTTTTATATTAAATATGTATTATATATATATTTCGTTAATAAAATCCATAAGGAGAGAATTTATTATTTTATAAACTCGTAAATGTACATTTGAATAGTTTTTTTTTTAAAAAACCCATCATTTATAATCAATTGTTTGTTATTTTAATCAAATAATTTATTTGGTAACCAATGAACCAATATATAAACATGTTAGACCATATTTCTATAATTGAGTTACTATCATTCATTCCCTCCATTCTAACTGATTTGGGATAACAACCACATAAAATAATAGTGTAAATAATATATTATTTTTCTGTATAACTCAGTCTAGTTTTAAATGATTGATTTCCTAGAAATCCATTTTTTCGTGTTGGGTACTCTATTATAAATATCATCCCTGTTAATGTAAATTTACTATCTAATTAATTTTTTTTTAAAATATGAATTTTTTTATTTTATAAATTCTCTGGATTTTCAAATTCATTAGAGTGTGATTTATGTCCCACTTGTCACATAATTAAATCATACAAGTTTGTTCCACAAATCATTCATTATGTGATGACCCATGAAATGATATGGGTATTATAAATATAAAATCAAAGCACATGATATGAAATGATGATCAAAAAAATTTCAACATATCATATCTTATGGAATTTATATGGGTTTCATAATCATTTCATCAAAACATTACCTATAAAGTGAAGCGGGTTTCAAAAGTATATAACCCAGGGAAGAGAAACAATTTTCACAAGAATAATTCCATAAATACATAATATATTAATGAAAGAATATTTTTTTTTCATTTTTATCATTTATTATAATCATATTTGTAACATAAATGAATTTTTTCTTAGATGGAAACTAACTTGGAAGGATATGGTTGAAAAACATTCTTGAGGTAAATGTCCTTTTTTGATTGAAAAAGTCACTTTAAAACAAAAAATATTTTTGAAACCCATCTTCATTAAAATTATATAAATAATATTGAGAAAAATTTGAAAAAACATTATATTTTCATATCATTTAAAAAAATCATTAAAACTTACCATTAGTCATAAAATAAAGCTTCGTTGGATTGACAACAGATAAATCCTCACATATCATATGATGTAAAATATATATTACTTTATCACTTTATAAAATATTATAAAATTACCACATTCGAAGAGAAATATGAATATTCAATTCAATATATTTGAATATTTCAAAAATGGTAAAAATTTCTTTTAGTGGTCATATGAGACTAGTATAATATTCATGAAAACCATTTTTAGAAATCATGGTTTTTCGACTAAAGAGATGGTAATGTTGGGTTTTATAAAAAATATTTCCATAAATATTTTAGGCACCAAAGAGTTTAAATTTTTTCTAATACATGAATATATATTTAATATCCATCCAATAATAACACACAATAGTATTCTTCTTATATGGAACTTTATATTTTATATAAGAAGTTTAATCGTTAACAACCTTGAAAAGTGATGAGACTATTTCAATAAACTTTTATCACTTTTTCGATGGTATTATACAGTAAATTTAAGAAAACAATTTACATGAAGTGTATAATAACCATAAAATAATTATATTAATGATATATTATGTAAAATTGTAGTATATATACCTCATAATTAATTTGGGTTCATAACAAAACATGAGTCTCAAAGTAGAAAAATTGAGACAAAACTACATTACAAATTTGGTAACTTCTAAAACATAACCCCTTGAAATTAATATCATATAATAGTTTTATAAATACTCTTAAAGTTTCTTATATTAATCATTTAATACATTATTGGTATGTATACACACCACACAAAATAAATGATTGGTGAATAATTTATTAATCTAACAGATTTAAAATGTGAGTTGTAATCCACTTACCTAGGGTCCTAATGCTCATCATACTCATTCATTCCACCTTTATTATAAATATAAAATTATTATAAATATGTTAAAGTAACATATTCATAAATATAATTCCATATGTGGTTTTATTATGATCTTAATTTTTTTAGCAATCACATGTTAATGTTTCACGTCGTGTAATATTCATAATTTTTTTATATGTTTCTTAATTTTTTATAGTGCTGGTCATTGTAATTATATAATGATTCCATTGTGTTAACCATAAAATATATATAGTTTATATATATTAAAATTTTCATATTATAATTTATAATTATGAAATGAAATGAATTTTTGATGGAGACTACAGGTCTTACGTATGCATGAACGCTATTTTTGATTAATTTCCATATTAACTAAAAGTATATAAAAGAAATATATGAATATATATATATATATATATTTAATTTGATATATTATATCATATATATCATATATTTTCCCTAAAACAATCCTCAATATAATCCACATAGTGTATGAAATAATTATATTGCTTTGAGTGGGCAGTGGTCAACACTTCCTTATAAGAAATTATCGTATTTATATAAGGTTGAAAGCATAATGGAATATTCCAGATATAATGTAAACAAGTATAAAGACATTATAAATATAATATATATCATATATATATTGTTTCCATTATAATGGCCAGAATGTTAGGTTGTAATGGGGCAATGAACAAACATCGTTTCGTTAGTCAGTAGTTCATCATACGTAAAAACAATATGTTTGTTACCCATTAGATGGTGGTGTGTGTAAGTGTAGGTACGACCATTTACATAACAAAATCGTTGAACACATATTATAGTATTGTTTTTTTAAATTTATATAATAAATTTATTTAGTGCTTCTAGAGATGAAAGATAAAATAATGGACTTGAGAGAAGACATTTTCTATTAATGGGGTAACTCCATTTTGTTTGTGCCAAAAGGCGTTCTTGGATTTCCATCATCTCAAGGGAAGGATTTTAGTAGGGATGAATGATTTATAAGTTGTTTTCATTGTAGTTATTTAACAATATTTAAATATTTTATAGTTGTGAGGAACTGGGATGGGTGGTGTCTTTTTATACAGAATGAACATGATTCACTTAGAATTTTTAGAATGAAGTTAGGTGTACACATTTTCTACCTAAAAAACGAAACAAAAAACAGAAAAAACTCAATAATGGATGGTTTATAGAAGCAAAATGGAAATAAAATGGGTGGTACAGAATTGGATAGATCTTTTTGGCCCGAAATATTAAGATTTAGTTCCTAATTATGTTTAATTTACCTTTAAAAGAAATTGTTTGTTTTAGTCACATTTGAAAATCATTTTTTCCATTCATTAAAATGGAATTATTAGAATAAATTTTTTATATTGATTAAAATGAGGTATTTAGGTTTTTTAGATTCTATTTATATATGGGAAAAAATTTAGATGATGGATGATCCTGCAGATGGGATTAGATAACAAGTTTTTAAAGTACAAAAAATGTTAAATAGTTATTTGCGGTTTTATATTCAATTTCAATGAGAAATAGATTATAATGAATAAAATTGTTTTAAAATATGAAGTATTTATCTAATTTTAACTTAAAAAATTATTATATCATTGAACATTAATAATTAAATAAACACAAATGCAATTTTTTAATAAACATACTATTTTAACTATTCCTCAAGGAAATTATGTTTTTTAAAAAATCCCGAATAATAATCCCTTCGATAATTTCAACATTCTGAATTGATAAATGAATATTATTTTCTCATAATAAGTTTCTAAAAGTGTCTAAAATTAATGTTTATATTGAAAATTTTTCATTTAAGAAAATTGTATTTTTAACATAAAAGGACACTACCAAAAAATAATATCATTCATTATCAATATGTATTATTTACATAGAACATTTATAAAAAATATTTGAAAATTATTTATTACTATTCATATAACAATTTTTAATGGATATGTTACAATTATCTCATTTAAATAATAATATAAAAATTATTTTTTGTAGAAACTCAGTGTTGTGTTAATCTTAAGTCGTGTCGGCGTTGCGTGTAATGTACACCAACTTAGTGTCGCATGTATCATATGCCAAGTCATATACCAAGTTGGTTCCATGTGAACAAAAGTTTTTTATTAGTTAATTTTATGTCATAAATGAAAATTTAATTTAATATTTTAAAAAAACTTTGTGACCATAATAATATATTCTTTTACATTGAATAAATTTTTATATTCATTTATGAATAAATGGTACCTATAAATATTGTTTAAAACGTATATATTTATATGTAAGATAATTATTTTTGAAAACCTCTAAATTAACATCATGGTTCTCAATTATTATAAAAAATAGTAATATTTCATTAATATAATATATTTTCAGTTAACCATGATCATTCATGTAGTGAAAGTTATCAATGAAAGTCATCTTTGTGTATAATAAAAGCTAAATTATATGTTTTGTCTAGAGAAATTCAATGTTTATGTTTCCTATAGAGCATGATTAACATGTTTTTTCCGTATAATGAAATACATTCATATTTATTTGATATAAAATAATCTATCTTCATTATTACATGAAATGTAGAATATCAAAAATGAATAATTAGTTCAAAAAAGTATATATTCACAGAATATCAGGGTGTTAAATTCACCCCAAATAAAATGATTTTTCCAATGAAATTTAACTAGAATATCAACAGTATTATAAATGAATTTTTTATTCCTAGAAACCCATATCTTAAAAATGAATACCAAATATTCCCTTAATAATGTAACGTATAAACTATAAAGTTAATGAAAGTAACATATATCTATGTTTACACATAGAAGAACGCAGGTTGGTAGTGTTGATTGGACATGGATAAAACAAGTAAATTTTATAGGGATTGATTGAGTTCATCAATCAAAAAAAAATATTAATCAAATACGGATTGTCTAAAATTCATATATCTGTGATGATTTTTAGTGACATCGGTTTCACAAAAAATATGGTATTAGGAAAACACATTTTTATGTATCATTATCCTAAAAATGAGTAATTATTTTCATCACAAATAATATATGTAAATATGATTTCATAATATATTTATGTACACAATTTTTCATTAATTTTATTTCCATTTATTAGATTCTAATTTATCCATTACATATTGTAATGGAAATCCAAAAATTATCATTGATGTCTAATGTTCTAAAATAAAATTTTAACTAATCTTAAGGCCCATAAAATAATGAAAATCATTACTATTTATATATATCAATTCATAAAATTGAACATGGTTCATACAATAATTAGTAAATATGACAAGTAATTGTTTCTAATGCTTTCATTTGGGACCACATAGTCTGTGTGTTGAGGCATTTTTTGTATCCCCATATTCATACATTCCAAAGGATGGTGGATTTCATCAATTCGTTAGAGTTTTTTTATATATGATCCAAATGGGATGATGGGATTTCAATATCTACTTCTGTAGATTCCTCATCATGATTCCATACCTTGTCTGGATCTCCCTTAAGGATTAAGATGTTGTTTTTAAAACACTTCTTGGTACCATATCTTTTTGGACATTGGTTAATTACAATGATTCTATCCGAACATTCTCAAGGGAGTCAAGTCAGGAAAGCAACCATTGGTCTAGAGATTAGTCATGTTGGGGAATCATTGGTGTTTATGGATGCTGAAGAACTGGTACACCATGATTTTCTCTTACCATAGGGCTTCTTGATTGTGCGGATTCCAGAGAAATCACACATCAAATGTAAGGAATTATATGTAGGAGACATTTTTTTAGGTTTTCCTCACCATTCTATGTTTAACACATTAAATATCCTGAGATTATTGTATAGAAGAAGTAGATCATAAAGATCACAACCCTAATGAAAATGGATCATATATATATATATATCCTTAGGAGGTAGCACCTTGATCATTTACTGGATGGATGGGCTAGAACACCGAATAAGGATGCACCTATGGAGGCATGTCCTATTATAATTAATATTTCCCACTGTGAAGACTGGTCTGGACACCATAAAGGGAGGATCAGATAAGATGATGCATCCACAAAAAATGGGAACCAAGGTTCACCATTGACTAGGGTTGAACCTAAAAAAGGTTTCCTACATACCATATTTTGAAGTTAGTGGTATAACCCCTAAATGTTCAAATGGGTGAGTTATGTGATGAGGGTGTACACAATGGACAAAAATTGGAATCGAGTTGGGGATTATGTGTGTTTAGCTGATTGGGAGCTATAAAAACTGATGAGGTGAATGGGGGATTACAAATGGTTATCTACCCATATGGATGGAATGATTTCACCGTGATGTTGCAGCACCAGTAAAATCAGGATGGATACAGATGTAGTGTCGACGGATGGAATGAATGGGGATGGCAAGGAGAAAATTTTAGAAAGTGTTGGTATGGGTCTTGATCCTCAGGGATGTTTCCTACATATTCCATGGTGCAAGGAATAAATTTCTACATAGTTCTTCAAATGGTGTAATGAGTCACATGAGGAGGTATCTCCTGAGAATGGATGCATGGATGGGGGCCAGAAGGAAATGGATCCAACGGGTTAAGGAATGATCATCATGAGATATAAAGGCTCGAGGGAAGGACAAGGATGGGACATGGGAGATGGTATTCAAACATAGAGAGTCTTCCTATGTTTTATTCTAAAAAAGAGAAAATATCAATGTCCACATAATTTGGATATCGAGGCATATTATTGATGTTTACACAAAGGATAACAAGTCAAGTAAATGATGGGTCTTACTAATGGTTAGTATCCCATCAAAAGAAGGACAATTTTTCTTAGAGATTTATGAATTGAGTGTGGGAATTATGCTTGGTTAGCTGCCTATGAACTATTTTGACACCACTAATGGGAAGACCAAGATTCAATGTCCTAATAAAGGGGACTCCAATATTTACCAGGGTTTGGGGTTGAACAATAGGGAGCCTTTCTGCGTACCATATCTTGTAAACATGGATGAAAACCCATGTAGATAATTAGAATATAGTTTATTGTCATGCATGATGGAAGGGGTATACAGCTAAATGTTATATAGGATGTGGGGGAGCCGCTGCAGTGTGTTTAGGACTAATGGATGATGGGATTGAACCTAACGGAGGCTTCCTACATACAATTATTGAAAGGGGAAAGGATGAAAGTCCACATTGTTTGGTATGAAGGGGAATGGGTCATACACATGGCTAGTCTCCCAAAGTGTATTTTATGGTAGAATCCCACTCTAAAAACATGTGAGCTATGATCAGTGTGACAAACGATTGTTATCTAGAGAACAGATGATCATGTCGCAACTGATATAAGAATGAGAGGTGAATCAATGATTACGCATAGCTAGCAGTCCAAATAGGAATCATGGTCTTACTCTAAGAGTGATTCTAGATGAGGGATTCAGATTTATGTGGAGGATACGACCACCGTACATGGAGTGCCGAATCAATTGTTGTCAGGTCTTATGGAAGGGATTCCTAGGGCACACGTGGTGACAAAATGTTGGGGTAGGGGAGGATTGAGAGGGAATCATTTACCATTCCCTTCACGATCCACTCGGTACTTGTCACTTATGTGGTGATCCCAATTTTAAATTGTTTTTTGATGACATGCGATTGCTTGTTAGTTGAAAATCATGCATCTTGGATGACAGGGAGTTTATACTTAACCCAAAGACTTTTATTACATGTACCAACCCACACATAGGTAAGTGTAAGAACAAGTTACACTAGGTATTGGGATTTTTCTATTTTTACATTGAGGGGTCCACGTTAGCATGTATATGTGAAGAAGAAATGGACCTTATTGTGCTTATAAGATGCACAACAAGGTTGGGAAACACAACATGAAGCACCACTAGGGGAACCTTGAAATCACATTGAATAGTCCTTTAGGGTAATAGGAGATAGGGGTTTGTTAAGACATAGTACTTATAGAGAAGGTCTTCATGAATTATTGGTGCCTCCCAAAGAACATGTCCTTCTAAAATATATGTGGATCTGTGAATAGGATTGTATTCAAGAAGAAAATACTCTTCATGGAGAATTGTTAAATATTTATTGGAGGTTTTAAATGGGGAAGAGCTTCTCCTTTGTAAATGACTCTTTATTCAAAGTGTTCTTTGTGAAGGCTTGATGCTTCACGGATCCTCGAGAACCATGAAGGTGATACTCTGATTTGTGAAGTGAATAGGCCTTCATAATTGGAATTCCCAACATAAGGGGGGCATAAAAACCACAAAGAGGCATGGATCATAGAGGCCATATACCATTGGTTATCCATTTTCGAATTCAAGAAGGTATTTGTGAAACGTGAGTGTGGAAGGAAAATGTTTGGAGTAAAGAGGAGTGAAAGGAGGGGTTGGGACTGCTATTTATAGGCAACGAAGGTCAGTATGGGTCGCAGAGCTCACTGCATAGAAAATACAGCCATAATGAAGAGATGATGTTGGCATCACACTCACAGAGGGTATGTCAAAGGGATCATCACAGAGTTCACCGCATAGATAAGGTGACCCCGTGGAGAGGCATGTCTCCATTATGTCATGAAGGGGGGTCTGTGTGGTGGAAAACATGGAATGGGTTGTGGATATCATGTCACACCGCTTAAGTGTTGGTATTCCTCGAGCTTTTAGGGTGTATGTCACATAAGGTCACGATCACATAGGTGGGATGGCTCTATAGAGGTCTTCGCAAACATGGCCATTTGTCATAGATTTGATGATTTGTAAGTCTATTTTGAGTCTCGATTCCCTTAGAACATCATGACATATTTGTTTCTCATGTGGCAAAAATATTGGATTCAAAAATGGAACCAATAATATGATACAAAATAAACGAGGTTCAGATTCTGAGTGTCAGTCACTAAAAAACACAATAGACCACATAAAGGTGGATCCAAAAAATATATTGCAGAGCTGAATCAAAAAGTGTGTTCATGAAGCATTATCACAATGTGGAATCATGATGTGATAGTATGAACAGGCTTCGTGAATCGGCGTCACATGAAGGCCCCCCCCGAACCATAGGCGGTTGTCACCGTGAAGCATTGGTGACGAGCATCATGAAACCTAGGAAGACCACACACATATATAGGTGAATATGGGTCTTCTATCCTTAAAAAGATCTTCAAAAAATACTACATATTTTGTATCTCTTTTGTAAGTAATCCTTAATGGAATGTGACTACGTGAACTGAGTTCTTTGGTCCAATACTCTTTGGAAAATTTAATAAACCTATGATTCATGATCTGAAACATCAATTGTGACTTATTCCAAGTTGACAACAAAATTGTCAAGGAATAACTATTTTCTAACCATAATTGCAAGTGGTCATTGCAACCATCTTTGAGTACTGACCTGATAATTTTTCTAAACTGTTGTCCAATGGATGATATGGAGGTTGATCGAGCGATCTGTGAGGACGTTTCTTGGAGGTAGGCTATGGCGAACAATATTCAAATACGGTAATACATCTGGAGAACCTCTAATAATCAATATTTGATGGCACTGCTGATAGAGGTGGATAAGGAATATTCATTGTGCATGATATTTTTCTTTTACGGCTTTGGATTATGAAACAATTTCTTCGTTCTGGTGGAAAGCAGAGATGAATTAGAGTACTGGTTCAGAATTTCCTCACAACAATATCAATGGTACAGTTAAATGGATGACCATTCTAGAAAGGACAAAACTCTTTTCACAGTTTATATCCATGATAAAAAAGGCAACATCATCGATTATATAGAGATAGAGGTAAATATGTCTCCACATAATTATAAGACTATTACCAAGACAAGGATTGGGAATCAAGATAAGGGAATGGTCTGAAGATGGGATTTGCGCCAGGGTTTATCGATCAGTGGGCCTTGTCATACTGGTCATGCACATAATGTGAATAGTTCAACACTGTTCTTAGGAAGGTAGGCCTATTCAAATCATCCCAAGCATCTCAATATAGTGTTTCCTAGATGAATGAGTTCATATTGGAACTAATATTCTAGTTTTCATCGAATAAAAAAAAATTACATTTGCAACACGAGAGGGTTGGTATCAGCCTCTAGGAACTTCATCAAATTTTTGGCACAATGATCATGGGAGGGATTTATGAAAATTTATTTTCAACCATAAAATTCTACAGGATGTGGAATAGATAACACTTTTGGAGAACACACTGCTAGATTTAGTACTAAGCATGAATGATGACAAGAAGATCACCAAAGATGTCCAATTCATTCAATGGGTTGGATACCTTTTGAACTACCTGATGGAGGAAGCAACACTACCAATAAGGACCCCAACATGCCCGAGAGGAGCTCGGTAGGGCCCTGAGGGCTCATACAGGTGGATCATGGAGGATAGGAAACGGAAGATACTAGGTTATAGTGTCAAAACTGGGCTCCAGCCAATAGTTAGGATGGGTACATTTATCCCCAAATTGAAATATTTTTGGGTGTTACCGATCATATATGTTCACATTAGAGTATGAATGAGAATGTTTATTATGGAAGCACGATAAGCTAGTAAGGAATGTGTGAACCTAGGAATACCGATGTTGGTGAAGTTATACCATTTACTTTCTCACATCAGTGAGGGAAACAGGTCGTTACAAGTATGTGGATCATTAGGGTTCATGTATAGCTGGATTTAATCACATATGGGGCTACAGATATCTTAACCTGATAACTCCACCTAGGATACACTCTTGAACATCATTTTTAAATATCAATGGGAGAACCCCCTTAGACTAGACACATTGGCTATGTTGGGTAAGATGGGGTAGGTAGAAAAATTCATCATCCACCCATTTCCTCGGCCCACAAGATCATATAATGACAATGGAACAAACACCATCGAGAAAGATCATACATTATTACTTTTATAGGTGATGTGTTGGTGAATCGGGAAGATTCTAAACCTATATGTGAGTCGTAAACTCCAAACCAGTTCATGAGACAATTCAGATTCATGTGGAGGTTGACCCCAATGGTGTATCTAGGGATGCACCATGAGAATCTTCCATATGTAATGAGACTATAGTGGATCATGTTCACACAATAGGATGTGGAGATGCATATTGAGTGCCATCGACCACTGCCTCATTCAGATTGGTTCATGGATACACATTGAGTTAGGAAGCATGCTACGCAAGAGAGATTCCAAAGTAACCTACCATCTGAGATAGCAAAGTTGTAGTCACCATCCAATGACATGAGAGTGTGTATATTGGGGTACATCCCCAAAGAAGTTCCATTGTGTTGAAGGGTGATAAGGATATAATAGTAAGGGATGCAGGGTATGAACCTACCGTAATGGAAGATGAGAAACTGAAGTGTCGAGGTTGAGCCCAGCTATTGTGACTAGAGGAACCAAAAATTGCGGGGAATTATCAAGGAGATTCCTTGGGTAGTCTCCCTAGTCCCTATAGATGTAGGTGAACTATGTAATGATTCATTCTGTTATTTTTTATCCTGAGGCCTAGAAAGATTGGGAATTCAGAAAGCATTACATTAGTAATGATGATCTCTAGGTGACCATAAATAAGCCTATAATGGATCTCAGGGAACTCGGTATTTCAAAGACTAGTTTTACTTCATATCTTCCTAAGGGGAGAAACTTTTTATGGGAACTGGATAGAATGGTTCACTACAATGGCACTCCACAACCATTTATAGACCATTTAAAGGTGTTTTTGAATAATCTCATTCCCCCAATGGAGTTAGAGGCTCAATTGGTGTAACACTTTCCCCAACATGATGACTTAGAGGGTTCATGGGGAGGATTATGCTGAGGGAGGCATCCTAAAGGGTGATGAGGAAGTGGTTCTAAAGGGGGTATGTCAAGAAGAATGGGAAATAATGGCCTCCTAGGTGACTTCCTTGTGAATTTATGTTGCTACTCTTGAAGTAAGATTTGACTCATTTTGGTTATACCATTTCCCTTCTAAATTTAGTTTGGTCTCTCAACTGAAACCTATATGTGTAAGAGAATCTTGAACCAAGTTATCCTACTAATGTGGATGAATGTAGAAGGATTGGTGTAGAAGGTCGAACACTCGAACCTGAAACTAGGAGATGATAGTTCAATAGTCCATCAGTGATAGGGAAGTGAGTTTGGTCTCCATGGAACCTTTAGAGTCAAGGACCATTTATTTCGTACCACACAATAAAATCTAGAAAAATGATAGGAACGAGTAAGAATCATGTGGCTGACCAACATAAGCTCACTACCTCTAGGGACACATCTATTTTCTGCTTAATTAATTTTCCTATCATGACCCGTATCTAAATAGTTCTCAAGATAGAAAACATAATGCAATTGAAAGTTCTTGGAGGACTCAAGGCTCCTCTATAAAGAGGGATGCTAGTTTATATAGAACTGTTTGCCCGAGCTGACAAAAAAATAGTTCATTATGGGTGACCTGTATTAATGAGCGATAATGCTAGCATGACAGAGTCTGTTTTTGGCCAGGTGGATATCAAGGAATAAAAATCAAGTGGCCAATCTGAATAAGATCCTACTAGTGAGCTCCTATAAGCATTACATGAATACGATCTGTCTGGCCCAATGGAGAGCAATGTGACTACATCTGATGAATAGGATACGAAGTATATCCACATCCGATAATGTAATCTAATCAAACTCTTCATCGATAACTCCCCTAAATTATAGTGGGTAATCCATATGGGAAAACATCAACCCCAACTGCATGAACTCTCTGTTGTTGGAGTGGTTGTCTAATTCCATCATGTTCTTATTTGAGATTAGCTTGCTGAAAAGGTGTGGAGGGACGAGAGTGGCCTTGGTGTTGACCTACGCTAGATGAAGTAAATCATCACCCAGAATCATTAAGAGGAAAAATATGGGATCCAATTCTTAAACTTGTTGCATGAGGAGAGCTCCTCGTTAATTGACACCCATGTACAACATGAATCACAATTACGAGATTAGATGGATGAAGGAAAAGATAAGCTATGTCATGTATCGAGTGAAATGGACACAATAAATAGATGATAAGGATTCATCACTAACTTGGGATAATGATCATATCCTTACTACTGACAAATATGAGATGGATCATAGAAGCTAAAATCAACTCCTATAGGCCACACTCCAAAGATTAGTATAGCCAAGGCCTTCCATTGAAGTGGTCAACCCATCTATTGGAGGGACCAATCCATGTTGTGGTAATATTTATAGACTAAAATAGATTATTTATTTCTCTCTAACTTATTTTGGTTGCGTACATGGGTTTGTAATTTTCAGTTATTATTACTTCTCAATTGTATTTATGAAACAACTACTGATCAATCAATGAGATCATGTGTGTCGTAACCACTCTGATAATAAAAGGATTACAATATAATTATTCACCTTCAATACGAGATAAACAACCAATAACCATACATCATGTATCTAAATGGACACTTCATGTCTCTAGAAAAAATTGGGTAGTAGGTGGTTATATAATATTGTTCTCAAAATAGCCAAAGTACCCATTCCCAACAGGATCTAGTAAACAAGCGAGATAACTCCAGGGACATTGGAATAAATTCAAATTAATGTGAAAGGACATTGTGAATCACAATGCCCAAATTTCAATGAATTATGAGTGTTTCATGAGTATTGGTGATAACGGTGGACCAATATTCCAACACATCATTCTCATTGTGTTTTCCTAAAATGGGTATAAGAAAACGATTTTCAACCACTTAACATATTCAAAAACATGAGACCAAACTTGATGTGCCATCCGATGTCTTCCAGAATGTTGACTAATGATGGTAGGCGAGTATTAAGGCCATGCATCCAAATTGTGATGCAAGATCCATCAAACGTGAAAGATAAAGAGGGTCTAAAATAGAGGGCACATAAAGTATAGTGGTGTAATTGATGGATTATCAAATAAATTAAAAAACTCTTAAAATTGCACAACTATGATGAATGTACATTGGGTTAAGATATCGGTCTGAACAATGATCCTATCTACTCTATATAGGACCTATTGAGGGAGGGACAAGAATGCCTTGAAGGTTTAAGTCATATAGATTATAATGATAGGTGCGTAGTTTAGCATCATAAAATGAGTACTAAATATGGATTATTGTAATGTTATATGACTATGACATTGTGTATAGTTATTGTTATACTTCTTGGACCTCGATTAATAGTTTAATGTCATGGTACACATACATATGATTCCAAATTTTAGGTTATATAATTTGGACTATAATTAGGGGTGAAGATCGAGAAGGATTAATGGACTTGTGCTTAGGCATGAGCGAGGTTCCCAGTTGTCTCTACATATCCTGTTAGGGAACTGATCATGATAAGCATAGTACATGAATCAAAAAATGGTTAGAAACCAAAATTTTATGGGTAATACTCTTTGGAAGGAAAAATAAAGAATTCCATAATTGTTACAGGGAATCCTGAACATATCCTGGGTGGGTCAGCACTTTAAGGCCATTTATTGAAGTACATGGGAACCCCATATAGAGATATGAATTGAATTACATAAAACTGACATGAATGGGGGAATATGATGTCCACACCACACCACACGTTTTAGAAGGGGATTCTAAAACCAAAAGGCCGAAAATATGAAAAAGGGTGCGACTGAACCGTGGATAAAGAGTCAACGCATCAATTCATTTCTCATGAAAATTATAAACAACACCCATATAGTTCTTGAATACGGTGTAATAGAATGAAGATATGAAAAAAATGATATCCTATCAGGTGAGGAAAATTTTAGTTATTACATTTTTTAATGTCATGAGAACTAAGACACTAAAAGTCATTAATTAAAGGTAGTATAATTCAGAAAAAAATTGGATGATTCCTAAAAAAAATGACACAGTTCTATAATAAATCCCAAACTGAATGATGATATAGTAGTCTTCAGCATATCATAAATTTCCAATAGAACAGACATAGTTTAAAGTCATGATTCCCAGTCTAGGGGACCTGATCTCCTAGTTTATGGTCATAGTGTTTGGACCAAGAGGAATTGTGTGGATTCCATGCAAACACAAACCATTACCAAATCCGTAATCCCTTATGAGCCATGATCAGTGTGGGAAACAGGGGAGGAAATGATATTTAAAATACATAGAATAACATGGTTGGGGAATAAGTTATGAAGTCAAATAAGACCCCATGACATAGGTCTGATCTTTCAGCATTCAAAGGGGCCAAGAGGGATTACACTAAGGGTGGTGAAGATCGATCCGAACATAATGAAATGGAATGTGATGTGAATCCTGAATCCAATATTAATAGTTTAATGGGGATGGAATAACTATGGAGGATAAAGTTTGACCATATTCGATGAATTTTATAAATATTGTGTGACCTGGATGATAATGAACAAGTGATGGTCGAATGCTGACCTTATTTTGACACGAGAACAATTTAAATTTTCATTCAACATCCTCTGCGATGTTTTCCAAAAAAAATGACTAAAGATCTATATGGGCGAGCATCTATACCGCCAGGGGGTCGTTTTCAATGTGAGAAATGACGGAGATAGAAATAAATTGACACATGAAGCATGGAGATGGAATGATATAATTTTCATGAATGAACCAACACTCAAGGTGTTAAACCATAGCGCATCTATGCTCACTGATGATACATATTAGGGAATGTGGGGCCCAGTTAAGGTTAGAAAATTCATGAAGGAAATTGGGAAAAATGAGAACCCAACGGCCCGGCTCAAATACGAAATGTCTGGGTGTTCTTATATATCCCATAAATATGAGAATCATGACATGGGATGTTATTGAATTCCATGTTATTTAACATCATATGTTAAGGATTTATGTGAACGATAGAGGTTTTAACATAAATGCACATGGCGTGATAAATCATACCTAACATGAATTTGGAAAAGGTCCTTATCACACAATGTGCAATATGAATGGGGATCCTTAGGCCAAGGGGCCTGAAACAGCCAAGGGGCCAAGAAATGGACCCAATGACAAAATTTATAGGATTTCCTATATATCCCATATGGATGGGACATAGTTCTTGAAATGATGTGAAATCTAATGTCATGTGGTATGGATAAAAGGTGAATGGGGATATCCCTAAAGGAGACACATGTCACTGTAGTTATTATATAGATATGAATGAGAAAAAGTTCATCATTGATCCACGTGATCCCGAGATACATAGGCCGAGAGGCCAGAAGGAAGGCATAATCTTTGGTACCAATGGCAAGACCAAAGGATGAAATTTCAAAGTGTTCATATGTACCATATAAGTATTGGAATCAAGCCACACGTATTTAATGAATTCTACATATTATAAAATAATGATTTAAATAAGTAGGAGATAATAGTTTATGGTCATATAGAATAGACCATAGACGACCAGTTTAATGTCATGTGCATGAGACCGAAGAACACAAAAAGTTGAATAAATGGACTAAAAATTTTGGACACCATGGGGATAGAGATAATGAAATATGATAACTCCTAAACATATTGGGAATAGAGTATCTACATCATTTGTCATTGAATGGGAACAAACATTAGAGTATAGACTACTGACCATATTCCAAATTTGAGAGTTGTATGAAATTGTCATTCGAGATTCTCTAGGACATTATCCCATAACTATAGGTGAGCCATGGGGGAATATGTGTAGGCCGCTTAGGGGTCCTTTAGGATGTGAAAGATGATGAAGACACTAATTAAAGACATATGTGAATAATTATGGTACCCCTTCATTTTAATGTCATGTATTAAGGATGATGGAGATTTTATTTTAAGGTCATTGAGCTCGGACGACAAGGTGTATAGACCACTCACATTTTTTTCCTAAAAGATGAAAGTGATCATAGTTTAATGTCGTATTGCTTCTATGGTTTGTAGTTTATCATCAAGAAGGACAAAAGGATGACTAATGTGAAGTACATATTGAAGAATATGGCATTGGTGGGTGGAGTAAAGTGCCCAACATCCATAGTGACCAGAGAGTATGCACCATCTGGGTAAAACATGTAAATGACATAAGGTCCCTCCAAATTGAGATCTATCATTGGTGGCCTCTTACTGGGTATCATTTACCTTCTTGTGGAAAATATTGTGTCACTATATTGGAAAGAACAAAGGCAAACATTAGTATTTAATGACATGGCTATCTTGTTCTGGTACGCATCTAGATTTTGCAAGGCATAGATCCTATTTTCATTGAAGGATTCTTGTTTAGCAAGAAATACTTGCACTACCTTTTTTTATTTCTACTAATAGTTGATGTATACATGGAGTGTCAAAAACAAAATCTCAATTGGTATGAATACCTCTGTTCTGTACATCAGGGAATATGTTGTCACCTAGGTGGAATTATGAGATGTCGTTCAGTAATCCCAGGGTTTTTTGGGGAGCTTGTCTAACAAAATATTCTGGATCTAACCAACCATCTTCCATAATATGTTAACATGGGTTTTATTTAACACCTCGATAAGTCCATTTTCTTGGTCATGACAACAATAATTATGATAAGAACAGATATTTTACCTTGTGAAACATTATAGGTAATATATTTATTTATATGAAATATAAAACCATAGAATAAAAATTATGGAATATCAATTCATAAAATAAATCATATTTTTAAAATTCATTATATAAAATAAGTCACAATAATTTTATTAAAAAAATTCAACACTGTAAAATGATGAATACATTTTATTTTACTATTTATGATACAAATCATCGTAACCTTGATAAAAATTTATTTTTTGTATTTAGAATATTTATGTTTTCAATGATATAAAGAATGATGATTTTATCGACATTCCAAGTAAATAGACACTCCAAATAACTATTCTATTCATAGTTTTCATAAAAAAGATTAAAATAGTATAAAATTCAAATTAATTATCTATATTGTGTAATTTAAACCACTATTAATCATAAAATTAATACCCTTGTTATATTATAAGAATTATTTTATAATAAATAGTTTCTTAATATTGTATATTAAATCAAAAAAATTTATTTTACAATTTAATAGATATTATTAATAATAATAGTTTTTTTAATTAGAAGAGTAAGAAATGATAGTGAAGTATAAGGAGGATAGAAATTCGTTTTTTGAATTAACTAATTAAACTTCATTTTTGGGGACTATGAAACCAAGAAATTAAATTAAGATGAAATATGCTAATATAAGGATAATTTTTTGTTTTGTAAAAATATATTTGGGAAGTATTAAACATAAGATTGTAATGATTCCATTAGGGATGAATATGGAAGGAAAAGACAAGTTCTATTATTGGAAATAAAAAATAGTTTAATCAACTTTTACCCTACCATATTTGTATGATTTATAAATTAATGGAACTATTTCATGATTCTAGTGAAAAAATATGGAATTTAGTTTTATTGTAAAATACTTACAAAATTAATTTTACTAATAATTTCCTATAGATAAAGATTTGAAATAAATACAATCATAATTTAAAAATATAATAGAATAACTATTTTTTCCACTATAGATTTGATTAAAATCCCATATATTGATAAATAATATTTTTAATAACTTATTTTTAATAGGTTTTTCATTAAAAAATTCATACAATGTATATGACATGTTCGGAAACATTATACCAAAAATATTCTTTTTACGATTCACATATATCCCATGATCAAAAATAATTTATTTGAATAGTATATCATGTTATATATATATATTACTTTTATAAAATTATCATTTAAATGATTATTATTGTACACATATAATAAAAAGTAAGTCCCCTACCAATAATAACACATTTAAAGCTACATGAAAAAAGGAATCAAAATACCAAATCACTTATAGAGAACTAGAAAAAACATATATATACAATATAATTTTATAATTAAATTTTTCTTGTTTTAATTGATATTATGATATTACGGTTTATATTATTTTATAATTATATTTTCATTAAGTCACATGTTTTTTAATATTGTGTTTATTATAGCGTACATATTAGTTGATATAAATTTTATTGATGAGAGTAATGACTAGTTTGATTTGGAATCATTTTTAGTATGAATAGTTTAAATAACATTACATGATTCCACTCAAGTGTATTTTTAATTCATAATTCCATAAAAAGAGAAAAAAAATTAAAATTACCATGTTAACTAAACAAGAAAACATGTTTATGTTGTATATATTTATTAATGAATCAATTGATTAAATTACCATACATACTTATTATATCATTTTAAAAGGTTTTTTTATTTAGAATAAAATAACTCAAAAACATCATTTAACATCCATAAAGCTTTTCATAACAATTAATGGTGTCCAATGGTATTTTTGGGGTCTTTATAAGGTTATTCATCATAAGAAAATATTTTCCCCGTAGATTGAGGTAGTAATTTTTTTATTGAAAATGAGATACCCCTAGATGCCCATTATGTGTAGTTATTTGATTTACATTATATTAACTTTCTATTAATGTATTCAGAAAAAGAAATTTTATTAAGGATTTTATGGAGCTTTTTGGAATTTTTTTATTCATAATATCTAGATCACACTTTGAGTAATATACAGAATTGTAAATATTTTGGAATTAGAATTGGTGAATCATTATATATGAACTTCTTCAGGCTTATTTGATATTCATGTATCATAATGATTATATTTTTTTATTTATTAAATTCCTTTTTTGTGTGGAATTTTATGTGATGATTATATATTCTTGATGATTATAATACATTTTTTATTCTGTAGATCATACTGATGGATTTGAATAGTAATTGTAAAATATATGTTATATAAAATTTTATTTTATTTAGGATGAATTAAATTTTTATAATAATTAAAAAACTTTAAAAAATACATATTCAACATTATTTTTTATTCAGATAATTATGATCACATAGATTAATATCCGGATTATGTTTTTGATGTGTCCTTTGGGAGATCACATATGGTATTCAGGTGAATCCCAAGATTATATCCATGAGAATAAAAATATTAATTAGTTTGTTTTGGATTAAATAATCTTTGATATTTATTGCTTCCATATATGATCTATATAAGGTAAATATTGCTTACATTTATGAAAATTAATTATTATATTCCATAAAATAAAACTTTACATAATAAAAATTGTGGTATTCACTAGTTTTTTATTTTAGTATAAGTGATGATTTTAGTTGGTCATGTTATTCATGTTATGTGTCTATTTTTTATAAATATATTTTATTTGTGTGATAAATTATGTTATTTTCAAAATTTACAATGCAATGACCTCTTAAATTAGGCCACCCATTTTCCCACGTCTATATAAAATTATATTCAAAGTGTAATTGATCATTCATGTTGTATTAGTTAAGAAATTTTTTCCCTCTATAGAGATGTAATATTATCATAAAATAGATTTATTATTCAATTAGTGATGTTTTAATGCTTTAATATAATTTTTAGTTTTCAAAAAATGATTATTAGATAAGAATTTGGGTTAATTTAGTGTATGGGGGGGGGGGATTGTATGAGTTATATTGTCTATTTCATCTAAAATACCATTTAGGTGGTATTTTACATGTACCATGTCCCTTTCAACTAAACATAAACTATTTACATTATAATCCCTATAATATATGTCATACCGAAATAAAAAAAATACTTTTTATCCTAGTTGAGGATCAATAATTTTTTTATCCACTAGATGTATCATTTCAGATTTTATGAACCAAAATAAATGGTTTTTACTAGTCGTCCTTGTTTTTTACAAAACATAGAAACCCATGAAACAGTTCTATAATTGTGTCCCCTAAAAAATAATAGAACATTAATTTTCATGAATATTTATTAAATAAGATGTGCCCATAAATTCTCTTCAGAAATATAATTTAATATAATTTAGATTATAATATGTTTGAATTATTCTATGATATATTTATTGAGGAAACACAATTTAATATTCTAGTAATTGAAGTAGAATCCCGATTCAATTATAAATGTACATTAATTTTTTGATGTCCACATATTCCCCATGACTCATGGACATGATAATTATTTTAGATAACTTTTACATGATTCTTGTCCTTATGAACCAACTAGAATTTCATATTATTTAAAATATAACTTCTCTACCTCAAAAAATTATATTATATTTATATTATTAAATTAAATATCCATATTAACACAATTATAGTAATTAAAAATCATGACTTCTTGTATATAAAATCTATTAAATTTCGAATCAGTCAATTAATTTCATGAAAAAATACAAATCCGTGTATTTATTATATTATTTTATTGAATCATTAAATAAATATTTCATGATGGTGTTTTTATAACATAATTATATGTTTTTTGAAGAAAGATATTTTTTTAATAAGTTTCATATTTATCTCATATTCTTTATTAATGGGATAATATGATTTTAGTCAACTATATTCATCAATATTAAAAATAGATTCTTAAGTATCACCACATTTATTAGATGATCATTTATTGAATTTTTTTTTTCAAGAACATTGGAATTTTATGAATTATTTAATGACATATCATGTTACTTTTTGATCAGATAAAATTCATTACTTTCATCACATTTTGAAAGTAATATGTAATTGTTTTGATAAATCAATAAAATTTTCTTGGTCAATACATATTTAATAACAGAATATATTATTTTTAGGTATGAAATGATGTATTTCAACCTTATAATCTATATTTTTTAGTATATTCACCTACATAATGGCTATCATGAAGAAACTTATTTATTTAGAATATTTTGTGATTGTATAAAAATTTAAATAAATGATTCATTACTAGACTCCAAAATATATTTATTATTAGAGATTGATATATTATAACCTCAGGATAATAATATTTTTGTGGTTTTAATATCTATACATTTTAAAAATATAAATAATTAAATGATTTATTTGATTATTACATGTCAAACTTTAATTACAGTATTGATGTGTATCTAATGATCAAATAATAATTTTCAACTCGATTGAATACATTAGAAACCTCAAATATAATAAAAAATATATCTTAAATTGATACCATTCATATATGGATTGAAGAACATTTTCCATTTATAAATTTTAATTGTTTATTATTCCATTGATCTATTCTTGATGAATAACTTGTGTAATATATAATGGAATTTTATCTCCATAGTGTATTTAAGGGTTGAATTGAATAACCAGAAACTCAAATGAGATTCTCCAGACTTCCACGATAGAATATTATATCTTTTTATTAATGGATCGATAAAATACATAGGTAATTGGAGAAGATATAATTGGTTGGAATTTTCAAAACATATATTATTATATCTTTATAGTAAATAAATCCAATAAATTGTCCTGATAAACAATTTAAATATGTCATGGAATTTAGTAAAACATCATGAATAAATCTAATAAAATCATTAAGTAACATAAACATTATATCTTCTGATTTAGTGAAGAAACATTTCCTCAATTTTAGGAAATATAAAATTTAATCTAGCCTAATTTTTAAGATAAATATGAACATCAAAACATTATATTATAATTCTGACATAAAATATATATTATTTTTATAAATTATATAATACAATTCATTAAAAAATATCATGGTATAATAAATCCCAGTTAGACACTATCATTTTCATGTTTGGGATGATTTATTATATATCCATTATCATTCCATATAATGTAAAAAATTATAATTTATATTTTTAATTTATAGTATCAAATATTCATATTTTCTAAATGCCACCAGAGTCAGAATCCCAATAATTTGAGTCCCACTCTCCCAATTACAATTATATCGACTAATATTGGATGTATTAGTGGTGATAAAAAACCTCAGATACAAGGAACATGTTATAAAAAATAAAAAAATTTAGAAATTAAATGAGAAATTGGATTTATATAAATAACCATCCATTTAAAAATTTACTAACTTTTCTATAAACATCAAAATGAAATCACTAGACTAGATTTTATTATGCAAACAGCCAATAGATGACCATTGAAATTATGATCTTTAATCAACATCACCATTTGTTACAAAATAGTACTCATCATGACATTTTTCATACCAATTCCATGATATATAAAGACCAAATGCATCAATGAATTCCCATGTTGTGTGTTATTGTAATCATAGTTGACCACTACCAATGGATTCCAATGATAATAACCACAGATATAAAATTGTTTTCAATGTGAGAATTGTGATAACTAATTCATGACATTCAACATTCTATTCCTATGGCTGAAAATGTATTAGTGGGCTTTACATGTTTCATCCAATTCGGGAGTATGAAAAGATTCCCATTGATTTTATAACCAAAATCACACTTGGTCATTCAAAAAAATACACATAGCCATAATGTTATAGTGAATACCATATCATTATTAACAATCTTGAAGACTGTTACAACATTCCAAATGAATATCTACCAATATTATCAAATGTGACATGTTAATATTAGTCTGTTACAAACAGTTATCCAAATATTTGATGAAAAAATGAACATTGTGCTGCATATAATTTTCCAATTGCATCCCATCACCACCAATATATCCCACATATACATTGTCCATCCCACTCCAAACCATATATCACAATCACCTATGAATTCCTAGTGATTCATACATCATAACCATACTCTAGAATAATTGTTCAACATAGGAAGCCCTAAACATATCTATTTAAATAGTATTCCAACAAGAATTAGTTCTGAAAACTATATCATGGAGGATATCATCTATAAGGTGTTTGTTTAAAAACTCAAAAAAAATACAGATGAAAAATTAATAATAAAAACATTCAACATATAACATGAAGAATATTTATCACCCTACCAATTATACTTATGATTCCCATAATATAAATAATAGTGAATCTTCTTCACCATGGGACCATGTGATCCATTTCCATTATATATTAATGGTAAAACATTGAGAACAATTATTCATCCCATTCTATGTCCATCATTGGATAATTATCAGTTAAAATAAAAGTACAAGGACAAAAAAACAACATCTATTCAACATAGTATACCCCAATCCACACACAACATCCATAAAAAATATGATAATCCTCAATTACATCAGCATCTATGATGTTATCTGGTTAAATTATCTAGCATGAACCTACATATTGCATCATTTTATTGGATATATAATCAAATATATAACCTAAAAAATATATATGCACTTGTAACCTAATAGATAAACATTGATTCATAATGAATAATATAATATGTTTTGACATGTAGAGTAATTATACCAATAACCATAGAAAAATGAATAAAATAGTTATATTAAAATTATTTATCTATAAGGGGGTATAAAAATAATTAAATGTGATAATTTTGAATCCTTCGAAATTTCGAATTCACATAATGTATCCAATATATAATATATACCTATTAGATATAATTTTTAAAATCCTTATCGAAAACAATATGGTGGGAATGTGTGGCATTTCAATATATTAATATAAACCCAAGTGATTATTAAATAAATAAAAATAAATAATTTAATAATTTAATCCGAAAATTTAATATGAAAACTCTCCTAGACTATATTATCTATCTATCCCCTTTGACCCCACATACTAATTACAAACTTGGAATGAGCCTTGGTCCCACTGTCAGCCTGGTGGACCTCAAAGGGACATCAATTATTTATGAGAAGATAGTTGGAATGAAAAACAAGACCATATAGTATATAATTCCCACTTATTCAAAAGACAATATCTAACCCCTAGGGAACACCCCATATATGACCATTGGTCCTTCTTCGACCTCACAGAATCCACAAACCAATACATTCAGAAGATATCAATACAATATGGTTCTAATATTTTGTCAGGTAAATCCTGGACTTTCCCCTCACTCCCTAGAATACAAGAACTCAACTATGAGCTATCTTAAGACATGACACTAAGACCCATATAATGAATCGTGAATGAAAAAAGTCATTATACTATTAAAAAAGATAGATAAACCAAATGAATTTGAATGATCATTTTTTCAGCTATACATGATCTTTTGGGTCTAAACTACATATCCACATGACGTGACGTACACCTCATCAAATTCAGGAGGCTGATGACTATCATCATGTTTCTAAAATTAAATGTGGGAATACTATATCATTAGTATCAGGTCAATGTAAAAATATTATAATAGAATACCACATCTCATAATAAAATGTGTAAATAAATAATATTACTTGGAATACATGTTTTCTATAATAAAATGGTTTCCAAAGTTAAAATATAAACTAGAGTGTAATTTGTAGATTAAAAAATATTTGTTAAAAAAATATAAAATTCTATGGAGAACATCATAGTCCCACTCCACCTACATTTTCCTCGTCTCTTTTGATTATCATTGGCCCCTATAACATAAATGAATCCATATACATGAATTCGTCACATGAATCAACAAAAACTTTTATGCTGCATATAATAATACATAGGAAGATATGAAA
The DNA here is from genome assembly GCA_963277665.1 of Viscum album. Lineage (NCBI taxonomy): Eukaryota > Viridiplantae > Streptophyta > Magnoliopsida > Santalales > Viscaceae > Viscum > Viscum album. The sequence goes on along the minus strand of OY728165.1, from coordinate 1,574,958,654 downwards.
AATGAGTACTTAAGATCGATCACATATATAGTAATTGAATTCTATGATAGTCATAAAAATATTTCCAAACATAAAATTCAAAAAATCGCATACATTGTGTCTACAAAGCCACAATGGATCCACAAATAAATTGATGATCCTTATAAAACATCATGCCCGATGATAAATGATATGATTTATGAAGTCACTAAAACTAACCAAGGGTATATTAAATATGTTGCTTCTCATTCTCATGGAATATCATGTACATGGGACCCAATATTCAATTGTTATTATGTAAATCATATTTATCATTATAACACATGGAATAAAGTTTGATCCGTGTAATTTTAATAATCATTTAGTAGAAATGGTTCATGGTATCGAGTATAAATCAAGTGGATCCTCCCCATTAAATTCCCTTCCATTACCATATCCCAATCTAGTTCTTAGAACAGTCTTCATCATAGTAAAAGGTGATGAAATCTCCCCCTAAATATGACATTCCATTCATGATGTTGAAACGATTCTTAGAAATATAAATAACAATTGCAATGTCATAGTTATATAGAAATGATTGAAAAAAATATAAATAAATCTTTTCAATAAGACAATAAAAAACAATGTATATAGATGTGATGAAAATTATAAATGAAAATATATGATAGAAAAAAACTCAATTAAAAAATAATTTTGTAAAATGGAATAGTTTACAAACACACCCAAAATTGATTATAATAAATAAAAATCAACAATTCATTCTAACATAAAAATTATACTATCATAAATATGTGTAGATATGATTCCTAAATGATGAGGAACATATTATCTTTTGTTTATCTACATCATCATCGATGTTATTCAATAAATTGTTTTTAGAAATCATATTCTCACACTAAACATGAGAATATCACATGCACTGGACACCTATAATAATTTCAAAATAAATGTGAAAATGGTTTTTGACATTTTTGGAGAAGAAGAACATGCCGAAATATAAATCAACACATACCAAATAGTGACTATCAGAAATAGTCGAATCTATTCAAAACATATGGAAGATAGAGCAATGGATCTTTGTTATAAGCTTGCGGGGATGTCATCAATAGAATGGAACTACATTTAAGATCACCATCGCATGAAATGAATGTTTCTTGACATATAGAACACCATCCATTGTCCAGAATGTTGTTGATACACTAATTCCATAATTTACTATCAAGATGAAACTGTATATCAATTCTGAATTCATATCAATAGAATGTTCTAATATAATTTGATATAAGTAATGAAATTTGACCCACAAGAGAAATTCTTCCAAAAGGGATGAACATTCTAATATCAACAAATTTGGAATTCCAGTCATTATGAATCCTTCAGAATCAGTGCCCGGACACAAGTCATTTTATTAAATTTTATAGAATTTGATATAAGTAATGAAATTTGAACCTTTTGGAAATTTGTATTCGAATATAAATTTCTGATAGAATTTGATATAAGTAATGAAATTTGACCCACAAGGGAAATTCTTCCAAAAGGGATTAACTTTCTAATATCAACTAATTTCCCCTAAGATTCATAATAACTAGTGTTCTTATATTTCCCCCACAATATTGTACTCTTTCCGGGCACTTATTCTGAAGGTGCCCATGGCTTCCACAGATGAAGCATCTCGGTGATGGGCCCAAAAGAAAAGGGCGAGTGCCGAAAAGTTTGGAACTGGAACTGCTGAGGCCTACTCTCTACTAGTCGAAACCTAGAGGGTCTAGATGCGGGAGGCCTGCTGCTGACGAACTTTCCCTTTGACAAGCCAAATTGTATTCCCTCTCATGACACACCTCCCAGCGTGTACATCCTTTCTACCACTTCAGCCTTCTTCGGTACCTCCATGTAGATTGGTAGGGTGAAGGGAGTAACATAATACTGAAGAGAAGTCTAAGTGCCTCCTCCAAACGTCTCGTCCAAGACTCCTCATCCGGAAAGAGGTCGGGATCAAAGCGAAGGGGATCCTTGAACTTGATCCCCAACTATCTCACTGACATACTCCCCTGTTGGAGGGAGAGTATTTATTGCCTCTTCTCAGCCTTCATCATTGAGGAGAGGAATTATGCCCGAAACTCCTTCTCGAAGTTAGCCCAGGTCACCTCAGTCTCCCTCTTCACCCTAAGATAAATCATCCACCACTGACACGATGCTCCACGCATCTGTCTTACAGCCAGAGGAACCTAGTACTTCGTCGGATCCCAGATCAAACTGAAGGAAATCACCATCTCCTCTAGCGAGCTCTCTATCTCCATATCGGAGATGTTGCCCTCATACTTCTCGAGGGTCTGTTTCTGAAGGGATCGAAGCGTCTTCTGCCACAGATCATCCTCCTCCTCTTAGTCAGTCCTTTACCAATTTTCCAAGTCAACCTTTTGGGCCTCGATCTCCCTCACTACTCGTGGTCACCTCCCATGTGCCATAGTCTCATGGTAAACAAGGAATGCCTATGCTCGAGTTGTGTAGAATATTGTTCTTAAATTTTCTTAGACATATTTATTTATTTTGAATCCCCAAGACACCCATGAAACATAAGAATAGAATTCATTACGATGCATGTACCTTTCCTAGGGTCTCTACCATGAAATTAGTGTAGCTTCACTTGGTCGTTCGGTAGGTCCAGAGTCCTTGCATCGGATCATGGGGGGATAAATTCTCTAGTCCTATCCGATCTTCCCTAGCCTAATTCACGCACCAAGGTCACCCTACACTGTTTCCCTACCACCCCAAGCAATCCTCACTGTGCCTAACATCAGACTCCATCCTACCTCTCAACCTCAGCCTTATGATACCATTCTTTCATGACCCACCTTCACAAAAAAGTAGGGAAAGGACAGTAGATTCCCAAGACCTTCCTTCTTTATGTTGAAGAAGAGATAATGGCCCCCAAAATCGGCCTAAAATAGGTCCCGATGTGGTGACCAGCACCAAGGGTATAGAATATCACAAAAAAAGGAAGGCATTGCCCTTTTTTTAATAGGATCGAGAGATAAGATAGAAACCACAACAACACCAAAGTTGAAAGTAAAGGTAAATCCAAAATTAATCCATTCCCATATGCATGTTCACTAGTAAATGATACAATCCACAAAAAATCTATAGTTAAGTACCATGAAAAATGAATATGACAACAGAAACTACCCCAAGGTCCGAGCTGGTACGGTCCTGCATGATCCATGAAGTCCTCCTGGAAACCTGAAAGTAGTTTTATATACATAAGGTGAGCATACAAGTATACACAGTAGGGAAAACCAAAAGCTCTCATGCAGAAGGGCAGAGGAATTTAGATGACCTGTGAGAAAAGAGATAACCAAAACATCTAGAAATGTAAACTATCCACCCAAGCCTCACCATGGAACACTCCCAAAATAATGCATATAACGACCCACACTTTACATACATTGTTAATACATCAAAATTGAAGCACTCTTATTACAACATATGACAAAACCACAAAGGACCGTATAGGTATAGTGTCTTTAGAAACTGGGGAAACATAAACAACTGGTTCATAAATCTTCTACAGTGTCTCCCATTTATTTCATCATATCTAGGGTCCCTTTTAGCATATTCTACTTAATATCCATCTTCCTGACCTGGGGAAAAGAAAACATAAAAGGGTGAGCTCAAATGCTCAGCAAGGGCAAATAAAAGAAATAAAAATCATATCATATCTTTATGAAAATCAAAACCTGCAAAAGAGATCATAATATCTTAACATGGAATAAATCATAGAAGTGAAAATGAGATCCCCATAATCATAACATAAAACTTTAATCTTTGTGGCATGCACACATAATCATGGAAAATCATTTCTTGTTAGTCATGACTCATTGCCAAGACTATCTTAGTGGACAAAGTCCCTTTCTGAACTGAGTTCACTCCTCGTTTCAGTCCTTTATCACTGAACCGAAATAACCTTCCGTTCCAGCCATGTCTATCTAATGAGATATAAAATCTTTACCCAATGCATTGGAGGGAGATATAGGTCCCACCCATCTTATAATGAATCCTTTCTTATGTGTGCCACATAATCATAAAACATACATCATCTCATAACACATGTAACAAAAATGGGATTCTTGAAACATCATGACATCATAAATAAATTCATATAAGATAAAGGAATTCATCAAAATAATTCCATCACAACATGGAAAAAATCAATTTAATAATAGGGATAAAAACAGAACCCTTTATTATCTTAGATGGAAAATAATTTTGATAAAACACTTGAACTCCATTCTTGAGGAAAATATCCTTTCTTCTTCAAAAACATTTTTCCTTTCATAACATGTCATACAACTTTAAAATAAAAGAAGTTGATTAAAAATAAACTTGAAAACATGTAAAGGAAGCTTCTTGGAAACAATGTTTTAAAAATCCATTCATGTCGTATAAGTTAAAAAAACATTCTTCGTACTTTTGTCGGAAAAGTCAAAAAGTACCTCGTACGACAAAAGATTCCTTTCATACATATTACTAAAAACTCACCGAAGGGTAAAAATGGTTTTAAAAAATTGTAGGTGGATGGAAATAATATTACATTTTGATGAAACATGGATGTGGATGATAAAATACACCCCAGTAAATACTTACGAATAAACAATCTCGGATAAAAATGAGATTGTGATATTTCCCTTACCTTAGGTCCGATTTGCTTTGTTCGTGTCCGAAGCTCCTGTATAATGGTTTAAATAATGTTATTGACTTATTCCAGAATCATACATATTGATATGAGATCATATATGGTCATATTATTAGCTTCTTGTTAGTAATATTTCATGGTTACTTGTTACTCGGGTCTTTATAACTTTTTGTTCTTATGCGTGTTTTGTCGAATAAATTCTTATTCTTATCTTTAGGTTATAGATAATTCATTTCCAGAATGGTATTAGTGTAGTATATACCATATTCATTCATTCAATTCATTTATATAATCATTATGAAATGAAGATCATGTAGAACGAGTCACATCACATCGTGGAGACGGTATTCCGTACATACGCACGAGTGATGATATCGTTCCTATGATCGTGGAATTGTATTGGAGTATATATATATATATATTATTTCAGTATCAATATTACTTAATAATAATCATATATAGTTACTGATTAAACCATTATACCCATCCTTGTAAGGTGATGATGGAAAATAGATTACACCACGGCGTGGAGACGGTATTCCGTACGTACGCACGCGCGGTGATTTCATTTTTCCGTAGGATGGATAGAAGGTGAATTAGGGTTGTTTCATATTTATAATAACATATCAGTATGTAAGTAATACTGATGTTATTACTTTATCATGAAACAACTAAAGAAGAAGAAGTTGAAGAAGAAAGAAATTGAAAAGATCGGTAATGGATATTACCTCTTCTTTGGAACGCCTTTTTGAATCCTCCACTTAAGGAACTAAGATTGGTCTTTGGAGAAGACCAGGACCTCTAGGATTATTCTAGGGAAGTGGAGAAGGGAAAATGGCAGGGGTTGGCCGAGGTTGAGTGCTCAAATTGGTGTGAGGAGGAGGGGGAGGAGGTGCCCTTTTATAAGGGAGGAGAGGGGCACCTTAAGAATATCTCAAAATATTATTTTATATTAAAGTCAAAATCGGTTTATAATGGTTCCAAAGGGTCTTATTTCGAAGCTAAAGTGGGGATGGGTCGAAATCCTATCAACCAATAGAATTTAGACAAGTTTAGGATATTATTTTAACCTTATCAATTAAATTTAACTCTAAGTTAAATAATTTAACTTTTACCATGTCTTTTTGTTTTCTTTCACTATATGGTTAATACACTTACTATAACATGCCAAACGAACCCCAAATTGTTTATTATTAATATATATATCCTTATATAAGTCATTTGGCCGAACCTTAGATTTTTAGGAATAAACTAACAATTAATAATATAATATTTGATTTAAAATCTATTTTGTGTCAATTTTGACACTATTTGATATATGATTTTTGTCAAAGTCATAACAGAATTATATGTTCGAACCAAGTTGCTTAAATCAATACTAATATATCATAGTAAGCTAGAAAATTAGTGGAATTCATAAAAAGTCTCAAATTACATTTAGTTTGGTATTTATATTATCAATTTTGTCAATATTTCATTAATAAGATAATTACTGCATCATCTTTGTGTCATAAATAAATTAAATTATTTGATGTCTAAAAATTACAAATAAAATACCATCGTGTAGGAAATCTTTTTAGCTTTCTAATGAATATTTACAATCGAATTTATCTTATGTATAACCCTATATTAAAAATGATTTACTTATTAAACTTTGATTTTAACTATTTTAACCCTTCTTTAAATAAATTAATAATAAATGTCCTAATCTAATCCAAGTGGGCCTAAATGGTCATATTTTATTCCTAAGTTTGTTTTTGGTCGAATTACACTTGTCCAATAGAATTAGGACATGTGTTAGGGTAATATTAATATCATATTTACCCTTAGTTACCCTATTTACTATTAACCGCGGTAAAAATAGTAAAAAGTTACTATTCACCAAAAAATTATTTTCATCTCATTGAACCACATTTTAGTCCTTGATATTAACCGTGTCTCTCGGATTTTTGAAATTCCATTCACAGAAGCGGTAAAATTAAGTTTTATGCAAAATTCAGTTTTTAACCTACCACTTAGTGGTTTCACTATTCATCAAAAATTGAATGTTTTCAGAAAAATACCAAAATTTCACCCTAGGCTAATTTCGATATTCTGAGTCCAAAAATGAAGTCCATTTTGAAAAATAAAATTTATAAAATTTCAAAAAGTGGTTATTACTATTCATAACGGCTAGTTTTAATAGCATATTGTTGTTTAGTGAAACTCGGTATTGCGTACGACACAAGCTATCGAGGAAGGTCGCGATTGCGTGTAAAGCAAGCCAAGAAAGTGTTGTGTAGAAAAAGATTCCTTTGATGATTTATATAACATAAAAGTATCGGGTGTTACATTCTACCCCCCTTAAAAAGAATTTCGCCCTCGAAATTCGTCACTTTGCAACAAACAAATGAGGATACTTCTCCCTCATCATATCCTCAAGCTCCCATGTAGCTTCTTCAAGTTGGTGGTTTCTCCATAAAACTTTCACCAAGCGAGTGGTCTTGTTTCGTAGGACTTTTTCGCTACGATCCAGAATCTCTATCGGCTGTTCTTCATAAGAAAGATCTTGCTCCAGCGGTACAACTTCTGAGCTGAGTACATGTGAAGGATCTGATATGTACTTTCTCAGGAGAGATACATGGAACACATCGTGAACTTGAGAGAGATTCGGTGGAAGCTCCAATCGGTAAGCTACCTTCCCAACACGATCCAGTATTTCAAAAGGACCGATATATCTAGGGCTCAACTTCCCCTTCTTTCCAAATCTCATAACCCTCTTCCAGGGAGATATTCGTAAGAACACTTTATCACCCACTTCAAACTCTAGGTCTTTTCTTCGGTTGTCGGCATAACTTTTCTGTCGACTCTGAGCTGCTCTTATGTGTTGTTGAATAGATCTGACCTTTTCTGCCATTTCATCAACGAGATCAGGTCCTAATAGCTTTCTTTCCCCAACTTCATCCCAGCAAGTTGGTGTCCTGCATATCTTTCCATAGAGAGCTTCATAAGGAGCCATCTGAATACTGGAGTGAAAGCTATTATTATAAGAAAATTCCACCAAAGGTAGGTGTTGATCCCAACCTCCTTTGAAATCCATAGAGCAAGCTCTCAACATATATTCTAGGGTTTGAATTGTTCTCTCAGACTGACCGTCTGTCTGGGGATGATAAGCAGTGCTGAAACTCAACTCTGTATCCAGAGTATGCTGAAGACTTCGCCAGAACTTCGAGGTAAATCTCGGATCCCGATCAGATATAATAGAAAGTGGTACTCCATGCAATCTTACCACTTCCTTTACATATATCCTGGAAAGCTGATCTAGAGAGAAATCCTCTCTAATAGCAATGAAGTGTGCAGACTTTGTAAGACGATCAACTATGACCCAGATAGCATTATTGGCTTTGGATGTTTTAGGAAGTCCTGTGACAAAGTCCATAGTGATGTTTTCCCATTTCCATTCGGGTATGGGTAATGGTTGTAACATCCCCTTAGACTTCTGTCTCTCAGCTTTAACTTGTTGACAAACCAAGCATCGAGAGACATATTCAGCAACATCTCTTTTCATGCCATCCCACCAGAAGTACTCTTTCAGGTCCCTATACATCTTCGTGCTTCCAGGATGAATAGAGAATGAAGAACTATGAGCCTCATCCAGCAGCTCTTTCTTTAATTCGGGGATGGGAGGAACACAAACCCGATTCCTGAACTTTATTATCCCATCACAATCAAGGTTGAATTCAGGAACATTTCTCACCTTCTTTTGTAACTCGACATCTTCTTTCTGTGCCTCTTTAATCTTCACATGTATAGATGGTTGAACATTCATTTGAGAAAGATAAGATTGTTCCCCTTCCATTATAATTCCAAGATCCATCCTTTGTAAATCCATAAATATTGGATCTTTTGTGATCCTCATCATGGATAAACTAGCATGGTCTTGTCGACTTAATGCATCTGCCACCTTGTTTGCTTTCCCAGGGTGGTAATGGATTGAGCAGTCATAATCCTTAATCAGCTCCAACCATCTTCTTTGGCGCATATTCAACTCCTTTTGTGTGAAAATATACTTTAAACTTTTATGATCAGTATAAATATCACACCTTTCACCATAAAGGTAATGCCTCCAAATCTTTAATGCAAAGATTACCGCAGCCAACTCCAAATCATGTGTTGGGTAATTTTGCTCATCGATTTTCAACTGTCGTGAGGCATAAGCTATCACCATATCATTTTGCATAAGAACACACCCCAATCCCTTCTTGGATGCATCACTGTAGATCACAAACCTTTCTCCACTACAAGGCAGTGTGAGCACAGGTGCACTGGATAACCTTCTTTTCAACTCCTTGAAATTCTCTTCACATTCCTCTGTCCAGACAAACTTAACTCCTTTCCGAGTCAACTTGGTGATTGGATTAGATAACCATGAAAAATCTTTTACAAAACGTCGATAATATCCAGCCAAACCAAGAAAACTTCGGATCTCAGTTACTGTTGTTGGTCTTGACCATCTTTCGATAACCTCTTTTTTTGCTGGATCCACAGATATCCCCTCTTTTGAGATTATATGACCCAAAAATGCAACTTTTTGAAGCCAATATTCACACTTGGTAAATTTGGCATAAAGCTTCTCTTTTCTCAGGGTCTTCAATATAATTCTCAAGTGATCTTCATGCTCTTCCTTGCTCTTTGAATAGACAAGAATATCGTCTATAAAGACTACCACAAATTGATCAAGATAGTCTCTAAAGACTCTATTCATTAGATCCATGAAGATAGCAGGGGCATTAGTAAGACCAAATGGCATCACTATAAATTCATAGTGTCCATACCTTGTACGGAAAGCCGTCTTTGGTATATCCTCCCTTTTGACCCTTAATTGATGATACCCTGAACGAAGATCAATCTTGTAAAAGTATTGAGCTCCGCGTAGTTGGTCAAATAAGTCATCAATGCGTGGGAGAGGATATTTGTTCTTGATAGTGATCTTGTTAAGTTCTCGATAATCAATGCAGAGTCTCATTGATCCATCTTTCTTCTTAACAAATAGAACAGGTGCTCCCCAAGGTGACGCACTAGGGCGTATGAATACCGTATCAAGATTCTCTTGGAGTTTCTTCTTCAATTCCTGCAACTCAATTGGGGCCATTCTATAAGGTGTCTTTGAAATAGGCAAAGCACCCGGTACGAGTTCTATTGAAAACTCAACTTCACGATTTGGTGGAAGACCCGACAATTCCTCCGGAAAGACATCATCAAACTCTCGTACAATGGGCATATTCTTAATCGTGAGTTTCTCACCAACCATTTGAGATAAATAACCTTCATTTAGTGGAATCAATACCCATAAGATGGAAGAAATTTCCACTGGAAGGTTATGTTCATCCTTGCATTGATAGACGATCGTAGGTTGATCTGGAATATGAAATGTGACTTCCCTTCTTTGGAAATTGATATGAGCTCCATGTAGAGAAAGCCAATCCATGCCAAGAATCACATCAAATTCCACTAAAGGAAGGATCACAAGATTTGCAGGAAGCACTTTCCCACAAACTTCGATCGGAGAAGAATTATAAACTTCTGATGCGATTGATGTGCCATTAGGTGTTGTCACAGCTAACTCAACATCTAATTGTTGAGGTAATACGGTGATACCCTTAGAAAATTTTTCAGAAATAAAAGAGTGGGTGGATCCAGAATCAAATAAAACATTTACTACTTTAGAGTGGATGGTAAGTGTACCTTTCACCACATCGTTATCGTACTCCACATCGCTGATAGAAATTGCATGTGACTTTCCTTTGTCTTTAGCCTTAAGAGTTTGTTGACGTCGACCATCATCATCAACCCTTGGATTTGGGAATTGATTGGCATAATGCACCATCTCCTTGCACTTGAAACATTGAAGTGTAGCAGGTTCATTCTGTGTATCCCTTCCTTTGTTTGCATCATTAGACATCTTCTTCCCATTATCACGGCATTCAAATGCCCGATGACCTTCCTTTCCACATTTAAAACATTTACTTGTCCCTTTAAGACAACTCCCTCCATGTTTCTTTCCACACTTTGAGCATAAGGGAAAGTTCATCTTCTTTTCCATGTGCTCTTTAGATTTTTCTTTGAATTCCATCTTCCTCTTCTTATCAAACCCATGTGACTGATGGGTTACTCCAATCTCCATCTCGAATTTGAGAGCACATCGAACGATTTCCTCGTAGCTATTGAAGTCCCTTATGGCTAACTCCCTTCGAAGACTTGGTTTTAAGCCACTAAAGAATCGATCGATCTTACTCTCAGGTTGGATAATAATACCAGAAGCGTACCTTGCAAGTCTTGTAAAATTTGCTTCATAGGTACTAACAGATTCATCATCCCTTTGCTTCAGTTCAAGGAACTCTTTCTCCATCTTTGTTCGGAGAATACGAGGGAAGTACTTATTGAAAAATAAGTTCTTGAACTCGTCCCATTCCATAGACTCAATTTCATCCCTTTGCCTCGTATTCTTAACAAGATTCCACCATTGATCCGCATCTCCTTCCAAATGATACACTGCTAGGATGACTTTATCATGCTCAGAACATTGAAGAACTGAAAATATCTTTTCAGTAGTACTAATCCATTGTTCAGCAACTAATGGATCAGTAGACCCGCTGAAAGATGGTGGACGCTGCCTCATGAAGGATTCAACAGAATGTTGCTCCCTTCTTTGTTCGTTTGGAAATCCTGCATGATTCATAGCTTGAGAAAGTTGTGTGAGCATGGCTACAAGATTTTGCATTCCAGCTCCCATATCGTTTGGTTGCTCAGGGGGACAATCATTGCATTGCCCATCGCATTCCGCATTAACACGGTTCCTTCGGGTTCTAGCCATTGACTAAAACCAAGAAGAATAGTGTGAGCAACACTAATTATAATAGGAAACCACATAATTCAAGAATAAAATTTTCATGCTTAAGGTCTTATCCTAAGTTATTCAAGGCCATTTCTAAAACACTAAGATTGTGTTCTATGCTTAGACTTATCCTTAGGGTTCTTAATAAGGCTTTCACATCCTAGTTTCCAAAGGTTGACTATACCTTTCCTCTGATACCAACTATAACGACCCACACTTTACATACATTGTTAATACTTCAAAATTGAAGCACTCTTATTACAACATATGACAAAACCACAAAGGACCGTATAGGTATAGTGTCTTTAGAAACTGGGGAAACATAAACAACTGGTTCATAAATCTTCTACAGTGTCTCCCATTTATTTCATCATATCTAGGGTCCCTTTTAGCATATTCTACTTAATATCCATCTTCCTGACCTGGGGAAAAGAAAACATAAAAGGGTGAGCTCAAATGCTCAGCAAGGGCAAATAAAAGAAATAAAAATCATATCATATCTTTATGAAAATCAAAACCTGCAAAAGAGATCATAATATCTTAACATGGAATAAATCATAGAAGTGAAAATGAGATCCCCATAATCATAACATAAAACTTGAATCTTTGTGGCATGCACACATAATCATGGAAAATCATTTCTTGTTAGTCATGACTCATTGCCAAGACTATCTTAGTGGACAAAGTCCCTTTCTGAACCGAGTTCACTCCTCGTTTCAGTCCTGTATCACTGAACCGAAATAACCTTCCGTTCCAGCCATGTCTATCTCATGAGATATAAAATCTTTACCCAATGCATTGGAGGGAGATATAGGTCCCACCCATCTTATAATGAATCCTTTCTTATGTGTGCCACATAATCATAAAACATACATCATCTCATAACACATGTAACAAAAATGGGATTCTTGAAACATCATGACATCATAAATCAATTCATATAAGATAAAGGAATTCATCAAAATAATTCCATCACAACATGGAAAAAATCAATTTAATAATAGGGATAAAAACAGAACCCTTTATTATCTTAGATGGAAAATAATTTTGATAAAACACTTGAACTCCATTCTTGAGGAAAATATCCTTTCTTCTTCAAAAACATTTTTCCTTTCATAACATGTCATACAACTTTAAAATAAAAGAAGTTGATTAAAAATAAACTTGAAAACTTGTAAAGGAAGCTTCTTGGAAACAATGTTTTAAAAATCCATTCATGCCGTATAAGTTAAAAAAAACATTCTTCGTACTTTTGTCGGAAAAGTCAAAAAGTACCTCGTACGACAAAAGATTCCTTTCATACATATTACTAAAAACTCACCGAAGGGTAAAAATGGTTTTAAACAATTGTAGGTGGATGGAAATAATATTACGTTTTGATGAAACATGGATGTGGATGATAAAATACACCCCAGTAAATACTTACGAATAAACAATCTCGGATAAAAATGAGATTGTGATATTTCCCTTACCTTAGGTCCGATTTTCTTTGTTCGTGTCCGAAGCTCCTGTATAATGGTTTAAATAATGTTATTGACTTATTCCAGAATCATACATATTGATATGAGATCATATATGGTCATATTATTAGCTTCTTGTTAGTAATATTTCATGGTTACTTGTTACTCGGGTCTTTATAACTTTTCGTTCTTATGCGTGTTTTGTCGAATAAATTCTTATTCTTATCTTTAGGTTATAGATAATTCATTTCCAGAATGGTATTAGTGTAGTATATACCATATTCATTCATTCAATTCATTTATATAATCATTATGAAATGAAGATCATGTAGAACGAGTCGCATCACATCGTGGAGACGGTATTCCGTACGTACGCACGAGTGATGATTATCGTTCCTATGATCGTGGAATTGTATTGGAGTATATATATATATTATTTCAGTATCAATATTACTTAATAATAATAATATATAGTTACTGATTACACCATTATACCCATCCTTGTAAGGTGATGATGGAAAATAGATTACACCACGGCGTGGAGACGGTATTCCGTACGTACGCACGCGCGGTGATTTCATTTTTCCGTAGGATGGATAGAAGGTGAATTAGGATTGTTTCATATTTATAATAACATATCAGTATGTAAGTAATACTGATGTTATTACTTTATCATGAAACAACTAAAGACGAAGAAGTTGAAGAAGAAAGAAATTGAAAAGATCGGTAATGGATATTACCTCTTCTTTGGAACGCCTTTTTGAATCCTCCACTTAAGGAACTAAGATTGGTCTTTGGAGAAGACCAGGACCTCTAGGATTATTCTAGGGAAGTGGAGAAGGGAAAATGGCAGGGGTTGGCCGAGCTTGAGTGCTCAAATTGGTGTGAGGAGGAGGGGGAGGAGGTGCCCTTTTATAAGGGAGGAGAGGGGTACCTTAGGAATATCTCAAAATATTATTTTATATTAAAGTCAAAATCGGTTTATAATGGTTCCAAAGGGTCTTATTTCGAAGCTAAAGTGGGGATGGGTCGAAATCCTATCAACCAATAGAATTTAGACAAGTTTAGGATATTATTTTAACCTTATCAATTAAATTTAACTCTAAGTTAAATAATTTAACTTTTACCATGTCTTTTTGTTTTCTTTCACTATATGGTTAATACACTTACTATAACATGCCAAACGAACCCCAAATTGTTTATTATTAATATATATATCCTTATCTAAGTCATTTGGCCGAACCTTAGATTTTTAGGAATAAAATAACAATTAATAATATAATATTTGATTTAAAAACTATTTTGTGTCAATTTTGACACTATTTGATATATGATTTTTGTCAAAGTCATAACAGAATTATATGTTCGAACCAAGTTTATTAAATCAATACTAATATATCATAGTAACCTATAAAATTAGTGTAATTCATAAAAAGTCTCAAATTACATTTATTTGGGTATTTATATTATCAATTTTGTCAATATTTCATTAATAAGATAATTACTGCATCATCTTTGTGTCATAAATAAATTAAATTATTTGATGTCTAAAAATTACAAATAAAATACCATCGTGTAGGAAATCTTTTTAGCTTTCTAATGAATATTTAAAATCGAATTTATCTTATGTATAACCCTATATTAAAAATGATTTACTTATTAAACTTTGATTTTAACTATTTTAACCCTTCTTTAAATAAATTAATAATAAATGTCCTAATCTAATCCAAGTGGGCCTAAATGGTCATATTTTATTCCTAAGTTTGTTTTTGGTCGAATTACACTTGTCCAATAGAATTAGGACATGTGTTAGGGTAATATTAATATCATATTTACCCTTAGTTACCCTATTTACTATTAACCGCGGTAAAAATAGTAAAAAGTTACTATTCACCAAAAAATTATTTTCATCTCATTGAACCACATTTTAGTCCTTGATATTAACAGTGTCTCTCGGATTTTTGAAATTCCATTCACAGAAGCGGTAAAATTAAGTTTTATGCAAAATTCAGTTTTTAACCTACCACTTAGTGGTTTCACTATTCATCAAAAATTGAAAGTTTTCAGAAAAATACAAAAATTTCACCCTAGGCTAATTTCGATATTCTGAGTCCAAAAATGAAGTCCATTTTGAAAAATAAAATTTATAAAATTTCAAAAAGTGGTTATTACTATTCATAACGGCTAGTTTTAATATCATATTGTTGTTTAGTAAAACTCGGTATTGCGTACGACGCAAGCTATCGAGGAAGGTCGCGATTGCGTGTAAAGCAAGCCAAGAAAGTGTTGTGTAGAAAAAGATTCCTTTGATGATTTATATAACATAAAAGTCTCGGGTGTTACAATGCATGTGAAGTAAAGTATAGTAATATAACATCGATATTTGGGTACACCGCGCCACTTTCCCACTGGTTATTGAAGATATCCTACGCATCGAACCAATCCCACCATTCTCACTGCAGCCCCCCTGACAAACCCCGCCCACACAAACCCGGGCCATAACCACCATCCTACCTGCAGACACCTTGGCCACAACCACCATGTGTAACCACACCCGCAAACACCTAGGTCAGAATAGTTGTTGCCACGCCTAAAGACACCTAGGCCAGAACAACTACTACCACGCCCCAAGACACCTTGGACTCATCCCGAAGACACTTGGGAAACAACCTGCCCACAAACACCTGGGCCAACAAACACAACAACCCTGCTCGAGGATTCGTGGACTAATAATTGACTCTAGTCCATCACAACCTGCCCAAAGAGTCATGACCTATTCGGGAAAGGGAGCAGAAAATGATCTAATAACCATCCACTCATAGGACTATTGGAAAAAACACCCCCCCCCCCCCATGAAATGGGGCTGTTCGTCACTAAAGTGCTCAACTTAGTTGGGGCGCGAATAAGAAACATAAAAGCTACAAATATATGTATACGTAACAAGAACTCATCCCTGCCTAGGGTTTCCAAATACCACCCTAAACACAAATATCCTCGTGACTGTTCATTCGTAAGAAACACAACACTCACGACCAAGTCAAAACTCGTTCCCAAAACCCACTCCTCATTTAAATCATTCTGGTTTCATGTTCAATCATACCCATTTATGTGAATTCTACACAACTGGGAAACTAGTAGGCATAACCACAAGCCAGAGGAAAAGAGAAACATCCATCATCAATTTAAGCATTCACACCTGGTTCTCTTGTAATGTTACAATAACAAAAGGGGATTGGTGGGATCCCTCAATGTTTTGGAACCAATAAAAACCTCAAAAAGGGATAAGTCTGATCCCTCGAAGTAATGGAAACAATGTAAACCCCGAGACACAGCCCCATGTCTCCAAAATCAGGAACCAATGATTTCTCAACAATTGAGTATCCCACCAGAGTTTGTGTCACAATAGAGCAACCACACACATCATACTCACAACCATGAGGATCCCATCCTCACCCACATCGCCCCATAAGAAATCAAATAGAAAAAAACACCCACCACCAAAACAGATTAGAGAACCTTCCATGTTCAAGCTCATCATTCATTATTTTCTTCTTTCTGTTTGTTATCTAGGGTGACCACACAGGGTTTTATGTTTGATGGGTATCCATTTAATCCATTGAGTTTACGTGATTAACCAATTTCCAAGGTACACTCATTTAATCATCACATAAGACAAGAGTTCATTAGTGGGCAAGGAATACCACCAATGATCATGATTTTCAGTGAGCATAGACCCACACAATTTTCAACACATATCAATATAAAAGAGTACATCAGAACATCGATCACACCCCCCCCTTCATTCTTTACAGGTATGCTCATTATCTTAATTATGTTTGGTTTCATCAATAACCACAGAAACAACAGCGTACCCACCGTGCATGATACACAGAAATGAGAGATGACGGAAAATCCATACTTGGTTTATCAAGGATCAATGTTTTTCTCCATGTGCTAAGAACATGGGATGCGCGGCTTGTAGGGGACGAATTCTGTGGACTCCTAGAGGTGCAGATAGCTCTAGCCGAGGTGCACCACAAGCCACTAGAAGATAGTAACTCTATGTGCACCAAGTAAAAGAAAGAAAATCTATCCCAGAAGAATAAAAAAAGAAACTCTAGCGGGAGGTATAAAGAAAAGATACTATAGTTACGAGATATAGAATTTTGAATGCCTGGAAAGTTGGATCGTGGTTTCCTAAGCAGGTGAGAAGTTACTCACAATGATATTATGGTGTTATATAATACCCCCCATCAGGGAGGTTTCTCGGTATTTTTAGTCATTAATTATGGGCTTTAAATTGCATTAAAAAGTAAAAAATAATTTATTTACATAAAAAATTTACGTTGCGGGAGCGGGACATGAAACAAAAAAATGGAGAGATGGGTGAGGACATAGTTCCACCGTCACGGTGCCACTGTTTTGGAGGAGCCATATTTTGGAAAAGTAATGGTCCATGAGGGTCTGATCCATTACATTAGATACCTCTCAAACTATTCTCTCCCTTGAGAATCAAAAACAAAGTAGATGAAAAGAGAGGGTCCAACCAACCACCTCGAAAGATACCTCTTAGGAGTGAACCTCATCGTCATCTAGAAACACCACTCCCTCAAGAAATCAAGAAACATAAAAGGGTCAAACTGCCCTGTCATATGGTTGGGTAGTCTCTTCCTCCATGTGAAGATACTATCCGATTTGGGTGGCACTGACTCACCCACACGGGTCTAATCACACCCACCTTAATGCGTCATGATTAGGGATCGAGTCCTCCCATCCCCATAGCCAGGACTTCTCACACGCATTCCGAGAATAAGGAAAATCACATATTTCAAAGCCAATATGGTAAAGCATTCCATCAAAAACTAGTACAAATAGAACAACACAAAACTCAAAACAACTCGAGGTACTGGGCACGCATATGTGATTTTTGTTCTGAGGTACTCTCCCCAAGCCCACCGTACCACCACACCACATGATCCAAAAGGAATGGTTCGTCCATGAACCATCTTCTATTCACGACCTTCGATCATCACTGGTCGCACTTGGAACATTTCATTGTCCCTATAATATCTAGCTTTCCCAAGTCGAGGATGTGTGAATCATTGTGTAGATATCGTCGGAGTTGGGACACATGGGAGACTTCGTGCACCCTTTGTAGCGGTGGTGGTAACGCAAGCTGATAAGCCACCCCACAGACCCACTGCAACACTTCGAACTGTCTGAAAAACCTGGGGGAATGGTTACTCCCTCCACCGAACCTCTGCTGCCCATGCTGGGGGGGGAGACCTTCATAAATTCATGGTCCCCAACCCCGAACTCCATGGGTCTCCTCCTGTTATCATCATATGAAATATGTTGGTCTTGAGCTACCTTCATCCTCTCTCATATAAGCTAAACCCTCTCTATTGTTCTCTACACCACCTCCAGGCCAGGAACACCTCATTCCCCAACATCTGTCCAGCACACGAGTGAGCGACATGACCTCCCGTACAAGGATTCAAATGGAGCCATACCAATGGTAGAGTGATAGATATTATGGTATGAAAACTCTACCAATGGCAAGTGTCACGCCCACGACCCCCCAAAATCTAGGACACAAACTCGTAGCATGTCCTCAATTGTCTGGATGGTGCGCTCGGTCTGTCCATCTATCTTGGGGTTGAAGGCAGTGCTAAGATGTGGCTGGGTGACAATAGCATGTTGCAATCCCTTCCAGAATCATGAGTTAAACCGTGCATCCCTTTCCCATACTATGGACCTTGGATCTCAATGTAACTTCACCAAATCATCCACATACCTCCGTCCAGAGGCATCCACTGCGCCCAACTCCTTGATCTCCTGAAAGTGGGCTGATTTCTTCAACTGATCCACCAATACCCAGATAGCGTCGCAGCCTCCTTGAACCTTGGGTAACCCCATGAAAAAACACATCAAGAGGTCTTCCCACTTCCACTCTGGAACGTTTAAAGGTTGCAACAAGCCTCCTTGAACACGGTGTTTATCCTTCACCTACTGACACAATAGACACTTTGCTACGTACTCTGCTACTGCCCGTTTCACCTCGGGCCACCAAAATTGTCTCCATAGCCCCTGGTACATCATGGAATCTCCCAGGACCACCACTAGAGTTGAGTTGTGGAACTCACTAAGATATCTCTCTCCCATTGCCTCTAGAACAAAGAAAATTCCTCAAAAAACAACCTGATTCTGACCATCCTCCGCCCACCCTTCTGGAGCATCATCTTGGTTAAACTGGTCACGCACCACTTCCCTTTCTGAGTCTCTCCACTGAGACTCCTCCACTTGCCACAGTAGAGAATACTGCACTGTCATCTGATACATGAAACCTCTTCCACCTTCCATCCACGCATCCAGGTGGAGGGAAACCAACTCCTCCATTGCCTTCCAATCATCTGTCAACTCTCAAACAACATCCTTCTGCGACTTCTTGATCGAGGCAACAACCACGACATTCCACTTTCCTGATGTGTAGGAAACCATGAAGTCGTAGTCTTTAAAGAATTCCATCCACCTTTGTTGTCTTAAGTTCAGGTCCTGCTGAGAGAAGACATGTAAGGCCCTGACCCCAGTTTCCTAGAGTCAGTGAATTATTACATAACATTGGTATGATCACAAGAAAGATCAAATCTCGAAAGACCGATTGGTTTAGTAGCCTTGGAAACACTGGATATATTCATAAGGAGTTAAATGAAATCATAATGTGAAACACTAAAACACCAACATATTGTCTCTATAGTCCACACTTTATCCCCTCGTAATATCCCTACAGGTCGTTCATAATTTACTTATTTACATCCTGGAAAAAATAAAACATAGAAAAGGGGTGAGCTCAAATGCCCAGTAAGGATAACAATATAGCGGAAAATTTCATAAATAAGAATAAATATTTAAGGCAGTGTATAACTAAAAAAAGCTTTTTAAACATTTACTTCAACATATTATAGAAAAAATAAAATGAAATAACTCCATTTACTTATTCACATGGATATTCTACTAATCGAATAATAACATGCAATATCAATAACCACTTTCATAATGATGGAATGCACAATGACAGACTATCATAACCATATAGCCAAGGCCTTGTGCCAAGACTAAAAATAAGATTTTTTCAAGGACTTGTGCCAAGACACTAGTTTGTCTCATGAGACCTACTGATGCATCGAGAGGCTATAGCGGGCTCCACCCATCACATTAACATTCATATTAAAACTAGCATATGAAATGTCAATACATTGACCATAAACCATGAATGGTATAAAAATAGCAATCCAAAGTCAAACATATCATAAAACCTTCAATACAATATAGAAGTTTTGTATCATAATAAATCAAATTCAAATAAGCGTAAAATTCATCATAGGATGTTGACATAGATGAAATCAAAACACTTTTTAGAGAAATATCTCATTCTATTTTGAAATCATTTAAGAGTCATATATTTATAAAATAAAACATTTTCTTTGAAAATAATCTTATATTCTTGTAAGGGAAGCTTTTATGATTTTATAACGGCGTAAAATATCCGCACCCGCCGTATAAGATAAAAAAACATTCTTACCTTAATTCTGTCGAAAAGGTAAAAAAGAACCATGTTTGGTAAATGACGGATATATTCTTTTATAAACCTCTTATAAAAAGTCAAACAAGGTTATAAATTACTTTAACCCATATTATAGTAAATATTAAATTTTTTTTGAAATACATTTTTAAGAAACATGGATGTGGATGATAAAGAAGTCCCAGTAGATTATTACGTATAAACAACCTCGGATAAAGAAGAGATTGCGAAATAAACTCTTACATTGTACTTTTCCATGTTTGAGGGCAGGTTAACCTCCTTTATAATGGTTAAATAATTTTTATTAAATTATTAAAGAATCATATACATTAATATGATATCATATATGATATTTTAACATTGATTTGTTAATAATATCTTATTATTATCGTTGTTTGGGGTGTTTACTTACTCATTTTCTTTTATATGTTTTGTTACGTAAGTCGTGTTTTTCATGGATAGGTTGTATCTTAATCATATCCATAATGATATAAAGTCATTAGATACTATTATTAATCATAAAATGAGAATTAGAATTGAATGGATATGATGGAGAATGAATCTCATCGCGTTCGTGGAGACGACAGTCCGTACGTACGCACGAGCGACAATATCATTCTTTTGAAATTAAAATAATATATAATTGGATGGTATATCATATATAAGGAATAATTATAATTATACATTTATTATTTACATGAATTACATATCATTATTATACCCATACAAATAATAATTTATTGAATAACAATTACACCACGACGTGGATACGGTAAGCCGTACGTACGCACGTATGGTGACATGTTATTAAATGGATGGATAGAATACTGAATATGATTGTACCATATTTATAAAAAAATCACATTATATATAAGATATTGGAGTTATTATTTTAGAATGTCAATAACAAAGAAAGAAGAAGTGGAAGAATAAAGGAACTTGAAAAATGGTTGTGAAATCATTACCTCTTCTTTGGGTTCTTTCTTTTGATTTGATCAAAATGGATCCTTAAGTTGGATTTCTGAATAAATTAAGGCCTCTAGGATGAGGTTAGCGAAGTTGAGAGAGTATTTTGTCAGATTTTGACCGAAACAAAAGGCTTTGAAGGTGTGATTTAATGAGAAGGGAGAGTTCCCTTTTATAAGAGGAGTGAGGGGACCTTTGGAAAAGCTAGAAATGTTATTTTATAATAAATTCATATTCGGTTTATAATGGCTCCAAAGTGTATGATTTAAAGGTTAAGGTGAAGATGGGTCTAAAAACACTCAACAAATAGAATTTATACAGGTTTGGGTTACTATATTAACCTTATCATAAATTATTAACTCTTAGTTAGTTAGTTTCACTTTTACAATGTCTCTTTGTATTTTTATATTATATGGTCAATAAACATACTATATACATCCAATAGACCCCAAAAGTGGTCCATTAATGATACAAATATCTGATATAAGTCTCTTGTCCGAACCTTAGATTTTTAGGAATTTAATATCAATTAATAATATAATATTTGTTTTCAAAACTCTTTTATGTCAATTTTGACACTATTCAATAATTGATTTTTGTTAAAATTATAACAGAATGATTACTTCAAAAAATGTTAATTAAATCATTCCTAACATGTACTATTAACCTATAAAATTAGTTTAATTTATAAAAAGTCTCAAATTATATTTATTTGGGTATTTATAATATCAATTATTCTAATTTTTCATTAATTAGGTAATTATTACATCATCATTATGTCATAAATAAATTAAATAATTTAATGTATAAAAATTATAAATAAAATATCATTATGTAAGAAATCATTTTATCTTTCTAATTAATATTTATAATCGAATTTATATTATGTATATCCCTATATTAAAAATGTTTTAGTAAATAAACATTGATTTTCTCTCTTTTAACTCTTCTTTGAAATAAATAATAATAAATGTCCTAATCTAATCCAAGTGGGCCTAAATGATAATATTTTATTCATAAGGTTGATTTTGGTCAAGATAAATTTGTGCAGAAGTATTAGGACATGTGTCATTTTTACCCTTAATTTCCATATTTACTTTTAACCGTGGTAAATAATAGTAAAAAGTTATTATTGACCAAAAATTAGTTTCATCTCATTGAACCACATTTTACTACTTGATATTAACTGTGTCTCTTGTATTTTCGAAATTCTGTTCACAGAACCGGTAAAATTATGTTTTATGAAAAATTCAGTTTTTTAACAACCACTTAGTGGTTTCATTATTCATCAAAAATTGAAGTTTTTCAGAACAATTCCAAAATTTCACCCTAATCTATAATGGATATTCCGAATTCAAAAATGATGTCTATTTTACAAAATTCCAAACATATAAGTTTCATTAATTAATTTTATAATTAATTCTTGTTGTTACAACAAATAGCATGTTTTTAAGAAACAATATATATCAAAAGATTGACAATTGCTTATGTCCAATTTCAAAGTGAAATTAATTCTAATGAACACCATTGGATAAAATGTTAAAAATATATTGTAATTATACTTTAAAACAACTAATTAATATAACTTATCACTGTATATTATTTTTATTAAAATGTTTGTTTTTAAGTATTTTTCACTATTCATAAAAATTGGAAGTTCTCAGAAAAATACCAAAAATTCAACTTAGGAAAATTTTGATTTTCTAAATCCAAAAATGAAGTCCATTTTGAAATATAAAATATATATAATTTCAAAATATAGGTATTACTATTCATAATGGCTAGTTTTATTGGTTGTGGTGTGTTAGAACTCGATGTTGCATACAACACACGATATCACATTATTCAAAGAGATGTGTACCGTAGATGCCTGGGGTGTTACATTCTCCCCTCCTTCAAAAACTTTCGTCCTCGAAATTTATAGAATACTACCGCATGAAAAGAATCGGGTGGTTCTTCATCATAAGGTCCTCGGGTTCCCACATTGCCTCTTCCATCATATGGTTTCAGCACAAAACTTTAACCAAACGCGTCGTCCGGTTTCTCAGTACTTGTTCTCTTATATCAATAATCCTGACGAGATCTTCGCAATAAGACAGATCGGGTTCCAGTTCTAATTCCTCATAGGTGAGTACATGCTTTGGGTCTGGCATGTATTTCCTCAATATAGATACATGGAACACATCGTGAACATTGGAGAGACTTGGCGGCATTGTCAATCGGTAAGCTACATCCCCAATTCGTTCTAGAATTTCGAAAGGTCTGATGTACCTGTGACTCAATTTACCTTTCTTACCAAAATGTATGACTCCCTTCCAAGGAGATACCATCAGGAAAACATGATCACTGACTTGAAATTCCAAATCCTTCCTTCGAATATCAGCATAGCTATTCTTCCTACTTTGAGCTGCTCTGATGTGATTTTGGATTACCTTCACCTTTTCCATCGTTTCCTCCACCAATTCTGGGCCTAGAAGTTTTCTTTAACCAACGTCATCCCAACAGGTTGGTCTATGACATCTCTTTCTGTATAACTCTTCATATGCTACCATCTGAATACTCGAATGGAAGCTATTGTTATAGGAAAATTCTACCAGAGGTAAATATTGATCCCACATACCCTGAAAGTCAAGTGAGCAGGATCTCAACATGTCTTCAAAGGTTTGAATAGTTCGTTCTGATTTTCCATCTGTTTGAGGGTGGTAGGTAGTGCTCAAATGAAGTTTAGTATCCAAGGCTTTCTGAAGACTTTTCCAGAATCTTGAAGTAAAACATGGATCAAGATCAGAAACAATCGATTGGGGTACTCCACGAAGTCTCACAACTTCATCAATATATAGTCTTTCTCGACATTCTAGTGGTATATCTTCTCTAATAGCAAGAAAATATGCTGACATGGTATGACGATCAACAATGAACCATATTTAATCGTTCCTTCTAGGAGTCTTTGGTATCCCCATGACAAAGTCCATCGTAATATTGTCCCATTTCCACTCTGGTATGGGAAGTGGTTTCATGACTCCTCCAGGCTGTTGCCTTCCAGCTTTCACTTGTTGACAAACCATACATCTTGACACAAAATCAGAAATCTCCCTCTTCATTTTGTCCCACCAAAAATGTTCCTTCAAATATCTATACATTTTGGTGGTCCCTCGGTGTATAAAGAAATTGGAACTATGAGAATCATCCAGTAATTCCCTTTTTAGATCAGGTATTTCTGAAACAAAAAGTCTCTTCCCGAATTTCAAAATTCCATCTTCATACAAAAAGTCTCTCAATCTCTTATCATTCACAGCATTAATCTTCTTTTGAAATTATTTATCATCGATCCGAGAACTCTTAATCCTTTCTAGTAAAGATGGGTTGGAATCCATTTGAAAAAACATTTATGTTTCACCTTCCTTGGTTATTCCCATGTCTATATTCACTAGATCCATGAAAATTGGATCCCTTTCAATTATCATATTGTTCATAACACTATGGTCTTTTCTTCTCAAAGAATCTTCCACCTAGTTTGCCTTCCCCACGTGGTAGTGTATCGTACAATCATAATATGTGAGCAATTCAAGACATCTCCTTTGCCTCATGTTGAGTTCTTTTGGTGAGAAAATATACTTCAAACTCTTGTGATCAGTATAAATATCACATTTTTCACAATAGAGGTAGGGCCTCCATATCTTCAAATCAAAGATCACATCTACTAACTCAAGATCATGAGTAGGATAGTTTTTCTCATGAATTTTCAACTATCGTGATGCATAGGCAATAACCCTATCATTCTGCATAAGGACACATCCAAGTCCTTTCTTCGATGCATCACTATAAATAACGAACCCATCATTCACTGATGGTAGAGTCAATATAGGATAATTGAATAATATTCTCTTCAGTTCTTTGAAACACTCTTCAATATTTTTTCCAAACAAATTTAACCCCTTTACGTGTGTGCCTCATTATGGGGTTAGCCAATCGGGGAAAATTCTGGACGAAACCTCGATAATAACCTGCCAAGCCAATAAAACTACATACCTCAGTTATACTCGTAGGTGCTGGACATTCTTGGATTACCTTGGTCTTAGAAGAATGAACAGATATTCCATCTTTAGAGAAAATATGGCCAAGAAGAGAAATCTCATGAATCCAGAATTCAAACTTGCTAAACTTCCCATATAATTCATGTCTTCTCAAAGTCTTCAGGATAATGCGCAAGTGATTTTCATGATCTTAGTATCTTTTGGAGTATACCAAGATATCATCAATAAATACCACCAAAAACTCATCGAGATATTCCATGAAAACTCTATTCATCAGATCCATGAATACAGAGGGTGCATTAGTCAATCCAAAAGGCATTACAGTAAACTCGTAATGCCCATACATGGTTCGAAATGCTGTCTTCGGAATGTCTTCCTTCATTACACACAACTGATGGTATCCAGATCGAAAGTCAATCTTTGAAATGTATTCATCTCCATTCATTTGGTCAAATAAATTATCAGTGTGAGGTAGGAGATACTTTTTCTTTATTGTTATAGCATTGGTCTCCCTATAGTCGATACATAACCTCATAGATCTATCTTTCTTTTTAAAAAAAGAATAGGGGATCCCCATGGGGAAACACTAGGGAAAATATATCCCTTATTACTGAATTCCTCTTGTTGTTTCATTATTTCAACTAATTCTACAGTGGCCATTCTATAAGAGGTCTTCGATATAGGCCTTGATCCAAGAATTAAATCAATTGAAAACTCAACTTCACATTCTGGAGGATGTCCAGGTAAATCTTCCGAAAATACATCTATTTATTATTTCACAATAGGTACATCCTCTATTTGAACATTCCTTTCCTCACCCACATTCATTTCATTCTCTTCCTCCCCAATAATTGAATTTAGTAGAGCTACTGTGGGTGGATCTAGATAAGAATTAGGTGGTGACGATTCTTCTCTAAAGATAAGGTGTTCCTTATCATCATCATCAAAAATCGTAACCTCCTTTTTCTTACAATAAATCTTCGCATCATAGTCCGAAAGCCAATACATACCGAGGATTATATCAAACTCAATCATAGGTATGACGATGAGATCAACATATAAAAAACATTTATGTGCTCTAATGTGGACTGACTCACAAAACTTTGTTGCAATGATACTTCCCATAGGAGTATTAACTGACAACTCCCATGTTAAATAAAATTGGAAATATATAATTTTCAAAGCAAACTAGGAAGATATGAAACAATGCGATGATCCAGAATCAAATAATGAATTTTCTAAACATGAGGAAACCATTAAATTAATTTATACCACGCCTTTTGGAGCTTCTACCTCAGCAGTAGTGATACCAAAAGCTTGGCCTTGATCCCTTGGAATTTTCTGAGGTAAGTCCCCCTAACGATTGGGTCATTCATTTGCATAATGTCCCATATCCTTGAAATTGTAGCATGGAACATTGGTAGCTTCCTTCTTCGCTTTGCAATCACGAGCTTGGTGGCCTTTTTCACCACACCTGTAACAGACTCACATTCCCTTCAAGCAAGTACTGGGGTGATTCTTCCCACATCTACTACAGGATGGATATTCAACATTTCCATTCTTCCCCTTATTTACATTCCCATATTGTTCATCAGATCTCTTGTTTTCTTTCTTTTCTTTAAAGTCATAAGACTTGGAGAATTCCTTTTCGGTCTTGATTGAACATGAGACAATGTCTACCTACGACGAAAAGGATTGTGAGACTAATGCCTGACGGAGAAATGGTTTTAACCCATCAAAGAAACGATCAATTTTACTACTTGGGTTACGTATATAATCTCCAGCATACCTTGATAACCTTGTAAAGTTAGCCTCATACTTTGCGACATTATCATCCTCTTTTTGTCTCAGACTCATAAATTTCCTTTCCATATCTGCTCGATGGTCACAAGGAAAGTATTTTCTAAAAACAGATCTTCGAACTCCCTTAATTCTAAATTTGATACTTAATCATCTTCCTTCGTGTTTTAATCAATGAACACCATTGATCAGCATCTCCAGTGAGGCGATAAACTGCCATGATAACTTTTTCCCTTTCACTACTCCCCAAAGCCTGAAATATTTTTTCTAGGTAATTTATCCATTGCTCAGCTACTAAGGGATTTTTACTCCCATTGAACGTTGGTGGTTGTTACCTCATGAATCGATCTAACATTGATCCTCCACACTACGGATCATGGTGCTCCATACGGGTAAGGTTATTATTCATAACCTGAGTGAGTTGTCTCAGTATGGTGATTAGCTGATCGGCACTAGTTGCATCACCATCTCCACTATAATTATCTTGAGCAGGAGGTAAATCCCTACATGGAGTGCGTGCAATGATACGGTTTCCATTTCTTCCACTCGGATCCATTTCTAAACAATAGCACAAACTAGATCAGTTTATGAATCAAAATATATAATTCCATACTTATAAAACACTTAACATAAATTGAACTATTTATGGATATAATCCATAATCATATAAATGTTTTCTTTTAGAAAGTATATAGTCATAAACCCTTCATAATGATTTTTAAAGAAAATGAGAGTTATCCTAAGTATATCCCCCGAGATTGTCGTAACCAATAGTGCAGCAAGGACCATTGTCATGCACCAGTTCTCGTTCGAGTCTAGCTCAAAGCGGTGTTTTCGGGTTTTTCCCCTAGGTACATCTGTGCCAGATCCGCCTCTACCATCTCGTATCCAGACAGGGATGTATTTCTCGGAAAACTCACAAAATCTCTACAATACCAAAATTCTAGGAAATTCTTCTATACTAATCCTCAACGTCCATCTTAAATCTATGTGCTCTAATCAGAGTTTATCTAAATCTAGCTTCCAAGGTTTGTACTAAAATTTCTCTGATACCAACTGTAACACCCCAAACCTAGTTTCCTAGAGTCGGTGCATTATTACATAACATTGGCATGGTCACAAGAAAGATTAAATATCGAAAGACCGATTGGTTTAGTATCCTTGGAAACACTAGATATATTCATAAGGTTTTAAATTACATCATAAAGTGAAACACTAATACAACA
Organism: Viscum album; assembly: GCA_963277665.1. Classification (NCBI taxonomy): domain Eukaryota; kingdom Viridiplantae; phylum Streptophyta; class Magnoliopsida; order Santalales; family Viscaceae; genus Viscum; species Viscum album. Next base: position 1,574,930,043 of record OY728165.1, on the reverse strand, counting down.
ACATATTGTCTCCATAGTCCACACTATTATCCCCTCATAATGACCCTACAGGTCATTCATAATTTACTACTTTACATCCTGTGAAAAATAAAACATAGAAAAGGGGTGAGCTCAAATTCCTAGTAAGGATAACAATATAGCGGAAACATTCATAAATAAGAATAAACATTTAAGGCAGTGTATAACTAAAAAAAAGCCTTTTAAACTGGAACTTCAACATAGTATGGAAAAAATATACTGAAATAATTTCATTTACTTATTCACTTGTAAATTATACTAATCGAAGAATCACATGCAATTTCAATAACCAATTTCATAATGATGGAATTCATAATGCCAGACAATCATAACCACATAGCCAAGGCCTCGTGCCAAGACTACAAATAAGATTTTTTCAAGGCCTTGTGCCAAGACACTAGTTTGTCTCATGAGACCTATCGATGCATCGAGAAGCTATAGCGGGTTCCACTCGTCACATATTAAGTCCAATGCATTCCCATATGAAAAGGTTTAAACATAACATAAACATTCGTATTAAAACATGCATACGAAATGTCAATACTTTCACCATAAACCACGAATGGTATAAAAATAGCGCATCCACAGTCAAACATATCACAAAAACTTCAATACAATATATATGTTTTGTATCATAATAAATCAACTTCAAATAAGCTTAAAATTCATCAAAGGATGTTGACAAAGATGAAATCAATACTCTTTTTAGAGAAATATCTCTTCATATTTTGAAATCATTTTAGTGTCATATATTTATAAAATAAAACATTTTCTTTTAAAATATTCTTATATGCTTGTAAGTGAAGCTTAGACGATTTTATAACGGCATAGAATATCCACACCCGCCGTATAAGTTAAAAAAACATTCTTACCGTAATTCTGTCGAAAAGGTTAAAACGAACTTTGTTTGGAAAACGACCGAAAGATTCATTTATAAAACTCTTATAAAAAGTAAAAAAAGGGTATAAATGATTTTAACTCATATTATAGTAAATAGTAAAAATGTTTTGAAATACATTTTTAAGAAACATGGATGTGGATGACAAAGAATTCCTAGTAGATTATTACCTATAAACAACCTCGGATAATGAAGAGATTGAGAAATAAACCCTTACCTTGTAATTTTCCTTGGTTGAGGGTAGGTTAACCTCCTGATTAATGGTTATATAATTTTTATTAAATTATTCAAGAATATTATACATTAATATGATATCATATATGATCTTTTAACATCGATTTGTTAATAATATCTTAGTATTATCGTTCTTTCGGATGTTAACTTACTCGTTTTCTTTTGCATGTTTTGTTACGTAAGTCGTGTTTGTCAAGGATAGGTTGTATATTATTCATATCCAGAATGATATCATGTCCATAGAAACTATTATTAATTATCAAATGATAATTATACTTGAATGGATACGATGGAGAAAGAATCTCATCGCATTCGTGGAGACGGAAGTCTGTACGTACGCACGAGCGACAATATCATTATTTTTATATTAAAGTAATATATAATTGGATGGTGTATCATGTATACAGAATAATTATAATGTTACATTTATTATTTACATGAATTAAACATCATTATTATACCCATCCAAATAATAATTTATTGAATAACAATTACACCATGACGTGGAGACGGTAAGTCGTACGTACGCACGTATGGTGACATGTTATTCAAAGTATGGATAGAATACTGAATATTATTGTACGATATTTATAATAACATCACAGTATATATAAGATAATAGAGTTATTATTTTAAAATGGCAATAACAAAGAAAGAATAAGTGGAATAATAAAGGAATTTGAAAAAGGGTGGTGAAATCATTACCCATTTTTTGTTCTTCCTATTGATTTGATCAAAAGGGCTCCTCAATTTGGCTTTCTGACTAAATAAAGGCCTCTATGATGAAGTGAGGGAAGTTGAGAGAGTATTTGGTTAGAGGTTGGCCGAACCAAAAGGCTTTGATGGTTTTATTTAATGAGAATGGATAGTTCCCTTTTATAAGAGGGGCTAGGGGCACCTTTGGAAAAGCTAGAAATATTATTTTATAATAAATTCATATTCGGTTTATAATGGCTCAAAAGTGGATTATTTAAAGGTTAAGGTGGGAATGGTTCTAAACCACTCATCCAATAGAATTTAGACAGGTTTGGGTTACTATATTAACCTTGTCATTAAGTATTAACTCTTAGTTAATTAGTTTCACTTTTACAATGTATCTTTGTATTTTTATATTTTATGGTTAAAAAACTTACTATATACATCCAAGAGACCCTAAAGTGGTCGATTAATGATTCAACTATCATTATATATGTTTCTTGGCCGAACCATGTATTTTTAGGAATTTAATATCAATTAATAATATAATATTTGTTTTAAAAACTCTTTTATGTCAATTATGACACTATTCAATAATTGATTTTTGTAAAAATCATAACAGAATGATTACTTCAAAAAAATCTAATTACATAATTCATAACATGTCATATAAACCTAGAAAATTAGTGTAATTCAAAAAAAGTGTCAAATTATATTTATTTGTGTATTTATAATATCAATTATTCTATTGTTTCATTAATTAGCTAATTAATACATCATCATTGTGTCATAAATAAATTAAATTAAATTATGTCTAAAAATTATTAATAAAATATAATTACGTAGAAAAATCATTTTATCTTTCTAATTAATATTTAAAATCTAATTTATATTATGTATAACCCTATATTAAAAATGTTTTAGTAAATAAACTTTGATTTTAACTCTTTTAACTCTTCTTTGAATTAAATAATAATAAATGTCCTAATCTAATCAAAATGGAACTAAATGATAATATTTTATTCCTAAGGTTGTTTTTGGTCGAGATAAACTTGTCCAATAGAATTAGGACATGTGTTAGGGTAATATTAATATCATTTTTACCCTTAATTTCCCTATTTACTTTTAACCGTGGTAAATAAAAGTAAAAAGTTACTATTCACCAAAAATTATTTTCATCTCATTGAACTACATTTTACTACCTGATATTAACTGTGTCTCTCGGATTTTCGAAACTCCATTCACAGAAGTGGTCAAATTTAGTTTTATGAATAATTCATTTTTTTAACTACCACTTAGTGGTTTCACTATTCATCAAAAATTGAAGTTTTTCAGAACAATGCCAAAATTTCACCCTAAGATATAATTGATATTCCAAATTCAAAAATGATGCCTATTTTACAAAATTCCAAAAATATAAGTTGCATAAATTAAATTTATAATTAATTCCCGCTGTTACAACAAATAGCGTGTATTTAAGAAACTATATATATCAAAAGATTGACAATTGATTATGTCCAATTTCAAAGTGAAATTAATTCTACTAGAAACCATTGGATAAAATAGTAAAAATATATTGTAATTATACGTTAAAATCATTAAATAATATAATTTATCACTATAAATTATTTTGATTAAAAAAGTTGTTTTTAAGTATTTTTCACTATTCATAAAAATTGGATGTTCTCAGAAAAATACCAAAAATTCAACATACGATAATTTCGATAATCTGAATCCAAAAATGAAGTCCATTTTGAAATATAAAATATATATAATTTCAATAATTAGTTACTACTATTCATAACAGCTAGTTTGATTGGTTGTGGTGTGTTAGAACTCGATGTTGCATACAACACACGCTATCACATTATTCAAAGATAACCGTATTGTAGAAGCTTGGGGTGTTACAAGACATACTTAATGCTCTTGTCATCGATGAAGACCACGAAGTACTCCCCAACGAGGTAGTCCGCCACAACATTAGTGAGAACATGACCGCCGCAAGCTTCAGATCATGGGTGGAATAGTTACGCTCATGGGGGCGTAGCTGCCTAGACCCATTGGAGATCACCCTTTGCCAAAACATCAACACACATCCGAGGCCTTTCCCTGAAGCATCACAGAACACCTCATACGTCCACCCTTCTTCGGGAATCCTCTGCACTGGGGCACTAACCAACTTCTCCTTCAAATTACTAAAGGCTGCCTCACACAGCTCATCCCACACGAAAGCATGGTACTTCATGGTCAAAGCTGTCAAAAGTGCTGCAACATAGGAGAAGTTGGGAACGAATCTCCATTAGTAACCTACCAGCTCAAGGAAACTACGAACCTTCACTATGTTCTTGGGTTCTTCCAGAGAAACAACTTCCTCGACCTTCGATGGGTCCACTATTATCCCCTGATCAGTCACCACGTGCCCAAGTAATTGCACTTATCATGTCCATAACTATCACTTGGACAAATTCCCCTAGAGTAGGTGTCGTCAGAGGACCTATAAAACCATTCTCAAGTGATCAACGTGATCTTCCTCTGATCTTGAGTAGATAAAGTTGTCTTCAATATACACGACTGCGAACGGGTCCAGATATTCCAGGAAGACGGAGTTCTTGATCCCAATGAACATAGCTAGATCGTTCATGATGCCGAACGAAATGAGCACAAACTCAAAGTTCCCATGTCTGCACCTGAAGGCCTTCTTTGAGATGTCTCACTCCTTCACCCTCAACTAGTGGTATCCTTAATATAGGTCAATCTTGTAGAACCATCGTGCCCCCTTCAACTAGTCAAAGAGATCGTATATCCTTGGAAGAGGGTATCAATTCTAGACTGTTACCTGATTCAGTATCTAGTTGTCTATACACAACTTGAGACCACCATCTGTCTTCCTCACGAACAAGACTGGAGAACCTCATGGTGATGAAATTGGTCGAACAAAACCCTTCTTCATCAGATCGTCAATCTATATTCGAAACTCCTGTAGCTCTGAAGGTGACATCAGATAGGGGGCCATCGAAATCGGATGATCACTAGGTTGCAAGTCTATACCAAACTAGATGTCACGTCGAGGGGGTAGAGTTATCACCTCTTCAGGGAAGATGTCCATAAACTCACTGATGACCCCTGGAACATCCATCATCTCTGCATCCACCGACTACATTGATAGCTCAGCTAACAAGGAGAGGAGGGGTTCCTCTCACTTGCTGCTCCCTTGGAAACTCCGCTTGCTGATGAAAGTCACCAGTCGGCCACCCATGTTTGGAAACAGAACCCTTCCGGGGAAGAAGTCAATGATGGAACATACAGAGAACATTCAGTGAATGAATAGGATGAAATCGTATGTAGGTATCTACAACAGTAGAAGAACCCTGACTGACTGATGTGGTCATATCATCATTCTACATCCACTAAAAACATACAACAAGTCGGTCTAACCTATGACTGGTATGCTCAGCACAATGGGAACTGGAAGTCTCTCAGTGTCTAAACCTAGAGCATGGTCCAGACTGGGTGTAACAAATGAGTGAGAAGCTATTTATCAAACAAGGCTTATGTAATGGAATCAAACAAGATGATCGTACCTCGAACGACCTCTAACGCTGATGGAACAGCTGCCGCCGTGTCACACAACTGCCCATGCCCATCTCATCTGCCTCTCGGCTATTGTCCTCCCCAACCATGCCCAGGTCGAGGTCCCTGAGGAGCGCCTTGATGGTGGCCTCCTCATGCAAGGTTTGCCCTTGGCAGAGCGGGATCTCACTACCCCTATTGCTACTACTGAAAGGTCCTAGCTAGGAACTGCTTCTGCTGAGGTGCGTGCTGGACCTACCCACCCCCACCGTACTATAATTTGTCCAGGAACTGATTACGAAGGTTCCCATGGCTACCATAGATGAAGCATCTCGGCCCTGGGACCAAAAGAAAAGGGCGAGGGTAGGAAGGTCGGAACTAGAACTGCTGAAGCCTACTCCCAACTAGTCGAAACCTAGAGGGTCATGATGTTGGATGCCTGCTACTGACGGCCTTCCCCTTTGACGACCCCAACTGGATTCCCTCTCGAGAAACACCTCCCAGCATGTGCATACTTTACACCACTTCAGCCTTCTTCTGGACCTCCATGTAGGTTGGTAGGGTTAAGGGAGTAACAACACACTTAAGAGAACGTCGATGTGCCTCCTCCAAACATCTCGCCCGATACTCCTCATCCAGAAAGAGGTCGGGAGAAATGTAAAGGAGATCCTTGAACATGATCCCCAACTATCTCACTAACGTAATCCCCTACTGGAGGGAGAGTAATTCCTACCTCTTCTAATCCTTCATCTTATAGAGATGAATTCCTCCTAGAACTCCTTCTCTAAGTCAGCCCACATCACCTCGGTCTCCCTCTCCTCCCCAAGATAATGTTTCCACCATTGACGCACAACTCCATGCATCTGGCTTACAGCCAGAAGAACCGAGTACACCGTTGAGCCCGGATCAAGCTAAAGGCTATCTCCAGCTCCTCTAGCCAGCTCTTTGTCTCCATATATGAGATGTTGCACTCGTACTTCCCGAGGGTCTCTCATTGAAATGATCGAAGCATCTTCTACCACTAATCATCTTCCTCATCTCGGTCGGTCCTCTGACCATCAACAAAGTCAACCTTATGGGCCTAGATCGCCCGCCCTACTCGTGGTCACCTCCCAGGTTCCATAGCTGCAAGGTAAACAAGGAATACCTATGCCCGAGTAGTATATAATATTTTTATTAAATTTTTTAGACTTATTTATTTATTTTGAATCACTGATACGCCCATGAAACATAAGAAAACAAGTCTTTATGATGCATGTTCCTTTCCCAGGGTCTCTACCTAGCAATTAGTGTAGCCACACATGGTCATTCGGTAGGTCCAGTGTCCTTGCATCGGATCACTGGGGGCCCTAAATTCATGTGTCCTACCTGGTCTTCCCTTGCCAAATTCACGCTCCAAGGTCACCCAACACTATTTCCTACCACCCCATTCAATCCTCAATTTTTCTATCTACAGACTCCATCTTACCTCTCAACCTCTCCCATCTGATACCATTCTGTCAGGACCCACATGCACCAAAAAGGAGGGATGGGATAGCAGATTTCCAATCCCTTCCTTATTTAAGTTGAAAGAGAGATAATGACCCCTAAACCCACCTTCAATAGGTCCCTTAGTGGTGACAAACACCAATGGTATAGAATATATCACAAAAAGGAACGAATTGCACTTTTTTATTTTTATAGGATCGAGAGATAAGATAGAAACCCAAAAAACACTAAACCTGAAAGTAAAGGTAAAGCCATAAGTAACCCATCCCATATGCATGTTAATCAGTAAATGATACAAGCCACAAAAACTCCAAAGGTATGTACCAAGAAAAAAAATGACAACAGAAACTGCCCCAAGGTCTGAGCTAGTACGGTCCTGCTCGATCCCTGAAGTCTTTCTGGAAAATTGAAAGTAGTTTTATATATATACGGTGAGCATACAAGTATACTCAGCAGGGAAAACCAAAACCTCTAGTGCACAAGTGGAGAGGCATTCTAATGCCCTGTGTGAAAAGAGATAACCAAAAACATCTAGCAAGGTAAACTATCCACCAAATCCTCCATAAGGAACACTCCCAAAATAATGCTTGTCAAGTAAAGTATAGTAATAGCACATTTATATTTGGGTACCCCACGCCACTTTCTAACTGGTTATTAAAGACATCCTACGCATCGAACCAATCCTTCCATTCTCACCATAGTAACACTGCCAACCCCCCGCCCACACACAACTGGGCCATAACCGCCATCCCGCCCACAGACACCTGGGTCACAACCACCACACGGAATCACACCAGCAAACACCTGGTTCAGAACAGCTGCTGCCACGCCCAAACACACCTGGGCCAGAACAACTATTTCCACACCCGAAGACACTTGGGCCTCATCCTGAAGACACTTGGGAAACAACCTACTTGCAAACACCTGGGCCAAACACCACAACTACCCTTCCCAAAGATTCATGGGATAATAATGGACTATAGGCCATCACATCCTACATGAAGAATCTTGGGATATTCGGGAAAGGGGGTATAAAAGGAGCTAATAAGCAGCCACTAGTAGGATTGTTGGAAAAAAAACTCCCTCCCCCATGAAATGGGTGTGTTTGGAACTAAAGTGTTCAACTTAGGTGGGGCAAAAATAAGAAACATAAAAGCTACAGATATATGTATAGGTAACAATCACTCATCCCAGCTTAGGGTTTCGGAAGACCAACCTAACACAAACAGCCTCATGACTGTTCATTCGTAAAAAACACAACACTCACGGAAAAGTCAAAACTCGTTCCCAAAACCAACTCCTCATTTAAATCATTCTGGATTCATGTTCAATCAAACCCATTTAAGTGAATTCTACACTACAAGGAAACTAGCATACATAACCACAAGCTAGAGGAAAAGAGAAACAACCAACATCAATTTAAGAATTCACACCTGGTTCTTTTGTAATGTTACAACAGAAAAAGGGGATTAGTGAGATACCTCAATGTACTAGATCCAATGAAAACCTCACAAAAGGGATAAGTGAGATCCCTCGAAGTACTGGAAACAAAGAAAACCCCGAGAAATAGCCCCATGTACCAAAAACCAGAAACCATCCATTTCTCAACAATAGAGGATCCCACTCGAGATCGTGTCACAGTAGAGAAACCACACGCTTCAGACTCACAACCAAGAGGATCCCATCCTCACCCACATCACCCCATAGTTAATCAAACAGAATAAGACACCCACCACCAAAAAAGAGTAGGGAAACATCCATGTTCAAGAACATCATTCATTATTTTCATCTTTCTGTTGGTTATCCGGGGTGACCACATAGGATTTTATGTTACTGGGTAACCATTTAATCCACCGAGTTTACATGATTAACAAATTTCCAAGTTACAGTCATTTAATCATCACAAAAGAAAAGGGTTCATTAATGCTCGTGGAAGACCACCAATGACCATGATTTTCAGTGATCATAGGCCTGCACAGTTCACAATACATATCAACATAAAAGAGTATAGAAGAACTTCAATCGCACCCCCCTTCATTCTTTAAAGCTCCATTCATTATTTTCATTATGTTTGGTTTCATCAAATCCCACAAAAACAATAGTGTACCCACTCCGCATGATACAAAGTAAGGAGAGATGAAGGAAAATACCTACTTGGTTGATCAAGGATCGATGTTTTTCTCCACGCACTAGAAATAGGGGATGTGCGACATGTAGGGGAGGAATTCTGTGGACTCCAAGTGGTGTAGAAAGATCTAACAGAGGCACACCACAAGCCATGGTAAGAGAGGAACTCCAGAAACACCCGCGAGAAGAATGTAATCCAGCCGAGAAGAATAAAAAAAGAAACTCTAGAGGGAGGTATAATGAAAAGATCCTACTGTTACAGGATATGGAATTTTGAATGCCTGGAATGTCCGATCGCGATTTCCTTTACAGGTGAGCAGTTACAGATGATTGTATTAATGTGTTATTTAATACCCCGCAGTGCGGAGGATTTTTGTGATTTTTAGGAATTATTTATGGGATTTAAATGGCTTTAAAAAGGGTAAAATAATTAATTTACGTAAAAAATTTACATTGCGGCAGCGGGACAGGAAAAAGAAAATAGAGGGCTGGGTGAGGACATGGTGCCACCATCACGGTGTCAACCTTATTGTGCCAGAGTCACGATACCATTATTTTGGTGGAGCCTTATTTTGGCATGTAATAGTCCAGGAGGGTCTAGTCCATTACAGGGTGCATTATAGGGATGTCATCTACCTTCCCCGTATACCCTCTACTGATATAAAACTAGTGTGACCTGCTGTTGTAGCCTCTATTAAAACTGCCTCAACAGAGGAACCTAGAGTAGAACACCTAGTGCATGATGACTACTCTGAATACTCGGGCAGTCTCACAGCTGATGACCATGACCACCATATGGAAAACAAGTGTCGAATCTCTTGGCATATACCTATGTGATGCTGCCCTCGGAGAAATGAGATGTTGAGGGTTGGGACCTACCTCTGGCCGAACTGAAACTCTTCTACCCTGAAAATCGGGAACCCCAGACCATAGCTCGGCTTTGTGAGGAATCAGGAGGACTCCCCTCTCATGATGACCCGGTTATGGCCATAGTCTTCTTCATGACCTCTGTCCTTGCCAGCACGTCATGATATGTCTTCAGCAGAAATGGGGAAGCCTAGTACTGGATATCTGGATGCAAAGCCTCCTCAAAATGCCTTTCCCTAGCCTCCTCATCTAGAAATATGTCTCAAGCATATTGTAAAAGGTTCCTGTAATGGATTCCAAACTCTTGCACACTGGAGCTCCCTTGATGAAGGGTAAGATGCTCTTGGCAACTGGATGGCTTTGCGGTCGAAGAATGAAACTCGACTCTATATTTGTCTCAGAACTCTTCCCATGAGATCTCTAACTCTTCACAATCCCCAAATAATAAGAACAACCATTTCCTCATTAATCCATAAAGCATCGTAACCACCAAGGACACCCAATGCTCTATCCGAGCAGGGATCAAACATATTCTTATCTCTATCTCCTCCAACCAGTCTTCCATAACTATATCTGAAATGGATCCCTCATGCTTTAATAGCCTCTAGACTAAAACTCTTGGGGTATCAACCTCCAGGTTTTATCGTCATCATCCTCTTCCCTATGGTGATTTTCTGGAACAGCGTACTCAACATATTCTATGCGATCCGGATGAGGACATCGACCTGGATCAATACATGTAAAATAAAAAATAGTTAGATATATTGAACCAGGAATGTGGAATACTAGGAAATAATTTATTAGTTTTTTTCTTTTAGTTATTTTTTGTTAACCTATCCCAAGGTATATCCATTCAATCACATACAGAAAGAACAATGATGCATGATCCTTTCCTAGGTCTCTAAACTAAAACTAGTATCAACTTGTTTAGTAGCCACAGTAAACTTAAATTCCCATACATAAGATCATAGGGGGCTTTAAACTATTATATATTAGCTGGTCTCTAGTGTTTTCATCTCATGCTAAACTTGACTGGCACTTTTTCCTTACCAACCCATTCTACCTCACATGTGCCTAAAACTATACTCCATCCTATCTCTCAACCAGAATTTTTTTACCACCCTATCACAATACCCTCCCCATAATGTGTACCCCTTCTAGGCCGGCAATGTGAGAAGGGAGATAATGACCCCCCGAGTCCCTCCTCTAGGCCTTGAGTTACTGACTAGCACAGAGGGTATTGTAAACACACAGATGGGAGGCATTACACTCTAAGAGAACACATGTGAAAGAGAGAGATAATATAGACACCTAACAATTCCATCTTAGAATGAAATATAATAGAATACCCAAGTGAAAATATGTAATGTCATGCATTTATACTACAACTAAATTGGAAAAACGGAATGTATCCAAAATAAAGTAAAAACAGCAGCAAGCACAATCCTGAACAGCTCCTACAACCCCAAGCTAGTAGAAAATAGCTTGATCTCTAACCAGCTCCAAGTGACCTGAAAATAATTTTATATAAACATAGTGTGAATATAATAGTATACTCAGTAGGATCCTTCCCAAAGCCTCTCATGAAAAATTAATGAAATCATGTTAAAGAACATTGAATAAAAAGTGAAAATAACTCATCACATAAACAGGTATACAAAGTTCTCAGCCACGCAATGGATACTCTCACCATGTAATGTATCCAAGAGTATATAATATATTAAATAATATTAAGGGTACCCCGCTAATACTTCACCACTAGTTTTCTGTTTTACCCCAACATCACACGTCCTAATCACCTCTTTCCAAAATGGATTGCCCGTAGAAAACTGGTTGAAGAACCACAACATGCACCTCGGGCAACAAAACCACCACGTCCACACATGAAATTAACCAGGTAGTTTTTGGGTGCCACAACAGCTTGTCTAACTTGTATCATATGTCTGGTTTTATACCTCAAGTCATTACAACCCATACATAGAGTAAGTATCCTCAAGCCATCACAGTCTATACATGTTACTCTAATAGTAGTCCATAGGATACCATATCCAGAATATATGGGTGTGAATAACCTAAAGCCATTGCATCCCTCTACACACAAATATGGGGATAACTAACAATTGTGCCGACTAGAACAAGTAACTACTGAGAGAATAGAGAGAGGCCAAAGGTGGTAATTATCCATCCATCCTCCGACCATAATGTTGGGGGAAACACCCTGTAGTGCTTAGAATCCTTGGGGTGCTTGTTTCCCAAACTAATGGGGTGGCGTAGTGTTTATAAACACAAAAGGTATAAAATATTCTATATATCACAACCACACTATGGGTATAACATAATTTTATACTCAATTGTAGCTAATGTATCTTGGACTCCTGACTACCACTACTAAGACTAGGTGTCCTATAAGCACACATTTATTTTTACAGCATTATTACCTTACTTTATTCCCTATTCATCAGTTCCACTTTATGTTAATTATTTTTTAAAACATTAATTAACCATTAACAATTACACATTAAATTTCATTAGGATCAAACCCAAAGTCTGTTGTCCCTTTAAATTTATATCCTCAACATTTTTTCCTGTAATCTCCAACCCCATGGGTTAACATCATTTATTCTAATATTCCTTTACAACAATACATTCCCATATTCCCAGGCATTCTATAGAATCATTATACGCTAATAAACATAAGATGCTCATTATTGTGGGTAGATAACTTCATGTCGAGTCAATGCCACCTATATAAAAAGTGTTGACCCATCCTCCCTTAAGAAAGAAGACGTGGAAAGCATGTGGCATACCCTATGCGTATTCGCCCCTTTCAGAAGAAATGTATGAAAGAACATTTTACATTAGTAGTAGGGAAAGTAATGAAGACGACCAATCAAAGAAACAAAAATCATCCAAAGATTCACATCCAACCTGTCCCATCATCACTGGTTTCCTCTCCGACACCCACATCCATAAACTGAGGTATCTCATCACTATAGGCATCATCTGCTTCCACAACTAACTGGCCTCTATTCCCCACATATCACAACAGTCATCTAGGCTCACATCACAACACAAGATGTAGTAAAATCAAACATCTTATCAATTGGGATCTTGGCCCTTAAACAAGAAAGAGGGTAACTCAGAACCCTATAATGAATTATCTTTTATCAAACATCCAGTTCATTAATTCACTTGGATTAACAGATTTATTATTCGTAGGATCCAAACATGGGAAACTTAACAGTAATCTATCACAATTAATTAAAAAATCTGACTGTACAATTTTTATTGGCATCAAATTATAACCAGAGGAACCAGATTCATTTAAATGCCTCTTTATCTTTAGCCAAACAATTATCAATTAATTTTTTCTTTATGTTCTATACCAATTTAGATCGAGAATGAAAAATATAAGTAAACAAGCATATATATCACAATATCTATAAAAAAAAGATATAATAACACACAATCGATCTCAATTTATTTATCTATTCAAAAATTTATTATACCAATTTCATTGTGATCCAGTGGCATAAAACATGATAACTCTATAGTTCCACATAATAGAAAAGAGAATTAATGAATCCCAAACCTCAAACAATTCATAATGATAATTATATGAGAACGATTCACACAACAGGTTACGATCTACTCCCCTATGAAAACTGTATCCACCCAGGGATGCAGAGACACCACCACATCAGCCAACACCCAGGAAAATCACATTAGTAACATGTGGGTAATATTCCATAAAAAGGGGAGGGAGAAAGGATGAGATGATCCTAAAATAATGAAGTTAGATCATACCTTATATCGAAGACTGATCAATATTGCTTGGTTGTATTCAAATAGAGTGGAAAAAATCCATGAAGAAAAGTTATATATCACAACTCCTACGATAAGGAATGGGATGTTTGAGGGTATCACACCTGAGAACAAGGAGGAAGAACTACAGAGGAAGATAACTCATCCCTTTACAATATTTAATAGACTAGTGGTTTATGATATGATGGGGTTTCCATTAAAATAGGATCACATTAAAACAAGCAGTTTTACAAAGTAAAAACATTCTTGTCCTTAGGAAATATTAATATAGGAGATCCGTCATTTGAATAATCCTTACAGTCCTTAAAACAAGGCACCATATGCATTTTACGTCAAAGGAAACATTAAAGGGGAGAAACTATAGGAAGTTGGAAACACTGTTCACAAACTCAAAATTTGGAAAAGGAAAAAACATGGTCCATGAACCTCACCATTGGAACCTCGCCATTCTGGAAACACTTTCAATGATCTCAAAACTTGTCAATGGAAAAAAGCTCACTATTGGAACCTCACAATTCTAGAAACACTGTTCATGAACTCAAAATTTGGAAAAGGGAAAAAGGGCACCGTTGGAACCTCACCATTCTAGAAACAGTCTTCCGGAACTCAAAATATGGCATAAGAAAAAAGGTCATATTTGGAACCTCAGCGTCGAAACCTCTCTATTTCACGGTTCATAGAAGGTCACCGATGAAACTGTTCACATAAGATCATTGATGTCACTTTCACATAAGGTCACCATTTCACTATTCACATAAGGTTACTGATGGCATTATTCACCTAGGGCTATCGATGACACCGTTCACCTGGGGCAACCGATGCACTGTTCACAGAAGGTCACCGATGGAACTATTCACTTATGTTTATTGATTTCACTATTCACATATGGTCCTTTTTTCAATTTTCACAATATTCTACCATTGTAACTCTTCACCAATGGAACTGTTCACAGAAATGGAAATTTTTCAATGTATGGGGGATAAGTAAACATGACTTCCTAAAACACATAATACACCAGATTTTCACAAAGGAATGGACCAGAGAGGTCCGAGAAATTACAGTGAGGATAATAATTTTCATCATACAATAATCAGAGGATCATTAACATGATCATGATATGAGACATCCTATAAATTCTAATAATCTAGAAATTTTAAAAAATAGAACATCATGTCATACTGGTTGAACACCAAAAATTGTTTTGAAAAATTCTAGAATCATTTTGACACAAAACATATTGGCCTAACCAAAACATCATCAAATTGAAGAATAATAAATAATATTCCTGCATAATTCATATTATCTCAAAAGATACACCAAAATACCCAATACATAGGTGAGATATATAATTTTTGGTCCCACACATCAAATCATAACATTTACATTATCATGCATTTCGTATAGAACTTATAGAAATAATATTCATAAAATTACTTAGGGAATGGAATGGGTTTCATAAGTATTTTTAAATTCATACACCCCTATTTAATTAATATTTATATGATAGAAAAGGGAAAAACATTGTTGGTATGAATATAATAAATGATATGTGATGAAGAAACTTTCATAAGTGGTTTCAATAAGTCTCATAGGAAGATTTTTTGTTTTAGAAAACCTATATATTGATCATAAAACTATGTTTAAAACATGTATATCATAAAAATTAATTTGTAATAACAATGAAATTATATTTACTAATCATTTATAGAATATCCCTAATGAATTTTATCATGAAAAAGGTATAATCTAGGGAAAGAGAGTTGGGTTCAAGAACCCCCTTTACTTATGTCTTAATCCATTCCACAATTTTGAATAATATCCTATATAATAAAATTAGAATCATTAATTAATTATATTAATTATATTAATTAAAATTTCATTAAGTTCATTAATTGAAATTTTGATGAGTAATATTTTTTAATTTCATTATTTAAGGAATGTTCATTTTCATGGTTTTCATGATTGATTCACTTGAATACCATTATTGAAATTCAAATAAATTTAAAATAATTCTTAATATTTTAAAATATATTTTATTAATGAACATCTATAATTTTATATTGTTTTATATATAGTTTTTTTCACCAATGACGTTGATTTATTAGATAAAACATTATTGATAAATATTTAGATTATTTATTTTTCTCAATAATTGTGGTATTCTTTGGATTTTTTAATCAATATTACACATATTTATATTACTTTCAAAAGATAATAGATTTTATATTATAAATTTTACAAAATATCTTTACAATTATAATTTGTTTTTTAAAACCACATGATTTCATAGAATGTTATCATTTTAATGTAATTTAATATCTTATATTTCATTCAACATTGGCATTGCTTGCGTTATACGTAAGATTGAGTTTCAGTGAAACAACAAATTCATGTTATAATTATTTAAGAGATATATTTATTTATAAATTAAATATTATAATATAAATTTTAAAAAATAAATTTTAATTGTTTTTATAATCTTTTTTAATAAATAAAACATATTTATAATGAAATGTATATGTTTTGTAAATATATTTATATATTTTTGAAAAAATGATTTTTTAAAGTAAATACTTCTTACGTCTTTTTCTAAAAAAACTTAAAATAAATTTTAGACAGTACTAAAAACTAAATTTGTTGAAATATACATCATTTTGGAATTCAGAATATCAAAAATATATTCGGGTGAAATTTTTGTATTTTTTTCAAAACATTCAATTTTTGATGAATAGTTACAAACACTAGGTTATTGTTTACAATCGAATTTTAATTTAAATAATTATATTTAAATATAAATTTATTTTGAATTTAAAATAGATACATAATACCTATATTAATCAAATGTAATTCCTTGGAGTCATTTTATAATAAAATTATATATATATATATAACATTATTGAACTTTTTAATGTCTTTTACCCACCTTCTAGGAAAATTTGTAAATTGGCCTAAAACTTATTTTTTGTAATTAAATGAAATGAATTTAAAAAATTCAGTTACATTTTTGACATCAATAAGTAAAATGTGGTTCAATAGGTTAAAAATAATTTTTTGTGAATAGTAACTTTTGAATTTAATTTACCACGGTTAAAAGTAAATATGGTAATTAAAGGTAAAATTTAGGTTATAATTACCCCATCACATGTCCCAATTCTATTGGATTAGTTTTTTTCGACCCAAATCAATTTTAGGACATAAATAAGATTATTTTTTATACATTTGTGTATAAAAAGTCATTTATTATATTTAAATTAAAGAAGAGTTAAATCAGTTATATTTAAATTTTAATAACTAAAAAAATTTTAATATAGGTTTATACATAAGATAAATATAAATATAAATTTTAATTAGAATGATAATAATATTACCTACATCATTTTATTTTATTATTAATTTTTAGACATTAAATAATTAAATTTGTTTATGACACACTGATGATGAAGTAATTACCTTATTAAAGAATGATTAAAAAAATTAATCTTATAAATATTAAAATAAATGTAAATTGAATATTTTGAAACCATCAATGAATTTTATAGGTGAATATGACATGCTAGGGTTGATTAACTATATTTTTTCGGAAGTATTCATTTTTTATGACTTTCACAAAAACCAAATACGAAATAGTGTCAACATTTATATATATGAGTTTTTTAAAAAATAAAATTTTATAAAATTATTTCCTATTCCAAAATACAAATATTCGGACAATAGACTTATATAAAGTTAAATATGTAATTAATGAACTAATTAAGGTTATCTTTGCATTTTATTGTTTATATATTAACCATGTAATATAAAAATACAAGAAGAAATGATAAAGTTATGCTATTTATCTAGGAGTTAAATATAAAAGATAAGGTTAATATGGTGAACTAAATAAGTATAAATCCTATTCATCGAAAGGATGTCGACACATATCCAAATTATCCATGAAATAAATTCATTCGGAGCTATTAGAAACCAAAATAGTTTTTATAATAAATTAATATTCAAGCTCAGTGCCCCTCACCTCTCTTATAAAAAGGTATTACCCCTTCTCTCAAATTCACATCTTAAAAATAATTTGTCTCGACCAAAACTTGGTAAAATATCCTACCAAATACCCTCACCTCATCCTAGATTCCTTACATTGATCATATCCATCATAGAAAGCCATTTATTTCAAATCAAAAGGAAGAACCCGAAGAAAAGGTAACTATTTAAACATCTCCTTCAATGTTATTTTCTTCTTAAACTTCCTCGTTATTTGTTATTTCTATAATAAAATAATATCTGCAGTACCTTCTACATACTAAGATATAATAATAAATATGGTACAACTATATTCATTATTATATCTATCCTATAAATGAAAAATTCACCACACATGTGTATGTACAGCTTTCCGTCTCCACGTTGTGGTGTAGTTTTTTATTCAACATTCGATTATTTGTATTGGTATAATAATTACTATATTTGATTTAAATAATAAATATTATATATTAATAATTCTTTATATATAATATACCATCAAATTACGTAGTATTTCATAATCAATATAATTATATTATCGCATGTGTGTACGTACAGCTTACCGTCTCCACGACGTGATGAGATTACATTCCCCATCATCACCATTCAAGAATAATTTTCATTTAATGATTAAAATTATGTTTAGGAAAACAATATAATTTTTTATATGAATCAATAAATCCTATCCTTAACTAACATGGATTGCGTTGCCAAATATATGATTTAAAATGAATCAGTAAACACCCGAAAAATGATACTACTGAAATATTACTAAAAAATTAATATTAGAGGTTCGTATATGATATCATATTTATATATGTGGTTGTCTTATAATTTAATAATAATTATTTAACCATTATACAATAGGTTAACCTACACTCGTCTAAGGAAATGTACAAGGTAAGGGGTTTTAATCTCACTTTTTATTCTTGTGAGATTCATGCTATATTTTCCACAATTTTCTTTTGGGTGGTGTCTGTAATTCCCATGATTTTATTATTTGGGTTATATACCTTAATTTATGGGTATATAAATCATCATTTTATGATCCTTCTTTTATGGGGTGTATTATTTGTAAGTTACCAAATCTCAAAGGGAAATTCAAATATCAATTTGTACTCATTGGGTTTTACACATAATTCATTGCTTCTTTTACTCCAAGAATATGCGTGGAATCACTATTTATTTATTTATGTTGTAATTTACACTCCCCATTGTAGGGATATACTTTTGATACAAATAATCACTCCATTGAAAAATTATCATGTAATTAATATGAACATGATACAGAAAATCTTAACTCAATTTCCATTCATTGAGTTAAAAATCCAAGACATTGGTTTTGTTCTTTCAAGAATTGGTCTGACTACCCTATTATTGATTTAAAATGAATATCCCATCATATTGAGTGTATTTATATTTCTCACACATAATAATTTCATTTATTCATCCTTAATCTCTGGATACTTTCATTAATAGGGATTTTGTCAAAATTTACATTCCAATGAGACATCTTTGTTGTTAAGAACCAATTAACTTTTATATTGGGTTTATATTATCCTTTGACATATTATATAATGAATCCCTTTGTTCTAATTTTATTATAATTTTTTGTTAGATGTAATTCCTCATTATTTTAATTCAAGAATCATTGATCTGGTTCGGAAGGATTTAAATAATATTTTGTTGTAATGATTTATTCATCACCATATTTCTCATTAACATCCATTTTTTAAAAAAATTTATTTCTTTATTTAATTGTAAATTCATGTTTTCAAATAAAAATTCCATTCAATATTTTTAAAATGGTATGGGACACCTTGATTCAAAAATCACTTTTAAACGACATCTCTGATAAATAATACAACATTTAAATGTTTTCATGAAAGATGTGATATTTCTCTCTAATTGATTTACTAATTATTTTCATATATGTGAATATAATTTGTTGAATTTTATTCTTGATTGATTTTGATTTGATATAATGTTATATTCTATATTGTATTGACTGAGTTATTTTTTATTGTGGATGTGCTATTTTTATACCATCCATGATTTCTTGTCAACATATTGTCATTTTTTATGCTAGTTTGTATAAGGATGTTTAGATTATGTTTCTCCATTTCTATACATGGAATGCAATGGAAATAGTAAGTGAATGGTGTGGCACACATTTCCCCTTGATGAATCTGTAAGTCTCATGAGACCAACTAGTGTCTTGGCACATTTCCATGTTAAAATTTATATTAAGGGTCTTGGCACGAGGCCTTGACTTTGTGGTTATGATGTCGGGCATTATGCATTCCATCGTTATGATATTAGCTATTGATATTTCAAGTTATTATTCGACTAGTATAATTTCCTTGTGAATATATAAATGACATTATTTGATTTATCTTTCCCATACTACACTGAATCATATGTTCAAAAGTCTTGTGTTTTTTCTTTATACATTAGATTAAATAATTATTCTTATTTATGATAGTTTCTTCTATATTTTTATCCTTACTGAGAATTGGAGCTCACCCCTTTCTTATGTTTTATTCTTCCGAGGATGCAAAGAAGAATATTATGACGGACCTACAGGAATAGGATAATGGATATGAGTGTGTTCAAAGAAGACACAATGTTAATTTTCATTTAATAATGTAATGAAAAACATAGGTATGTATCTAGTACTTCTAAAGCTACTAAACTGATCCGTCCTTCGGGACATGCCATCATATGATCATGCTAGTGTTATGTAATAATGCACTGAATCTGGGTAAATAGGGGCAGGGTGTTAAAGATGGTATCAGATGAAGTTTATTACAAACCTTGGTAACTAGATTTATAAAAGCACTTATTAAAGATCCTTAAACTAAGATATACATTGGGGATTACTATAGAAGAACTTCCTAGAATTTCGGAAATGTAGATATTTTGTGTGTTTTCCAAGAAATACATCCCTATATGGATACTACAAGGGGTCGTGGTTCTAGAACAGATATTCTTAAGAGTGAAAATTGCATCAAAGAGTTTCAGGTTTCACTAGGGGTATCCTAGTACATGACAACGTGCCTTATTGCACACCTGGTTTGACACCCTCAGGGGATATGATTAGGATAATACACATTTTCTTTATAAACCGAGTTGAAGGATTTAAATTTAAGATGTGAATAAATAATATTGGTTAAGTCTTAAGGTGTTTTAGATTTAAAATATGGAGTCATGTTATTCTTCAAATGATTATATGATTATTTTTACTCACACTATGCTTTTTGGTTTTACTCAATGGATGGATTCCAAGGAAGTCATAATAAAATTGAACCATATGTACAAGGTTGTAATGGTGGTGGAAATGATAAATGGAATGTAATTTTGATAGGTGTAAAACATATTGAGTTCATACCGAATTAGTTTTCCAAAAATATGATCAACAACATATACATTAACCAAATCCCAAACTCAACAAAGAATATAATGGTAGATAATGATATGATCTCCAACAATGGTGACCATGGAGAAAAGAAAGCTCAATTTCCATCATGCAGGAAATCTGAAAAAATACACCTAGAAAAGGGTCTAAATGGAATTAAGAAATTCATCATGTGTGGGAATGAAGTACATAATGTAATGAATTTTTTATGAAATATGAAGAGTGCTATGGTATAGAATATAATTGATCATAAGATTCCATTTACCATCATTTACTATAAATGTAAAGGACATGGGTGTTAACTGAGTCCATGACCTATTCTATAGGATAAGCTCTAGGTAAAGGAAAAACATATGTGAAAATAAATGGATGGAGAAATGTTTAAAAGTATTAATAATATATGATGATGGGATAACTTTGGAATACATTTCTATTGTATGTGTACCCTTGTAGTTTATTTTTTGGACATTCTATCGGAAGAATAATTGACTTCTATTTTATGGATATAATTATTATGATCCATTTGGGATTATATTATCCTTGAATTAGAGTAAATTATAGCTTATTACCTTTTGTGATGAAAATGCGAGGTGTGAGATAACATTTAGAGTTAAAATATGTTATGGTTATTTTGAAAAATTTATCTCATTTTCCAAAATTTTATAAAAGTATATAGTATTTAAAAAAGGAAAACATGTAGACAGTGTGATAAAAAATCGTGTTAGACAAAGATGTTGGAAGCGGACCCACAACCAAAGTGCGACCTGGATATATGAGCTACCACTGGACCATGTGAAGTTCATAGTTAATATGACTTATTCGTTTTAGTTAAGTAATTTTATGGATCAATAATACTTTGAATTTGGGTAATTAGGATTTAACAGATATAAATCCTTAATATATGATAATGATTTGGTGATTATGTGAGAAATGTTATTTTTGAAGATGTTTGATCTTTTTGGAACACTATTTGACTAAGGAAAATAAAATACCAAGCAATTTAATATGTGGATTAATGGTGTCTTTTTTATCTATTTTATTATTGTGGCATTATAGAGAGTTTGGTTATTTGTGGAAATGATTCACCTATCCTAGAGAAAATGTGATTAGGTTAATTACATTTATGTATGTGTCCTTAAGAGTAGTTGATGTTATTTGGAGAAAATTTTTAGATTTATTGTGGAAGACTATGTAATAAAATCCTTATAAATTTTGTGATTCAATCTTAGTTTGGATTATTTTAAAGAGTTTTTAGGAAATTATTTATTTAATGGTCTTTATTGAACTTTGGGTATTTCTTGTTTAATTTTGGAGATTAAGATTAGTATATCTTTCTCAGAAGGATTATCCTTTTGGGGAATCATCTTATCTTATACTAACCATTTTGGTTTTAGATAATTTATAAATTCAAGAAAAATATATACTTTATATTTTTTTATTTATGTTATTCTATATATATTGATTCTAGTGCTTCAGGATTGACCAAGTAATTTGGAATACACATCGTTTGGTGAAAAGAAGAGTATGTGGTAGAGATTTATTAAGGGATGAAACTCTACTTGTAATGTAAGTATATCTATTTATGTTCTTAGTCAATCTCATAAATAAATTTCCCAAAATTATGAAAAAGAATTTAAATCCAAAATGTTGTCGGTTTACTCTTTTTAATTGATAACCAAATACCGTATAAACTATCAGAATATTATGGCTTTCAGATTGTTATCTTTTTCCTTATAATATTCTCTCTTAGAATCCAATAGAATATGATGGTTAGTTTTCTATTACATATCCATGTTTTCAAATATGGAACATTAGTATGAGTTATTTCTGGTAACCTTCATACTTAACTTTTATTATTTTAAAATAGAGGCCTCGTTAATCCTTTTTCGATGTGGGATATCAACTAAGATATTTTGAAATGTAAAATCCCTTGTTTTAAATTCCGAGATTAAATTGTGGGGAAAAAATCTATTGTTGGAGGGTAGAATGTAACACCCCAAATATTTTTAAAGTATGTTATCAAATTAAAGTAATTTAATATCTTATATTTCATGCAACACACACTTGCCTTGCGTTATACGAAATATTGAGTTTCGGCGAAACAACAGATTAGTATTATAATTATAGAAGCAATATATTTATTTATAAATTAAATATTTTGATATGAATTGTAACAAATAAATTTAATATTTTATTATTAATGTTTTTAATACAGAAAACATATTTATAATTAAATGTATAATTATTTTTAAATAGTTATATATTTAAAAAAACAATCTTCTAAAAGGAAATACTTTTTCTATCCTTTTGTGAACAAAAATAAAATTAATTTAGATACTACCAACAATTGATTTTGGTAAAATAGACATAATTATTGAATTCATGTTATCAAAATTATCCTTGGGTGAATTTTTGTACTTTTCTAAAAATGTTATATTTTGAGGAATAGTGGAAGACACATCGTTACGGTTTAAACCCCACTTTTTATTTAAGAATTAATTTTAAAAATTAAATTTATTTTAAAGTCACAATATATACATAATACCTATATTAATCAAATTTAATTTATTCGAGTCATTTTATAATAATATTAGATTTATAAAATTTTAATGAAAAGGTTAATGTCTTTTACCCAACTTCTAGGAACATATGCAAATTTACATAAAATGTTATTTTACCGCTTCTGTGAATTTAATTTCACAAATAAGAGAGACACGATTGACACCATTAAGTAAAATTAGGTTCAATAAGATGTAAATAATTTTTGGTAAATAGTAACTTTTGAATTTTATTTACCACGGTTAAAAGTAAATAGTGTAATTAAAGGTAAAATTAATGATATAATTAGCACAAAAAATTACTTAATTATATTTTATGTGTGGATTTATAAAAAAAATATCCTTAGGAAAAATATAAGATCCATTTTGATCCATTCGGGTTAGATTAGGACATTTATTATATTTTATTTACTGAAGATTTAATAGTGTTAAATTCAAATTTTAATAACCATTTTTAATATATTGTTATACATAATATAAATTCGACTATAAATATTAATTATAAATATTGAAATATTTCTTAAATCATTGTATATTAGTTATTATTTTTAGACATTATATAATTAAATTTATTTGTGAAACAATGATGATACAGTAATTACCTTATTAATGAAGGATTAAAATAACTGATGTTATATATAAGAAAACAAATACAAATTAGAACTTTTGATTCCATAAGATAATTTTATAGGTTAATGTGACATGTTAGAGTGGATTTAATGTATTTATTTTTATGTAATGTAGTTTGTATGACTTCCAAAAAACAGATACTAAATAGGTTCAAAATTGACATAAAGGTTTTTGAAAATCAAATACCTTTTCATGAAAAGATTTAATATTCCTAAGAAAATAATATTCCTAAAAATAACTTTTATAATGATGGATATGTAATTAATGATCCACTTGATATGATAACCACATGATATGGTAACCTAAATTATGTTAAACCTTATTATATAAGAGGATTTCGACCCATACTCACCTTATCCTTTTAATAAATCCATTTTGAGCTATTAGAAACTTATAGTTATTTTATAATAAATTAATATTTCAAGCTCTTCCAAAAGTTCTCATCACCTCTCTTATAAAAACGTACATCCTCATCTTTCAAATTCACAGCTTCAAAGCCATTTGGTTTGGACAAAACCTACTCAGATCTCTACCCAACTACCCTCAAATTATCCTAGATTCCTTACTTTGATTATAATGCTATCCTGTGGAGCCATTTTGTTTAAATCAAAAGATAGAACTAGAATAAGATGTAATAATTTCATCACCTCTTTCAAAGTTCTTTTCTTCATCAACGTCCTCTAAATTTTTTATTTCCATACTAAAATAATATCTCTAGTACCTTCAACATATTGAGATGTCATTGTATATATGGTACAATCATATTCATTATTTCATCCATTCCATGGACGATAAATTTCCCATACATGCGTACATGTGTCCTACGATCTCACCTCTTGGTGTAGTTCTTTATTCAACAATTAATTATTTGGATGGGGATAATAATGAATATAATTGATGTAAATAATAAATATAAGAAATTAATGAATATTTATATATAATATTCCATCCAATTTTATTCAAATTCATCGTCAATATAATGATATAATCGCTCGAGTATACGTACATATTACCTTCTTCACGATGCAATGAGATCTTGTTCCCCGTCATAACCATTCAAGAATAATTTTTATTTTATGTTTAAAAATAATTTTTAAGAACATAATATAATTTTGTATATGAATCAAATACATCTTATCTATTACAAACATTACATACGTAATAAAAATATGAAGTAAAATTAATCAGTTAACACGCCAAACTATGATTCTACTCACATATTACTAACAACTCAATATTAGAGGATCATATATGATATCATACTTATATATGTAGTTATTTGATAATTTAATAACATTTATATAACCATTATACACGAAGATAACATACACGTGACTAAGTAAAAGTACAAGGTAAGGGGTTTTCATCTCACTTTTTATTCCCCTGAGAATCATACTATATTTGATACTATTTAATTTCATGTGGTTTAGGTACTTCCCATGATTGTATTATTTGTGTAATATAATTTAATTTATGGGTATTTACATCTTCATTGTATAATCCTTATTCTATGGGGTGTATGTCTCATATGTTACCAAATAAGTAAGGGAATTTCCAATATCAATTTCCACTCATTGTGTTTTATGCATTCTTCATTGATTATATTCATCCCATATTATGTGTGGAATCAATATGTATTGATTTTTTTAGGTTGTAACATCCACTCAACTTTGTGTGATATACTTTAGATAAAAAATTCACTCCATATTTTAATTATCAAGCCATCAATTTGAAATTTATATGGGTAATATTTAATCAATTTATATTCATTGAGTTAAACATACAAGTCATCGGTTTTGTTTCCATAGGAATATGTGTGAATGTCGACTAATTGATTTAAAAAAGATATACAATCATATTGTGTGTATTTATATTTTTCACACATAATTATTTCATTTATTTATACATTATATACAAATACCATGTTTATAATGGATTTCGTCTCAATTAACATTCTATTGAGATTTCTTTGTGGTTATTTAAAAATTCCCTTTTAGAGGGATTATATACTGTCGTTTCCAATATTATATAATTAATACATTTATTATAATTTTAATTGAATTATTTGATTAATTTTATTCCTCTTTTATTTTAATTCAAGCGTCTCTCATTTGGTTAGCATCTCATAAACTAAAATATCGTTTTATAGATTTATTCTTCAAAATCATTCTCATTAATGTCCTTGTTTTTAAAATGATTTTAAGGATTTATTTATAAGGAAATTATTTTTTTAAATTATAATTCCTTTAAAATGTTTCAATGTTTCGTGGGACACTTTTATTCAAAATTTAGTTTTAAATGACTTCTTTGATAAATAGTGTGACATTTAATTGTTTTCAAGAAAAAGTGGATATTTCACTCAAATATTTTTACCAATTATTTTCATCTATTTCAAAATAATTCAATGTGTATTATTCTTGATTGTGGTTGATTTATTATAATAAAATGTTCTATATTGAATTTAATGGGTTATATTTGGATATGGATGGGATATTTTTATATCATTAATGGTTTGTAGTTAAGAAACTGATATTTCGTATGCTAGTTTTAATAAGAATGTTTAGATCACATTTCACCCTTTTATTATGGGGAATGTACTAGAAAAAGTAATAGATAGTAGGGGCCCTCTATAGCCCCTCAATTCATCAATATCTCTTAAGATAAAAACTACTGTCTTGGCACTAGGTCTTGACAAAATTTATAATTAGGGTCTTCGAACAAGTCATTGACATTGTTGTTATGATGTTCAAAATTATGCATTCCATCATTATTTGATTTTATATTACTATTACTTGTGATTATTACAATAGTAGAATATAAATGTGAATAAGTAAAAGTTTTTATTTGATTTTTCTTTTCCATATTATGTTGATTCTTATGTTTAAAAATCATGAGATTTAGTATATTAAATTGGATTAAATGTTTATTCTTATTTATGATAGCTTCCTCTATATTATTATCCTTACTGAGAATCGGAGATCACCCATTTATTATGTACTGGTCTTCTCATGATGCGAATAACAATATTATGACTGGCCTGCAATAATACGGTAAGGGATATGAGTGTGTTCAAAAGAGACACAATGTTACTTTTTATTTCATAATGTAATGTAAAACAGATGTATGTATCAAGTAGTTATATGGATAATAAATTGACCTTTATTTCATGACATGACCTCTTTTCATCATGCAAATGTTTTGTAATAATGCACTGACTTGGGGTAACTGGGTTCTGGGTGTTATAGTGTTTGACCATCCATAATTGCAGTAAAGGAAAATGAAAACTCGTCACCCTTGAAGGTTGCGAATCGGTACATCACGAACAATGTTTTTATTTGTCAAATAAGAGGATAAGCGAAAATATTTGAAAAAATACTAAATTAAAAAATAACATTATTGTATGTATTTATTTCTAGATTCATTATGCTTATTTTTATTGGAGAAGTGATGAGAGTATTAGAGTAGAAAATAAAATAATAAAGAAAAAATGTGAATTTAACTCATTGAATATGATCTCCTTGAGAGACTTTTTAAGGCACATGGGCTTTGTGATATTTTGAGACCACCAAAAAATAAATATCGGAATATTTGAGAATTGAATTGGGAATAATTTATACAAGCTACAAGTGTTGGAATGTGTTAGGAGAAGAGGTGGTGGGAGGAGATATTTATAGTGGGATTGGAGGGGTATTTTTTATTATTTTATTCATTAGATTATTATTTTAAATCATGAATATAAATAGTGTTGATACTTATCGATAAATATATTAAATGAAGAAGCATAGTTTTAGAATATTGTTCTTACATCATTCATACACAATCAATGAACCAAAATTTCATGTACTTATCTTATTCTATAAATTACTTTATTTCAAAATTGTCCAAATATTAAACTATTTTTGTAAAATCTTAAAAAAAATATATAAATATTTTTCACCATGTAGATTAAAGATATAGAATCAATTTTATGAAAATAATTATATATATGATAGTTTAAATTTTACTATATAATGATCATCAATTCAAAACATATTAAATTTTTTTATAACAAATGATTTTATTAACCATTTTAAAAATTTTATTAAGGTCGCATAAAATTATATTACAAATATAATAATAAATAATAATAATTTATTAAAATATTCTGTTGAATTTAATTACTATTAAATATTTATTTTATTTATTAAATATAAAATAAAAGTTGATGTTTTAAAAAATGTTGGACATTTAATTTTTCATTTTTAAAACAATTATTTAAATATATATATATATATATATCATATATTGTGTCACAAGAGACTAATTTGTTTTATACATTCATAGGAGAATTTACTTTTTTATTGGCCAAATTAATACTCAAAATATTCATATTAAAATTCCAATGATTGGGTTATTATTCCATCAGTATAGGTTCCTTTATTTATATAAATACCACATTATTAATTATTCAAAATATAGAATAATGTTATTATTCTATTATTTGTTACATGTATGTGTTTTATACCATGTAACATAATTATAAGAAGGTAAATTTCATTGATAAAATTATTGGGCATTGCATTCCTCCACCATTTCATATATATATATATATACTTTACTATTTTATATTACAATCTAATGAGAAATATGTGTTGGTATTTCACTTTCATTACTTCTTATTGTTACTATGTCACCTCTTATTACATATGGATCCTATAAAACACACTGACAAGGTGATTTGTCTTCTAGTATAAGAATTTGTCTCTACAGTCCAAGATACATTGTTAATTCTCTTCATATGTGAGTTCGTTCTATTATTGTACCACTTACAAAATCAGTATATGTTTCAGGTTAGGTATGTACATCATCTAGAGAGATACTAAGAACACATTATGAACATGATCCATATATTTTCAAAGTATAGGTTGATAGGACACTTCTCATATGTGATTAAGGATCTCAAAGGGGATAATATTCATTTTCTTAAAATTCAATTTCATTTCATACTGCATTATGCTCTTCCAAGGTGATATTCAAAGGAAGATAGTGTCTCCAACATTGATCTACAAGTCCCTTTAATGGTTTTCCACATAAATAATTTAACAAATTTGTGTATATTTGATATATTAATTAATTGAACAAAACTTATCATTCATCCCATTTATATGATTAAACTGAAGTATAATTTTTTGGGAATAGAATCCCAACACATTGGAATTTTACATTGCTTCACATCTTGAGATTCAAAAAGATCTATCTGAATAATTTAGTGAATGATATTGTTATATGAGAAATCAATTAATGGTATCTGTCATTCATATCCTCTTTCTAATTCCATTAATCAGGATATCAATATATATTCTAGAGTCAAAATATTCTGTTTAGATTGTCCATCTATTTGTGGATGATAGGATATGCTATATTCCCTTCAATTATAAAATAAGTTTGAAGAGTTCTCTACAAATTATATGTGATCCTTGGATTACGATTAGATATTATTGAAAGTGAAACCCTGTGTAGCCTCAACACTTACTTCACAAATATATTTTCATGTTTATCAAGTATGAGATATCCCCATATACAACTGAACTATTTGTTATTGTCGAATCAATCCACCACATCTCATATTGTTTTGTTCCCATTAGATGTTTTTGGGAGACTAATGAAAAAGTATATAGTGATATTATCCCATTACTAGGTGGTTGTAGTTAATGTTTTTATTATCACGTGTTCCTTATATCTCTCTAGTATAAAATGATTACATAATAAACACCTTGACATATACTTCATATTCTCCTTATACATATTGTTCCACTAAATGTTTTCATTAATATCACACAATATCGTGGTAGTTTCTTGATGTATAGAGAAATCACATCAATATAAATTTTAAAATATCTCTTTCTATACCTCATGTGATGAATGAACAAAACTCCATGTTCCAAACTAGATCAAATCAAATTCTTCATATAGAACTATTGTAGTTTCCCTTCATTTACCAGTTTCACATCTATTGGTTTCTCCGAACCATCCATTTGTTCTCACAAGAAATTTTTTTTGATATATGGTTGGGAAGTCATTTGCGAAAGGTATGATGAATTTATAAAAATTATTAATTCCATATAAATAATTTTTATACATATGATGATGGGATATTTTTCAATCTGCATCATGGATAATGTATGAAGTTCTTTTATCCTAATAAAATGAGGTACCATGTTTACCATTCCTAAATGATAATGAATAAAATAATCAGTACCCTTTATTTTATATAATGATATAGTTTAATTCGCGTTGATCTCCTTATTTGTGAAAATATACATTAATTATTTTCCATCAGTATAAATGTCACACATCCCACCATAGAGAGAGTTCTTCCATATTTTTATGTAAAAGAACATAGTTTCTAGCTCCATATCATGCATCGGGTAGCACATATCATGGTTAATCATCTTATGTGAGATGTATGATATAACATTAGAATTACACATGAGTACACAACCCCATATTTTCTTTAATGATTCATTATATATCACCATACCATCCCCACCTTTCATTAGTGTGGGTACATGTGCATAGATTAACATCCTCATGAGTTCCTTGAATCATTTGTCACATTATTCTAACAAAACATAATTTACCCATCTGGTGTTAAATTTGGTAGCTTCATAGACATATATGAGAAATTTATATATCAAAATAGGTATTAATAAGACAATACATGAAATTTATGGATTTATTTAACACTAGTAAATATATCACATTCTTAATTTTTTAATGTCCAAAAAAATTCTCTAACATTTTATCATGTGGTGTAAGAATGTGTTACTCCACATAAAAATCTCACACATGATAAAAATGGAATAAAATTTATCATTTAACAATTCTTTTATCACAATCCTTATTTGTTCATATTATTCCTCCATTATCTTGGAGTATATCAAAATTTCATCTAAAAACACTACCATAAGTTTTTCAATGTTACCCTAAATATTCTATTCGTAGAATCCATGATAATTTATGTGGTATTAGTATGTATGAATGGAATCATGATGCACTACTAATTCCAATACCATATATGGAAAGCAGTCTTCTGTATATCTTCATTCATCACATTTAGTTGGTTTTATCCATAATGAAGATCCACTATTGAGAATTACTGAGTTCATCATAGTTCATTGAACATGAAATATATCCTAGTAAGGGGATACTTGTTGTTTTTTTATCTTATTAATATCTCTGTAATTGATAAACATCCACATTTAGCCGTAATGTTTCCTCAAACTGAGCACTTGAGTACCCTGTGGAGATGCAGTAGGGTGTATAAACAATTATTCCAGATTCTCCTGCAGCTACTTCTTTAACTACTCCATTTCAATAAAGTCCTTCATGTAGGGTCATTCAGATATAAGAGTGGATCTAGGTATGAGAATTAGTTAGAAATCTATATCAAAATCCTGATGATGTATTTGTATCTTGTTAAAACAAAAGAAAATTATTTCTGTACAAATAGTCATTTCCTGCAGTTTGATACCTTCAATTGACTAAATGATATTAAAAACATATTCTTTTCAACATAGAATCAAAACTAATGCCATTGATTGATTTTAAATATGATAATCCTGATCTTCATAAATTATTTAGTGGAGCATGGGATGGTCAGAAATATGAAAATATATTTTTGTCTCCCCATAGTTGATGTGTTCACCATATAAATAGATCCATTCCAATCACAGTATAACATTCAATTACACCAAGTAATGTATTTAAGGATTATATGTAATAATAATCCCACATAATATATTTGGATAAGAATCCAACACTTGGGATAAAATTATCACACCACTAGGTTTTCATTGTAATGTCTCTATTTTCAAGTATCTGGGTTTCGATACAACAGTTCAAGAAACATTTCATGATTTAATCGAAATTATAGAACCAAAATAAAATGAGACCATTTATATTATAATTAGAATAGTAATTGATCATTTTACGACTTTATTTTCTTTTTCCACATCAGAATTAGTGATGTAATAAGATTTTCCTTTTTCATTTGGATTTGGTGGTAGTAGAAACTAATTAACATCATGTACTCAGGTTATATTACATTTAATTTCATAGTGATCGTTCTCCCTGTATTTATATTATTTAATTATCTGTGCTTCCCATTCCTCTATAATATTTGTTAGGTATATCACAACTCTTTGGATTTGATGTGAAAGGCGGCTTTATATTTCACACTTGTAACATTTATTTATCACTGTGATAGAGTTACCAATGATATTTCTTCCACCGTTTTTACCATGTCATTTGTCGATTATTTTACAACCTTTTTTATTATGTCCTTCTCGACTCTGAGATTACATTGAACAATTTCATCATATCATCCAATGTCTCTGAGAGAGATATCATTTAAAATTTTTCAATTTAAAAAACTGAAGAATCTATCTATTTTACTGTTTTTTTATTTAAAAACCATAGGCATAACAAGAAGTCCATATAGTATTTTATTTATAATATATGGTATATTCACCATCCATTTTCTTCATCTATATGAGATATCTCTCTAGGCCTTTCTCAAGTGTTCAAGGGAACTATTTTTTTTATGGTTTTCTAAATTTATTTACACTCAATATCTTTTATTCTTCCCATTGATTTTGTGTTCTAAATTTATTCACATTACTTATATGACTATCCATTAAATGATAAACATCTAGAGTCACCAATTCCTTCATAGAATAAGGATGAATAGAAAATATATTCATTATTTAGCTTACCCCTTGTTCTATAACTCGTGTATTACAATATCAACTAATAGATAGTGGTAGTTTCCATATAAAGGAATCAATGAAATATTTATCCTTCTTGGGTGAAGGATGAAATTCAACATGTTTTGGGTTATTAATCATTGCATGAGGCTACTTTCAATAATTTCAATGATGTTTTGAACTCTATATCCCAAGCCATTGGAGGTGTATTTTCGAAAATCTAGGCATTATCCATCACATGGATTGTGTTAATGGTTTTTCATGATTCCCACTATTTTCAAAAAATGATTTTTTTAAATGTATTTTATCAAATCATACATATATAATTTTCTATTTTTTAAAATTATTTCCCACGGAATATCTTACAGGACCCCTATATTTAGATTTTTTTTCAAAAAAAACATCTCGCATGTTTAATAAGTATTATCATTAGTTTTTTCATTAAAAATATAAAATACGAATTACCTAATTATTTAAGCCATTGCTTAATGAAAACAACCTTGGAAATTATTTTTCATATATGATTATTACATCATTTTGATGATAGAAAACATTATAGTGCTACAAATCCAAGATCAAAAGGATTAGATTATTGGTAAAAGTATTACCATACATAAATTGTAAATAATAAAACAAAAATATTTATATAAGAATATATTATTTATCCTAGTAAAAATCTCATTATCTTTATTAAAAATGGTCATCAAGGGATATACACCTAAAAATTAGCTGACAGAATAAGCTGAGTAATAGAACTAATAAAAAAATAAAACAATATTACATAATTTATAATAATCTTCATCCTTATAACATAATAATAAGATTATTATCATAATACAGAGTGGAAATATCACATAATGGAATGGAATGTGTAAATGTATAAAAATGAGACATCATGTATTATTAGTAGAATACCACTCATAGTTTTGAATAGAGATAGCATCATGATCATGCATAACATATGTGCATAACCACAACATCATAATTGAAGAAAAATATGGCTTCAGGTTTATGAAAATTTAAATTCACTAATTTGATAAATCATATTAGACATTCTAATAGAGTGATATATAATTTTTATCCCACTCATAACGTCTAATAATTTACGTAATAATGCATTCCACATAGAACTTATCAATTTTTTATCCTAAAATAACCATTGGAATGATGTGGGTTTAAGAATTTATTAATTAATATATTAATGAATGAAATTTTGGATTAAAAATAAAAAAGGGAAAAAAATATTTCGTATATGAATTATAAATCATCATTGATGAAGATTATATCTTGGTATGATCCAATAAGTCTTTTCGAAATAAGATTTAATTAGGAAATACAGTATAAGTGTAATAAAGAGTATTTTTGAGACATTTATATCTTTGGAAATAAGAATTAATTACAATAAAATTATATTTATGTAACATTAAAAGAATATATATAATTAAATTGGTCATGAAGAGGTATAACCAACTGAATTGATGTACGGTTTGAGAATCCTCGTACAATATATATGAATGTGTTATGTACATATACTTAATGTCATGAATAATAAAATCAGATTAATTAATTAATTAATTAAGATCCTCTAAACCATTTATTTTATATTTTATAATTTTATAATGTTTATTTAAAATAATTTTAATGAGTTATAGAGTTCAACTTTTTCATTCTGGGAATGTTCATTTTCATTGTTTTCATGATTTTTTCACTTTTACATACATATGTAAATTCATGTCAAATTAAAAAAAATTAAGGAATTTAAATATTTTTTTATTAATGAAATTATGTATTTTTAAATTATCTTATATAATTTTTTTCTCATAGTATGATTATTCATTATATAAAGAGTTAATAATAAATGATTAGATTAATTTGAAATATTTTCAATCATCACAGACTAGTTTTTACATATTATACAATATTGTGTATAAATATTAGTTCTAGATCAAAAATAATTTTATAATATAAATGTTAAAATAATTTTTAACAATTTTTTATTATGACTCTCCATGAATTTCATAATGGAAAATTAATATTCATCATCTATTAAGGAGGTGAATCGGCATATCACGGATGATGTTTAAATTTTTATAACAAAAGGAGAAGAGGGAATATGTAATAATGGATATTACATTAAAAAATAAAATTAAATTAAATTACTAATACAATATTGATTATTTTACATTCATTTTGGGAGGTGGGGATATGGTATGAAAAGAAATGAATATAATTGTGAATGTGGTTGGATTTTCCTCTTCAATATCTTCGTATTGTGAACCACTTTAAGGATCTTGGGTATTGTGTTTTGTTGAGACCAGAATAACCTTTATGTGTGTATGATACATGGGAATGGAATTTTATAGAATTTATTCAATATACATGTCATGGAATGTGTCTGAAGAATAGGTGTTAAGGGTGGTATTTATCAGAGGAGGATATGGGTATTTGTTTTCTTATTATATTCATTAGTTTATTATTTTGGATCAATACTATCAATAGTGATGAAGCAAATATATATATATATATATATATATATATTAGATAATGAAATATATTTCGAGATTATGGTTCTAAAATTTTCCATTAATCATATACCACTCAAAAAATCATGCATTTATCTTAAACTATAAATTACTGTATTTCATTACTCACGAAAAATTAATCTATTTCATAAAAATAACAATAATTCACCCTAAACAATTTTAGATGTGTAATGTTTTTAAATAAAGTCCAATTTATCAGAATAATTTTCTAAATAAGAGAAATGTGGTTTTTATATAATCTATTGTTTATTTGTTAAATGCAGAAATTAAATTATAATATATTTTTTGACCATTAGGAAAATATATTAAGGTATCATTAGATTATCTTATAATTATAAGATACGTGAAATTAAATTATTAATATATTTTACGAAAATAAATATTATATTCAATGGTTATACTAATTATAAATATGGATATAAAAAATTATGTTTTACATAATTTATAACACGTAAGTTAACATTAATAAAAAAATTATTTAATGAATTTAATATATTATATTTTCATTTTCAATATATATAAATTATTTTATACATTTATAGGTGAGATTAATATTTAATTAACCAAATTATTATTCCAAATGGTAATGTTAGTATTCTAATTGTCATGTTTCTATTCAATTTGTATAGTTTCTTCAATTTCATTAAATGCGACTTATTTAATCCTTCACATATTAGAATAAATTTTCATCGGGGTTTTGTAAGATTTGAATGTGTTTTAAACAATATTAATATAATTATAAGTGGGTCAATTTCAATGAAAAAGTTCTTGTCCAATATATTCTTCCCCCATTTTGAAATTTCTCCATTGAAATTTCATTTTAAAAAAAGGTGAAAACATGTGAGGGTGTTTAAACTTCATATCATCATAAGTTTCCTATGTTTCTTCTTCGTACTTATGGTTCTATCATAATAATTTGATAAGATGATTCATCTTATTGTATTGGCCTTTATCTCTTTGGACTGTGATCTTCAGATTCTACTCATCTTTTGAGTGGTCATCCTCTAGTTATACCAACTCCATATTTAGTACATGGGAGGGGTCATGTATGTACATATTCAGGGGAGGTAAAGGGAACACATCATGAACAGAGGCAATAATTGGTTGAATTGAATGATGATATGAAACTAATCCTATGTAGTCAAGCATCTCAATTGGGAAAATTTACTAAAGGAAAATCAAACCTTTCTTTCCAAACCAATTGAGTCTATTATCTGTTCATATTTGATGAAATACATTATATCAAACATCCAACACTATGTCCTGTTAATGGTTTTAAGTAAAAATCTTTTTCTATATCTAATATTATTTGAAATTTTCTTGGATATATTGAACATTCCCTCCCATATATAGCACAAGATCAGGTCCAAGTACCTTTCATTCACCAACACAATCCCAATATGTTGGTGATCTACATTTCTTCCTATAAAGAGATTTCTATTGAGGAATTTTAATAATTGGGTGTAATAAATTTTTATTTGTGAACTAAACTAATGTGAGATGGTAATACAATTATACTTTTAATTCCATTATCCATCATATTAACATTTATTTCTGTATCTGAATAGTTCGTTATGAATGAACATCAATTTGGGTGTGATGGGTATTGATAAAATTCAAATTTGGTAGAAAAATAACGTTAAAAAATTCTTTAAAATTTAGATGTGAACCCATGATCTTCATTAGATATGGTCAAATTTGGAACACCTAGCCACCTCACCACATCGTTGACATATAAATTTCCATGTTGTTCAATCAATCAATCTTACCAAATAGAAATAAAGTCGTAATTACTAGTGAGTAGATCCACCAGAACCCATATTGCATTATTTACTTTGGATGATTTCAGGAGACCAGAGAAAAATTCCATATCCATATTATTACATTTCTTTATTGTTATTTCTAATGGATTCATCATATCTTTGGACTTTTCTTCCTCATTTTAAACATTCTAGAATACCAATCTCCTTGAGATATTCTCTAAAATATCCTTATTCATGTTATCCCTATAGAATATTTTTCAATGATCATAGTACATGTTTTTACTTCCAATATATATATATATATAAGGATGATCTATGTGCATTTTCCAATAGATTATTCACTAAATAATGTAATGAATTAACACAAATAATTCTTTCATACTAAGTCACTCTGTCATCATTTATTTGGATAACTTATATCATCCAGCACATTACCACTCTTACCAGTAATAGTATTTCTAGATCATCCATATCTGCCTCCTTTATAATCTATAGGATGTATGTTTGAGAAATTATTTTATAATGGTATGATCTATTAATATTTTTTTTTCAAATCATTCCATTTCATATCCATGAGGATGGGGTCTTTCTCAATCCATGTTAAGGATATTAGTAGGTTCTTTTCTGCAAATGCATCATATTCGATATTCACAATTTCATTATGAAAAGGAATAGATCATTCATTATTCATGATTTTCTCTATCTAACTAATATAATTCATGTTCATAATTTTTTTGTTAATATATATTTTGGACTCTTTTGATCAGTATAAATGTCACACTTATCACTATTTCGGAAGTACCAGAAGATTTTCAAGGCCCATATAAAAGTTACTAACTCCAAATCATGGATCAATATGTTATTCTCATTGATAATCAATTGTTGTTTGGGGTAGACTATCACATTATAATTATTCATGAGTTCAAAACTCATTACATTCATTTAATAATTATTGTATATCATAATAGCTACCCAATTTTTAGAAGTGTGAGTACAATTGATGTGATGGGAATCTTCATGCATTCTTCAACGGTTAACTCAAATTATTCCATCCAAAAATAATTTACACTATTGTTTATTAATATATTTACTGGGTTATACATTCATGAGAATGTACTCACAAAATGTTTGATGTACCCCAGTAAGCTAAGAAAAATCTAGATATCGAAGACAGGAGGGGTCTAAGATATTATTATATTGCCTTTTATTCTTAAGGGTCCATAGAAATTATTTCACATGTTATCATGTGCCCCGTGAATATGACTTGTCACAACCAAAAGTCAGAATTCCTGAACGTGTATAAAAAATTATCTCTCCTTAGTGTTTTCATCATCATTCATAGATATTCATTGTGATCATCCTTTATCTTAGAGTGGATGAGAATATCATTGATAGCCCCTACCCAAAAACTTGTAAATGTGGTATCTAAAGATTATATTTATCAAATCAAGGAATATTTCTTGTTAATTAGTAACTCCAATGGGAATTACGAGGAACTAATAATGCATGTAACTTGTATAGAGGGTAGTATTACGCATATATTCTTTATTTACCTTTAGATGATCATATCTAGAATATTGAATCACCATTGAGATATATTCATCTCATTGTATTGGATCAATGAAGTAATAAATACTTAGAAGAGGATATT
This sequence comes from Viscum album, assembly GCA_963277665.1. Lineage (NCBI taxonomy): Eukaryota > Viridiplantae > Streptophyta > Magnoliopsida > Santalales > Viscaceae > Viscum > Viscum album. The sequence continues at coordinate 1,574,890,996 of OY728165.1, read as the reverse complement.
TTTACTTATGTTTATATTATTAGTGTCATGGTAATCGATGTAAAACAACATTGATACATCCAATATCATTTTAAAAATCTCTGGTGCACCATAATGCAGTGCACTAGGGTGTATAAATCATTTTTCAAATGCTCTTGAAACTTTTTATTTAACTTCTCTATTTCAATAAAGCCCATCATGTTAGGTCATATTGAAATATGAGTGGGATTGGGTATGAGAACTATTGAGAAATCTTCCTCATGATCCGGGGAAATTCAAGGTAACTCATTAATAAATACATCATTTTATTCTCAAACATTGGAAATTTCTCCCAGGTTGATACCTTTCATTTACTCAATTATTTTATAATGGTATTCATCTTTATAGGGCATCATATGACAAACGATTAATGGATTTTCCAAAAAATATTCATGTTATTCCTTTCATTTATAAGGGTCTATGAGATTGTTAAAAATAGGAAAAGATATTTCATTTTCTGCACATTTTTTGTTTAATCAAAATAAAAATAGAAAATCCATTCAATGTATTGCATGAAATTTCTCCATGATAGGTATTGTGATTTTTTATAGTGGAATTTTCCCACATATGCGAACATGAGATGATTCCATAATTTTGGCATCAATGATCATAGAACTAAATGTTTAAATGGATATTTAAAATTCTATGTGCCTGATTTTTGATTCAATGGTTACAGAAATAATGCAGGATATAATGGGGAGAGTAAAGAAGGAATCAAAAATGAATTTTTTCAATTTTTGATTGAATATGAAGTTTACATTATATCAATTTGTGTTCTTTATATATTTCGGTATTGATTGAATAATTTTTCCCATTATCCTCTGTATTTGGTGGTTATGGATATTGATTACCCTCAATGACTTGAGTATTAGTACAATGTCATGCTTAGTTCCCAGGTTCGGTATATTTTAGGATTTGAACTATTGGGGATTCTCTAAATTACTCTTTTACATTGTCGATATTTTCCTCATTTCATCAAAATTATTGAGCATTTTCGTCTTCTCTCTAATATCATAGGATTTACATGTTTATTTGATGTAGTAACCATGATGATTATTCCATCATTTTTAACATGTGAGTGGGTTATATTTCATTGAACCATTTCCATTTGATCAAATATCATGAAATTCCATCTTTTTTTCATATCTTTATATCCATGAGACCATTCTCCAATCTCAATCTCCACATTAAGTGAACATTAAACAACTTCTTTATAACTCCCAATGTCTCAGTTAAATAGAGCCATTATAATGTGTGGTTTAAACTACTAATGAATCTATCTATTATTCTATCATTATTTATTAAAAATTTGGAGGTTTCCATTACAATCCCTGAAATGTTTTCATTGTAATCCATGAACTATTCATCTTCCATTTACTTATTCACATTGAATTTTATCACCATCTTTTCCCAAATACTTAGAGTTAAATACAAGTTATCAAATAATTTCATAAATTCTTATACACTGTCTCGTGTATTTCATTAATCAGAATGGTGTTCTTAATAAACTCCAACTATTGATCAGCCACTACATATAATCAATAAACAACTAGAGTCGCCTTTTCCTCCTCATAATAGTTACGAACCAAATATATCTTCTCAATTTATTAGACCAAATATTCTGTGAAAAGTGGATCACAAGTTCCGAAAAACATCAGTGGTCATTTCCATGTAATGGACTCAATGTAATGTTGCTCCAGCATTGGTTATGGTGATCATTCCACGTAGTTATTGTTATTATTCATACATTAAGATAGTTGTGTAAGAATTTACCTGATGTTTTGAAATCCAATTCTATGTAATTAGGGATGCATTTCAATAAAATGATCCATTTTCCTTCACATGGCTTGTTTATTTGGATTCTCATTGTCCCAAAAAGTTTCTATATTAGAAATTGTTTTAAAAAATGTATATAAATAAATATTTATTAGTTGTATAATTAATTATATAGTCATACCGTATGATATACTTATAAATACCATTTTTATACAAATAATCATCCTAGATGTATAAAAGGTAATATCATAAGGGTTTTCACTAATTTTATCTATCCCTTCATACCATGTTAACAAAACTACTATCTAATACCAACCATAGAAGACCATATATTCCTAAATTATTATTACATCAATTTAAATATAAAAACGTTTTTAAATTAAAAATTATTGATTCAAATATTTTTTTCTTGAAAACATTTGGTCCATTCTTAACTTTTTCATAATAAAAATTAAATATTTATTTAAGAGAATATTATTTATTCTTTTATATCTCACATCCCCATTGTACATGTAGAGACATGGGGTTATAAATCAATGAAATGGGTGAGGTAAAAACCAATAATAGGATGACTATTTAATGAATCAATATAAAAGGACTGTGAATATTAATCATCATCATAACAAAAGCATAAGGTATTTACTATAATCATGAAGAGATCCATCATATAATTTCATGGAATTTGATAATGAAAAAAATAAGACATCGCGTATTATTTTTTAAATACCACACATTGTTAAAAAAAGAAAACATCATGTTCAAGGACAACATATGTGCATAACGATAACATAATCACTATGTACCAAGTGATAATCATGTTCAGAAATATATTACATTATCTCATGAGATAGATAACATTACCCAATATGTTTTTGTACTATAACATTTTTGGGCCTACTAATCCCATGATAACATTTACAGAATCATGCATGAAACAAGGAACCTATAAAAATCCTAGATATAAAATAACTCATTTAAATGAAAACATTTCAAAAGAATATCATACAGAATAAATTCATAAAAATTTTGGTTTTCTAAACTAAAAAATAGATAAATAAACATGGTACAAGAGTCATAAATCATGAGTGAAAAAGGAACCATCTCAATATTAATCAAGATGTGTATTATAAATATGATTTATTTTGGAAAATCTATATATTTCTCACAAAACTATGTTGGAAACATGTAAATACATAACAAATTTGGAAAAATGATATAATATTTAATAGAAATTAATGGAATATCTATACTAAAATTTAACATGCAGGAGGTATAACCCAAAGAATGGTAGTTGGGGTCAAGAATATTGGTACATTATGTCCAAATATGATCTGCACATGTACTTAATATCATGTATAATCCAATTTTATTTTTTATTTATTTAATTAATAAAAAATTATACATTTATTGGATTTATTATAATTTTATTAAGGTCATTTTCAACCATTTTAATGGGTTATAGAGTTCATGTTTTTCATTCTAGAAGTGTTAATTTTTATAGTTTTCGTGATATGTTCACTTGTATACAATGTTCCAAATTCATGTAAAGTGAGAATAATATTACAGAATTGAAATAATATGTTATTAACGTATTATAGAAAATTAAATTGGCTTATATATAATTTTTTAGATATGATAATTATTCATTAGATAAAATATTTATGGTAAATATATAGATTTTTTTTTTTTTTTGATCATCAGCAAATAGTTTTGTTTTGTTATTAAATATTTTGAATATGTATTATAAATTGAACATAAATCAATTAATAATATAATTTTTACAATTTTTTATCCAATATAATGGTTTTATGACCAGAAATGATAGTGGTAATAAAAAATAATAACTCATAATATATGAAGGCATCAAATCGACACATCATAGATGATGTTTTCATTTTAATAGTAAATAAGAATGAGAATAGATTTGTTGATGTATATTCCATTTCAAAAATAAAAATTCATTATATATGTAATATAGTAGTTATAATGACATTTTTAATAGGGAAGTTGAGTATAGTATAAGAAAAAAATAAAATAAAAGAGAATGAAGGAGGATTTTCCAACGTGAATATCATCCCATTATGAACCACATCAAGGAACTTTGGATTGATATTTTTTTTAGAACACATGTTATTGGGTTTGGGGAAGAGTTATAAAATAGGTATTGGGATAATTTCATACAACATACGTGTATTTTAATATCTAAGGATAAGAGGTGGTATTTATAAGTGGAGTGGGGACTTTTTTATATTCATTTGTAAATTATTTTGAATCGAGAATATAAATTTTGTTGATAATTTTAAAAAATAATATTGTAATGATTTTGTATATTTTTATATTATATTGAGTACCTCTTATATACATCAACCATAACTAAAATATTAATGTATTTAGAATACATCATAAATTTGGGTATTTTACGATTCATAAAATATTCATCTTTTTCAAAAAAATTCACAGAAATTCACCATATCCAATTTTTATGTCTATATTTTAAAAACAAACATAATTTTTTAAATAATTTTATACATTTGAGAAATATCATTTTTTATAAAATAATCATTTATTCAAAGAATACCTATTTTTATATTATAAATAATTTTTTCCCTTTCATAAATCATTTGTGGTCTCATAAAATTATTATATAAATATTATACAACATAAAATTATTTTATGAATCTATTTATGGATATTAATTTTACATTTTATCATTATTTTAATTTTAAAATCTTAAATATAAATATATGTTTTTAAAAAATAAAAACATATAAATTATCATTTTAAAAACATGTATTTTCTTATACCAAGATATAAATACATCATATTTTGATGTATAAGATATCTAAATTTTATTTTTACATTCATGGGAAATGTTATGATTCTATTAGATAGATTACCATTCATGATGGCAATGATAATATTTTAATAGTCCGTTAATATTCCTTTTGCATAGGTTAATTGATTTCATTAAATAAATCTTGTATTGTTATTCACATATGAGAATAATGTTTTTATTGGTGTCTATATTCTATGTATGTGTTTTATACCATATAACATAATAATATGAAGGTAGATTTCATTGATCAAATTATATATCATTACGAAACATCATTGAAACATCATCATGATTCAGATCTCTTTGGGTTTAGATCCATATTATCAAATTTCTATATTTCTCATCTCTTTATTATTAGAATAAATGAATCCACTGATAATGAATGGGGTGACGCTAAAGTGGGATAATATTTGTGAAGATGTTTTTATTTAACTATATATTGGGTTAAAAACAACACTGGTGTTATTCCTTCTTGAGAGAATGAATTTATTTGATCTAAATTGTGAATAATTGGATATTTTTATAGGAGTAGTAATGAATAAAATGGAATATATAGTTTAAAATTTTTCTTTTCATCCAACACCCCACATGAGGAACTATTCTTCCCACAACATTGAAATAATAACGCCGGTTACTACTTTGATTTGTTAAGAACATTACCTCTATAGTGAGTATTTATAATTTAAACGAACTATAATATATTTCATTATATATTCACATTATAGAATTTTAATCGATGTTATATGCACTTGTAATAGTACCGACATATTCTTTAGGTTGATATGTCTCATTCAGTAACTAAAAATAATGTAATTTTTGATTATCATATCCAAAAGAAAACTATTCAACAATAGGTTGGTGAATGATATTTAGAAGAGTAGTGTCAACCAATGATATTTTTGGTTAACTAGTGAATAAATTATGAAATGTTATAGGGTTTATTTTGTTTATGTAACATTGTCAACAAACATGGTAACTCCCCTTCATGAGTCCCACACATCCTATATACATTCTAACAAGTACCATTTTAGTCAAAATAAATGAATAATACCATGCTTAAAACATAAATTTGTAACATCCCAACCTAATTTGTTGGGTTTTAATGACAGTGACACCTGAACTCCTTCTTGTTTCCCAGAATATTGGCAATCACAGACTGTAAATGTGGGTTTAGGTTTGACTATAAGAGATCTATGCATATAAAATCATGTCATTGAAAAGATAAATATTTAATATTGTAAATCAATGTAACATGAATTTATAATTAACACTGAATTCAAGACTTTTTAATAATAACTATATTGGTCCCACTATTGAAATAAAAAATATTATAATCTCATGTTGGAAAATTAATAGTTAAATTAAACTATTTAATCATCTATAGAAAAACATTATAAAACACTATGTCCATGATCCTCATATTACCCTTTATCATAGTCCCCATTCCTTTAATTGGATCACTATACATGATTCTTACATGGTATCCCTGATTCCAGTGTGGTGTGTGAGTAATAAAACCAAGTTGGACACCACCAATGGAACCTTATTAAATTTTAACATGTACAATAATTTTAGTATATGATAATAAAAAATGTGTATAGAAAATTAATATTCAAACAATCAGGTACCAAGTAGTCATCTGTAAATCTATATTTCACAATCCCCCAGTTGAACCTTGGAAGGCTCCATAACGGAATATAGATGATATGATATCTTAAGTTACAAATACTAAATAATTGTACAGTGAATCTGCCACATTTTATCAACATATAGTCATATGTCCATTCATATTATCATTCCCTATTAATTTTTTATGTCATACATCCTGGAATAATTATACATATCCTATATGAAACTCTATATTTCACATTTATTAAAATAAACAATGTATAAGGAATACACTATGAATCTTGTACATACATTTCACAAAATCCAATGGATTTTTTGTACCTTCAACCAAATCAAAGTTACATCATCACTTTCACTTAATTACGTTCTAAATCATGTTCTAATTTAGAATAATGTAATGATAGTCCATGTGTTTTGAGCACCATGAATGATTCCACTAATTGAATGCTAGCATATAGGTCAATTTTGATTAAATAAAAAGATAATATGATCATATGAAAGAAGCAAAAATACATACATATGTGATGAAAATCAAATATTTCATTATGTTATAGATAAAATCATGTAATCAAGCACCAAAAAAGACCACATGAGCTTCACACACATAAACATGTAATATTGATAATTTATGGTAATGAATTTATTCAAATGAATAAATGATTCCAATATAAAAATGTTATTGCAAGATCAAAAAAAGATAATTACCTCAATAACTCATATTTGAAAATAACATTGTCAATTAATGTCAACGGATACACCATTTAAATCATGTTCACACATGAATAAGAACAATATCTCAGGACAAGGAACATAGATTCAGGTCCAAAAATGACATGAGCAGGGTTATTGGTTGTGTTGGATAAAACAAAAAAGAGGTCAGAATCAAATCATTCCCATAGAAAACTACCAAAAAAATTAAATATTGATTCATACTGAGGGAATAATGAACTTTCAATATTGGATTTTTAAATGATTTTAATTAACTATTATAATGTCACAAAAAATGATGAACTTCACCACTATTCATGAATTAAATCGGTCATCATGAACATGGTTAATTCACTAAAAATGTAATTCCATTTTCATAAACGACTTTGTGACAACATCTATTCCTTACAATAATAGTCAATGATAATATTTGAGAGAAGATAAGAAATTAATTCAACCAGAATATTTATCCAATCATGAATATGTAATCAAAATCATAAAATTCCAAATCAATAGTGACATAATTTAATTATATGGATTAAATCAATTAAAAAGTATTAGATTATAAAAATAATATTTTCAAACAACATCAATTAATTATATCCCATTTTACTCTTGAAATGGTTGAGATCCATGATTAAAATTATTTAAATTAGTAGTTGCCTAAAAATATTGGTAACGAAATGGATTTCACCATATCATTTTGAAAGATGTGGCATTCTTTTTCCTAAAGAAATATCTTTGTATATGGTTTTGGCTAGAAATAATAGTCATATTTCACATTACCACAACATTGAAATACCATTAATATAAGGCTCCGGCCTTAAACATTACTTAATATTGAATTAAATGAATAATTCACAATGAGGATCTTTTCAGGTTTAGAGTATTAGAGAATTAGGACACAACTATTACATCTCAAAAGATTACAATGTAGACACCTCTACTAAGATTCCATAAAATAAAAACTCTTTAAAAGAAACATGTCTAGTTCCATGTTTTATATATCATGAATTTCCCTTGATCCCATCCTTGACCCTATTCCACATTAAGCCCTGTGAAAAAAAATTTAAAAAAACTTTGGGTGAGCATAAAAAGCTCAGTAAGGGATACACAAAAAATGAAAACTGTTAGTTTTTCAAACATCAAGTAAACCATGTATAACTTTATAAATGTAATACCTTCACCTTTATTAAGTAGTAAAATCTTTTCACTGAATAAAATATCATTACTTACCTTTTTATAACAATTGGGTTACCATAAAACCCATATAAAGAACACATAACATATAAAGGTAACTTGGGACGTAAACATAATTAAGTGGAATAACCATACGGTCGACTTCCACACATATCACTTAATGGAATAGCCATACTGCCAACTTCCATACATACTTAATGGAATAGCCATATGGCCAACTTCCATACCCAATGCATTGGAGGTTATAATTTAACCACCCATCCTGGTATTCACGGCACCACCCGTCATATGGTTTATCACGTAACCACCCGTAAAATGTCCAAGTACCAATATAAAATCATAAAACATAAAACTTATATAAAGGAATGATAACATTTCCACATTTCAATCACAATATATCATTTAAATATATTGAAATAATAGAATCCTTTATCAAAACCATTTTCAATACCAAAATACATAAAAGAGTATATGGTGTTTATTTTATTTTAAAAACATTACGGCTTATTGAGGAAGCCAAAGACCAAATAATACTCGTGGCGGTGGAGAAGTCGTTGTCGCCGCATACGTACGACAAAAACACTCCATTTTTTCATTTAGTAAAACGCTTCGTATAAAAAGATTCCTTTTGAATAAAATTAAAAGCCAGAGGGTTTTATACAACGTATAAAAGAAAATTGTTTATAAAACAAAATATGCCTCAATGAAAGTATATTGAGACGAAGTCCTTTACCTCGGGTCCGACTTGACTCGGTCGTTCTTTAATCTCCTTAAAATCGGGTAACTCCCTTTGGTTTAAGCTAAAAGGCTTCCTTGGTAAGACTTCTGCCCAAAGTGAGGCTTCAAGGAGTAAGAGAGGGAAGTGGAGAGACAAATTGGGAAGGGGTTGGCCGAGCCAAAGGCTTTGGGAGTGTGGGTAAGGAGGTAGAGGTGGGGGCCTTTTATAAGAGAGGAGGAAAGGCACTCTTGGAAAGTGAAAAAATGATACATTATTTTAGAATGAGTTTTGGATTTTAATGGTCCCACATTGATGTGATTCGAGGATAAGGTGATAAGGGTTCTAAATTCACCCATCCAATAGGTTTCGGACATGTGTAGGTCATAGATTTTACATTATCTTTCCATTTTATTTAAATCCTTTATTAATGAGGTAATCGCTGCATCATCATGATGTCATAAATAATTTAATTTATATAAAGTATAATATTATAAAAAACTATCATGATGTAGGAAATCATTTTAGATTTCCAATTACTATTTATAATAAAAAATCTGACTTGAATAACCCCATGTAAAAATTATTTTAGTAAAACGTATCATGTTTGTATTATTTTTACTTTAACATTAAATAAAACGTTATTTATGACATTTCCCAACCAATGTGGCTTCATGGGGTCCCCAAGTTGACCCATGGCTTTTCTTGGTCGGCCATGACACATCCAATAAGGGTAGGACATGTGTCTAGGTATTTTTATTTTATTATAATATCATTTTTCCTTAAATTGCACTAATTACCTTTAATCATGATTAAAAACTTAATAAGTTACTATTCACTAAAAAATTATTTTAATCTCATTAAACCACATTTTACTTCTTAATGACAACCATGTATATTACCTCTTCTTTGGAACACCTTTTTGAATCCTCCACTTAAAGAACTAAGATTGGTCTTTGGAGAAGACCAGGACCTCTAGGATTATTCTAGGGAAGTGGAGAAGGGAAAATGGCAGGGGTTGGCCGAGCTTGAGTGCTCAAATTGGTGTGAGGAGGAGGGGGAGGAGGTGCCCTTTTATAAGGGAGGAGAGGGGCACCTTAGGAATATCTCAAAATATTATTTTATATTAAAGTAAAAATCGGTTTATAATGGTTTCAAAGGGTCTTATTTCGAAGCTAAAGTGGGGATGGGTCGAAATCCTATCAACCAATAGAATTTAGACAAGTTTAGGATATTATTTTAACCTTATCAATTAAATTTAACTTTAAGTTAAATAATTTAACTTTTACAATGTCTTTTTGTTTTCTTTCACTATATGGTTAATACACTTACTATAACATGCCAAACGAACCCCAAATTGTTTATTATTAATATATATATCCTTATCTAAGTCATTTGGCCGAACCATAGATTTTTAGGAATAAAATAACAATTAATAATATAATATTTGATTTAAAAACTATTTTGTGTCAATTTTGACACTATTTGATATATGATTTTTGTCAAAGTCATAACAGAATTATATGTTCGAACCAAGTTGATTAAATCATCACTAATATATCATAGTAACCTAGAAAATTAGTGGAATTCATAAAAAGTCTCAAATTACATTTAGTTTGGTATTTATATTATCAATTTTGTCAATATTTCATTAATAAGATAATTACTGCATCATCTTTGTGTCATAAATAAATTAAATTATTTGATGTCTAAAAATTACAAATAAAATACCATCGTGTAGGAAATCTTTTTAGCTTTCTAATGAATATTTACAATCGAATTTATCTTATGTATAACCCTATATTAAAAATGATTTACTTATTAAACTTTGATTTTAACTATTTTAACCCTTCTTTAAATAAATTAATAATAAATGTCCTAATCTAATCCATGTGGGCCTAAATGGTCATATTTTATTCCTAAGTTTGTTTTTGGTCGAATTACACTTGTCCAATAGAATTAGGACATGTGTTAGGGTAATATTAATATCATATTTACCGTTAGTTACCCTATTTACTATTAACCGCGGTAAAAATAGTAAAAAGTTACTATTCACCAAAAAATTATTTTCATCTCATTGAACCACATTTTAGTCCTTGATATTAACTGTGTCTCTCGGATTTTTGAAATTCCATTCACAGAAGCGGTAAAATTAAGTTTTATGCAAAATTCAGTTTTTAACCTACCACTTAGTGGTTTCACTATTCATCAAAAATTGAAAGTTTTCAGAAAAATACCAAAATTTCACCCTAGGCTAATTTCGATATTCTGAGTCCAAAAATGAAGTCCATTTTGAAAAATAAAATTTATAAAATTTCAAAAAGTGGTTATTACTATTCATAACGGCTAGTTTTAATAGCATATTGTTGTTTAGTGAAACTCGGTATTGCGTACGACACAAGCTATCGAGGAAGGTCGCGATTGCGTGTAAAGCAAGCCAAGAAAGTGTTGTGTAGAAAAAGATTCCTTTGATGATTTATATAACATAAAAGTCTCGGGTGTTACATTCTACCCCCCTTAAAAAGAATTTCGCCCTCGAAATTCGTCACTTTGCAACAAACAAATGAGGATACTTCTCCCTCATCATATCCTCAAGCTCCCATGTAGCTTCTTCAAGTTGGTGGTTTCTCCATAAAACTTTCACCAAGCGAGTGGTCTTGTTTCGTATGACTTTTTCGCTACGATCCAGAATCTCTATCGGCTGTTCTTCATAAGAAAGATCTTGCTCCAGCGGTACAACTTCTGAGCTGAGTACATGTGAAGGATCTGGTATGTACTTTCTCAGGAGAGATACATGGAACACATCGTGAACTTGAGAGAGATTCGGTGGAAGCGCCAATCGGTAAGCTACCTTCCCAACACGATCCAGTATTTCAAAAGGACCGATATATCTAGGGCTCAACTTCCCCTTCTTTCCAAATCTCATAACCCTCTTCCAGGGAGATATTCGTAAGAACACTTTATCACCCACTTCAAACTCTAGGTCTTTTCTTCGGTTGTCGGCATAACTTTTCTGTCGACTCTGAGCTACTCTTATGTGTTGTTGAATAGATCTGACCTTTTCTGCCATTTCATCAACGAGATCAGGTCCTAATAGCTTTCTTTCCCCAACTTCATCCCAGCAAGTTGGAGTCCTGCATTTCTTTCCATAGAGAGCTTCATAAGGAGCCATCTGAATACTGGAGTGAAAGCTATTATTATAAGAAAATTCCACCAAAGGTAGGTGTTGATCCCAACCTCCTTTGAAATCCATAGAGCAAGCTCTCAACATATCTTCTAGGGTTTGAATTGTTCTCTCAGACTGACCGTCTGTCTGGGGATGATAAGCAGTGCTGAAACTCAACTCTGTATCCAGAGTATGCTGAAGACTTCGCCAGAACTTCGAGGTAAATCTCAGATCCCGATCAGATATAATAGAAAGTGGTACTCCATGCAATCTTACCACTTCCTTTACATATATCCTGGCAAGCTGATCTAGAGAGAAATCCTCTCTAATAGCAATGAGGTGTGCAGACTTTGTAAGACGATCAACTATGACCCAGATAGCAGTATTGCCATTGGATGTTTTAGGAAGTCCTGTGACAAAGTCCATAGTGATGTTTTCCCATTTCCATTCGGGTATGGGTAATGGTTGTAACATCCCCTTAGACTTCTGTCTCTCAGCATTAACTTGTTGACAAACCAAGCATCGAGAGACATATTCAGCAACATCTCTTTTCATGCCATCCCACCAGAAGTACTCTTTCAGGTCCCTATACATCTTCGTGCTTCCAGGATGAATAGAGAATGAAGAACTATGAGCCTCATCCAGCAGCTCTTTCTTTAATTCGGGGATGGGAGGAACACAAACCCGATTCCTGAACATTATTATCCCATCACAATCAAGGTTGAATTCAGGAACATTTCTCACCTTCTTTTGTAACTCGACATCTTCTTTCTGTGCCTCTTTAATCTTCACATGTATAGATGGTTTAACATTCATTTGAGAAAGATAATATTTTTCCCCTTCCATTATAATTCCAAGATCCATCCTTTGTAAATCCATAAATATTGGATCTTTTGTGATCCTCATCATGGATAAACTAGCATGGTCTTGTCGACTTAATGCATCTGCCACCTTGTTTTCTTTCCCAGGGTGGTAATGGATTGAGCAGTCATAATCCTTAATCACCTCCAACCATCTTCTTTGGCGCATATTCAACTCCTTTTGTGTGAAAATATACTTTAAACTTTTATGATCAGTATAAATATCGCACCTTTCACCATAAAGGTAATGCCTCCAAATCTTTAATGCAAAGATTACCGCAGCCAACTCCAAATCATGTGTTGGGTAATTTTTCTCATGGATTTTCAACTGTCGTGAGGCATAAGCTATCACCATATCATTTTGCATAAGAACACACCCCAATCCCTTCTTGGATGCATCACTGTAGATCACAAACCTTTCTCCACTACAAGGCAGTGTGAGCACAGGTGCACTGGATAACCTTCTTTTCAACTCCTTGAAATTCTCTTCACATTCCTCTGTCCAGTAAAACATAACTCCTTTCCGAGTCAACTTGGTGATTGGATTAGATAACCGTGAAAAATCTTTTACAAAACGTCGATAATATCCAGCCAAACCAAGAAAACTTCGGATCTCAGTTACTGTTGTTGGTCTTGACCATCTTTCGATAACCTCTGTTTTTGCTGGATCCACAGATATCCCCTCTTTTGAGATTATATGACCCAAAAATGCAACTTTTTGAAGCCAAAATTCACACTTGGTAAATTTGGCATAAAGCTTCTCTTTTCTCAGGGTCTTCAATATAATTCTCAAGTGATCTTCATGCTCTTCCTTGCTCTTTGAATAGACAAGAATATCGTCTATAAAGACTACCACAAATTGATCAAGATAGTCTCTAAAGACTCTATTCATTAGATCCATGAAGATAGCAGGGGCATTAGTAAGACCAAATGGCATCACTATAAATTCATAGTGTCCATAACTTGTACGGAAAGCCGTCTTTGGTATAGCCTCCCTTTTGACCCTTAATTGATGATACCCTGAACGAAGATCAATCTTGGAAAAGTATTGAGCTCCGCGTAGTTGGTCAAATAAGTCATCAATGCGTGGGAGAGGATATTTGTTCTTGATAGTGATCTTGTTAAGTTCTCGATAATCAATGCAGAGTCTCATTGATCCATCTTTCTTCTTAACAAATAGAACAGGTGCTCCCCAAGGTGACGCACTAGGGCGTATGAATCCCTTATCAAGATTCTCTTGGAGTTTCTTCTTCAATTCCTGCAACTCAATTGGGGCCATTCTATAAGGTGTCTTTGAAATAGGCAAAGCACCCGGTACGAGTTCTATTGAAAACTCAACTTCACGATTTGGTGGAAGACCCGGCAATTCCTCCGGAAAGACATCATCAAACTCCCGTACAATGGGCATATTCTTGATCGTGAGTTTCTCACCAACCATTTGAGATAAATAACCTTCATTTAGTGGAATCAATACCCATAAGATGGAAGAAATTTCCACTGGAAGGTTATGTTCATCCTTGCATTGATAGACGATCGTAGGTTGATCTGGAATATGAAATGTGACTTCCCTTCTTTGGCAATTGATATGAGCGCCATGTAGAGAAATCCAATCCATGCCAAGAATCACATCAAATTCCACTAAAGGAAGGATCACAAGATTTGCAGGAAGCACTTTCCCACAAACTTCGATCGGAGAAGAATTATAAACTTCTGATGCGATTGATGTGCCATTAGGTGTTGTCATAGCTAACTCAACATCTAATTGTTGAGGTAATACGGTGATACCCTTAGAAAATTTTTCAGAAATAAAAGAGTGGGTGGATCCAGAATCAAATAAAACATTTACTACTTTAGAGTGGATGGTAAGTGTACCTTTAACCACATCGTTATCGTACTCCACATCGCTGATAGAAATTGCATGTGACTTTCCTTTGTCTTTAGCCTTAAGAGTTTGTTGACGTCGACCATCATCATCAACCCTTGGATTTGGGCATTGATTGGCATAATGCCCCATCTCCTTGCACTTGAAACATTGAAGTGTAGCAGGTTCATTCTGTGCATCCCTTCCTTTGTTTGCATCATTAGACATCTTCTTCCCATTATCACGGCATTCAAATGCCCGATGACCTTCCTTTCCACATTTAAAACATTTACTTTTCCCTTTAAGACAACTCCCTCCATGTTTCTTTCCACACTTTGAGCATAAGGGAAAGTTCATCTTCTTTTCTGTGTGCTCTTTAGATTTTTCTTTGAATTCCATCTTACTCTTCTTATCAAACCCATGTGACTTATGGGTTACTCCAATCTCCATCTCGACTTTGAGAGCACATCGAACGATTTCCTCGTAGCTATTGAAGTCCCTTATGGCTAACGCCCTTCGAAGACTTGGTTTTAAGCCACTAAAGAATCGATCGATCTTACTCTCAGGTTGGATAATAATACCAGAAGCGTACCTTGCAAGTCTTGTAAAATTTGCTTCATAGGTACTAACTGATTCATCATCCCTTTGCTTCAGTTCAAGGAACTCTTTCTCCATCTTTGTTCGGAGAATACGAGGGAAGTACTTATTGAAAAATAAGTTCTTGAACTCGTCCCATTCCATAGACTCAATTTCATCCCATTGCCTCGTATTCTTAACAAGATTCCACCATTGATCCGCATCTCCTTCCAAACGATACACTGCTAGGATGACTTTATCATGCTCAGAACATTGAAGAACTGAAAATATCTTTTCAGTAGTACTAATCCATTGTTCAGCAACTAATGGATCAGTAGACCCGCTGAAAGATGGTGGACACTGCCTCATGAAGGATTCAATAGAATGTTGCTCCCTTCTTTGTTCGTTTGGAAATCCTGCATGATTCATAGCTTGAGAAAGTTGTGTGAGCATGGCTACAAGATTTTGCATTCCAGCTCCCATATCGTTTGGTTGCTCAGGGGGACAATCATTGCATTGCCCATCGCATTCTGCATTAACACGGTTCCTTCGGGTTCCAGCCATTGACTAAAACCAAGAAGAATAGTGTGAGCAACACTAATTATAATAGGAAACCACATAATTCAAGAATAAAATTTTCATTCTTAAGGTCTTATCCTAAGTTATTCAAGGCCATTTCTAAAACACTAAGATTGTGTTCTATGCTTAGACTTATCCTTAGGGTTCTTACTAAGGCTTTCACATCCTAGTTTCCAAAGGTTGACTATACCTTTCCTCTGATACCATCTATAACGACCCACACTTTACATACATTGTTAATACTTCAAAATTGAAGCACTCTTATTACAACATATGACAAAACCACAAAGGACCGTATAGGTATAGTGTCTTTAGAAACTGGGGAAACATAAACAACTGGTTCATAAATCTTCTACAGTGTCTCCAATTTATTTCATCATATCTAGGGTCCCTTTTAGAATATTCTACTTAATATCCATCTTCCTGACCTGGGGAAAAGAAAACATAAAAGGGTGAGCTCAAATGCTCTGCAAGGGCAAATAAAAGAAATAAAAATCATATCATATCTTTATGAAAATCAAAACCTGCAAAAGAGATCATAATATCTTAACATGGAATAAATCATAGAAGTTAAAATGAGATCCCCATAATCATAACATAAAACTTGAATCTTTGTGGCATGCACACATAATCATGGAAAATCATTTCTTGTTAGTCATGACTCATTGCCAAGACTATCTTAGTGGACAAAGTCCCTTTCTGAACCGAGTTCACTCCTCGTTTCAGTCCTGTATCACTGAACCGAAATAACCTTCCGTTCCAGCCATGTCTATCTCATGAGATATAAAATCTTTACCCAATGCATTGGAGGGAGATATAGGTCCCACCCATCTTATAATGAATCCTTTCTTATGTGTGCCACATAATCATAAAACATACATCATCTCATAACACATGTAACAAAAATGGGATTCTTGAAACATCATGACATCATAAATCAATTCATATAAGATAAAGGAATTCATCAAAATAATTCCATCACAACATGGAAAAAATCAATTTAATAATAGGGATAAAAACAGAACCCTTTATTATCTTAGATGGAAAATAATTTTGATATAACACTTGAACTCCATTCTTGAGGAAAATATCCTTTCTTCTTCAAAAACATTTTTCCTTTCATAACATGTCATACAACTTTAAAATAAAACAAGTTGATTAAAAATAAACTTGAAAACTTGTAAAGGAAGCTTCTTGGAAACAATGTTTTAAAAATCCATTCATGCCGTATAAGTTAAAAAAACATTCTTCGTACTTTTTTCGGAAAAGTCAAAAAGTACCTCGTATGACAAAAGATTCCTTTCATACATATTACTAAAAACTCACCGAAGGGTAAAAATGGTTTTAAACAATTGTAGGTGGATGGAAATAATATTACATTTTGATGAAACATGGATGTGGATGATAAAATACACCCCAGTAAATACTTACGAATAAACAATCTCGGATAAAAATGAGATTGTGATATTTCCCTTACCTTAGGTCCGATTTGCTTTGTTCGTGTCCGAAGCTCCTGTATAATGGTTTAAATAATGTTATTGACTTATTCCAGAATCATACATATTGATATGAGATCATATATGGTCATATTATTAGCTTCTTGTTAGTAATATTTCATGGTTACTTGTTACTCGGGTCTTTATAACTTTTTGTTCTTATGCGTGTTTTGTCGAATAAATTCTTATTCTTATCTTTAGGTTATAGATAATTCATTTACAGAATGGTATTAGTGTAGTATATACCATATTCATTCATTCAATTCATTTATATAATCATTATGAAATGAAGATCATGTAGAACGAGTCGCATCACATCGTGGAGACGGTATTCCGTACGTACGCACGAGTGATGATTATCGTTCCTATGATCGTGGAATTGTATTGGAGTATATATATATATTATTTCAGTATCAATATTACTTAATAATAATAATATATAGTTACTGATTACACCATTATACCCATCCTTGTAATGTGATGATGGAAAATAGATTACACCACGGCGTGGAGACGGTATTCCGTACGTACGCACGCGCGGTGATTTCATTTTTCCGTAAGATGGATAGAAGGTGAATTAGGGTTGTTTCATATTTATAATAACATATCAGTATGTAAGTAATACTGATGTTATTACTTTATCATGAAACAACTAAAGAAGAAGAAGTTGAAGAAGAAAGAAATTGAAAAGATCGGTAATGGATATTACCTCTTCTTTGGAACGCCTTTTTGAATCCTCCACTTAAGGAACTAAGATTGGTCTTTGGAGAAGACCAGGACCTCTAGGATTATTCTAGGGAAGTGGATAAGGGAAAATGGCAGGGGTTGGCCGAGCTTGAGTGCTCAAATTGGTGTGAGGAGGAGGGGGAGGAGGTGCCCTTTTATAAGGGAGGAGAGGGGCACCTTAGGAATATCTCAAAATATATTTTATATTAAAGTCAAAATCGGTTTATAATGGTT
This sequence comes from Viscum album, assembly GCA_963277665.1. Classification (NCBI taxonomy): domain Eukaryota; kingdom Viridiplantae; phylum Streptophyta; class Magnoliopsida; order Santalales; family Viscaceae; genus Viscum; species Viscum album. Next base: position 1,574,872,616 of record OY728165.1, on the reverse strand, counting down.
CCAAAGGGTCTTATTTCGAAGCTAAAGTGGGGATGGGTCGAAATCTTATCAACCAATAGAATTTAGACAAGTTTAGGATATTATTTTAACCTTATCAATTAAATTTAACTCTAAGTTAAATAATTTAACTTTTACCATGTCTTTTTGTTTTCTTTCACTATATGGTTAATACACTTACTATAACATGCCAAAAGAACCCCAAATTGTTTATTATTAATATATATATCCTTATCTAAGTCATTTTGCCGAACCTTAGATTTTTAGGAATAAAATAACAATTAATAATATAATATTTGATTTAAAAACTATTATGTGTCAATTTTGACACTATTTGATATATGATTTTTTTCAAAGTTATAACAGAATTATATGTTCGAACCAAGTTGATTAAATCAATAATAATATATCATAGTAACCTAGAAAATTAGTGGAATTCATAAAAAGTCTCAAATTACATTTATTTTGGTATTTATATTATCAATTTTGTCAATATTTCATTAATAAGATAATTACTGCATCATCTTTGTGTCATAAATAAATTAAATTATTTGATGTCTAAAAATTACAAATAAAATACCATCGTGTAGGAAATCTTTTTAGCTTTCTAATGAATATTTACATTCGAATTTATCTTATGTATAACCCTATATTAAAAATAATTTACTTATTAAACTTTGATTTTAACTATTTTAACCCTTCTTTAAATAAATTAATAATAAATGTCCTAATCTAATCCATGTGGGCCTAAATGGTCATATTTTATTCCTAAGTTTGTTTTTGGTCGAATTACACTTGTCCAATAGAATTAGGACATGTGTTAGGGTAATATTAATATCATATTTACCCTTAGTTACCCTATTTACTATTAACCGCGGTAAAAATAGTAAAAAGTTACTATTCACCAAAAAATTATTTTCATCTCATTGAACCACATTTTAGTCCTTGATATTAACAGTGTCTCTCGGATTTTTGAAATTCCATTCACAGAAGCGGTAAAATTATGTTTTATGCAAAATTCAGTTTTTAACCTACCACTTAGTGGTTTCACTATTCATCAAAAATTGAAAGTTTTCAGAAAAATACCAAAATTTCACCCTAGGCTAATTTCGATATTCTGAGTCCAAAAATGAAGTCCATTTTGAAAAATAAAATTTATAAAATTTCAAAAAGTGGTTATTACTATTCATAACGGCTAGTTTTAATAGCATATTGTTGTTTAGTGAAACTCGGTATTGCGTACGACGCAAGCTATCGAGGAAGGTCGCGATTGCGTGTAAAGCAAGCCAAGAAAGTGTTGTGTAGAAAAAGATTCCTTTGATGATTTATATAACATAAAAGTCTCGGGTGTTACAATGCATGTGAAGTAATGTATAGTAATATGACATCGATATTTGGGTACACCGCGCCACTTTCCCACTGGTTATTGAAGATATCCTACGCATCGAACCAATCCCACCATTCTCACTGCAGCCCCCCCTGACAAACCCCGCCCGCACAAACCCGGGCCATAACCACCATCCTACCTGCAGACACCTTGGCCACAACCACCATGTGTAACCACACCCGCAAACACCTAGGTCAGAATAGTTGTTGCCACGCCTAAAGACACCTAGGACAGAACAACTACTACCACGCCCCAAGACACCTTGGACTCATCCCGAAGACACTTGGGAAACAACCTGCCCACAAACACCTGGGCCAACAAACACAACAACCCTGCTCGAGGATTTGTGGACTAATAATTGACTCTAGTCCATCACAACCTGCCCAAAGAGTCATGACCTATTCGGGAAAGGGAGCAGAAAATGATCTAATAACCATCCACTCGTAGGACTATTGGAAAAAACACCCCCCCATGAAATGGGGCTGTTCGTCACTAAAGTGCTCAACTTAGTTGGGGCGCGAATAAGAAACATAAAAGCTACAAATATATGTATACGTAACAAGAACTCATCCCTGCCTAGGGTTTCCAAATACCACCCTAAACACAAATATCCTCGTGACTGTTCATTCGTAAGAAACACAACACTCACGACCAAGACAAAACTCGTTCCCAAAACCCACTCCTCATTTAAATCATTCTGGTTTCATGTTCAATCATACCCATTTATGTGAACTCTACACAACTGGGAAACTAGTAGGCATAACCACAAGCCAGAGGAAAAGAGAAACATCCATCCTCAATTTAAGCATTCACACCTGGTTCTCTTGTAATGTTACAATAACAAAAGGGGATTGGTGGGATCCCTCAATGTTTTGGAACCAATAAAAACCTCAAAAAGGGATAAGTGTGATACCTCGAAGTAATGGAAACAATGTAAACCCCGAGACACAGCCCCATGTCTCCAAAATCAGGAACCAATGATTTCTCAACAATTGAGTATCCCACCAGAGTTTGTGTCACAATAGAGCAACCACACACATCATACTCACAACCATGAGGATCCCATCCTCACCCACATCGCCCCATAAGAAATCAAATAGAAAAAAACACCCACCACCAAAACAGATTAGAGAACCTTCCATGTTCAAGCTCATCATTCATTATTTTCTTCTTTCTGTTTGTTATCTAGGGTGACCACACAGGGTTTTATGTTTGATGGGTATCCATTTAATCCATTGAGTTTACGTGATTAACCAATTTCCAAGGTACACTCATTTAATCATCACATAAGACAAGAGTTCATTAGTGGGCAAGGAATACCACCAATGATCATGATTTTCAGTGAGCATAGACCCACACAATTTTCAACACATATCAATATAAAAGAGTACATCAGAACATCGATCACACCCCCCCCCCCTTCATTCTTTAAAGGTATGCTCATTATCTTAATTATGTTTGGTTTCATCAATACCCACAGAAACAACAGCGTACCCACCGTGCATGATACACATAAATGAGAGATGACGGAAAATCCATACTTGGTTTATCAAGGATCAATGTTTTTCTCCATGTGCTAAGAACATGGGATGCGCGGCTTGTAGGGGACGAATTCTGTGGACTCCTAGAGGTGCAGATAGCTCTAGCCGAGGTGCACCACAAGCCACTAGAAGATAGTAACTCTAGGTGCACCAAGTAAAAGAAAGAAAATCTATCCCAGAAGAATAAAAAAAGAAACTCTAGCGGGAGGTATAAAGAAAAGATACTATAGTTACGAGATATAGAATTTTGAATGCCTGGAAAGTTGGATCGTGGTTTCCTAAGCGGGTGAGAAGTTACTCACAATGATATTATGGTGTTATTTAATACCACCCATCAGGGAGGTTTCTCGGGATTTTTAGTCATTAATTATGGGCTTTAAATTTCATTAAAAAGTAAAAAATAATTTATTTACATAAAAAATTTACGTTGCGGGAGCGGGACATGAAACAAAAAAACGGAGAGATGGGTGAGGACATAGTTCCACCGTCACGGTGCCACTGTTTTGGTGGAGCCATATTTTGGAAAAGTAATGGTCCATGAGGGTCTGATCCATTACATTAGATACCTCTCAAACTATTCTCTCCCTTGAGAATCAAAAACAAAGTAGATGAAAAGAGAGGGTCCAACCAACCACCTCGAAAGATACCTCTTAGGAGTGAACCTCATCGTCATCTAGAAACACCACTCCCTCAAGAAATCAAGAAACATAAAAGGGTCAAACTGCCCTGTCATATGGTTGGGTAGTCTCTTCCTCCATGTGAAGATACTATCCGCTTTGGGTGGCACTGACTCACCCACACGGGTTTAATCACACCCACCTTAATGCGTCATGATTAGGGATCGAGTCCTCCCATCCCCATAGCCCGGACTTCTCACACGCATTCCGAGAATAAGGAAAATCACATATTTCAAAGACAATATGGTAAAGCATTCCATCAAAAACTAGTACAAATAGAACAACACAAAACTCAAAACAACTAGAGGTACTGGGCACGCATATGTGATTTTTGTTCTGAGGTACTCTCCCCAAGCCCACCGTACCTCCACACCACATGATCCAAAAGGAATGGTTCGTCCATGAACCATCTTCTATTCACGACCTTCGATCATCACTGGTCGCACTTGGAACATTTCATTGTCCCTATAATATCTAGCTTTCCCAAGTCGAGGATGTGTGAATCATTGTGTAGATATCGTCGGAGTTGGGACACATGGGAGACTTCGTGCACCCTTTGTAGAGGTGGTGGTAACGCAAGCTGATAAGCCACCCCACAGACCCACTGCAACACTTCGAACTGTCCGAAAAACCTGGGGGAATGGTTACTCCCTCCACCGAACCTCTGCTGCCCATGCTGGGGGGGAGACCTTCATAAATTCATGGTCCCCAACCCCGAACTCCATGGGTCTCCTCCTGTTATCATCATATGAAATATGTTGGTCTTGAGCTACCTTCATCCTCTCTCATATAAGCTAAACCCTCTCTATTGTTCTCTACACCACCTCCAGGCCAGGAACACCTCATTCCCCAACATCTGTCCAGCACACGAGTGAGCGACATGACCTCCCGTACAAGGATTCAAATGGAGCCATACCAATGGTAGAGTGATAGATATTATGGTATGAAAACTCTACCAATGGCAAGTGTCATGCCCACGACCCCCCAAAATCTAGGACACAAACTCGTAGCATGTCCTCAATTGTCTGGATGGTGCGCTCGGTCTGTCCATCTATCTTGGGGTTGAAGGCAGTGCTAAGATGTAGCTGGGTGACAAAAGCATGTTGCAATCCCTTCCAGAATCATGAGGTAAACCGTGCATCCCTTTCCCATACTATGGACCTTGGATCTCAATGTAACTTCACCAAATCATCCACATACCTCCGTCCAGAGGCATCCACTGCGCCCAACTCCTTGATCTCCTGAAAGTGGGCTGATTTCTTCAACTGATCCACCAATACCCAGATAGCGTCGCAGCCTCCTTGAACCTTGGGTAACCCCATGAAAAAACACATCAAGAGGTCTTCCCACTTCCACTCTGGAACGTTTAAAGGTTGCAACAAGCCTCCTTGAACACGGTGTTTATCCTTCACCTACTGACACAATAGACACTTTTCTACGTACTCTGCTACTGCCCGTTTCACCTCGGGCCACCAAAATTGTCTCCATAGCCCCTGGTACATCATGGAATCTCCCAGGACCACCACTAGAGTTGAGTTGTGGAACTCACTAAGATATCTCTCTCCCATTGCCTCTAGAACAAACAAAATTCCTCAGAAAACAACCTGATTCTGACCATCCTCCGCCCACCCTTTTGGAGCATCATCTTGGTTAAACTGGTCACGTACCACTTCCCTTTCTGAGTCTCTCCACTGAGACTCCTCCACTTGCCACAGTAGAGAATACTGCACTGTCATCTGATACAGGAAACCTCTTCCACCTTCCATCCACGCATCCAGGTGGAGGGCAACCAACTCCTCCATTGCCTTCCAAGCATCTGTCAACTCTCAAACAACATCCTTCTGCGACTTCTTGATCGAGGAAACAACCACGACATTCCACTTTCCTGATGTGTAGGAAACCATGAAGTCGTAGTCTTTAAAGAATTCCATCCACCTTTGTTGTCTTAAGTTCAGGTCCTGCTGAGAGAAGACATGTAACGCCCTGACCCCAGTTTCCTAGAGTCAGTGAATTATTACATAACATTGGTATGATCACAAGAAAGATCAAATCTCGAAAGACCGATTGGTTTAGTAGCCTTGGAAACACTTGATATATTCATAAGGAGTTAAATGAAATCATAAAGTGAAACACTAAAACACCAACATATTGTCTCTATAGTCCACACTTTATCCCCTCGTAATATCCCTACAGGTCGTTCATAATTTACTTATTTACATCCTGGAAAAAATAAAACATAGAAAAGGGGTGAGCTCAAATGCCCAGTAAGGATAACAATATAGCGGAAAATTTCATAAATAAGAATAAATATTTAAGGCAGTGTATAACTAAAAAAAGCTTTTTAAACATTAACTTCAACATATTATAGAAAAAATAAAATGAAATAACTCCATTTACTTATTCACATGGATATTCTACTAATCGAATAATAACATGCAATATCAATAACCACTTTCATAATGATGGAATGCACAATGACAGACTATCATAACCATATAGCCAAGTCCTTGTGCCAAGACTAAAAATAAGATTTTTTCAAGGACTTGTGCCAAGACACTAGTTTGTCTCATGAGACCTACTGATGCATCGAGGAGCTATAGCGGGCTCCACCCATCACATTAACATTCATATTAAAACTAGAATATGAAATGTCAATACATTGACCATAAACCATGAATGGTATAAAATAGCAATCCAAAGTCAAACATATCATAAAACCTTCAATACAATATAGAAGTTTTGTATCATAATAAATCAAATTCAAATAAGCGTAAAATTCATCATAGGATGTTGACATAGATGAAATCAAAACACTTTTTAGAGAAATATCTCATTCTATTTTGAAATCATTTAAGAGTCATATATTTATAAAATAAAACATTTTCTTTGAAAATAATCTTATATTCTTGTAAGGGAAGCTTTTATGATTTTATAACGGCGTAAAATAGCCGCACCCGCCGTATAAGATAAAAAAACATTCTTACCTTAATTCTGTCGAAAAGGTAAAAAAGAACCTTGTTTGGTAAATGACGGATATATTCTTTTATAAACCTCTTATAAAAAGTCAAACAAGGTTATAAATTACTTTAACCCATATTATAGTAAATATTAAAAAAAATTTGAAATACATTTTTAAGAAACATGGATGTGGATGATAAAGAAGTCCCAGTAGATTATTACGTATAAACAACCTCAGATAACGAAGAGATTGCGAAATAAACTCTTACATTGTACTTTTCCATGTTTGAGGGCAGGTTAACCTCCTTTATAATGGTTAAATAATTTTTATTAAATTATTAAAGAATCATATACATTAATATGATATAATATATGATATTTTAACATTGATTTGTTAATAATATCTTATTATTATCGTTGTTTGGGGTGTTTACTTACTCATTTTCTTTTATATGTTTTGTTACGTAAGTCGTGTTTTTCATGGATAGTTTGTATCTTAATCATATCCATAATGATATAAAGTCATTAGATACTATTATTAATCATAAAATGAGAATGAGAATTGAATGGATATGATGGAGAATGAATCTCATCGCGTTCGTGGAGACGACAGTCCGTACGTACGCACGAGCGACAATATCATTCTTTTGAAATTAAAATAATATATAATTGTATGGTATATCATATATAAGGAATAATTATAATTATACATTTATTATTTACATGAATTACATATCATTATTATACCCATACAAATAATAATTTATTGAATAACAATTACACCACGACGTGGATACGGTAAGCCGTACGTACGCACGTATGGTGACATGTTATTAAATGGATGGATAGAATACTGAATATGATTGTAACATATTTATAAAAAAATCACATTATATATAAGATATTGGAGTTATTATTTTAGAATGTCAATAACAAAGAAAGAAGAAGTGGAAGAATAAAGGAACTTGAAAAATGGTTGTGAAATCATTACCTCTTCTTTGGGTTCTTTCTTTTGATTTGATCAAAATGGATCCTTAAGTTGGATTTCTGAATAAATTAAGGCCTCTAGGATGAGGTTAGCGAAGTTGAGAGAGTATTTTGTCAGATTTTGACCGAAACAAAAGGCTTTGAAGGTGTGATTTAATGAGAAGGGAGAGTTCCCTTTTATAAGAGGAGTGAGGGGACCTTTGGAAAAGCTAGAAATATTATTTTATAATAAATTCATATTCGGTTTATAATGGCTCCAAAGTGTATGATTTAAAGGTTAAGGTGAAGATGGGTCTAAAAACACTCAACAAATAGAATTTATACAGGTTTGGGTTACTATATTAACCTTATCATAAATTATTAACTCTTAGTTAGTTAGTTTCACTTTTACAATGTCTCTTTGTATTTTTATATTATATGGTCAATAAACATACAATATACATCCAATAGACCCCAAAAGTGGTCCATTAATGATACAAATATCATGATATAAGTCTCTTGTCCAAACCTTAGATTTTTAGGAATTTAATATCAATTAATAATATAATATTTGTTTTCAAAACGCTTTTATGTCAATTTTGACACTATTCAATAATTGATTTTTGTAAAAATTATAACAGAATGATTACTTCAAAAAAATGTTAATTAAATCATTCCTAACATGTACTATTAACCTATAAAATTAGTTTAATTTATAAAAAGTCTCAAATTATATTTATTTGGGTATTTATAATATCAATTATTCTAATTTTTCATTAATTAGTTAATTATTACATCATCATTATTTCATAAATAAATTAAATAATTTAATGTATAAAAATTATAAATAAAATATCATTATGTAAGAAATCATTTTATCTTTCTAATTAATATTTATAATCGAATTTATATTATGTATATCCCTATATTAAAAATGTTTTAGTAAATAAACATTGATTTTCTCTCTTTTAACTCTTCTTTGAAATAAATAATAATAAATGTCCTAATCTAATCCAAGTGGGCCTAAATGATAATATTTTATTCATAAGGTTTATTTTGGTCAAGATAAATTTGTGCAGAAGTATTAGGACATGTGTCATTTTTACCCTTAATTTCCATATTTACTTTTAACCGTGGTAAATAATAGTAAAAAGTTACTATTCACCAAAAATTATTTTCATCTCATTGAACCACATTTTACTACTTGATATTAACTGTGTCTCTTGTATTTTCGAAATTCTGTTCGCTGAACCGGTAAAATTACGTTTTATGAAAAATTCAGTTTTTTAACAACCACTTAGTGGTTTCATTATTCCTCAAAAATTGAAGTTTTTCAGAACAATTCCAAAATTTCACCCTAATCTATAATGGATATTCCGAATTCAAAAATGATGTCTATTTTACAAAATTCCAAACATATAAGTTTCATTAATTAATTTTATAATTAATTCTTGTTGTTACAACAAATAGCATGTTTTTAAGAAACAATATATATCAAAAGATTGACAATTGCTTATGTCCAATTTCAAAGTGAAATTAATTCTAATGAACACCATTGGATAAAATGTTAAAAATATATTGTAATTATACTTTAAAACAACTAATTAATATAACTTATCACTATATATTATTTTTATTAAAATGTTTGTTTTTAAGTATTTTTCACTATTCATAAAAATTGGAAGTTCTCAGAAAAATACCAAAAATTCAACTTAGGAAAATTTCGATTTTCTAAATCCAAAAATGAAGTCCATTTTGAAATATAAAATATATATAATTTCAAAATATAGGTATTACTATTCATAATGGCTAGTTTTATTGGTTGTGGTGTGTTAGAACTCAATGTTGCATACAACACACAATATCACATTATTCAAAGAGATGTGTACCGTAGATGCCTGGGGTGTTACATTCTCCCCTCCTTCAAAAACATTCGTCCTCGAAATTTATAGAATACTACCGCATGAAAAGAATCGGGTGGTTCTTCATCATAAGGTCCTCGGGTTCCCACATTGCCTCTTCCATCATATGGTTTCATCACAAAACATTAACCAAACGCGTCGTCTGGTTTCTCAGTACTTGTTCTCTTATATCAATAATCCTGACGGGATCTTCGCAATAAGACAGATCGGGTTCCAGTTCTAATTCCTCATAGGTGAGTACATGATTTGGGCCTGGCATGTATTTCCTTAATATAGATACATGGAACACATCGTGAACATTGGAGAGACTTGGCGGCATTGTCAATCGGTAAGCTACATCCCCAATTCGTTCTAGAATTTCGAAAGGTCTGATGTACCTGTGACTCAATTTACCTTTCATACCAAAATGTATGACTCCCTTCCAAGGAGATACCATCAGGAAAACATGATCACTGACTTGAAATTCCAAATCCTTCCTTCGAATATCAGCATAGCTATTCTTCCTACTTTGAGCTGCTCTGATGTGATTTTGGATTACCTTCACCTTTTCCATCGTTTCCTCCACCAGTTCTGGGCCTAGAAGTTTTTTTTAACCACCGTCATCCCAACAGGTTGGTCTACGACATCTCTTTCCGTATAACTCTTCATATTCTACCATCTGAATACTCGAATGGAAGCTATTGTTATAGGAAAATTCTACCAGAGGTAAATATTGATCCCACATACCCTGAAAGTCAAGTGAGCAGGATCTCAACATGTCTTCAAAGGTTTGAATAGTTCGTTCTGATTGTCCATCTGTTTGAGGGTGGTAGGTAGTGCTCAAATGAAGTTTAGTATCCAAGGCTTTCTGAAGACTTTTCCAGAATCTTGAAGTAAAACATGGATCAAGATCAGAAACAATCGATTGGGGTACTCCACGAAGTCTCACAACTTCATCAATATATAGTCTTTCTCGACATTCTAGTGGTATATCTTCTCTAATAGCAAGAAAATGTGCTGACATGGTATGACGATCAACAATGAACCATATTTAATCGTTCCTTCTAGGAGTCTTTGGTATCCCCATGACAAAGTCCATCGTAATATTGTCCCATTTCCACTCTGGTATGGGAAGTGGTTTCATGACTCCTCCAGGCTGTTGCCTTCCAGATTTCACTTGTTGACAAACCATACATCTTGACACAAAATCAGAAATCTCCCTCTTCATTTTGTCCCACCAAAAATGTTCCTTCAAATATCTATACATTTTGGTGGTCCCTCGGTGTATAAAGAAATTGGAACTATGAGAATCATCCAGCAATTCCCTTTTTAGATCAGGTATATCGGAAACAAAAAGTCTCTTCCCGAATTTCAAAATTCCATCTTCATACAAAAAGTCTCTCAATCTCTTATCATTCACAGCATTAATCTTCTTTTGAAATTCTTTATCATCGATCCGAGAACTCTTAATCCTTTCTAGTAAAGATGGGTTGGAATCCATTTGAAAAAACATTTATGTTTCACCTTCCTTGGTTATTCCCATGTCCATATTCACTAGATCCATGAAAATTGGATCCCTTTCCATTCTCATATTGTTCATAACACTATGGTATTTTATTCTCAAAGAATCTTCCACCTAGTTTGCCTTCCCCACGTGGTAGTGTATCGTACAATCATAATATGTGAGCAATTCAAGACATCTCCTTTGCCTCATGTTGAGTTCTTTTGGTGAGAAAATATACTTCAAACTCTTGTGATCAGTATAAATATCACATTTTCACCATAGAGGTAGGGCCTCCATATCTTCAAATCAAAGATCACATCTACTAACTCAAGATCATGAGTAGGATAGTTTTTCTCATGAATTTTCAACTATCGTGATGCATAGGCAATAACCCTATCATTCTGCATAAGGACACATCCAAGTCCTTTCTTCGATGCATCACTATAAATAACGAACCCATCATTCACTGATGGTAGAGTCAATATAGGATAATTGACTAATATTCTCTTCAGTTCTTTGAAACACTCTTCAATATTTTTTCCAAACAAATTTAACCCCTTTACGTGTGTGCCTCATTATGGGGTTAGCCGATCGGGAAAAATTCTGGACGAAACCTCGATAATAACCTGCCAAGCCAATAAAACTACATACCTCAGTTATACTCGTAGGTGATGGACATTCTTGGATTACCTTGGTCTTAGAAGAATGAACAGATATTCCATCTTTAGAGAAAATATGGCCAAGAAGAGAAATCTCATGAATCCAGAATTCAAACTTGCTAAACTTACCATATAATTCATGTCTTCTCAAAGTCTTCAGGATAATGCGCAAGTGATTTTCATGATCTTAGTATCTTTTGGAGTATACCAAGATATCATCAATAAATACCACCAAAAACTCATCGAGATATTCCATGAAAACTCTATTCATCTGATCCATGAATACAGAGGGTGCATTAGTCAATCCAAAAGGCATTACAGTAAACTCGTAATGCCCATACCTGGTTCGAAATGCTGTCTTCGGAATGTCTTCCTTCATTACACACAACTGATGGTATCCAGATCGAAGGTCAATCTTTGAAAAGTATTCATCTCCATTCATTTGGTCAAATAAATCATCAATGTGAGGTAGGAGATACTTTTTCTTTATTGTTATAGCATTGGTCTCCCTATAGTCGATACATAACCTCATAGATCTATCTTTCTTTTTAAAAAAAGAATAGGGGATCCCCATGGGGAAACACTAGGGAAAATATATCCCCTATTACTGAATTCCTCTTGTTGTTTCATTATTTCAACTAATTCTACAGTGGCCATTCTATAAGAGGTCTTCGATATAGGCCTTGATCCAAGAATTAAATCAATTGAAAACTCAACTTCACATTCTGGAGGATGTCCAGGTAAATCTTCCGAAAATACATCTATTTATTATTTCACAATAGGTACATCCTCTATTTGAACATTCCTTTCCTCACCCACATTCATTTCATTCTCTTCCTCCCCAATAATTGAATTTAGTTGAGCTACTGGGGGTGGATCTAGATAAGAATTAGGTGGTGACGATTCTGCTCTAAAGATAAGGTGTTCCTTATCATCATCATCAAAAATCGTAACCTCCTTTTTCTTACAATAAATCTTCGCATCATAGTCCGAAAGCCAATACATACCGAGGATTATATCAAACTCAATCATAGGTATGACGATGAGATCAACATATAAAAAACATTTATGTGCTCTAATGTGGACTGATTCACAAAACTTTGTTGCAATGATACTTCCCATAGGAGTATTAACTGACAACTCCCATGTTAAATAAAATTGGAAATATATAATTTTCAAAGCAAACTAGGAAGATATGAAACAATGCGATGATCCAGAATCAAATAATGAATTTTCTAAACATGAGGAAACCATTAAATTAATTTATACCACGCCTTTTGGAGCTTCAACCTCAGCAGTAGTGATACCAAAAGCTTGGCCTTGATCCCTTGGAATTTTCTGAGGTAAGTCCCCCTGACGATTGGGTCATTCATTTGCATAATGTCCCATATCCTTGAAATTGTAGCATTGAACATTGGTAGCTTCCTTCTTCCCTTTGCAATCACGAGCTTGGTGGCCTTTTTCACCACACCTGTAACAGACTCCCATTCCCTTCAAGCATGTACTGGGGTGATTCTTCCCACATTTACTACAGGATGGATATTCAACATTTCCATTCTTCCCCTTATTTACATTCCCATATTGTTCATCAGATCTCTTGTTTTCTTTCTTTTCTTTAAAGTCATAAGACTTGGAGAATTCCTTTTCAGTCTTGATTGAACATGAGACAATGTCTACCTACGATGAAAAGGATTGTGAGACTAATGCCTGACGGAGAAATGGTTTTAACCCATCAAAGAAACGATCAATCTTACTTCTTGGGTTACGTATATAATCTCCAGCATACCTTGATAACCTTGTAAAGTTAGCCTCATACTTTGCGACATTATCAACCTCTTTTTGTCTCAGACTCATAAATTTCCTTTCCATATCTGCTCGATGGTCACAAGGAAAGTATTTTCTAAAAACAGATCTTCGAACTCCCTTAATTCCAAATTTGATACTTAATCATATTCCTTCGTGTTTTAATCAATGAACACCATTGATCAGCATCTCCAGTGAGGCGATAAACTGCCATGATAACTTTTTCCCTTTCACTACTCCCCAAAGCCTGAAATATATTTTCTAGGTAATTTATCCATTGCTCAGCTACTAAGGGATTTTTACTCCCATTGAACGTTGGTGGTTGTTACCTCATGAATCGATCTAACATTGATCCTCCACACTACGGATCATGGTGCTCCATACGGGTAAGGTTATTATTCATAACCTGAGTGAGTTGTCTCAGTATGGTGATTAGCTGATCGGCACTAGTTGCATCACCATCTCCACTATAATTATCTTGAGCAGGAGGTAAATCCCTACATGGAGTGCGTGCAATGATACGGTTTCCATTTCTTCCACTCGGATCCATTTCTAAACAATAGCACAAACTAGATCAGTTTATGAATCAAAATATATAATTCCATACTTATAAAACACTTAACATAAATTGAACTATTTATGGATATAATCCATAATCATATAAATGTTTTCTTTTAGAAAGTATATAGTCATAAACCCTTGATAATGATTTTTAAATAAAATGAGAGTTATCCTAAGTATATCCCCCGAGATTGTCGTAACCAATAGTGCAGCAAGGACCATTGTCATGCACCAGTTCTCGTTCGAGTCTAGCTCAAAGCGGTGTTTTCGGGTTTTTCCCCTAGGTACATCTGTGCCAGATCCGCCTCTACCATCTCGTATCCAGACAGGGATGTATTTCTCGGAAAACTCACAAAATCTCTACAATACCAAAATTCTAGGAAATTCTTCTATACTAATCCTCAACGTCCATCTTAAATCTATGTGCTCTAATCAGAGTTTATCTAAATCTAGCTTCCAAGGTTTGTACTAAAATTTCTCTGATACCAACTGTAACACCCCGAACCTAGTTTCCTAGAGTCGGTGCATTATTACATAACATTGGCATGGTCACAAGAAAGATTAAATATCGAAAGACCGATTGGTTTAGTATCCTTGGAAACACTAGATATATTCATAAGGTTTTAAATTACATCATAAAGTGAAACACTAATACAACAACATATTGTCTCCATAGTCCACACTATTATCCCCTCATAATGACCCTACAGGTCATTCATAATTTACTACTTTACATCCTGTGAAAAATAAAACATAGAAAAGGGGTGAGCTCAAATTCCTAGTAAGGATAACAATATAGCGGAAACATTCATAAATAAGAATAAACATTTAAGGCAGTGTATAACTAAAAAAAAGCCTTTTAAACTTGAACTTCAACATAGTATGGAAAAAATAAACTGAAATAATTTCATTTACTTATTCACATGTAAATTATACTAATTGAAGAATCACATGCAATTTCAATAACCAATTTCATAATGATGGAATTCATAATGCCAGACAATCATAACCACATAGACAAGGCCTCGTGCCAAGACTACAAATAAGATTTTTTCAAGGCCTTGTGCCAAGACACTAGTTTGTCTCATGAGACCTATCGATGCATCGAGAAGCTATAGCGGGTTCCACTCGTCACATATTAAGTCCAATGCATTCCCATATGAAAAGGTTTAAACATAACATAAACATTCATATTAAAACATGCATACGAAATGTCAATACTTTCACCATAAACCACGAATGGTATAAAAATAGCGCATCCACAGTCAAACATATCACAAAACCTTCAATACAATATATATGTTTTGTATCATAATAAATCAACTTCAAATAAGCTTAAAATTCATCAAAGGATGTTGACAAAGATGAAATCAATACTCTTTTTAGAGAAATATCTCTTCATATTTTGAAATCATTTTAGTGTCATATATTTATAAAATAAAACATTTTCTTTTAAAATATTCTTATATTCTTGTAAGTGATTCTTAGACGATTTTATAACGGCATAGAATATCCACACCCGCCGTATAAGTTAAAAAAACATTCTTACCTTAATTCTGTCGAAAAGGTTAAAACGAACTTTGTTTGGAAAACGACCGAAAGATTCTTTTATAAAACTCTTATAAAAAGTAAAAAAAGGGTATAAATGATTTTAACTCATATTATAGTAAATAGTAAAAATGTTTTGAAATACATTTTTAAGAAACATGGATGTGGATGACGAAGAATTCCTAGTAGATTATTACGTATAAACAATCTCGGATAATGAAGAGATTGAGAAATAAACCCTTACCTTGTACTTTTCCTTGGTTGAGGGTAGGTTAACCTCCTGTATAATGGTTATATAATTTTTATTAAATTATTCAAGAATATTTTACATTAATATGATATCATATATGATCTTTTAACATCGATTTGTTAATAATATCTTAGTATTATCGTTCTTTCGGATGTTAACTAACTCATTTTCTTTTGCATGTTTTGTTACGTAAGTCGTGTTTGTCAAGGATAGGTTGTATATTATTCATATCCAGAATGATATCATGTCCATAGAAACTATTATTAATTATCAAATGATAATTATACTTGAATGGATACGATGGAGAAAGAATCTCATCGCATTCGTGGAGACGGAAGTCTGTACGTACGCACGAGCGACAATATCATTATTTTTATATTAAAGTAATATATAATTGGATGGTGTATCATGTATACAGAATAATTATAATGTTACATTTATTATTTACATGAATTAAACATCATTATTATACCCATCCAAATAATAATTTATTGAATAACAATTACACCATGACGTGGAGACGGTAAGTCGTACGTACGCACGTATGGTGACATGTTATTCAAAGTATGGATAGAATACTGAATATTATTGTACGATATTTATAATAACATCACAGTATATATAAGATAATAGAGTTATTATTTTAAAATGGCAATAACAAAGAAAGAATAAGTGGAAGAATAAAGGAATTTGAAAAAGGGTGGTGAAATCATTACCCATTTTTTGTTCTTCCTATTGATTTGATCAAAAGGGCTCCTCAATTTGGCTTTCTGACTAAATAAAGGCCTCTATGATGAAGTGAGGGAAGTTGAGAGAGTATTTGGTTAGAGGTTGGCCGAACCAAAAGGCTTTGACGGTGTTATTTAATGAGAATGGATAGTTCCCTTTTATAAGAGGGGCTAGGGGCACCTTTGGAAAAGCTAGAAATATTATTTTATAATAAAGTCATATTCGGTTTATAATGGCTCAAAAGTGGATTATTTAAAGGTTAAGGTGGGAATGGGTCTAAACCACTCATCCAATAGAATTTAGACAGGTTTGGGTTACTATATTAACCTTGTCATTAAGTATTAACTCTTAGTTAATTAGTTTCACTTTTACAATGTATCTTTGTATTTTTATATTTTATGGTTAAAAAACTTACTATATACATCCAAGAGACCCTAAAGTGGTCGATTAATGATTAAACTATCATTATATATGTTTCTTGGCCGAACCATGTATTTTTAGGAATTTAATATCAATTAATAATATAATATTTGTTTTAAAAACTCTTTTATGTCAATTATGACACTATTCAATAATTGATTTTTTGTAAAAATCATAACAGAATGATTACTTCAAAAAAATCTAATTACATAATTCATAACATGTCATATAAACCTAGAAAATTAGTGTAATTCAAAAAAAGTGTCAAATTATATTTATTTGTGTATTTATAATATCAATTATTCTATTGTTTCATTAATTAGGTAATTACTACATCATCATTGTGTCATAAATAAATTAAATTAAATTATGTCTAAAAATTATAAATAAAATATAATTACGTAGAAAAATCATTTTATATTTCTAATTAATATTTAAAATCTAATTTATATTATGTATAACCCTATATTAAAAATGTTTTAGTAAATAAACTTTGATTTTAACTCTTTTAACTCTTCTTTGAATTAAATAATAATAAATGTCCTAATCTAATCAAAATGGAACTAAATGATAATATTTTATTGCTAAGGTTGTTTTTGGTCGAGATACACTTGTCCAATAGAATTAGGACATGTGTTAGGGTAATATTAATATCATTTTTACCCTTAATTTCCCTATTTACTTTTAACCGTGGTAAATAAAAGTAAAAAGTTACTATTCACCAAAAATTATTTTCATCTCATTGAACTACATTTTACTACCTGATATTAACTGTGTCTCTCGGATTTTCGAAACTCCATTCACAGAAGTGGTGAAATTTAGTTTTATGAATAATTCATTTTTTTAACTACCACTTAGTGGTTTCACTATTCATCAAAAATTGAAGTTTTTCAGAACAATGCCAAAATTTCACCCTAAGATATAATTGATATTCCAAATTCAAAAATGATGCCTATTTTACAAAATTCCAAAAATATAAGTTGCATAAATTAAATTTATAATTAATTCCCGCTGTTACAACAAATAGCGTGTATTTAAGAAACTATATATATCAAAAGATTGACAATTGTTTATGTCCAATTTCAAAGTGAAATTAATTCTACTAGAAACCATTGGATAAAATAGTAAAAATATATTGCAATTATACGTTAAAACCATTAAATAATATAATTTATCACTATAAATTATTTTGATTAAAAAAGTTGTTTTTAAGTATTTTTCACTATTCATAAAAATTGGATGTTCTCAGAAAAATACCAAAAATTCAACATACGATAATTTCGATAATCTGAATCCAAAAATGAAGTCCATTTTGAAATATAAAATATATATAATTTCAATAATTAGTTACTACTATTCATAACAGCTAGTTTGATTGGTTGTGGTGTGTTAGAACTCGATGTTGCATACAACACACGCTATCACATTATTCAAAGATAACCGTATTGTAGAAGCTTGGGGGGTTACAAGACATACTTAATGCTCTTGTCATCGATGAAGACCATGAAGTACTCCCCAACGAGGTAGTCCGCCACAACATTAGTGAGAACATGACCGCCGCAAGCTTCAGATCATGGGTGGAATAGTTACGCTCATGGGGGCGTAGCTGCCTAGACCCATTGGAGATCACCCTTTGCCAAAACATCAACACACATCCGAGGCCTTTCCCTAAAGCATCACAGAAAACCTCATACGTCCACCCTTCTTCGGGAATCCTCTTCACTGGGGAACTAACCAACTTCTCCTTCAAATTACTAAAGGCTGCCTCACACAGCTCATCCCACACGAAAGCATGGTACTTCATGGTCAAAGCTGTCAAAAGTGCTGCAACATAGGAGAAGTTGGGAACGAATCTCCATTAGTAACCTACCAGCTCAAGGAAACTACGAACCTTCACCATGTTCTTGGGTTCTTCCAGAGAAACAACTTCCTCGACCTTCGATGGGTCCACTATTATCCCCTGATCAGTCACCACGTGCCCAAGTAATTGCACTTATCACGTCCATAACTATCACTTGGACAAATTCCCCTAGAGTAGGTGTCGTCGGAGGACCTATAAAACCATTCTCAAGTGATCAACGTGATCTTCCTCTGATCATGAGTAGATAAAGTTGTCTTCAATATACACGACTGCGAACGGGTCCAGATATTCCAGGAAGACGGAGTTCTTGATCCCAATGAACATAGCTAGATCGTTCATGATGCCGAACGAAATGAGCACAAACTCAAAGTTCCCATGTCTGCACCTGAAGGCCTTCTTTGAGATGTCTCACTCCTTCACCCTCAACTGGTGGTATCCTTACTATAGGTCAATCTTGTAGAACCATCGTGCCCCCTTCAACTAGTCAAAGAGATCGTATATCCTTGGAAGAGGGTATCAATTCTGGACTGTTACCTGATTCAGTATCTTGTTGTCTATACACAACTTGAGACCACCATCTGTCTTCCTCACGAACAAGACTGGAGAACCTCATGGTGATGAAATTGGTCGAACAAAACCCTTCTTCATCAGATCGTCAATCTATATTCGAAACTCCTGTAGCTCTGAAGGTGACATCAGATAGGGGGCCATCGAAATCGGATGATCACTAGGTTGCAAGTCTATACCAAACTAGATGTCACGTCGAGGGGGTAGAGTTATCACCTCTTCAAGGAAGATGTCCATAAACTCACTGATGACCCCTGGAACATCCATCATCTCTGCATCCACCGACTCCATTGATAGCTCAGCTAACAAGGAGAGGAGGGGTTCCTCTCACTTGCTGCTCCCTTGGAAACTCCGCTTGCTGATGAAAGTCACCAGTCGGCCACCCATGTTTGGAAACAGAACCCTTCCGGGGAAGAAGTCAATGATGGAACATACAGAGAACATTCAGTGAATGAATAGGATGAAATTGTATGTAGGTATCTACAACAGTAGAAGAACCCTGACTGACTGATGTGGTCATATCATCATTCTACATCCACTAAAAACATACAACAAGTCGGTCTAACCTATGACTGGTATGCTCAGCACAATGGGAACTGGAAGTCTCTCAGTGTCTAAAACTAGAGCATGGTCCAGACTGGGTGTAACAAATGAGTGAGAAGCTATTTATCAAACAAGGCTTATGCAATGGAATCAAACAAGATGATCGTACCTCGAACGACCTCTAACGCTGATGGAACAGCTGCCGCCGTGTCACACAACTGCCCATGCCCATCTCATCTGCCTCTCGGCTATTGTCCACCTCCCCAACCATGCCCAGGTCGAGGTCCCTGAGGAGCGCCTTGATGGTGGCCTCCTCCTGCAAGGTTTGCCCTTGGCAGAGCGGGATCTCACTACCCCTATTGCTACTACTGAAAGGGCCTAGCTAGGAACTGCTTCTGCTGAGGTGGGTGCTGGACCTACCCACCCCCACCGTACTATAATTTGTCCAGGAACTGATTACGAAGGTTCCCATGGCTACCATAGATGAAGCATCTCGGCCCTGGGACCAAAAGAAAAGGGCGAGGGTAGGAAGGTCGGAACTAGAACTGCTGAAGCCTACTCCCAACTAGTCGAAACCTAGAGGGTCATGATGTTGGATGCCTGCTACTGACGGCCTTCCCTTTTGACGACCCCAACTGGATTCCCTCTCGAGAAACACCTCCCAGCATGTGCATACTTTACACCACTTCAGCCTTCTTCTGGACCTCCATGTAGCTTGGTAGGGTTAAGGGAGTAACAACACACTTAAGAGAACGTCGATGTGCCTCCTCCAAACATCTCGCCCGATACTCCTCATCCAGAAAGAGGTCGGGAGAAATGTAAAGGAGATCCTTGAACATGATCCCCAACTATCTCACTAACGTAATCCCCTACTGGAGGGAGAGTAATTCCTACCTCTTCTAATCCTTCATCTTATAGAGATGAATTCCTCCTAGAACTCCTTCTCTAAGTCAGCCCACATCACCTCGGTCTCCCTCTTCTCCCCAAGATAAAGTTTCCACCATTGACGCACAACTCCATGCATCTGGCTTACAGCCAGAAGAACCCAGTACACCGTTGAGCCCGGATCAAGCTAAAGGCTATCTCCAGCTCCTCTAGCCAGCTCTTTGTCTCCATATATGAGATGTTGCACTCGTACTTCCCGAGGGTCTCTCATTGAAATGATCGAAGCATCTTCTACCACTAATCATCTTCCTCCTCTCGGTCGGTCCTCTGACCATCAACAAAGTCAACCTTATGGGCCTAGATCGCCCGCCCTACTCGTGGTCACCTCCCAGGTTCCATAGCTGCAAGGTAAACAAGGAATACCTATGCCCGAGTAGTATATAATATTTTTATTAAATTTTTTAGACTTATTTATTTATTTTGAATCACCGATACGCCCATGAAACATAAGAAAACAAGTCTTTATGATGCATGTTCCTTTCCCAGGGTCTCTACCTAGCAATTAGTGTAGCCACACATGGTCATTCGGTAGGTCCAGTGTCCTTGCATCGGATCACTGGGGGCCCTAAATTCATGTGTCCTACCTGGTCTTCCCTTGCCAAATTCACGCTCCAAGGTCACCAAACACTATTTCCTACCACCCCATTCAATCCTCAATTTTTCTATCTACAGACTCCATCTTACCTCTCAACCTCTCCCATCTGATACCATTCTGTCAGGACCCACATGCACCAAAAAGGAGGGATGGGATAGCAGATTTCCAATCCCTTCCTTATTTAAGTTGAAAGAGAGATAATGACCCCTAAAACCCACCTTCAATAGGTCCCTTAGTGGTGACAAACACCAATGGTATAGAATATATCACAAAAAGGAACGAATTGCACTTTTTTATTTTTATAGGATCGAGAGATAAGATAGAAACCCAAAAAACACTAAACCTGAAAGTAAAGGTAAATCCATAAGTAACCCATCCCATATGCATGTTAATCAGTAAATGATACAAGCCACAAAAACTCCAAAGGTATGTACCAAGAAAAAAAATGACAACAGAAACTGCCCCAAGGTCTGAGCTAGTACGGTCCTGCTCGATCCCTGAAGTCTTTCTGGAAAATTGAAAGTAGTTTTATATATATACGGTGAGCATACAAGTATACTCAGCAGGGAAAACCAAAACCTCTAGTGCACAAGTGGAGAGGCATTCTAATGCCCTGTGTGAAAAGAGATAACCAAAAACATCTAGCAAGGTAAACTATCCACCAAATCCTCCATAAGGAACACTCCCAAAATAATGCTTGTCAAGTAAAGTATAGTAATAGCACATTTATATTTGGGTACCCCACGCCACTTTCTAACTGGTTATTAAAGACATCCTACGCATCGAACCAATCCTTCCATTCTCACCATAGTAACACTGCCAACCCCCCACCCACACACAACTGGGCCATAACCGCCATCCCGCCCACAGACACCTGGGTCACAACCACCACACGGAATCACACCAGCAAACACCTGGTTCAGAACAGCTGCTGCCACGCCCAAACACACCTGGGCCAGAACAACTATTTCCACACCCGAAGACACTTGGGCCTCATCCTGAAGACACTTGGGAAACAACCTACTTGCAAACACCTGGGCCAAACACCACAACTACCCTTCCCAAAGATTCATGGGATAATAATGGACTCTAGGCCATCACAGCCTACCTGAAGAATCATGGGATATTCGGGAAAGGGGGTATAAAAGGAGCTAATAAGCAGCCACTAGTAGGATTGTTGGAAAAAAAACTCCCTCCCCCATGAAATGGGTGTGTTTGGAACTAAAGTGTTCAACTTAGGTGGGGCAAAAATAAGAAACATAAAAGCTACAGATATATGTATAGGTAACAATCACTCATCCCAGCTTAGGGTTTCGGAAGACCAACCTAACACAAACAGCCTCATGACTGTTCATTCGTAAAAAACACAACACTCACAGAAAAGTCAAAACTCGTTCCCAAAACCAACTCCTCATTTAAATCATTCTGGATTCATGTTCAATCAAACCCATTTGAGTGAATTCTACACTACAAGGAAACTAGCATACATAACCACAAGCTAGAGGAAAAGAGAAACAACCAACATCAATTTAAGAATTCACACCTGGTTCTTTTGTAATGTTACAACAGAAAAAGGGGATTAGTGAGATACCTCAATGTACTAGATCCAATGAAAACCTCACAAAAGGGATAAGTGAGATCCCTCGAAGTACTGGAAACAAAGAAAACCTCGAGAAATAGCCCCATGTACCAAAAACCAGAAACCATCCATTTCTCAACAATAGAGGATCCCACTCGAGATCGTGTCACAGTAGAGAAACCACACGCTTCAGACTCACAACCAAGAGGATCCCATCCTCACCCGCATCACCCCATAGTTAATCAAACAGAATAAGACACCCACCACCAAA
Organism: Viscum album; assembly: GCA_963277665.1. Classification (NCBI taxonomy): domain Eukaryota; kingdom Viridiplantae; phylum Streptophyta; class Magnoliopsida; order Santalales; family Viscaceae; genus Viscum; species Viscum album. Next base: position 1,574,849,354 of record OY728165.1, on the reverse strand, counting down.
AAAGAGTAGGGAAACATCCATGTTCAAGAACATCATTCATTATTTTCATCTTTCTGTTGGTTATCCGGGGTGACCACATAGGATTTTATGTTACTGGGTAACCATTTAATCCACCGAGTTTACATGATTAACAAATTTCCAAGTTACAGTCATTTAATCATCACAAAAGAAAAGGGTTCATTAATGCTCGTGGAAGACCACCAATGACCATGATTTTCAGTGATCATAGGCCTACACAGGTCACAATACATATCAACATAAAAGAGTATAGAAGAACTTCAATCGCACCCCCCTTCATTCTTTAAAGCTCCATTCATTATTTTCATTATGTTTTGTTTCATCAAATCCCACAAAAACAATAGTGTACCCACTCCGCATGATACAAAGTAAGGAGAGATGACGGAAAATACCTACTTGGTTGATCAAGGATCGATGTTTTTCTCCACGCACTAGAAATAGGGGATGTGCGACATGTAGGGGAGGAATTCTGTGGACTCCAAGTGGTGTAGAAAGATCTAACAGAGGCACACCACAAGCCATGGTAAGAGAGGAACTCCAGAAACACCCGCGAGAAGAATGGAATCCAGCCGAGAAGAATAAAAAAAGAAACTCTAGAGGGAGGTATAATGAAAAGATCCTACAGTTACAGGATATGGAATTTTGAATGCCTGGAATGTCCGATCGCGATTTCCTTTACAGGTGAGCAGTTACAGATGATGGTATTAATGTGTTATTTAATACCCCGCAGTGCGGAGGATTTTTGTGATTTTTAGGAATTATTTATGGGATTTAAATGGCTTTAAAAAGGGTAAAATAATTAATTTACGTAAAAAATTTACATTGCGGCAGCGGGACAGGAAAAAGAAAATAGAGGGCTGGGTGAGGACATGGTGCCACCATCACGGTGTCAACCTTATTGTGCCAGAGTCACGATACCATTATTTTGGTGGAGCCTTATTTTGGCATGTAATAGTCCAGGAGGGTCTAGTCCATTTAAGGGTGCATTATAGGGATGTCATCTACCTTCCCCGTATACCCTCTACTGATATAAAACTAGTGTGACCTGCTGTTGTAGCCTCTATTAAAACTGCCTCAACAGAGGAACCTAGAGTAGAACACCTAGTGCATGATGACTACTCTGAATACTCGGGCAGTCTCACAGCTGATGACCATGACCACCATATGGAAAACAAGTGTCGAATCTCTTGGCATATACCTATGTGCTGCTGCCCTCGGATAAATGAGATGTTGAGGGTTGGGACCTACCTCTGGCCGAACTGAAACTCTTCTACCCTGAAAATCGGGAACCCCAGACCATAGCTCGGCTTTGTGAGGAATCAGGAGGACTCCCCTCTCATGATGACCCGGTTATGGCCATAGTCTTCTTCATGACCTCTGTCCTTGCCAGCACGTCATGATGTGTCTTCAGCAGAAATGGGGAAACCTAGTACTGGATATCTGGATGCAAAGCCTCCTCAAAATGCCTTTCCCTAGCCTCCTCATCTAGAAATATGTCTCAAGCATATTGTAAAAGGTTCCTGTAACGGATTCCAAACTCATGCACACTGGAGCTCCCTTGATGAAGGGTAAGATGCTCTTGGCAACTGGATGGCTTTGCGGTCGAAGAATGAAACTCGACTCTATATTTGTCTCAGAACTCTTCCCATGAGATCTCTAACTCTTCACAATCCCCAAATAATAAGAACAACCATTTCCTCATTAATCCATAAAGCATCGTAACCACCAAGGACACCCAATGCTCTATCCGAGCAGGGATCAAACATATTCTTATCTCTATCTCCTCCAACCAGTCTTCCATAACTATATCTGAAATGGATCCCTCATACTTTAATAGCCTCTAGACTAAAACTCTTGGGGTATCAACCTCCAGGTTTTATCGTCATCATCCTCTTCCCTATGGTGATTTGCTGGCACAACGTACTCAACATATTCTATACGATCCGGATGAGGACATCGACCTGGATCAATACATGTAAAATAAAAAATAGTTAGATATATTGAACCAGGAATGTGGAATACTAGGAAATAATTTATTAGTTTTTTTCTTTTAGTTATTTTTTGTTAACCTATCCCAAGGTATATCCATTCAATCACATACAGAAAGAACAATGATGCATGATCCTTTCCTAGGTCTCTAAACTAAAACTAGTATCAACTTGTTTAGTAGCCACAGTAAACTTAAATTCCCATACATAAGATCATAGGGGGCTTTAAACTATTATATATTAGCTGGTCTCTAGTGTTTTCATCTCATGCTAAACTTGACTGGCACTTTTTCCTTACCAACCCATTCTACCTCACATGTGCTTAAAACTATACTCCATCCTATCTCTCAACCAGAATTTTTTTACCACTCTATCACAATCCCCTCCCCATAATGTGTACCCCTTCTAGGCCAGAAATGTGAGAAGGGAGATAATGACCCCCCGAGTCCCTCCTCTATTAGGCCTCGAGTTACTGACTAGCACCGAGGGTATTGTAAACACACAGATGGGAGGCATTACACTCTAAGAGAACACATGTGAAAGAGAGAGATAATATAGACACCTAACAATTCCATCTTAGAATGAAATATAATAGAATACCCAAGTGAAAATATGTAATTTCATGCATTTATACTACAACTAAATTGGAAAAACGGAATGTATCCAAAATAAAGTAAAAACAGCAGCAAGCACAATCCTGAACAGCTCCTACAACCCCAAGCTAGTAGAAAATAGCTTGATCTCTAACCAGCTCCAAGTGACCTGAAAATAATTTTATATAAACATAGTGTGAATATAATAGTATACTCAGTAGGATCCTTCCCAAAGCCTCTCATGAAAAATTAATGAAATCATGTTAAAGCACATTGAATAAAAAGTGAAAATAACTCATCACATAAACAGGTATACAAAGTTCTCAGCCACGCAATGGATACTCTCACCATGTAATGTATCCAAGAGTATATAATATATTAAATAATATTAAGGGTACCCCGCTCATACTTCACCACTAGTTTTCTGTTTTACCCCAACATCACACGTCCTAATCACCTCTTTCCAAAATGGATTGCCCGTAGAAAACTGGTTGAAGAACCACAACATGCACCTCGGGCAACAAAACCACCACGTCCACACATGAAATTAACCAGGAAGTTTTTGGGTGCCACAACAGCTTGTCTAACTTGTATCATATGTCTGGTTTTATACCTCAAGTCATTACAACCCATACATAGAGTAAGGATCCTCAATCCATCACAGTCTATACATGTTACTCTAATAGTAGTCCATAGGATACCATATCCAGAATATATGGGTGTGAATAACCTAAAGCCATTGCAGCCCTCTACACACAAATATGGGGATAACTAACAATTGTGCCGACTAGAACAAGTAACTACTGAGAGAATAGAGAGAGGCCAAAGGTGGTAATTATCCATCCATCCTCCGACCATAATGTTGGGGGAAACACCCTGTAGTGCTTAGAATCCTTGGGGTGCTTGTTTCCCAAACTAATGGGGTGGCGTAGTGTTTATAAACACAAAAGGTACAAAATATTCTATATATCACAACCACACTATGGGCATAACATAATTTTATACTCAACTGTAGCTAATGTATCTTGCACTCCTGACTACCACTACTAAGACTAGGTGTCCTATAAGCACACATTTATTTTTACAGCATTATTACCTTACTTTATTCCCTATTCATCAGTTCCACTTTATGTTAATTATTTTTTAAAACATTAATTAACCATTAACAATTACACATTAAATTTCATTAGGATCAAACCCAAAGTCTGTTGTCCCTTTAAATTTATATCCTCAACATTTTTTCCTGTAAACTCCAACCCCATGGGTTAACATCATTTATTCTAATATTCCATTACAACAATACATTCCCATATTCCCAGGCATTCTATAGAATCATTATACGCTAATAAACATAAGATGCTCATTATTGTGGGTAGATAACTTCATGTCGAGTCAATGCCACCTATATAAAAAGTGTTGACCCATCCTCCCTTAAGAAAGAAGACGTGGAAAGCATGTGGCATACCCTATGCGTATTCGCCCCATTCAGAAGAAATGTATGAAAGAACATTTTACATTAGTAGTAGGGAAAGTAATGAAGACGACCAATCAAAGAAACAAAAATCATCCAAAGATTCACATCCAACCTGTCCCATCATCACTGGTTTCCTCTCCGACACCCACATCCATAAACTGAGGTATCTCATCACTATAGGCATCATCTGCTTCCACAACTAACTGGCCTCTATTCCCCACATATCACAACAGTCATCTAGGCTCACATCACAACACAAGATGTAGGAAAATCAAACATCTTATCAATTGGGATCTTGGCCCTTAAACAAGAAAGAGGGTAACTCAGAACCCTATAATGAATTATCTTTTATCAAACATCCAGTTCATTAATTCACTTGGATTAACAGATTTATTATTCGTAGGATCCAAACATGGGAAACTTAACAGTAATCTATCAGAATTAATTAAACAATCTGACTGTACAATTTTTATTGGCATCAAATTATAACCAGAGGAACCAGATTCATTTAAATGCCTCTTTATCTTTAGCCAAACAATTATCAATTAATTTTTTCTTTATGTTCTATACCAATTTAGATCGAGAATGAAAAATATAAGTAAACAAGCATATATATCACAATATCTATAAAAAAAGATATAATAACATACAATCGATCTCAATTTATTTATCTATTCAAAAATTTATTATACCAATTTCATTGTGATCTAGTGGCATAAAACATGATAACTCTATAGTTCCACATAATAGAAAAGAGAATTAATGAATCCCAAACCTCAAACAATTCATAATGATAAATATATGAGAACGATTCACACAACAGGTTACGATCTACTCCCCTATGAAAACTGTATCCACCCAGGGATGCAGAGACACCACCACATCAGCCAACACCCAGGAAAATCACATTAGTAACATGTGGGTAATATTCCATAAAAAGGGGAGGGAGAAAGGATGAGATGATCCTGAAATAATGAAGTTAGATCATACCTTATATCGAAGACTGATCGATATTGCTTGGTTGTATTCAAATAGAGTGGAAAAAAACCATGAAGAAAAGTTATATATCACAACTCCTACGATAAGGAATGGGATGTTTTAGGGTATCACACCTGAGAACAAGGAGGAAGAACTACAGAGGAAGATAACTCATCCCTTTACAATATTTAATAGACTAGTGGTTTATGATATGATGGGGTTTCCATTAAAATAGAATCACATTAAAACATGCAGTTTTACAAAGTAAAAACATTCTTGTCCTTATGAAATACTAATATAGGAGTTCCGTCATTTGAATAATCCTTACAGTCCTTAAAACAAGGCACCATATGCATTTTACGTCAAAGGAAACATTAAAGGGGAGAAACTATAGGAAGTTGGAAACACTGTTCACAAACTCAAAATTTGGAAAAGGAAAAAACATGGTCCATGAACCTCACCATTGGAACCTCGCCATTCTGGAAACACTTTCAATGATCTCAAAACTTGTCAATGGAAAAAAGCTCACTATTGGAACCTCACAATTCTAGAAACACTGTTCATGAACTCAAAATTTGGAAAAGGGAAAAAGGTCACCGTTGGAACCTCACCATTCTAGAAACAGTCTTCCGGAACTCAAAATATGGAATAAGAAAAAAGGTCATATTTGGAACCTCAGCGTCGAAACCTCTCTGTTTCACGGTTCATAGAAGGTCACCTATGAAACTGTTCACATAAGATCATTGATGTCACTTTCACATAAGGTCACCATTTCACTATTCACATAAGGTTACTGATGGCATTATTCACCAGTCGCACCGCCTACGGCGGCTGCACCATCCTTGCCTGTTGTGCCCCTCCCGAGCCCTAGCCGACCCGGCCTCTGCGCTCCCCGTGTGCCCCACGCACCTCGCGCACCCTGCGTCTCCGGTGGCTGAACTGGCCTGCCTGCCGCCGCGTGCCCCGCAGCGCCCCGACCGCACCACCTTGGCCCCGGGCCAAGCTTCCCTGATCCGGCCCCTTGCGGAACCCTTTAGGCCAATCCACACCCTCAAGGTTCCCTACGAGCTTTGTCGCCCACGCGGCGCCCTCCGGGCCGAACAACCCTCGTGCCAACCCATGGACGGTCCTTACCCTCGTGACCATTCCATGATCTCGTGGCCCTCTGTGACCCCTCACATCCTACATGGTTGGGCATAGTGGTCCGTGCCGAACCTAACGTGCTAGCTCCCCTAACGGGTTAGGCTGGGTCGACCCAGACCGGGCCGGACCTGACACGGGCCCACTATGACCCTTTAGCTTCCTTGGCCATATCATTGGCACCGTGAATCCATTTGAAAAACCCTTAGTGGCCCTGTTAATCTTGTATCTTGACGGTCCCTTTGAGTATAACCCAGTGGATTTTGGGGTATAGTTTAGATATGGTTAGGTTGGATCGTGCAAGAATCCAACCGGGCCCGCGGGACTAAAAGGATAATAACTCACAGACCGAGCATATGATTGACGTGTCGTCTATTGAGTTGATACATCTATGTCGCTGACCTTTGAGATACATCTCTATGGGCCTTCGTGACTGTTGGAGTATCGACTAGTTGCGCGTGGAGCGGATCCTTCCAGGGATGAGTGAGTAGAGTGTGGAGACCAAGTAGCTGGCTGAGACCAGAAGACTGCTGAACGATTGACTCTGAGTGGCTTGACAAGCCCATTGGAGAGTGTCTGTTTGTGGTGACAGACCCACAACAGAGGAGCGCCTAGTTGTGGCGGCATACCCACGGTGGGGAGCACCTTGGTGATGTAGCAGACCCATGGTACTCGACCCGAGGAGTACCTCATCAGTCCAAGGTTAGTGGAAAGTGCCTTAGTTTCACAGCTGGACCATTGTACTTGATAGAGGAGGTGTTCTCCAGTAGTGGTGGTTTCGATAATATGAATAAAAATCATGCTTGAGCTGAGTTAGTATCATTTTTATTCCTCATGATTGAGATGGAATACTTCAAAACTTAGGTAAATATATGGCCATATACCTGAGTGGGGTTAAATGATTATTTAATAATTTTGGGTTTATCCTTGTTGGATTTTGTGAGAAATTGAGGGTATCGGATTCCCTACTGAGTATCTTCATTATCACACCTGAATGGGCTATGCCCGCACCTCGTTGTGTTTGATGTAGATGACAGATAGCGCTGACCATGGTTGAGTGTACAAGGACTGGATAGTACCCAGAGGTGGACCCTACGACATTTCGTAATACAGATGAGATGGATGTACATAGAGTGATAAAGAGGTGATATGTATCTACCCTTCTGGTAGGAACCTCGGAGGATGACCCAGTAGCTACTTTTCTTCCTTTTTCTTCAGTTGTATTGTTTTTAGTTGTACTTTTACCTTTTCTGTTGGACTTGTATTCCGACGCCTTTTTATTTCAACACCCTTTTTGTAATACAATTTACTCATATTCATATATTTATGTGTGTGTTAATAGGTTTTAAAGGCAATTCCTTCCTAGTTTTAGGTAATTATGCTTTTGGTTATAGTCTCAAGCCCCTAGCCTATGGATGGTGGACTTGGGGCAGTCACGGAACATGCCCTGGGGGATGGGTCATGACAAATTGGTATCAATGAAGTAGGTTCTACAACAAAACATATGACTCTGATCTTTATTTTCAACGAAGAAATAGTGTCATGAGTAGTGAGTCTGGTTCTCAATTCTTGGAGTCCATTGTTGGTGTGGCGGACAATGTATCCATACACCAGTACCCTGAATTCTGATTTTCGACGCAGTGCATGAAAACATTGATTATGTGTGTGTTTTCAAAAGTTTTATTAAAGTCAGCTCAACCAGGTTAGCTCATCAGGTATAATATTTTGACCTTGTTGCATCTATTTCTTACAGGATTCCTCTCTGTGGACATTCAGCGAGAGTCCCGATAGTTGTACCCACATATATCCCATCGAGCAACGAGGCCTCGGTGTAGGGCCCTTTTGTAGCAGAGGCACCAGTGGTACCACTTCTCAATGAGCCACTGATGCAACCAGCCCTAGTATTAGATTATTCATGCTGCGTGAGCATGTTTCTTGAGATCTAGTGCAAGAGGACACCCATGTTCAATGGAGAGGTGGATCCACAGGCTGATGAGGATTGGCTGGAGGCTGTGGTGAGAGTTTTCAAACTAGTAGGGACACCAACCGACCTGATGGTGGTTCATGCTGTTGGCCTTATATAGCCAGCTGCAGGCAGATATAGGAGCTTGATTCTCCAGGTTCACGATTAAATGAAACTTCTCTGGGCAGACTTCGAGAGCCTGTTTTGGGTAGAGGATGTCCCCACGACTCTACGCGTAGTGCGCATGCATGAACTACTTCATCTGCATCAGGGCAGTATGACTGTAGCTCAGTACTAATCGAGGTTCAGAGACCTCTCATTCTACTCCACTGATATGGTACGTATCAAATACATGAAATATTATAAATTTAGTTTTCTTTTAATTTAAATTTGTGATTTTTTGGGTGTTTTATATGCATTTTTGATGGAAATGGTGGGTTTCCAAAATTTGGGCCAACCCGAGAGCCCATTTCCAGTTTGAAAGTAAATTTTGTTTCTTTAATAACTCATTCATTTTTCAACATTTTACTCTGATTAAACATAAAAAAATGATATTTTTTTAAATATTAAAACCACCAATGAAATTTGGGCCCCTTAATAATTCATTAGCATCATGGATTTGGGTGATAAAATTAAGTATTGGGCCAACCTGAATGCCCATTTCCTGTTTTAAAATTGTTTTATAATTATTTCATAAAATATTCATTTTTTATCCTTTCTCGGTGATTCAACCTCTAACCTACTCTCAATGTACCTAGAGGCACCCCCAGCTTCATTTTCCCCTCTTTGGAGATCGTATGAGTCGGTAATTAGGGTCTAACCTCTCAAATGTCTAAAATTGTATAGATTTCTCAAGTAAGTGACTATCCTTCTAAGATCCTTTCTTTTCCATAAGATTTATCCCTTTTTTCATGAATACCCAAATGTCCATAAGCTAGGTATTTGTATATAGGGGTTCATTTTGAGTTTTTTGGTCCAATAATTTGGTTTTAGGTTTGATCTCACTCCCTTGTGGTGTGGTGGTGGTGTGGTTGAAGTTCCCCACTAGGATTTGCGATTATTGAATCTTTTGGTAGGTGATTCCACTATGAATACAATTTTTGTAAATTATCATTATGTGTTCATGGTATTTTCATATTTATTGCATTCGAATGTATCTGCAAAGATTGTTTTTAGTTTCATTTATAATGAAAATGAATTTTATGTTACAATTTTTGTTGAAATTGGGTGGTTTTCATACAAATATTTATTGGTTCATTTGGGGCTAACCAATAATTACATTGTTGATTTTATTGAATTTTGTAGGACTGGAAATCATGTTTTTAATGTTTATTTTTTTTTGTTTCTGAAATTTTTTGTTTAAATGGTGTTTGGGAAGCAAATGGGCTTTAAGTTCCATGTTTTTGTGAAAATGAGGGTTTTTAAACGATATAACTTCATGTTTAACATGGGGATGCCCCAAAAATGAATTGTTGGTTTCATTAAATGTTATTGAACTTAAATTTTTGTTTTTGTTACTTAAAAGTGTGCACATAGTGTGCAATGTGGATATTTCAATGAACATTGGGTGCAAAACAATGTGATATTTTGAGAGGATATTTTATTGAAAATCAAAATGTTTTGTTGTGTGTGATAAATGGTATAATATATTTATAGCTACTGTACGTTTTTGTGTGACCATTAGTGGTGTTTGATCTTCATAAGGATGTGTGTTGTTTGCTGAAATTGTTTGAGCACAAAAAGGTAAATCCTTGGTACTTAGGTGGATGGATAAGTACTAGTACGGCTAGTCAATCAGATGTGTTGTGTCCCTATTTCACTGATTAAATGTATAATGGAAACTCTAACTAAACTATTCAGATGTTATTTTTGGACCACTAGATTATGGGTATGTTCCATACTAGTGGCTCATGCATGGGAAAGTATTGGGACTTCGATACTTTACACCGAGGTACGAGGTACATAGGGCCGGAGACTATCTAGGTGCCTTGAGGTGTTCCCAGTTTTGGTGCTCATTGGATTCATGGTATTTACCGTTTTATTATGGTGTTTTTGGAAGTAAATTATATTATCTCACATTTCTATTTAAATGTGTGATCATTTTGAAAATTTTACCTTGAAAACTGTTATCAATTGAAAGTTGTATTTCTTGGATTTTATCACTGCTTTTCTTTACGTATTAAAACTTCCTTATTTTTCACATTGTATTTCATTATATTTGGAATAATTGGTTGGTATAATATTGGGCTTAGGCTCACACCCTTCCTAAACCCCTTGGGTGTATGTAGAATTGGTTATGTTTGAATTAGGTAAAGGAAAGGCTGAGGGTGATGGGGGTTCAGGTTGTTAGTCCACATCCTTGGGACGAAGTAGTGGGGACGACTTAGGGGTGATGACCCCTTGTCATCTGGAGTCCATGGGGATATTTTGTTGTTGTTTAATTATGTATTTGGACCATTTGTACTTAATTTGAACTTATGTATTCAGTTATGGATTTTTGTATAAACATTTCTAGTATGAATTTTTCAGATTCATTTTATCAAATATTTTTTATGTTTTATGTATACATATTCAGTTAAATTGTTCCCAAACCGAGATAAATGATACCCGACCACTTCTTCTGGCCCGTAGGGATAGGGAAATATCTTTGGGCCTTGCCAGGGGCCGGATTTAGTGATGTTAATTGTGGCTACCTGATTCGGGGTCGTGACAAAATGGTATCAAAGGAGGTAAATGTTTTTGGGTTATATTGCTATTTTGGGATGAGTCGGGATAGACAGGAGCTAGGACTGTCGGGGCTCTGGGTTTTGTTTGTGAGTAGGGTGTCTGGCCCGCACCTCTCATGGTATACCTTGAGTCTCCAGGGGATGTTGTAATTTACAGATTGACTTCACTTCCTGGTGAGATGTGTGGGCTTCAGACCACATGTGGACATCCGGCAGATGTGGAGTAGTTGTTTATTTTATTTCTTAAATGTGTTTATTTTATTTATATTTTATGTATTTGATTAAAATTTTCAGAATTGTGGTTTTGAATATTGTTTTATGACTGTTGCATTTTGTAGCAACATGCCTCCTCGGAAAGCTCCCATGCACCCACTGGAGGATGCTGGAGAGATTTATCCCACACTGATTGATCAGAGGATTGTGGAGGCTATGGTTCGGGCTATCCATGATTTGGTACAGGGACCAGCTATTGCTTCTATTCCTGTTAGGGCATAAGAGACAAGTCCCAGAAAAGATATAGCACAAGAGTTTCTGAAAAACAATCCTCTTACCTTACGAGGTAGCTCAAAACCATAGGAAGAAGAAGAATGGCTTGAGAAGACTGAGTGTATGTTAGAGTTCCTGGAAACACCCGAGGAGCTCAGGGTGAAGTTTTTCTTATTTCTATTGGAGGGTCCAAGCCAAAAGTGGTGGGAGTCAGTGCTTCAGTCTGCGAAGAATGAGCAGATGCGCTGCAGAGATTTCAAGTCTGTCTTCAATTAACAGTACTTCCCATAGGTGTGGGATTATGCTAGGTCTAGAGAGTTCATGGAACATGTTTAGGAGAATCTATCTGTGATGGAGTATTCCAACTGTTTCACTAAGTTGGTTTGGTATGCTCTAGAAATTGTCTCTAATGAGAAAGCGAAGGCCCAGAGGTTTGAGAAATGTTGGCGACCAGAGATATACTCCCAGGTGTTCTTGTTTAAGCTGAGGACCTATGCTGAGGTCATTGATCAGGCGTGAATGGTGGAGATGGATAAGAAAGGCAGGGCTAGTTTCTATGTTTCAGTATCAATAGTGGGAAGTGGAAGCTCCTCAGAGAAGAAAAGGAAGCGTGATGATCTTGTGAAGAAATGATGTGGCAGTTCTGGCCACTCTTCCAGGCGATTTTCTTCTGCGGATTCTAATGTGAGATTGGTCATGTGACACTAGTGTGGGAAGCCCTGGCACATCCAACCCACATTTCCACTTCCTCTGAAGTCTCGTTACCGATGTATAGGTATAGGTAATGTGTAGCGTTTCTGTGGTGTGGCACATCCACTTCTGAGTGAGGCTGGGTTAGTGGATTCCAGAGGAGTGTCAGCACAGTCCGAGCCATGGAGGATTGGGGGGTGTCGATTTTCCAGCCATGGTGGTAGGGCTGGGTTGTCTTCTGGGCAGATCCAGTTCAGGGCACAAACACAGACTAGTGGTCGTCTTTAGGCAGAGACAGGACATCTCCATGCGGTGGATCAGGCACCAGCAAGATCAAAGGCGGGACCGTCGACAGTTCGAGGTACCGTTTTGCATGCATATTCGATTGATGCTACTCTTTTTGATATAGTCTCCTCAATGTCATTCATTTATATCCATTTTTGGACATGAAAAATTTTCCAACTGATTTGATGTCTTCTATGATGGATTTGGTAACACCGCTGGGCAAGAAGAAGGATAAGGGTCTCTGGTGCCCATCGTGTGCGCTTTCTGTGTCAGGGTTCGAGTAAGAGTCTGACCTCTAGGTATTAGATATGGAAATTTTTGATGTCATTCTTAGGATGGATTGGCTAGTACACATCCATGCACACATTGATTGCTACAGATGGCGTGTGAGTTTAACGGCACCAAATGGGAGTCGTCAGGTTTTTCATGGAGAATGGGATCGTCGGTCATGTCGCGGGGGGCCTCCACTCCCAGAGTGGGGAACTGTTATATTCTAGTTATCTTCTCTCATGGTAGAGGATTGTCTTTCAGCTGAAGGTGCATGACCTCGTGTAGTGAATGAGTCCCCCAAGGTATTCCCGGATGATTTTTCAGTTTTCCCACGAAGCGGGATGTGGAGTTTCGATTGATATGTCACTGGGAACATAGCCGATATCTATTAACTCTTATCACATGTCCACCACCAAGATGATGGAATTAACAATATGGCTGGATGAATTAGAATCCAAAGGATTAATTCGCCCGAGAATCTCTCCTTGGGCCACTCCTGTGTTGTTCGCAAAAAAGGCTGGTGGATCCCTCAGGTTGTGAATTGACTACCAGAAGCTTAATAAGGTAACAATTAAGAATAAATACCCTTTTCCTAGAATAGATAATTTGATCTATAAGTTGAAGGGGGTAATGTGGTTCTCAAAGACAGACCTGCGTTCAGGGTATCATCAACATCTGGTGAATGAGTCAGATATCCCAAAGTCATCCTTTCGAAGCAAGTATGGCCACTTTGAGTATTTGGCCATTCCCTTCGGATTGGTCAATGCACCAGTGGTATTTATGGCACTCTTAGGAGGAACACATACATCACTTGAGGATCATTTTGGGTACATTACGAGATCACCACCACTTTGTAAAGTTTCCAAAGTGCACCTTCTGGATCAGGGTGGTGAGATTTCCGAGGCATGTAATCTAAGAGCACTGAGTTTTAGTGGACCTCGAGATAATTTGTGCAGTCATGTCATGGGATCAACTGAAGAATGTGTTCGAGATCAGAAGTTTTCTTGGCTTGGCTGGTTAATACATGTGATTCGTTCGGTATTTCTCTCAGATTTATTCACCGATGACTTCCCTCACCTGGAAAGGGGTGACGTTTTTATGGGGTCCAGAATGCCAGGCATTGTTCAAGGAGCTGAAGAGGTGGTTGACTACCAACCCTATGCTGATTTTTCCTGAGGATGGAAAGGGATATGTGGTCTATTGTGATGCTTCAGGTATGGGTCTTGGGTGCGTGCTTATGCAGGATGATCATGTGGTCGCATATGGCTCTCACCATCTACGACCAGACCAAATGAACTACCCAAACCATGACTTGGAGTTGGAAGTGGTGACACATTATTTGAATACATGGCGTCACATCCTCTTTGGAGAGAAGTTTGTGGTCTACTCTGATCACAAAACCTTGTATTATATCTTCTCACCGATGGACCTCAACTTGAGGCACCGTCCCTGGATGGAGTACTTGCAGGGGTTTGACTTTGACATTGTCTATACCCCAGGCAAGGGTAATGTAGTGGTTGACGCCTTGAGAAGAAGTGTTCTAGTGCAGGATTTGAGGAGGTCCAGTGATGAGTGGACATTGATGGGGCTCTTTTCACGGATGCATGTTGAGACCAGGGAGCACAGTGGAGGGGCACTCTTGGTGATCTTCCAGTTGACTCCTCTGTTGGAGTTGATTCAGCAGGAACTGCCTAGTGATGAGCTTTGTTAGCGGACGAAGCAGTTTCGTCATGGTGGGGAGACATCCTCTGATTGGTTGTCATCTCCCAAAAGAATATTGTGCTTCAAGGGAGGTTCAGTTGTGTCGTTATCTCCATGGATGGTGGGGAGGAAGGATTGAAACCAGTCTCAGTGAGCTGTCCACCCGGGTGACACTAAGATATATTATGATGTCTGTCGGCAGTTATGGTGGCCTTGTATGAGGCGGGACATATCAGACTTTGTTTCGGGATTCTACACAGGCCAGCCGGTGAAAGTAGATCCCCAAAGGCCTTTCGGCTTTCTCCAACCACTACCCATTCTTTCTTAGAAGTGGGACAAGGTCGACATGGACAACATTGTGGGCTTACCTCATACAACTCGAAGTAAGAATGCCATTTGGGTAGTGAATGATCATCTGACCACATCATCCCACTTCATTCTGATAAAAGATACAACTAAAGTGGATGAGTTAGGTTATTTGTATCTTCAGGAAGTGGTGAGGTTCCATGGTGTACCATCAGCAGTTGTCTCAGATAGAAACCCCCACTCCACTTCTTGATTTTCTGACGTCCTTCAGAAGGCCTTGGGGTCTCAGATTAAGATGATCACGGAATGCCACCCTCAGACAGATGGTCATACAGAGCGGGAGAATCAGATTTTGGAGTACATGCTTCGTGCATGGGTCATGGACTTTGGAGGTTCTTGGGATAACCACTTGGTATTGGTTGATTTTTCTTATAATAACAGTTACAAATCCTCGATTCGAATGGCCCCTTTTGAGGTGCTCTATGGTTGGCCATGTCGGCCCCCCCTATGTTGGATTGAGGTAGGAGAGACTTTACTGTGGGGGCTGAGCCTTGTGCCGGAGACTTCTGAGAAGGTCAAGTTAATCAGGCAGTGCTTCTTGACAGATCAGAGTCGTCATAAATCTTTTGATGACCGGAGGCGTCGATACCTAGATTTTTGTGTGGGTGATATGGTATTCTTGAATGTGGGCCCTCGTTTGGGCAATCATCGATAGGGGAAGCATGGTAAGCTGATGTCGCGGTATGTGGGGCCCATTGAAATCACTGAGCGTATTGGAAAGGTGGCATACAGGTTTTCCTTACCTTCTCAGATGACCTCCATCCATGATGTCTTCCACGTCTCTCAGTTAAATAAATAAAACCTGGATCCATCCCATGTGTTGAGTTGGGAATAACCGGAGATAGATCCTAACATGTTTGTTGTTGAGAGGCCGGTGAAAATAGTGGACTCCCAAGAGAAGATACTGCGAGGGATGTTTATTCCATTAGTTTGGGTTCTATGACATCATGAGAATGATACAAAAAAGACATGGGAGTGAAAGTCATGGGTCGGGGAAGAGTAACCGTTATTGTTTTCCAATCAAGCTTCATGTTGACTTTCTGGGGCGGAAAGTCCTTCATGGTGGTCCGAATAGTCACATAGATTACATATTTTAAAGGTATTTGTCTTTAAATTTAATTTCGTTTTTTTGGGGGTTTTCTGCAAAGACCCTGAAATTTCATGGAATTTTTTTTAAAGTACATTGGAATTTTACGAGTCTGTGGCATCTGACGGCGCTTGATTCTGAGGCCCGGTTTTCCGGGAATCAATTTCTTATGTTTAGCTCGGGTACATTTACTAAACAAACAAGAGGGGTTTTCTAACTTCTAACCGGTGTTCAGAATTAAAATCCAAGGGCACCAATGAACTCGCAGCTCCATTATTGTTTAAGGGGACATTTACCGTAGTTGCGTTTTTATGTGGGTTTGATGTTTCTTTTTGGGGTTCATTTGAGAAGTAAATAAAATTGTTGTACAATTTTATTTTATATCTAGAGAGTTTAATTCCTCCCATGGGTAGTTAAGGGTGGGACCCATAGGCACCTAACTACCCAAGGGTGGATGTTAGAGATGTGGGGCCCACATGAGCCCCAACCTTTTAATTTCCTCTAAACTCATTAAAAACACCTCTTTAATTTGGAAAACCCTTTTTTTATTTTCCAACGTGTATAATTAATTGGGATCTTCCCTATCCCTTCATTTAATCAATGGTCAATGCATTATTAAATGTGCTGATTTAATTTAGGGAGTTTCTTTGCATGAGTAATTAAATAATAGGGGGAGCCTATTATTTATTTTTTGGGAAGAGCATTCATTGTGAGAGAGATATCAGGGGAGATTTGGAGATTTTGGATGAACGCCGATCTCCAATGAAGAACGACGAATACCACTGGTTCCATGAAGATTTACAATGCGCCACCCTTACTCTTCTCTGTGGAAAAAGAGGAGACGCCACTTCCTCCATGGAGTGCTCTGAAGACGCCTATGATCCTCTTCCCTGTGACGTCGTCTACCACGATGCCAACATTTGACATCAATTGTTGAGGTATGGGATTTTGTATATTTCATTATGTGATCTATACCCTCGACATGGCGTGGAATTTTTGAGTGATGTTTTGAACCACTAACGTGGTGGTTATAGACTAACGAACAAGTCCGAACCCACCAATAATTTTTTCTTGATGCACAGAATATTTGGTGACGACGAAGCGAGTCCAGAATGGAGATTGGAGGCCATCAAAGTGATGTACGGGTCCCGAGGTGACTGAAGGCGCAGACGGGTGCAAAATCCGACCACCAGAATGACTCAGGGGGCCCGCGGAAGCCACCGGTGGTTCGGGCCATCGGCGCGGTGGCGCCGGTAGCTGGAGGCGGTGGCGGGCACCGGCCGGCCGCCCGGAGGCATTGGCAGCAAGGTCAGGATCCCGTGGCCGCGCATGATCTAGGGGAGTCGCGGCGCCACTCTGGCGCCGCTTCCGCTGAAAGTGGGGGCCGCACCGCCCTGCTCGGCTCGCTGACCGAGCCAGCGCACCCCACACCGGCTGGTCTGAGGCAGGCCGTGCCCAGCCGTGCCAGCCCGCGCCCAGCCGGGCCAAACCTGGGTCGGGTCGACCCAGTTCTGGCCAACCGAGGGGGGTTGGGTCGGGTCGGACCGGGCCCAGACCCCCCCACTTCAGACCATTTTCAGAATTTTGCCCATAAATTGAGCTACAAACCACTGATCGATGCAACGTCTTTTGCATAGGAATCCTTGGATCGAGACGTTCATTTCTCTATATTACACTCATGGTTTTATCAATGTTTGGGTATGGATGGGTTGGTTCAAACTCAAAACCAACCGGGTCCTTGGAGCGAAAACGCTTATAACTTAAGGACTGGACGTCCGTTTGACGTGACATCAACTGCATTGAATTCCTCTAGATGAGATGGTCCTTTTGGATTACTCCACTTGAGGTTTGGACGCAGCGGGAGTACGGTCGGGATGGTTTTATCTTAAAAAGGAATCGGGGCCCTTGGAAAGATAGGCCAATAACTATAAGACCATGCATCTGATTGATGCATCGTCTGTCGCGTTGGGTTTCTTTTGACGATACAGATCTTCAGGATACATCACATTTGGACTTCGTGACAGTTGATGTATCAACTCCTTTTCTCATGGAGAGGACCCTCCCAGAATCGAGAATGATGTGTGTGCAAACCCTAGAGTTGGCTGCGACTACGACAATGATGACTGCACTTGGATCCACCATGGGTTCGGCAGCAAGGAAAACTTTACTTGGATCCTTTGTGGGTTTGAAAGCAATGATGACCATACTGGGATCCTCTTTGGGTTCGACAATGATGACTACTATTCTTGTATCCTATTTGGGATCGGTAGTATTGACCTCTGTACTTGTGTTCGGAGTGGGTCTAGCAGAGTAGCTGGTCTTGTATCCTATGTGGGTCTGACAGCTTAGCTAGTCTTATATCCTATGTGGGTCTGACACCTTATGATATTCAGGGGCTACATATGATCATTTCTATCTCTATATGAAAGATGTATACTTGTGTGAGTTGAGTCTTGATTTTTCAATCATTATCATCGATGCGATTGACATGCTTTCCTATGTGGAATGGGTTTTGTTTTCCTGTGTGGAACGGGTTGTGTTTTCCTGTGTGGACTGGGTTGTGTTTCCTTGTGTGGATTGGTTTGTTCTTGGGCTTGAGAGTTGGAGTCGTTTTATAATTGATGACTTAGGTATATGTATGGGAATATACCTAAGTAATGTCATTTGATACTTCTTGATTGAATCTTTCATTATTGGTTTATCCTTGGAGGATTCTAAGAGACCTTTGGGGGTCTCGAGGTCCCTACTGAGTATCGTATACTCACCCCTGCAGTGGTTGTGCCCGTACTATGTTGTATTGGATGCAGACGACGGACTACACTGATCAAGGTGGAGGCTTGTGGAGCTGGACGGTACTCGGAGGTGGAAAACATGGCGGGATGTACAAAGAGTGGACGGCCGGACCCGAGGAGCTGAGGAGACTATCTGTACCCACCCTTCAGGTGGGATTTCCGGGGGATGACTTGGGGTTTCTGTTTTACTTACTGCTATTTTAATTTCCTTTCGGTTGTACTGTACTTTCTGTTGGGTTTGTATACTGGCCCATTTACTTTTCAGCACTTACCTTGTACCCAGTTTTACTTAGTGTGTACTTCACTTGCGCGCTCTGTTGTGTTTTTGTTTACATTATAAAAGGCAATGTCTTCCCTTTTTGGGATTTACACTATTGGTTCTAGTCGTCATCCCATGGCCTATGGAAGTCAGGTTTAGGGTAGTCACGACATGCGCCCCGTTGACGGGCCATGATAAATTGGTATCCGAGGATTTGGTTCTACTGCAGAACACATGACTTTGATCATTACTTTCTGTGAAGCAATAGTGTTAAGAGTATTGAGTGTGTTTTTCAGTCAAGGGATTCTAGTGTTGGTTTGGTGGCCGACGTATTCATACACCAGGACCCTGACCTTTGATTTCCGACTTAGTGCACAAAAACACTGATTGTGTGTGTGTTTCCTTTAAAAAGTTTTCTTTGTGATTACTTTGTGTCAAATCACCCGGTATATTGTTTGACTATGGCAGACCTGTTTCCTTTTAGGATGGCCCCATGAAGGAAGCCATCAACGGTTCCTAGATACGTGCGGGGTGGAATCCCACTGAGAGACTAGGCCTCGGTGTAGTTCCCCATTACAGTGGAGGCACCAGAGGTACCACTACCCGCTGAGCCACAGATGCTATCGGCCACAGCGGCAGAGAGTCCACACCGCCTAACCGCTTCGCATGATTTTCAGAGACAGAGGCCTCCTAGGTTCTGCAGAGAGACGGATCCTCAGGTAGCTGAGAATTGGCTGGAGGCTATCGTCAGAGTCTTCAGACTGGGAGGGACACCAGCAGATATTATGGTGATCCTTGTCGTGAGTCTCTTGCACGCATCAGCAGGTAGTTGGCAGAGCCTGATTCTCCAGGTGCACGATGAGGCATCTCTACTTTGGACGGACTTCGAGTGCCTCTTATTCTTGGAGTTTATTTCATCCACCCTCCATGCAGTGCGCATCCAGAAGTTACTACCACTGCGGCAGGTCAGCATGTCAGAAGCCCATTACTTGGTGAGATTTACTAACCTCTCCTGCTACTCCACAGATATTGAATGGGACCCATTCTTCTGGGCCAGGATAATTGACCAGGGACTGAGTCATGATATTAGATCTTTGACGATTCCCCTTAGCATCCCGGCGCAAGTGGGGGTGCTTGAGCGAGCGCTGTTAGTGGAGATATTTCTCTCCAAGCAGCCATCAACAGTGATACCCACCGCAGGACGGCACGAAGTGGAGTCTTCTACAGCCGGCAGTTGTCAGATGTCGCAGGGGTCCAAGCGTACTAGGCTGTCAGGTGGGCGACCTCAGGATACTGGTTCGGCTATGCAAGGCCCACGATACAGAGCCAACCTTACGAGGAGTAGACAGTACTATGCAAGTGGCGGGCAGGGCCACACGGGTCGTGACTGCCCGAACCTCCATGCAGACGAGCAGCAGAAAGTGGAGGGACCTCCTAGGAAAGGGCATAGGTTCGACTGTGGAGGTCCTCAGGGAGTAGGTGGATGAGGTAGAGGAGCTGGCCGAGTAGCGGGTGGTGGACGACGCTTCGAGACTCTACCACCACCACCTCTAGGAGGTCGACCCCGATACAAGGAATTGGCGGGCAGAGGCAGGCTCAGATCCAAGAAGCGGAGGCTTATGAACATGACTCACTTGAGATGATTCGAGGTGCTATCTGTGTCTACTCCACCTTTTATACAGTTCTTATAGACATAGGTGCAAGTCATTCTTTTATTGTTGATGCCCTTGTTCGGAGCTCGGAGATTCTGACAGAGTCGTTGTCTTGATCCTTACGGATATAGACTCCTACAGTAGCAGACTCGATGATTACGCACCGGTGTTGGCAGTGTGAGAATACTCTAGGAGGCAAGAGCTTCGGCTGGGATCTTCTTGTAGTGGTATCGAGTCCTTAAGACATCATCTTGGGTATGGACTAGTTATCTACAGTTCTTTCCTAGACCATCTTTATTAGGCCCAAGGTGTGGTGTGTCCGTACGGATGGGACCAGGTTCACCTTCATTGGTGGGAAGGGCACCTTCAGAGCACATGATGGACTTACATAGAGGAGAGGTTAGCCGATCACAAATTAGTTGGCTAGTGTCATCCTCAGGGCTGTTGATCTACGGAGTCCGAGACTTCCTGTTGTGGTGGATCAGTATGCGGACGTTTTTCCTAACAATGTTCCATGACTAACTTCACACAGAGAGGAAGACTTCTACATACACCTATACCTTAGGACATCACTGATACCTACTCCAGTATATTGGATGGCTCCCGCTGAGCTTCGTGAGCTTCAGGTACAGTTGGAGGACTTACAGGGTAAATATTTCATTCGAACCAGTGTTTCAGCCTGGGATTCATTGATTATATTCTCCACGAAGGTAGATGGGGTCTTGCGACTGTGTGTCGACTACCATCTCCTAAATCGGATGACGGTGATGAAAAAGTGTCCACTTCAAAGGCTTGACGACCTCTTTGATCAGCTCAAGGGGGCTCGATGGTTCTCGAAGATAGACTTCTGGTTGGGCTATCATCAGCTCCGAGTTCGGGATGAGGATGTCAAGAAGATGACCTTCAGGTGTCTGTATGGCCACTATGAGTTCTTGGTCATACCCTTCGGTGTGAAAAACTCTCCAGTAGTGTTCATGAGTCCCATGAATAGGATCTTCCAGCCCTACCTCGATTGGTTGGTCGTAGTCTTCATTGACCACCTACAGATTTACTTGACTACTGATGAGGAGCATGCCTACCACCTACAGGTTGTACTGGATACACTCTGTGATCACCATCATTATGGTATTATCACGATGTTCCAATTCTGGATTTGAGAGGTTCACTTATTGGGGCACGTCATCTCAGAGGGGGGATTTGTAGTGGATCCCGAGAAGATCGATGCAGTACTTTCTTGGGATCCACCAAGGAGCGTAACAGAGGTGTTGAGTTTCCTAGGTCTGGCTGGGTACTATCAGAGATTTTTTCCAGACATCTCCAGAGTTGCATCATAGCTTATAGCTTTGACGAAGATAGTGAAAACCTTGTGTGGTCAGATAGGTGTCAGTAGAACTTTCAGAAGCTGAGGCAGAGATTGACCTGTACTCCCATCTTGAGGTTGCCAGAGGAGGGAGTAGGGTACGTAGTTTACTGTGACACATCAGGGACTAGACTCGGGTGTGTCCTGATGTAAGAGCGAGCAGTGATCACATACGGTTCATGAAAGGTGAGGCAGCACGGGAAGAACTACGCTACCCATGGCCTGGAGTTATCTTTAGTGGTCTTCACCCTGAAGATGTGGCGACACTATCTAATTGGTGAGCACTTTACAGTCTACTCTGACCATAGGAGTATCGGGTACATTTTATCACAAAACGACCTGAACCTGAGATAGAGGCGATGGCTTGAGTTCTTCGAGGATTATGTCTTTGAGATTGTCTATACTCCTGGGAAGGGAAACATTGTGGGTGATTATCTCAATAGGATATTAGACATTCAGCTACTTAGAGAGGCGACCGAGCAGTTAGACTCTTTATAGACATCTTTTGTGGATAGAGATGGGGAATCCTATCTACAGTCCCTCACAGTCACTCCTCCTCTACATCAGTGGGTCAGAGAGGTAGAGAGTATGGACATTGACTATAAGGCACGACATGCTCGGATATCCTCTTGGCTGGCACCCGATGGATTTTCTGAAGGAGGGGAGGACGTCATCTTCTTCAGGGGGCATACCATGGTACTAGTTTCACTGCAGGAGGAGCTGTTGAGGGAGTTCTACACTTCACATCAAGCAGTACATCCTTGAGTAGTGAAGATGTATCAGGACCTTAGACGACACCACTGGTGGTCGGGTCTGAAAAAGGATGTGGCAAAGTTCGTTTCCAAGTGCCTCACTTGTCAGTAAGTTAAGGTAGAGCACTAGATACATGCAGGCTTGGTACAACCCTTAGAAGTCCCAGAGTTGAAGTGGGACAGAATATCTATGGATTTCATGATGGGGCTTCCACGTAATTCTGGAGGACACGACTCCATCTAGGTGATCGTATACCAACTCATCAAGTCATCCAACTTCCTACCGATCAGAGAGAAGGGCTCAGAGGAGATCTTGGGATGACTCTACATTCATAAGATCATACAGATTCATGGTGTTCCATCATCTATCATCTTCGATCGAGATGATCTCTTTACATCCCGGCTTTGGAAGGGGTTACAAAAGGCTTTTGGGACACATCTACGCCTGAGCACTGCCTTTCACCCTCATACAGATGGCCAGATGGAGAGGACCATTCAGACACTCGAGGGAATGCTCTTTGCATGTTTCTATGACTTTGGTCACAGCTAGGGGGATCACTAACCCTTGGTGGAGTTTTCGTACGACAACAACTACAACTCCACCATTAGGATGGCACCATATGAGGCACTGTACGACCGACCTTGTAGATCACCTCTATGCTGGACTGACCCTAGGGAGTCAGCACTCGTAGGATCAGAGATATTTCAGGCTACAACGGAGAAGGTTCTGATCATCTAAGTGTGGATGAGGACTGAACAGAGTAGACAGAAGTCCTATGCTGATAGGAGGCGGAGACCACTGGAGTTCGAGGATGGAGACCACGTTTCCTTATGGGTCTCACCTCGATGTGGATTGCGGAGATTTGGCTGGGGTATCATGTTATCTCCATGCTTCATCGGACTATTCGAGGTCCCCAGCAGGGTAGTCGAGGTGGCCTACTTCCTGGCCCTTCCACCTTAGTTGCACCGGGTGCACGACGTCTTCCACGTATCTTAGCTGAGGAGATATGTTCACAACCCGAAACATATCATTGTCCACGGGAGCTAGACATAGATGACGGGGAGACTTTGCAGGGGTCCCATTGGAGATCGAGCATCTACAGGAGAGGGACCTACATGGATGGTCAATACCTCTGGTGCGCATTTGTTGGCAGCACGAAAATCTTCAGGACAGCACATGGGAGCGGGAGGCTCAGATGCGTGCTCAGTACCCTCATTTGTTTCCCCAGTTTATGATGTTGCTTTATAGGGACCTAAAGCCCTAAGGTGGGAGTAATGTAAAGACTGGGAAATTTCAAGGAATTTTTTTTAAATACTTCGGAATTTTACATGTCTATGGCTTATGATGGAACTTGATTCTAAGGCCCGGTGTGGTCGGAATCAATTTACGAATTTTAGCACCGGTACGTTCAGTAAACTAACAGGTGGGTTTTTCTAACTTTTGAACCGGCGCTTGGAATTAAAATATCAGGGAACCGATAAACTCGCTGCACCGGTAATTTCTTAAGGGGACATTTAACACAGTTGCGTTTTATGTGTGTTTGAAGTTTCTTTTTGGGGTTCATTTGAGAAGTAAAAAAAATTGTTGTACAATTTTATTTTATATCTAGAGAGGTTAATTCCACCCATGGGTAGTTAAGGGTGGGAACCACAGCCACCTAACTACCCAAGGGTGGATGTTAGAGAGGTGGGTCCCACACAAGCCTCAACCTTTTAGTTTCCTCTAAACTCATTAAAAACCCCTCTTTAATTTGGAAACCCCGTTTTTTATCTGCCAACTCATATAATTAATGGGGATCTTCCCTCTCCATTCTTTTAATCAATGGTCAACACGTTATTAAATGTGGTGATTTAATTTTGGGAGTTTCTTTTCATGAGTAATTAAATAATAGGAAGATCTAATAATTTAATTTTGGGGACGAGCTTTCGTTGTGCGAGAGAGATCGGGAGAGCTATGGAGCTTTTGGAAGAAAGCTGGTCTCCGATGAAGAACGATGATGAATGATGGTTCTTCGAAGATCGATGACGCACCACCCTTACTCTTCTCTGTAGCGAGAGAGGAGACACCGCTTCCTCCTTAGTGCACTCTGATGACACCTACGAGCATCTTCCCCACGACTCCGTCTACCGCGATGCCGACGTTCAACATCAGTTGTTGAGGTACGGGATTCTGTATATTTCATTATGTGATCTATACCCTCAGCATGGCGTGGAATTGTTGGGTGATGTTTTAAACCACTAATGCGGTAGGAACAGACTAATGAACAAGTCTGAACCCACCCCTACTTTGTTCTTGAAGTGCGGAATATTTGGAGATGATGAAGTGGGACCAGAATGGAGATTAGAGGCTTTCACAGAGATGTACCGGTCCCGAGACGACCACAGGCATAGAGGGGAGAAATATGGGACCACCGGAATGACTTTGGTAGCCAGAGGAAGCCCCCAACGGCGCCCCAGCGCACCGCCGATAGATGCCTTCCACAAGAGTAAAGGAGGGATCTCGCGGCCGTGCGGGATTCAGGGGAGCCACGACGCCACCCTGGCACCACGTCCATGAAAAGCGGGGGCCACGTCCCTCGCTCGGCTCGCTAGCCGAGCTTGCACACCCCCCCCCCCCCAGCCGGGCTGGGGTGGCTTGCGTGGACCGAGCCGTGCCAGCTGGGCTGGGCCATGCCCTGCCGGGCCGGGCCGTGCCCACCAGGCCGGACCCGGACACGAGTCGGGTTGACCCGGTTCGGGTCACCCAGGGGGGGTGGGCTGGGTCGGACCGGGCCCAGACCCCCCACTTCGGGCCGTTTTCGGTCATTTGCTCATAACATGAGCTACTGAACTCCAATAAATGCACTGTCAGTTGCGTAGGAATACTTGGATTGACATGGTCGATTTAGTATTTTAAAATCAAGGTATTGGAAAAGTTTATGTATGGCTGGGTCGGTTCGAACCCAAAACCAACCGGGCCCTTGGAGCGAAAACACTTATAACTTAAGGACTGGGCGTCTGTTTAATGTGTCGTCAACTGTTTTGAATTCCTCTTGATGAGACGGTCATTTTGTCTTTCTCTTCTAGAGGTTTGGACGCAACTGAAGTATAGTAGTTTTGGTTTTCGCTTAAAAACCAATCGAGCCCCTGGAACGGAAAAGCCAATAACTCTCAGACCGGGAGTCCGAATGACGCACCCTCTGTCGCGTTGGGTTTCTTTTGATGAGACGGATCTTCAGGATACATCAACTCTAGACATCATGACAATTGATGTATCGACTCTTTTGCTCATGAAGCGAACTCTCCCGGAATCGAGCAAGCTGTGTGCGGAAACCCTAGAGCTGGTTGCGACTGTGACGATTACCACTGCACTTGGATCCTCCATGGGTTCGGCAGTGAAGATGGCTGTACTTGGATCCTCCGTGGGTTTGCCAGCGATGAAGAACATACTAGGATGCTCTGTGGGTGCGATGGAAATGACTACTATTCTCATATCATATGTGGGTACGGCAGTGTTGGCCTCAGTACTTTTATCCTGAGTGGGTCCGGCAGAGTAGATGGTCTTGAAACCTATGTGGGTCCAACAGCTTAGCTGGACTTGTATCATATGTGGATATGACAGCTTCGATGATACTGTGGATACATATGATCATCTATATCTCTATACGAATGATGTATACCTGTGTGAGCTGAGTCTTGATTTTAATTCACTATAATCGATGTGATTGTCTTTCATTCCTCTGTGGACTGTGTTGTGTTTTCCAGTGTGGACGGAGTTGTGTTTTCCTGTGTGGACTGGGTTGCGTTTTCCTGTGTGGACTGGGTTTTGCATGGGCTCGAGAGTTGGAGCTATTTTATAATTTATGACTTAAGTATATGTATGGTCGTATACCTAGGTAAAGGCAGTTGATACTTAATGATTGTATCTTTCCTTTGTGGTTTATCCTTCGTGGATTCTGAGAGACCTTTGGGGGTCTCGGGGTCCCTAATAAGTATCGTATACTCACCTCTGCAAGGGATATGCCCGCACTACATTGTGTTGGATGCAGACGAAATACAACACTGATCGAGGTGGAGGCTTGTGGAGCTGGAGGGTACCCAGAGGTGGACCACTTGGCGGGACGTACACGGAGCGGACGGCCGGACCCGAGGAGCTGAGAAGACTATCTGTACCCACCCTTCAAGTGGGATTTCAGGGGGACGACTCGATGTTTCAATTTTACATACTGTTGTTGTATGTTCCATTCAGTTGTACTGTACTTTTAGTTGGGTTTTTATACTATCCCATTTACTTTTCAACACTTACCTTGTACCCAATTTTACTTAGTGCTTACTTCACTTGCGTACTCTGTTGTGTTTTTTTACCTTATAAAAGATAATGCCTTCCCTTTTTTGGGATTTACACATTTGGTGCTAGTCTCTAGCCCATAGCCTATGGAAGGTGGGATTGGTGTAGTCATGGCATGGGCCTCGAGGATGGGTCGTGACATTTTCCATGATTTTTTGATGGAAATGGTGGGTTTCCAAAATTTGGGCCAACCCGAGAGCCCATTTCCAGGTTTGAAAGTAAATTTTGTTTCTTTGATAAATCCTTCGTTTTTCAACCTTTTTCACCCACTAGAATTCCAAAATTACCTCCATTTAAAAATTCAAACCAAAAAAGAAATTTTTGCCCCATAAAAATTCATTAGCAGCATGGATTTGGGTGATCAAATTAGGTATTGGGCCAACCCGAAATCCCATTTTTAGTTTTAAAATTGTTTTTAATTCTTTAATAAAATATTCAAATTTTAACCTTTTTCTATGATTCCACCCCTCACCTACTCCCACTATATCTAGACGCACCCACAGTCACATTTCCCCCTCTTTGGAGATCGTATGAGTCGGGAATTAGGACCAAACTTCTCAGATTGCTAAAATCGTCCAGATTTCTCAAGTAAGTGACTATCCTTCTAAGATCCTTCATTTTCCTTAATCATTCTACCTTTTTTATTGAATCCCCAAATGTCTATAATCTATGGATTCGTACTTAGGGTTTCATTTTTAGTTTCTGGTCCAATCCTCTAGTTTTAGATTTGATCACACTCCCTTGTGGTGCAGTGGTGGTGTGGTTGATGTTCCGCACTAGGATTTGCAGTTCTTGACTCTTTTGGTAGGTGATTACATAGTACATGAAATTTTTTTATTATATTACTATGTTCATGGTATTTTCATATTTATATCATTTGAATTTTTCTGAAAAATTGGATTTAGTTCTATTGATAATGAAAATGAATTTTAATTTCCAAATTTTGGTGAAATTAGGCTGTTTTCATACAAATCTTTTCTTGGGTCATTTGGGGATGACCAATAATTACATAGTTGATTTTATTGAATTTTATTAGGACATGAAATCATGTTTTTAATGTTAATATTTTTGTTTGTTGCTGTGAAATTTTGTTTAAATGGTGTTTGGGAAGCAAATGGGCTTTAAGTGAAATGTTTGTGTGAAAATGGGGGTTATTAAAAGATATAACTTTTTTGTTCACATGGGGCTGACCCAAAACTAAATTTTTGGTTTCATTAAAGGTTATTAAACTACCATTTTTGTTTTTCCAACATAAAAGTGGTAACATAATGTGTAAAGTAGATATTTCAAAGAGTTTTGGGTGAAAACAATGTGATATTTTGAGAGGTTGTTCTATTGAAAATAGAAATGTTTTGTTGTGTGTTTTAAATGGTATAATGTATGTATAGATACTATATTCTTTTTGTGACCATTAGTTTTGTTTTATATGAAAATGGATGTGTGTGGTTTGATGAAATTTTTCGTGCACAAAAAGGAGAATCTCGGGTACTTATGTGGGTGGATACGTACTAGAACGACTAGTGAACAAGATGGGATGTGTCCCTGTTTCACTAAGAAAATGGACAGCGACAACTCTAAATAAACTATGTAGATGATATTTGGGGACATCTAGGTTATGGGTATATTCCCTACTAGTGGCTCGTGCATGGGAATGTATTGTGACTTGGATACTTTACATTGAGGTACGTGGTACATAGGTCCCGAGACTATCTAGTTTCCTAAGGGTGTTCTATGTTTTGGTGCCCATGGGATTAGTTGTAATTACCATTTTATTTGGGAGTTTTTGGAAGTAATTTAGAGTAGCTCACATTTCTGTTTAAATGTGTGAACATTCTGAATATTTTAGCTTGAAAACTGTTATCAAATGAAAGTTGCATTTCTTGGATTTTATCACTGCAATTCTTTGCGTATTAAAATTCCAATATTTTTCACATTGTATTGAATTATATTTGGAATAATTTGGTGGTATTCTATTGGGATTATGCTCACATACTACTTACACCCCTTGGGAGTAAGTAGAATTGGTTATGTTTGGCTCAGATAAAGGAAATGCTAAGGGTGATGGTGGTTTAGGGTGTTAGTCCCCATCCTTGGGATGGAGTTGGGGAGATGGCTTGGGGGTGATGACCCCTTGTCATGTGGATTCCATGGGGATATTTTGTTGTTGTTTCATTATGTATTTAGACCTTTTGTAATTCAT
The DNA here is from genome assembly GCA_963277665.1 of Viscum album. Lineage (NCBI taxonomy): Eukaryota > Viridiplantae > Streptophyta > Magnoliopsida > Santalales > Viscaceae > Viscum > Viscum album. Next base: position 1,574,820,247 of record OY728165.1, on the reverse strand, counting down.
TTGAACTTATGTATTTTGTTCTGTATTTTTGTATTAACCTTGCTGGTATGAATTTTTCATATTCATTTTAACCAATATTTTTGATGTTTCATGTATACATATTCAGGTAAATCGTTCCCAAACCAAGATAAATGATACACGAGAACTTGTACTAGTCTGTAGGGATAGAGAGAACCCTTCGGGATTTTCCATGAGCCAGGTTTGGTGCCATTAATGGTGGCGACCAGATTTGGTTCGTGACTGTACGAGACCCATTCTTCAGTGACTGGACCATCGAGCAGGGACTCAAGAGGGAGATCAGAGCTTCGGTGAACTCACTTAGCATCCATAAAGAGGTAGGGGAGTTGGAGAGAGCCCTCATAGTAGAGAGTTTCTTTGTTTAGTCATCCTTAGCAGTGAAATCCTCCACTAGTGGACACGTTGTAGAGTCTTCTGAAGGTGGTAGCATACAGATATCGTAGAGGTCCAAAAGGAACAGTCCTATAGGTGGACGAACACATGACTCAAGATCGGTTGTGTGAAGCATCCGGAGTAGAGACATTCCTGCCTAGAGTGGGCAGTGCTTCACAAGCGGTGGGCAGGGTCACATGGCTCATGACTATCTGACGCGCCTTTTGGATGATCAGCAGATGGTCGAAGGACCACCCTGGTAGAGACAAAGATTTGATCGAGGTGGTCCGCAGGGAGTAGCTAGACGTGTTAGAGGAGATGGCTATGTAGATGGCGATGGATGCAGTTTTGAGGTGCTACTGCCACAACCAGAAGGAGGTCCACCTCCACTGCATGGACTAGGTGGAAAGGGGAGATATCATCTCTAGGTAGCTAAGGCCTACGATCACGGTGCTCCGGAGATGATATGAGGTACAACTTGTGTCTATTACACCTTAGCTTCTGTTCTTATAGACACAGGTGATAGTCACTCTTTCATTTCCACTTCCCTCGTTCAATGTTTCGAGATTCTGATGAAGCCATTAGATCGATCCTTACGTCTAGAGACTCATATTGGAGCAGACTTGACAATTACGCACTAGTGCCGATAGTGTGAGCATACTCTAGGAGGCTAGAACATCAGCTGGGATCTCTTAGTAGCGGATTCGAGGCCTTAATACATCATCTTGGTTATGGATTGGTTATCTATAGTCCATGATCTCATTAAGTGTATTAGGTGCAAAGTGTGGTGTGTCCACACGGATGGGATCCGGTTTACCTTCATCGACGAGAAGGGATCCTTTGCATCATAGTATAGACTTTCTTGGAGGAGAGTCCAGCTGATCACTCATTATTTGGATGGAATTATCCTCGGTTCTATTGATGTGGGGAGTCCCATATATCATGTAGTGATGGACTAGTACACAAATCTCTTCACTGATGATGTTCTAGGTCTACCCTCTCATAGAGAGGTAGAATTTTACATTGACATATACCCTAGGATGACACCGATATCTACTCTAGAATATCATATGGCTCTCATAGAGCTTTGCAAGATGAAGGTAAAGCTAAAGGACTTGAAAGAGAAGGGATTCATTCGGCCCAATGTTTATCCCGATGCAGCCTTGACTCTATTCACCAATAAAGAGGATGACAGGTTGAGGCTTCGGTTGACTATTGGCGCCTGAATGGGGTGATCGTGAAGAACAAGTGCCCACACCTGAGGATTTAAAACCTTTTGGATCAGTTGAAGGGATCACGGTGGTTCTCGAATATAGACCTCAGATCAGGCTATCACCACCTTAGAGTTAGAGAAGAGGATGTGCAGAAGGCGACCTTCAGATGTCGGTATGGCCACTACGAGTTCTAGGTTATTTCATTCAACATAACAAATGCTCTAGCAGTGTTCATGAGACTCACGAACATGATCTTTCATCCATGCGTCGATCAAATTGTTTTAGTCTTCATCAACGACATTCCGATCTACTCGACTAATGAGGAGGATCATTCCAATCAGTTGCGGGTAGTACTGGACACAATCTGAGAGCACCATATTTATGGAAATCTCTTGAAGAGAATGTTCTAGATCCTAGAGGTTACCTTTCTGGGACATGTCATCTTGGGGGCTGAAGTTGCAGTATATCCAGTGAAAATTGAGGTGGCACATGCTTGGGAGCCACCCAATAATGTAATGGAGGTACGCAGTTTCTGAGGTTTGGCAGGATATTACCAGTGGTTTGTGATAGATTCTTCAGAGTTGCGGCATTAAAATCAGCATTGAATAAGAAGAGGAAACCCTTTGGGTGGTCGAACAGATTCTAGTGGAGCATTCAAGAGCTGAGGCAGATGCTGAATAGTGCCCCCCATCTTGAGGATTCAAGAGGAAGGATTAGGATACATAGTCTACTGCGACGCATCAGGGACCAGACACACATGTGTCCAAATGTAGGAGCGAGTAGTGATCACATATGGCTCTAGTCAGCTAAGAAAGGATGTGAAAAACTATGCTACCCATGACATAGGGTTAGTAGTATTGGTCTTCTCCTTGAAGATGTGGCAACACTATCTGATGGATGAACGTTTTACGATGTACTCTGATCACAAGAGTCTTAGGTATATCTTCTCTCAGAAGGACCTAAACTTGAGACAATAATGTTTTATTGAGTTCCTCCAGAACTATGAATTTTTGATAGTCTATACTCCTGGGAAGAGAAATGTTGTTTTAGATGCACTCAGTAGGAGATATGGTATACATCTGCACGGTGAGGTGATGGAGCAGCTGGCTACTTTACAGTTATACTTTGTTGATAGAGATGATGCAACCTTCTTTAAGCCTCGTACAGTCACTCCCCCACTTCTTCAGCGAGTTAGGGAGGCATAGTATGGCGATGTTGACTTCAAGACACAACATGCTCAAATATACATAGGTCAGGCACCTGATCGATTTTTTGAAGGTGGATAGCACGTCATCCTCTTCAGAGGACGTACTATGGTATCAATGTCACTTCAATAGGAAGTGTTGAGAGAGTTCCACACATAAAATGTAGAGGTACATCCATGAGTGTAGAAGATGTACGAGGACCTATAATGACTTCACTGGAGGCTGGGAATGATGAATGGGGTTATAGAGTTTGTCTCTCGATGCCTCACTTGTCAAAAAGTGAAGGCAGAGCATCAGGTACCAGCTGGCTTGGTTCAGACATTAGAGGTCGTAAAGTGGAAGTGGTATGGGATATCCATTGATATCATGACATAACATCTACATATATACAGAGGTCATGACTCGATTTGGGTGATCATCGACTGACTCACCAAGTCAGCCCACTTAATACCGATCTGAGAGAAGGGTTCTGTAGAGGGCTTGGGACCTCTCTATATACAAGAGGTTGTGAGGTTAAATGGAGTACCTTCAATGATTGTCTCTAATCATGTCACACATTTTACTTCTTGGCTATGGAAGGGGTTACAAGAATCTTTCGGGATGCAGATTCGTTTGAGCACCATCGTCCATCCTCATGCGGATGGCCAGACTGAGCGGACCCTTCAGACCCTCGAGGACATGATGCATGATTGTGTCCTCGACTACAGTCACAGCTGAGAGGATCACTTTCCTTTGAAGGTGTTTTCATACAAAAATATACATCAAAACAGCATTGGAATGACACCTTTTGAGGCGTTATACGTGCAACCTTGCAGATCACCTTTGTGTTGAACTGACCTAGGGGGTCAGCACTAGTGGGACTAGAGATGGTACGAGCTGCGATAGAGAAGGTTCACATCATCTAGGGGAGGATGAAGACTGCATAGAGAATGCATAATTCATTTGCCTATAGTAGATGGAGACCTCTAGATTTCGAGGATGGCGACCATGTCGTTCTATGGGTCTCACCTCGACGATGTCAAAGGAGATTTGGACGAGGCGAAAATTCATCTTTGATAATAATATGACTTTTTCATGTCCTTAGGAGAGTTGGAGAGGTGGATTACCGCTTATCTCTTCCACCTCAGTTGCACTGGGTGCATGACACCTTTCATGTATCCCACCTAACATATACGTGCACGACCCTTCCCACATCATCTTCCATGGCGAGCAGGACGTCGATGATGGGGTGACTTTTATAGGGGTTCAAGTATAGATTGAGAATCGACAGTAGCAGGTCCATCATAGACCGTTGAAACCTCTGTTGCGTGTTTGCAGTGAGCACAGGAACCTCCATTAGAGAACATCAGAGTGGGAGGCTCAGATGCATTCTCAGTACCCCCACTTGTTACCTTTTGTTATGAGTTGTGGCTTACAGGGACGTAGAGACCTGAGGTGGGGAGAATCTAACAACCCATATTTAACATAGAATTATTTTACTAAATGGGCATTTTACTAGTCCGCGAAAATTGATGTTTCTTCATTCCATGGAAGGGAGTGCCTATAATCAATTTCTGATGTTTTGTTCGGCTTCATTTAATAAAGGTATGAGTAGGTTTTTATAAATTTTGAACCGGTGTTCGGAAGTGAAATCTGAGGGCACCGTTGAACTCACAACACCAATATTCTCTTAAGGAGACTTTCACCTCGACGACAGTGGGTCAAGAATGAAAGAATGTTTTTGGGTTTTTCATGGAAAATAATAAAACAAAGTGAACATAACTTTATTTTATATTTGAGCCACCATGTGGAAGTTGGAGGTGGGGTCCACCAGAACGAAACCTTCTTGTGGGAGTTTATGTGTGGGGACCACCCGACATTAACCTCCCATGAGAGGTTATGGTAGTGGGGCCCATCCGAAAATAACCTCCAACAAGAGGTTACGATGTGGGGACCACCCGAGACTAAACCCCCTAATAATGGTGGGAGAGGAAAACCTCTCAACTACCCTCATTAATGAGAGAGATTATAACTACCAACCTCCTTTAATGTGACAATCCTTCCTCTATTTTAATTATGCCAACCTCATCAATTAATTAAGTGGAGCCAACTTAATTAATTCACCAAATTTGAATTTACACCAATGATCATAATAGATCATAATCTATTATTTTGGGTTCCATATTTATTTGGGTGGGGTATTGGGAAAGGAGGAACTTGGGAGATATATTGGGAGAAGACTCCCAATGTAAAATGCATTCTTCCAACTAAGAACACCGACAAGGAGCATCTTCGACTTCTTCCTTAGATGCTACTTGTGAAAGCAACCAATGTGGGACATCTTTGATGACCGACCCTCCATCCTCATCATCGTCAACGAACCGATGTATGAGAATGAGATTCTAAGTGTGTGGCGGATGTGACGAACGACGAAAAATATTTCTTCTTCCCCATGACTTCGTCAACGAGAAATGAACAAAGGTAGGGGTTTAATTTTATTTAATGATTATATTATCTCCCTTTTTACTTTTCTTCCAAAACAAAGAATGTGGACCATCTTATTATCATGTTTATCCACAGATGGTTTTCTTTTTGGGTTGGGAATATTTTGTTCATGAATGATTATGGGAATTGATGTTTTTAAGATATCTTCCCTGCTCGTTGTTGTGCTTCCTTCATGTGAGCCAATTTCTATCACCCAAAACATGGAGGGTTCTGACCAAACCAATATGGTCTGACCCCTTAGCTGATCTCATTTGTGGTGTTCTTTGAAATGGAGGTAAGCGACGTCAAATGCGACGATGGCAACGAAGGCAATGACCGCACTACCCGCTGCCTCGACGACCTGTGCCCCCCGGCCGCACCACCCTCATCGGCCGCACCGCCCACGCCGACCACGCCCCTCCAGATCCCTGGTCGAGCCGGTCTCCACGCACCCAGTGCACCTCGCGCGCCCCACGCTACCACAGGCCGAACCGGCCTACCGGCCTCTGCGTGCCCTGCGCGCCCCGTGGCTCCGCCGTCCGTGCCCTGTGTCCCCCCGGTCTCGCCGGCCTCCCGGCCAGGACGAGCCGCCCTGTGTAGGCCCCTCGCGGCACCCTCCGAGCCGAGTCACACCCTAGCGATGACCTTCGTGATGAGCCACCCACGTGACACCCTCTTGGTCGAACCGCCCTTGTGGCGACCTGCCGCCGGACTATGCCCTCAAGACCGGTCTGCGTTCTCATGGCCCTCCGTGACCCCTCACGGCGTGCTGGGTTGGGCACAGTAGGCCGGGCCGAACATAATGGGCGGGCCTGCCAAATGGGTCGGGACGGACGCAACGGGTCCGGGCCGGTTGACCCAGACCATGTCGGGAAGGGTCATTCTGACCGGGTCGGACCGGACCTGGGCCCCCCGGGACTAAAAGGCTAACAAGTCACAGACCGGGCGTCTAATTGATGCGCAGTCTATTGCGTTGAGACCTCTATGACATGGAAGACCCTTTAGATACTTCATCATTGGACTTAGTTACAGTTGAAGTATCGACCATTAGTTCGTAAAGAGGATCCCTACAGTGATGAGATAACCGAGTGCGGAGACCTAGTAGCTGGCTGAGACCTGACGAATACTGACCAATTGACTCGGAGTGACTCAATGAGCCCAGTGGGGGGAGCCTGGTTGTTGCTGCAGATCCACGGTAGAGGAGCACTTGGTTTTGGTGGAAGACCCACAGTACTCGACAGGGGGAGTACCTATACAAGTTATTAGATGGCGTGCCTAGTTGTGGAGGCAGACCTAGGGTGGGGAGTGCCTTGTTCATGCTGCAGACCCACGGTACTCGCTAGGAGGAGTACCTCAGCAGTCTAATGTTAGCGGGAAGCACATTGGCGTCGCGACAGGAACACTGTACTTAATAGAGGAGGAGTTCTCCAGTAGCCAAGGTTTTGATAATGTGAATAAACATCCTGGTTGAGGTGAGTCAATAACTTTTGTGTTTTCCTCATGATTGAGATGGATAACTTGATAACCTAGATATATGTATGGTAATATAACTATGTGGGGTTATCTGCTGACTTCATACTTTGTGGTTTATCTTTTTTTGATTTTGTGTGACCTTGAGGGTATCTAGGTCCTTACTGAGTATTGTCACACTCACCCCTCCAAGGGCTATGCCCGCACCTCATTATGTTGGATATAGACGACGGGCATCACTGAACTAGGCTGAGAGTACCAGGACTGGATGGTACTTGGTGGTGGACCTTAAGGCGTGCCAGTATACAACGTAGACGAATGGACATGGAGTGCCGAGGAGGCGATCTATACCTACCCTTCACGTAGGAACCATAGAAGATGATCCAATAGATTCTTTTCTTCGTTTTTTTCAGTTGTATTGTTTTCAGTTGTACTTTAACCTATTCTATTGGGCTTGTATTCCATACCCTTTTACTTCCAGCACTTTTTTGTTTATACAGTTTATTCGTGTTAGTATATTGTTTTTTGTGTTTATAGGTTCTAAAGGTAATTCCTTCCAAGTTTTATGGAATTACACCTTTGGTGCTAGTCGATAGCCCCTGGAATAGGGAAGGAATTCTTGGGGTTGTCACGACACAAGCCTCAGGGGACGGGTCGTGACACAACAAATTTCATTTCTTCTATGTCTATTATTGTGTTTTTTGTGCATATTGCATGTTTTAAAAGAAAATTCATAAGTATTAATATTTTTACAGAAAAGAACATGTCAGGATGAATTTAATAAGGATTTTTCATGAAAAGAAAATATTTATCATTTTTAGTGGGATATCATTCGGTTAAAAAATGGATACTGGGTATAAGTGTCCACTTATATTGTACATGTTAACATTTTAATCAATTTTCCTAATTATATTAAATTCTTATATTAAATGATCCAAGTAATTTTATGAATTGAAATACTATTTAAAAAACACTAGAATATGTAATGTTTAATGTTTGGTCCCTATAGTTGGTATAAAATAATGTGTAGACAACATTGGAGATTATGAAATTTTCTTAAGATTTGTATATATAATTATGGGTTTATAAGTTTAAGGATGATACAAATGTAAATTTATCTTAAACCCTTTTGAGGATTTATTTTCTGAAATTTTAAATTGACTAAAACAATATTTTGATACAATAATTTTTTAGGTAATTAATGATTATTAAATTTTTTGGATGCAAAATGAATCTTATTGGATAAAGTTTAAGGTTAAAAAATATGTAGGATAATATTTATGACTTTTCTATATTTTTTAAATATTATAAGGATTATAATAACATAGTCGTATTAAAATAGACTATATGGTGGATGGGAAACAAACTTTCATGTACGTCTTGCCTGTAGTAATTAAAAACACACCTAAATGGGGACAAGGGTGCATTTTATACCACTTTCCTAAAAGAAGTTCTAGTTATTAGGACTCTATATTTCATTATATTAAATATATGAAGGATAAAGCATACATTCATTTTTTAGACATATCTTTTTTTAATATATATCATTTGGATGGGAGATTGATTTTTTTGTTAAGTTTTTAATGTTATTTCAAAAGGCACTTTCAATTATGGTGACATTATTTTATTAAGGTAAATAAAATATTGAAAATGATTCTTCTAGGAATTATAGTTTTATTTTCATTTAGAAGTATGTTTGATTTTATTGTTATTCTTTTTTTTCAAATGGATGGAATACAAAATGATTAAGGGATACAGAAAATTAAATTTTTTGTATAAGACTTTAAGAGTAATTGATATTATTTAGTGATAAATTTTAATACTATTGTGGATGTATATGTGATCACATAATTTTTTTATTTAATAATAATCTAGAGAACATTTGAGGAATATCAAGTATAGTAATGTATTGAATGATATATGCTGATCAAATGGGTATAAATATTAAAATTTAGAGATTTAATGTTGTTTTTATTCATATAATAGTTCATTAGTTTTGATGACATTCTTTATTGAATCATAACAATTTTGGTTATGGTTGTTGTTTAAATATAGAATAAATTTATAGTTAATATTTTTTGTATTATTTAATTCAATATTTTTTAATCTACTACCCAGGGAATCAAAAATTAATCTCAAATATACAATGATTGCAAACAAGATGATTTTGTTGTGGAAATTGTTTATAGGGTGAAACATTATATATCAGGTGAATATATTTCATTATCTATTTACTCCTGGTAGTAAAATTGTTCCTCAACTATATGAAAATAATCATGAATAAAAAATGACATTCATTTATTTTTTCCATTAATAAATCATTTACATTTTTACCCATCACAGAGTTATGGTATACTAATTATTCAGTTTATCATTACCATGTTCTCTATCACCCTCCCTTAAAACATGCTTGTCAGTTTTCTCATACATATCAATGTTTTCTGACATTGAAACCCGATATTTATTTTCTCTGGTGACCATACTAATTCTCATTATCTGTTATAAAGATGAATTTCAATGAATACTTTTCTGAATGTGGGATTTTAAATAAAGGTATTTTGAATATCCAAACCTTGGTTATTAATACCAAGTTTAATTGGAGAGGATTTAATTTTAGGTGGGTAAAATGTAACATCCCTACCATTTGAAAGTAAATGCTATCTTCGATAGCATATATGACATGTCACATCAAGTTTTAAAAAATAATAATATAATATTATTTAACATGGTAATCGTCACATTAATATTAAAATGGAGGGTACAAAAATTATTATTTAATTTATGAAAATAAGTTTTAGAAATATGTATATAAATGATTATTTGAATTTTATTTAATTTTAAATTAAAGTAATTTTTTTAAAGGAATGGTTTGTCTAAATATTTATTTATATGTGTACAACTATGAGTTTTTCTAATGAATAAAAAAAATAACACTTATTGGAATATATTACTTAAATATATATTTAATCAAATTGTAACCATTCATATTATATTTTTCTATACATTATATAATAAAAAATATAATTTTACATATAAAAGAAATTTGTTTAAAAAATTTCCATTTTATGACCTTTTGATGGCGCACTTGTTTTAGATCTAGTCATTGACACTCATATATTATATTCGAAAATTTAATCTTCTTATTTTAAAAAGTAATATTAAAATTTACAATGCATGAATATTTTTTGATAGGTTTTAAATTTTTGATGAATAATAGAATAAATACAACATTTTAATTGAGAATACATTTTTTTGAATAAATAATTTATAATGTAAAATAATATATTTAATTGTTTTTAATGTATACTTATATAATTTTATATCATTTAATCCAATATTGGTAATTGAAATCAATTTCCCATTTTATTTGGATAAAAAAAATCCATTCTTTTGAACATTTTTAATTAAAAAACATTTTTTATAGTTCTATCCTTAGTATTGATTTAAATTATTTTCTGCCATATACAATTTTTTATTTTTTAAAATATGTTACTTATTTGGAATAATATGTTCTAAATCTACTAAAATTTTAAATTGACTTTTCTGACAATATTAATCATAACCTTATTAATTTATTTTATTACCATTGTTTAGGGTAAATCAGGTAATTAATTATAAAAATAACATTACTAATATTATAAGATGACCCTAACACTAGTACAAATTTTATTATACGAGTATTGTTCATATTTAAAAATTAATGGATCTATTATGTGACCATTTATGGCCATTCCCATGAGAATATATCATTTAAAGTATTTAATTCATATATAGGTGAAACTAGACACACTTATATTTTAATCAAGTTAAATATTTTTAATATGGTATTATATAGGTTAAAGGTTGGACTTTATATTTTTATTTTAGTATAAATTAATTTTATACATTATGTTAACATTTTTTTAATTTTATGTGATAAAATAAATACATAAAATGGTGACTGAATGCTGATGAAGTAATTTTATAATAAAAAAATTAATAAAAAAATTTAAAAAAATTATAAAATAAAAATAATTGCAGATAATTAATGTGATTAAAATTTTAATTATTAATATGAAATTCTAGGTAACTATTAAAATAATTGGTCTAATGGTATAATGTTGTAATAATATTTTTAATATGTCACATAATGAAGAGTATCCAAATTGTCATTAATGATATTTTAATATAAATAATATTTTTTAAAATGTCATAAAATTAATAAAAAAATAATATTCATTAAAATGAAATTTATAAGTCTAAAAAAAATTAATGACTCTTTTACTAGTATTTTGAAATTTTAAAGTAGTTATAGTAACCCTTAAAATGTAAATTACATGATAACACTGTAAAAAATATTATAAAAGGGTTAAAACAAAAATTTAATGAATAAAAATATCCAAAATTTGATAATAATCATTTAATAGAGGGAGTTAGACCCATAATAATCATATATTTGATATAAATTCTCTTGGTTTCATTTGAAAAACAAAATAAATTTAAATTATTATAATATTTTGAGAATGTTCAAGAGTTTCATTCCATATTTTATAAAAGGAAACCTATTATTCTCTGTTCGTCACACATAAAACCCTACTTGGATCATCCTTTAGATTCAAAAATACCCTAATATAATCACTTCTCACATTATATAGCACTTATTTTATGCATAATACCATCCTATGTGTTGTTAAGGTGCTTTGAAAAAGAGGTGGCACATAGAAGCTTTATCATATTAAATCATATATTCTTATTTTATTTCTTCTCCCACATCATTAAAATCATCATCAATGATGGCTAAATAACAACTAAACACCCTTAATATACATTGATCAAATGTTTTCAATATCATCACCTATATTAATCTCTAATTCGAACAAATTGGAAAAGAATTCATACGTAATAAAATAAACTATTTCCACAGACCTATACCCACGGTTGTTTGGCCTATAGACTTTGTATTTAAAACAGCAGAGATATGACATTTTTCAGAAGGCTATATCCATGGGTTTAAAAAAACAATGTCTATATACCACACCTATAGCAATTTTCTTCAAAATAATGGCTATAAGTCTCCCAAACATGCACTTGGAAAAATCTTTCTCATGAAAAAAGAGCAAGAAGCTCTTGTTTCATGATTTTAAGGCAACCAATAAGGTTATTAATGAAATAAATATCATAATATATATTTATATATTGAATGATCCATGTGTTGTAGTTGTTAGGAATTTGAATTATTTATTCGAGGTAAAGATATCAAATCTGTGTGGTGACATGTTTTTTGGGCTATAACAACGGGTTCAAAAGGTTGTAGCCACGGTTCTCAACAGTGGAAATAATGCCTACAACCATGGTTTTAACCATGGACATATGTCAACTATAATTATGGAAAATGATGAGTCTTATTTCCATGATTTTATGAACTGTGGCAGTATTCGACATATTTCGACGGTTTAAACCATAACAATAGGTAGGACCCCAATTCCAAGCATGATAGCAACCAAAGTTAAAGGAAAGTGTAGTAATAGTCTATAGAAATAATTTCGGTCCCTATTTACATGGTAGTATTCCATTGCAATAAGCCAATTTTCTACTTGTGATTCACATTTGTTTGAATGGTGAACTACTTTCGCACGAATTGATATAATTTTTTTCCATTACCATCAATGAATACTGGTAATAATTATGGAATTAATGTTTATTTATGATATTAAAGAATAGTATAACATTATTTAAGAATAATGTAACACTTATTTTCTTACATTTCCTTATACATTAGTAGGATATTGTCATTCTTGTGTACTTGTGAACAATCACCTACACATAGAGATGTGATACATTTTTCGTCAACACAACTATTGGATGATATATATAATAATATTCAAATAAATAATATTATATTTATTCTATAATGATGACTATAGAAATATAAAAAAAATATTTTCCTAATTTTTATAATATTCAATGAAAAAATGGGAATGTTACTCATGCCTACATATAACTTACTTTCACCATGATTGTAACCTAGTTCATTTTAAATATCCATATATACGGTATGGATTAAAAAGAATAATAGTTCAATAAAATAGTTTATTATGTCATGAATATTACTCTATTTTTGATGGAATAATGAACACTTTAACTATTGACCTCATTACAAATTCTTTTTTGACTCAAGTATAAAATATCATCAAAACATCCAAGATGAAATTTAATAATTATTTAATTCTTATAGAATAAAATGTATTTATATAAATGGAATAATAAATATTATTATGTTTATAATAAATCATTATAATTAACCAAAATTAATTTTTATGGTAAATATTGTATGAGATAAGTCGGACTCATGGTATGGAACTATCAATTAAGTAACCCAATTTTAATGTTCGTATTTAAATTTTTTTTAAAAATGTTAATGGTAATGTTTTTATCATATTAGGCATCAAGAATTTTCACCAACATTCATTAGCTATTTTTACATTAAATTCTTATTTCGATGATTCTTTATTTATTTTAGAATAAAATTATTCAATTATTTTTTATGTAATTTTTAAATATTCAAAGTGAATTTTAAATGTAACAGTATTTTGATATGTAAAATTGTTTCTCTCATGATATTAAAGAGTTTTAAGGGTAATTATTCATGATATATTCCTTGTAAATTTTCTATTATGTCTTTATCCCATTTTAGATAATGATATTATATTTTTATCCCCATTATAGTTCAAGATATGATTGGTTGGGCCCCATCATAGCTCATGGAATAATGGGTGAATCCCATTATAGCTCTCAAATGCATTAGGGTCTCTAGGAATGGATGTTGACTGTACAGTTCTTCTATTTTCTAGGGTGAATGTAAGATTGATATGGTAATTATTCCCTAAGTAAACTATATGATTTTTTATTATTTACAATGAGTTTTATAAAAAGGATATTAATGGATTTAAATGTTGTTCACTAGACTAATAATTTTCATTATTTTATGTCTATTGTATAAATTTTTGTTATAATCCCATATTGTAAACTTTTTTCCACAGATAAGAAAATGGGATGGCATGATGAAATTATGGAAGATGCATCATGAAAATAAAACATAATTAATTTTTAAAATGGTTTCCTTTGGAGAAAAAATCGATATTGGGTATATATGACCAATTTTTATGTATGGTTTTACATTGTAAGATTTATTCCTAGTTATCTAAAATTATAAAAAAAATGATTTTTTAAATTTCAAGACTCAAAATTCTATTCCAAAATAATCAAATAGTTATTGATTAGTGTTTGGTCCTTCTAAGAGAGTTTTAATCACAAATAAATAATTCTATCATTTAGTAATAGGGTATACTTCATTGATGATATCAGTGATAATGGGAATTACAAAATATATTATGCCCAATATTATATTCTGGTCGAGATTGGAGGATATGATTTAAATATTTCTCTAGATACTAGTGGTGTTTTGAATTCTACCATTCTTCTATATTTAGTATACTTGTATCAGGGGTATTTCTTCTTGAAAGTATTCACACTTCATTTTTTATAGACATGAAATAAATTATACATAATTTATTTATCTACATTTTCACTTTTGTTATCATGTATATGTCTGTCTTCCAAATCATTTTTATTATTTACAAGTATTATTTATTTCCAATAATTCCTTATTATTATTCCCAACTATGATTCACTATGATTAAAATGGATTATATTCCCTTACATACCAACAAAAAAGTCCACTTCAAGTCAGTATCATGTTGTTTACATGGAGTCATTGTAGATGCCTTAGGACTAGTTTGGGATTGATTAAATACAAGTGAACTAATTTTGTACTAATTTCACCGTTGGGTGATGTAGATGATTTATGATGATCTTTTTTATGGATTTTATGCCCTTAGAGTTTCCTTTCATGGAATCATTATACAATGCATCATCATTGGCACATTGGGGATTAAATTCCACAAATGTGCCATATCATAATTTTTGTTTCATATTTATAATTTTTTATGGATATCTATGTATTTAAAAATATTTCATAAAAGATAAATGAATAAATAATTGGTTACATAATGAGTTTCCTACAACATAAATGTTTTTTTAAAATATCGTAATTGTGGATCCTTATTTAATAAAATATAAAACATTTTTGCAAAATTAAATGGTCAGAAAAACTGAAATATTGGTTGGTAATAATTAAATGGGATCCAATTATAATTTATATAATTTTTTATAGTATTTTTATTATTGAAGATATATATAATTGGACCACACAATGTGGACTTCCTATATTCAGATATTACATGAAAATGTGTGGAAACAATTTCATAGAGTATTAATTGTGACATAAAATTAATATATTTTTCTAAAAAGGTAATTTTAACTCATGTATGTAAATACATATATAATTATATAGAAATTATTATCAAATTGAAACTTTGTATTGATTTGGTTTTCATTAAATGTATATTATGATAAAAATCATGGTGGGTGCTATACTCTATAACATATAATTTCTAGTCTCTATTGTAATACCTTATCATTAAAATCTTAGTTCCACATTTATATCATAAAATTAAATCATGACCTATCCATAGTTATCGGAAGTTGTATTATTTATGTTCTTTAGATAGGATTCTCTAAAACTATATTTTTTCTAATCAATAAACAAAATCATTCATTTATTATTTCTGGAGGTGTGTTATTAGAATTATAGAATCATTCCTCCTTGATTGTCTCGGGCCAGGTTCCACACTGGTGTTGATGATCATGATTTGGGGGGGGGGGGGGGTAGAACATGAACCACCTATAGATCCAAATTTTGTAATGCCTATAGTAAAACTGGTTATAACAATACATGGATTTGATTCTTTTAATCAATTTGGATTTCTATATCTACATCACTCTGTAGTGGTAGATCCATGACCTGCACAAAATTTTATTAATTTTTTAACAAAAACAAAATCATCGGCAAATGATATTCTCTGGAAAATTATATAGTGAACCAAGAATCTCATAAATTTGTACTACATATTTATAGATGAATTTTAGCTTCATAATAAAAACAAATTCTTGAGGAATGAAATAATGTAGATATGTTGGAAACGTGGAACACTTTCTTCTAATTATATGACATATCGTCATCATATCCAATGAAGGTCTTCCCTTGTAGTACTCCTAAAAATAACCATTATTAATAGCATTGAGAATTTAAACATAAGAAATGGTTAGTACATAAGATCTGCATGGGTAATTATGGGGAATATATATTCATAAAAGACTAGACATATATGATAAGTTGAGAATAACAATAGAATTTTAGAACCTCATTATGATATATCTTATTATTAAATCATATAATTAATATTGACATCTCATAAGTCATAAATAATAATATAATCTGAAAACATGATTCAAGTGAGTATGATAATCGAATTAGATGGAGAATTCATGGAATACACATAAGCCTGAAAACATGTTTTCATTATACCTATAATGAAATTTGTGACATGTTAGTCTTGGGATAATCACCCATGTACCTACTCCATGTTCGGGAGACCTCCAATTTTTCTTATTGTTTCATTCATTGTATGACCTCCTATAATTCTTCTTGGTGTGGTATTTGGATCATATTTCTGGTACACTCTTATTTCTATCATGGGAAGCCCCCTCATGTACCCCATGAGGATGTCATGGGATGACCCTTCACGTGTCTAATATTGGTGAGAATATTTTGACAACATGTGTACCCTATGAGAACATAGTACATTGAAAATTAAACAATGAATTTGACCGAGATATATGTTCCACCTTTCATATAAAAAAATCATACATATGTGTTGTCATGACCCGTCCCCCTGGGCCCGTGTCGTGACTATCCCAAGCCCAACTTTCTTAGACCATGGGTTGGCGACTAGAAACGAAAAGGTGTATCCTTATAATGGTAAGGCATTTCATTTAAATCTGTTCAAACACACAATACAAGAACAAAACAAGAAGCAACCAAGAAGTAAACTACTATTGTAAAAAGTGGGCTGAATGAAAAAAGTCCCGGAATACAAGACCAACTATAAAGTACAAGTACAACTGGAAAAGGAACAATAGCTCCCGAAACATACACCGAGGATCTTACCTGAAGGGTAGGTATAGCTCACGATCAGTACTCCTATGTCATGTCACGTCAAATTTTCCACCTCTATGGATCATCCGGTCTTGTCTCTCTCAGCCTTGATCAATGGAGTCTGTATTCTGCACTAGACACACTATGGTGTGGGAGAAGCCCATGCAGGGGTGAGTGTAAAAATAATTAGTAGGGATCCTGAGACCCTTGAAGGTCTCCCAGAGTTCCACAAAGGAAAAACCCCAAATCAAGACATCATCCACAAAGCACGAAGCGATCATCATCTCTACTTAGGTATATTCCCATACATATACCTATGTTATCATGATATAGTCGACTCATACAAGAGGTAAGAATACCACAATTGTAAAACCACGAAGGTAAAAGTACCACACAGGTAAAACCATGATGATAAACGTACTAGAAAGTTTACACCACGAATATAACACCAAGAAGGTGAAGGTACCACATAGATAACACCTCGAAGGTAAAAGACTCAACTCAGGTAGGAATTAGTGATGTATACAAGTACAGATAATAAGTCGCAAAGCTAGTTCATTTTATTCTAACAAGAGGCCTCATTGATGACCATACCGAGTCTGACCCACATATGAGTGATAAGTACTAACCTCCGCCATGACCTACAGATGATATGACCCACATAGGATAAGTATGTGCTGACCCACACAAGATTGTAGAGCACTATCCCACAAACGATCTGACCCACATATGATCGGTATGTGCTGACCCACATATGATTGCTGAGTGCTGACCCCCACAGAATCTGACCCATACAGGATCGGTACTGACCCACACAATATTGCTTGGTAGTAACCTCTGTATCATCTATATCCAACCTCCGCCTCACTACCAGCCATTGGATTCCCGCTCATAGCACGTTTGGGAGAACTGATCCTCAAGCTATCAGTCATACCACAACCACCACGAAGTTCCACGAAAAAGTAACTCAATGTTATGCCATGTCATAAGGGTTCTAAATAAACTAATGGTGGGTCATTCAGATGCCTAGTCTATATGTTATTGGAATTTTAGTGTTGTGGGCCCGGTTGGATTTGACGGCGATCCAGCCCAGGCATTCTCCCAAACTCTAGTGGAGTATACCGAAAGGACTGCCTCATCCAATTTGTTCTGGTGCCGTAAATGGTTTGTCAAATGGACATCTGGTCTGTAAGTTACAGTACTTTACTTGAAACTAGGTGATCACACCTTGGTCCAGCCCAACTTGGTCGGGCCTCCCATAATACGTCAAAGGGATCACTCAACAAAAGGGATCCCAACACCAATGACGGTGTGTTGAAAAGAAAAACTGTTTTTCAGATAAATACATTCCGTTGTCTAGGGACCGGTTGGGTCTGGGCCTGATCTGACTCTGTCACACCGGCCCGACGCAACGGGTCGTGGGGTCCACCTGACCCTTCTTGGGTCTGACCCATGAAGGGTCGGCCCAGATCAGTTAGCTTGGCTGAACCGCGGTTGGCCCGACCCGTCGAGTGGGGCTTTTCCCACCCGGGTTGGGCCACTGGGATGAGGGTTTGTCCTGGATCCTTCAGTCGGCCCATGTCTAGCCCAGTCCACCAATATTTGAAATTGTCTTCCTAGATGCTCCATGGGTGCAGATCCATTTCGCCAGCTGGTTTGGAACTGCCCTACCGCGTAATGGTCAGCCGTTCTGGCCGACCGGGTGTTTGCGATCATGGCATGACATGGGGCCGCAACACTCTCTACCTTTCTTGGTCTCGATCTATGAAATACTCTTACAACATGCGGTAGCGTGCCGCTCCACCTCCCCATTCCGTGGCCGGCTCGGCCTGACTACCTTCTTCAACTACAGTGGCTTCGACCGCGGTACTTTCCAGCTGATGGCGCGCGACGTCGCGCAACACCACTTACACGGTCAACCGATATGGTCATTCTACAAACTGTCTTGGCATAGTGGTGTAGCCTCCTCCAGTACCTCACGATGGCATGCCTCCTCCAACGTCATGTGATGGCACTCCGCCTCTATCGTGGTCTAATGGTGTCACTACACTGATGGAATTTCACGAAGAATGCAAGGTTAAACAATTTAGTGGAGTGTATGAGCCATGTTCATTTGTCCCGCACCATCCGGGTTCATTTGAAAACATAAGTGTGGAAAAAAAATGATTCGACAATCACTTGATAATAAAATAATACCCTACCACAAGACCATTGGAGAATTCCCGCGATGGACGAAGTGTCAGTATCCGTCATCACTGCAACAAGACACCAATGTTTCCGCTCAATCATCGTCCTTCAGTTCGTGATTCTATGTCACTCGTCGCTGCTCACTGGAACTGGATCTGTCCTCCAAGAGAAAGGCATCACGGTACATTTCCAAAGCTTCGGTTCTTGGTGAAATAATGCCAATATGTATTCCCATGTTTCATATAAATAAGAGAGGGGTAGGGTGAGTGAAACCCATGGAATTACTGGAGGTTCATTTAATTAAGACCTTCCTAATTGAAACAGTGCAGTTACAAAGGATTTGAGGAGTCATTCCATTTAGTGACCTGAAACTTCATTGGTCCCACCACAGTTTCTTCTCTATTGGAGGTAAAGAATGAAATAAAAGAAAAAAGTTATATTATTATTCTTTTTAAAAGCCCTAACTGTATTTTTTTCTCCAGAAATACAATGGTTGATGTGAAACATCCCTTAAGAGAATCTCGGTGCAACAGATCCAACGATGCCCCCATAATTTTAATCCGAGCACCGGATCAAATGTCAGAAAACGTCACCCACACAATTACTAAAATTACCTTAAAATGTACAATAAATTAATAACATTCACCTCTGACTAACAACGGATGAGGTTAGGCTTCGCTTATGGAAAAAACGCCCCAATGATCCCAACGGTACACCCAGACATTTAACAGTCGGGTCACACATGAACTCTTCCATTATTATACGTTTGTGAAACATGCTGTAAAATATATTTGAGTGATGTTATATTGTATCCTTCAGATCAGGGCACGAGATAGTGTGTGTCTTAATATTAACACACACATAACATGAAATATAATGAAAACGTAAAATATAGTGAAAATTGTATTGAGATTGAGTTTATAAGGGATTGTGTGTTATTAAATATATCATTGGACTCTATGGATGAGGTTAACTGAATTTTATACTCCTATTCTAAAAATATTGTGTCACGAGTTGATTGTTATTCTAGTATAGTGAGATATTCTACTTCTCCTTCGACTTTCTACTAGGTTTATTTCAATATGGCTAACAAAATGTTTTTATTTTTTTCGTCGAGTTGGAATTATATTTTCTTCAATAGTTGTGTCCTTGAATGTATTGATGTTCTTCTCTATTTTCATGAAATCCACTACTACTTATATTTTTTCCATTGCCACACTATTTTTCAGGTGATTTTGGTTGAGCTGACAAGATGCTATATCTGTACACCACGTACCTCATACTCTATACTGGAAAGACTATTAAAGAACATTTATTGTATTACTATCATTAAATGACTCTAATATGATAGTTAGAAAAAACTTTTAAATTAAATTTAAAAATAAAAAAATGGGTAAGTATGAAATTGTGCCACAGTTGAGGTCAGAGAGCCACAATGCCACGATCACGGTAAGATAGTCACTATGTGATCTAGAACTGGTCGCATAGTTACAATGTTTAGTCAATTGAGAAATCAGGAATCAGTAGATAGACAAAAATTTATGGAAAATTGTGTCTCAAATAATGGTGTCTAGTACTTTGAAAAAATTATGAATTGTGTATTGGAAATAGTAGCAAGGAAACAATTTCAGTGAATTTGTGAGAATCTGGAACAGGTAACAAGATTACAGTGTAACATACATTGTTAAAATAAGTGACTATCAGAATTTTATATTGTCACAAACACATCCAAATAGTTGTAAGCTCTACTGATAATCAATATTCACATTTTGGATTAAGATTAAAGAAAATAAAAATTAAATATAATAGAACAAGATTAAACATTGTATACAACATTTAGACACAAACATTAATTGTAATATGTGAAAAATAAATTGTAAGGATTAAATAATTATGGATCCAACAATCACCAAACATAATTTGTGATAATTCAAATAGGAGGAGTCCTACAATCTGCAGACATGATTTGTGAGCATTAAAACACTAAGAGTCCAAAAATCTCTAAACAATATTTTTGAGCATTAAAACATGACTAGTCCAACAAAATATATTTGGGTAATGCATTGGTTCATTAAATTGATTAATTGAGTCTTATTGTTATAAATTTATTGTTATGTATTATTTTCTACTTATGTTGTAAATTTATGTCCAATGTTATACATTCTTTTTTCATGTATTATTTTTATACACTTATGTATCGATGTGCGTGTGTCTGTGTAAATATATTTTACAAAAAACATAATCACAAGAAAATATGTGAATATTTTAATTTAGAGTTGATAGGATATATATATCATTAATTTCATTTTTATATAATATTTAAAGAAAATTTTTCAAAAATAAACATGATCATCAAATTTTGATTTATTATTTAGGTTATTAATAATGTCTCTTAAATGATTTTTCCATTTGAAACCATATTTCAGATTACTAAAAAAATTCAAATTTCCTAATTAAAAATGATTTCATTTCTTCTTATGTTCCGAATGTGTTTTCAAAATGAGTAATGGATCCAATTTTGTTCCTAATTATGATCATTTATTAGAAATTGAATGGATGATTAATATTTTTGTTCTTTGCATTTCTCATGGGAGATCGTTGATATGATGATAATATGATTGGTGATGCACGTTCTTAATCGAGGTATTAACGAGTGTTCATATTTTAACATCAAGAAGATCAGATTGTATTACTTTTTTTCCTGAAGTAGTCTACTAAAATATGATAGATTCAATTCCCATTAGATCCTATTTTCCATAGCTCCTCACCATGTTTTTTGGATTTTAATTATTCAATTATATATAATGTTTGATACCCATATTAATTTTTATGGATTGATTCTATCATTTCTATTTTATTAATATATTACATCATGTACAATTTATTTTCATATAATTATTTTTTTAATCTATTTATTTTATGTTAGTTACATATGATTATAAAGGATTTTTGATTCTTAGTTCAATTTCCATAAAAAATCCAAAATAGTATTCTAATTATGTTTATAATAAATAATGTATATCCAATGAAAATTGATTTTGAGGTATTTCATATCTTTTAAATGGAAAAAAGAAATAGTTAATCAAGAGTTTATAAATTTATTTTTAAATGTGCTTTATTTTCATTGGTCAATGGTTCGAAAATCTTTTTTTAATATTTTTTTACATGAATAAACACATAATATCCATATGAATTTCTATCTAGAATTTTTTGAAATTGATAAATTCTTTGATTTAATTATATGAAGTATAGTTAGGGAACAATATGTATCATCCGAGGTAAATAAAGAATATGAAATTTTCATATTTATTATTATTTGTGAATAAAATGTTAATATTATATTCAAGGGAATTCTATGTTCGATAGCGTACCCAATACGCAACAACAGGTTTCTTTATAATCATATGTTTCTCACTAATAATATAAAAATATTATTTTAAATAGTATTTAACACCTAGACATTATATTGGCAGGAATGAACAGAAATAACTACAATATGATTATATATGTTTTATTAATTATCCAATAAATGATAGAGGCTTAAAATGCGAATGAATCCAATTTTAAGCATAAATATTCTAATATTCTTTAAAAGGTCCATTAACCACCTTTTTATGGAAACCCCTTTTTAAAATTAATTTCGGTCAATTTTATATGTTATATTTGACAAAATAAAATCCTTCTTTAGAATTGGGGCATCAAAATTTTCTTTGTCTGAATTGTTTTTATTTTTCCGATAAAGTTCATTTTCTAATGAATAGTGAAAATGATGTATTTTAATTCAAAATCTCCTATTAATCAAATTTATTTATATGGATATATTATCTTTTTTACTTGGGTTTAAAGTGTAGTTAAAATATATTTTTACCATTTAATCCAATGGTGGTCATTTGAATTATTTTCACATTGAAATTGGACATAAACAAGTGTCAATCTTATGATAGATATTGTTTCTTAAAAACACACTGTTTGTTTTGACAGCGAGAATTAATTATAAAATTAATTATTGAAACTTATATGTTTCGAATTTGGTAAAATGGAAATAATTTTTTAATTTGGAATATGAAATTTACTTTGGATAATTTCTTGGTATTTTTTTGACAAATCCGCATTTTTAATGAATAGTGAAAAATACTGCATTTTACTTGAAAAATGCTTTGTAATCTAATTTAATTATATAGTTAGATAGTTCTTATAATTGGTTTTAATGCTTGATTGAATTATTTTTTTATAACTTAATACAATTATGTTCATTGGAAGTAATTTCACTTTTCAATTGGATTTAAAAACAAGTCAATCTTTGGATAAATTTTAGTTCATAAAAACCCATCATTGGTTGGGAAAATGTGAATTATTTTTAAATTAATTTCTGAAAATAATGTGTTTGGAATTTTGTAAAATGGATTCCATATTTGGAATAATAAGGTCCAAAGTTCTTAATTATTAAACTTTTGTTTTTAGACATTATGAAATATAACGACGGTAATTAACTTTAATTATCATGATTAATTAGTAATCATGTAGTTAAGGGTAATAAAATAATATCATAAAAATATAAAATGATCCCAAAATGTGTCCAAATCTAGTTGTTTGAGTCATGGACAAGCATGGGAATATTTTTACCAAACATGAGGGCCCATGGAGTCACATGAGTGTGATATTGACATTTATGACAGTATTTTTAACAATGAAGAGAAATAGAACAAAGGTTTTTATATCATAAGTAAAACAATTTTATTTTTGTTTACATAAACGATCTG
Organism: Viscum album; assembly: GCA_963277665.1. Classification (NCBI taxonomy): domain Eukaryota; kingdom Viridiplantae; phylum Streptophyta; class Magnoliopsida; order Santalales; family Viscaceae; genus Viscum; species Viscum album. The sequence continues at coordinate 1,574,796,462 of OY728165.1, read as the reverse complement.
TTAGACTATAAATAGTCATTGGAAATATAAAAATATTACCTAAATCACTGTGTTTTTTATAATTTTTAGACATTAAATTAATTAATTAATTTATGACACCATGATGATGTAGTGATTACCTCATTAATAAACGATTTAAATAAAATGAAAAGATAAAGTAAAATATAAGACTTACACATGTCTAAAACCTATTTGATGGGTGTATTTTGAACCCTTATCACCTTATCCAAGAAAAATATCATTTTGGAACCTTTAAAATCCGAAAATCATTTTATAATAAAGTAACATTTCAAGACTTTCTAAAAGTGACCCTCCTCCATCTTATAAAAGTACCCCACCTCTACCCATTTACCCAAACCTCTCAAGCCCTTAGACCGAACAAAATATTATCATATTATATCTCCACATCCCTCTCTGACACCTAGAAGCCTCACTTTGGGCAGAAGACTTTTTAAGGAAGCCTTTGGCTCAAATCAAAAATAGTTACCCAATTTAGAGGTAATGTCTTCTCTTGAGTTTCTTTCTTTTATTTTCCTTCTTCAATCACCACTATATTATTATTATTTTAACCCATAATAAAACCAATATCCTCAATATACTAGGATATTTTTTTGATAAGGATTATTCCTACACTTACACACACCTCCGTCTAATGGGTAACGAACATTCTGTTTCTGTGGGTGGAAAATTACTTCTCCACGAAACGATGATTGTTCAATAATCTTTTAACACATCTCATGGTGGCCATTATGATGGAACTATATTTTTATAAGATATATATGAAATTTTTTCCCTCCAAATTCTTCTTTATTTTATATTTAAAACATACCTTTATGCTTTTCATGTTGTGCAAATGCGATAATTTCATATGAGGAAGTGTGGACAACCGCCCCCTCAAGTGATGTGACTTGTTCATTCCAAACATGGAATTTATAAAGAATGTAATTAATGAACTTATTATACCTATATAACATATATATTACACTGGAATTATAATATATCTATGTCTAATTTATTTTTAAATTCCATTTATATGAAAAAAAAATGAAAGTAGCGTTCATGCATACATACGGTTACCGTCTCCATGAATGGTATATTTCATTTCATATCTCCAAACATTATGTAATATTATTAAATACATATATACTATATATATATTATATTCAAATCATGAACACCATTTTATAGATGATGTTCTTATAAGTACATGGACAATTCTCTTCAAACAAGTTCATTGTTGACACATGTACCGAACATCGACAAAACGTATGATATGAAATCACATAATTTATTAATTATTATAAATTGATAATATTTTATATTAATTGAATAATAAACTATAATTTAATACTGTAATTGTTTATAAATTTCCCAAAGTTAATTATTAATTAATATAAAGAAATGAACAAGCCAAGCCGAAATTGAGGTAAGAGGATTTCTTATCCCACTTTTAATTCTGTGAGATTTCCATTATTCGCCAATTATTTATTGCATGTGGTGTATTGTGTACTTAAATTTTATATATATTATCTTTATTATATTTATATTCATGGAATTATGTGATTAATTTTTTTCTTATTATCTTTTTGTCATATGACTCGATTTATTACAACGAGGTAAGTGGTTTTTATCTCACTATTTTTTCCCGTGAGATTCATGCTATATTTGTCACTATCACTATTGAGTGGTGTATATACGGAAACTTATTATACACATTGTGGAATATACATTCTTTTATGGGTATTTACATCAAAATTTTATAGTCTTTCTTTCATGGGGTGTTCGTTTCGAATGTTACCCAAATCTATAAGGGAACCTTTCACCCTCCTCTTTTTAAAAGACTTCCTTTTTGTTATGTCTTTAAATTTACGTCTTATTATTGTTGGTATATGTTCTTATATATCATTATTGCTATAAATTTTATTTCCATGTGATGAGATACCCTTTTTATTTCTCATCAACCCGTTTCATAATTTTACAGTGTCGCCATTAGGCTGTCGAATTTCTGTAAGGGATCTTCTTTACCCACTTTCAATTCTTTGGGTTTAACCTATTCTTCTTGATTATGCTGTACTATGAATATGTGTGGATGACCACTGATTTTTTTAAACTTAATATCCATTTATATTGGGTTTATTTATATTTGTCACACATAATTATGTAATTTATTTATCCTTAATCTAAGGATACCATCTTTGTACATGACTTCATCTCTATCTCCTTTCATTGAGGCAACTTTTCCTTTCTACAAGAATTTATTTTATATGGTGTATGAAACCCATTTGACTTTTCATTTCATTCAAAAGGAATATTTTTACATGAATAGTTTTACTAGGTGACAAAAGGAAAGTTTTTTTGTATGATGTATGCGGTGACAACGACTTCTCCGCCGCTATGACCATTATTTAAGTTTCGGCTTCCTATACAAGCCATAACATTTTTTAAAATAAAAATAAATACCATGTTTTAGTTTTATATTATTTTGGTAATGAAAATGGTTGTGATAATGTTTTGATTATATCAATGTGTTGTATTTATATCTTGTTATTAAAATGTGGAAATGTTATGTTTCATTTATGCATGTTTTATGTGATATGATTATGTTATGGTTATTGGGAATTGTTTATGAAGTCGGGTGGTTCAATGATAAACTAATGTTGGGTGAGCCCAATATAGCCATTCAATGCATTGCGTAATGTAAATGAGTTAAACTCTAAGGTTTCTCCGAATATATTTAGGGAATATACTGTGATATGGATTCCAAACGTAACCATGAGGGTTACTATATATGTAAGAATGTTATGAATGCCTCAAGTTACCTTTATGTCTTATGATTTCTATGATTTATTCATAAATCATATTATTTCATGAGGTATGTTAAAGATATTATGTTTTATGAGTAAAGTATGATTTCATTGATTCTTATATATACATGGACAAATGATTTCTTTCCGTATTTTTATATCCCTTAGTAATCTTTTTATGCTCATCCCAAGTTTTTGAAATGTTTTTCATAGGAAATAAAGTGGAATAGGGTCAAGGATGGGATCAATGAAATGTCGTGTTGTCTAAAACAAGGAACTAGACATGACCATTTTTTTCAATAGAATTTATTTTGTGAAAAAACTGTCAACTAAATAGGTGTGTTTACTTTGTAATAATTGAGATGTAATAGTTATGTCCTAATTCTTTAAAACTCTAAACTTGAAAAGATCCTCAATGTGAATTATTCATTTAATTCATGATTATGTAATGTTTTATGGTCAGGTCCTTATAGTTGGTATCAAAGGTTGGTTTAGATAACTTTAGAGGTTAGTGTATTATTTAAGCGTAAGTGACATTACCACAATGGTTAGGAATTCAGACAGATTCATAGATTTTTTAGATAAAGTGAATGAGTTTTAGATAACATGAATAATTATATCTTAGTATTATATGATAATTTTACTGATATACTCACACTGACATTTTTGGTTTTAGTAAATGGACGGATCTAGCATGCCCCAATGTAGTAGTGGATGTGATGAAAACTATAACAGTTTTCTGAACGAGAAACTATATGATATGGGAGCTGCAATAAGAACTTTTGTGGTTATTATCATCCAACTATCTGGAGTCCTGACTGAACACCTGAACGTTAGTGATTTTTATAAGGAATCATATATGTGAGAAACAAATCCATACTGATGTTTATGTAATAATCATAAAGGTAAGAATGTTCAAAAACTTATGTGTCAATGATGTGGAAAGAAACACATAATAAAATATTTCAAAGGGACAGAAATATGCTATAGATGTAGAAATAATGGTCCTAATGAAATGACCTTAAATGGAAAAAGGAATCATCTAGTTCACTGTAGCGAAGGGAATGAATTTATTTTTTAAGGATCAATTGAATGTTTTAAATGTGGTGTGCATGGTCCTTATGAAAACACAAGCCCTACTAAGATGTTTCAGGAATGGGATCTCCAAGATCGTACAAATATTTTCTTACCAATACCTAATGCTATTACGATTGAGGATGTAGAAATTGACAATGACTAATGAAAGGTATGAATTATTTCATAACATATGTTTTCATATTATTGAAATCTTAGGATATGATTCATGATTTTTTTTTAAAATGAAGTATTTCAGAATAAGTTGAAAAGGAATGGTTAATGGATCATGAAGAATGTTGAATGTGTAAGAAGTCAACATATAAGTTATTCAGGTGTTATGGTAGATTTTAGGATGGTGAAATTCTTAAAAGTATTAAGGATATTTTGATGATGATATTACATTAGAAAACTTTTTATAGTATGTGTAACCCTAATGTTTGATATATGAAAATTTAATTCAAGGAATAATTATCTTTTATTTAGTAGATATAGTTATAAAGAACCATTTTGGTTTATATGATCCTTGAATTTGAAATAATTACAGGTTATTAGATTTTGTGATGAAAAACGAAAGTTATTAGATAACCATTATGGTTAAAATATGTTATGGTTATTTTGATGAATTTATCTCCCTTTGGGAATGTTATAAATTTATGTAGTTTTTGAAAAGGTACAACACGCAACCCGTGTGACAACCCATTGCATCAGACGAAGCTGCGGGAATCGAGCCCACAACCAAAATGTGAATGGTATCTATCACCTTCCACTCGACTACATAAAGTCCCTTGTTAGTATGCCTAATTATTTTTACCTATATGATCTTATGAATCAAGAATAAGTTGATTTTGGGAAATAATTAACCTATCCTGAAGGATTTGTGATTAGGTTAATTACTTTTCAGTATGAGACTTTAATAGTAACAGATGTTATTTTGAGATAAGTGTAAAGATTTACCTTGGATGACTATGTGATTATATACTTAAGAGATTTGGGTTTCAATCTTAGTTTGGATTACTTTGAAGATTTTATGGATAACTGTTTATTTAATGTTGTTTCTCGAACCTTGGGTTCTTTTTGTTGAATTTGGGAGATTAAGAGTAGTATTTATTTTTATAAAGGATTATCCTATTGCAGATTAAATGATCTTGTACTAACAATTTTTTTTGTTAAGGTCTAAAGACCTTGAAAATATATAGTTCTCTTTTGTGGATTAGGTGATTCCCATGAATTTTACTATAGTTCTCTTAATGTGAAAAAGTCATCCTAAATACTCATATTTTGGATAATATTAGAGTGTGTGTAAGAAATATAGAAAGAAATGAAAGTCTACATGAAAAGTAAGTATGTTTCCTTATGATTTAGTTAAGCTCATAAATAAATTCTTCAATGAAAAGTATCTTAAAACAAAAACGTTGTCTGTTAACTTTTCCTACTGGGGAATCATATTCCGTTTGACCCATCACAAGTTTGTGATTTTCTGGTGGTTAACTTTCTCCTATACATATATCAGAATGTGATTGTTTTTTTATCCTCCATATCCATGTTTTCATGAAATCCTAGTATCTGTTATCTCAGGTGACCTTTATACTTTTTATTCTTTATTTTAAAGTGATATTTTAATTAACTCCATTTTTGATGTGGAGCTTCCAATGATGTTTCCGAGACCAATTTTAATGTTTTAAGGAAGAAATTCCCAAAAGGGGGGAAGGATGTAACATCCCAGGTAAACAAAGAATATGAAATTTTCATATTTATTAATATTTGTGAATAATATGTTAATATTACTTTAAAGGGAATGCTATGTTTGATGGCATACCCAATAGGCAACAATGAGTTTCTTTGAAATCTTACGTTGCACACTAATTATATAATAATATTATTTTAAATTGTAGTTAAAACCTTGCCGTTGAATTGTCAGGAATGAACATAACTTACTAAAAAATGAGTATATATGTTTTAACATATACCCAATAAATTATAGATTCTTAAAATGATAATTAATCCAATTTTATGTATAAATGTTCTAATATTCTTCAAAAGGTCGATTATCCGCCTTTTTATGGAAAATCCTTTTTTAAAACTTCTTTTTTTCAATTTAATATGTTATATTTGACAAAATTAAATCCTTCTTTAGAATCAGGACATCAGAATTTACTTTGTGTAAATTTTTGTTATTTTTCCGATAAAGTTCATTTTTAATGAATAGTGAAAATGCTATAATTTAATTCCAAACCTTTTTTAATATAATTTATTTATATGGTTATATTATCTTTTATATTCAGTTTAAAGTCTAGTTAATATATATTTTTACCATTTAATCCAATGGTGTCCATTGTAATTAATTTCACATTGAAATTGGACATAAGCAAGTGTCAATCTTTTGATAGATGTTGTTTCTTAAAAACACGATATTTGTTTTGACATCAAGAATTAATTATAAAACTAATTAATGCCACTTATATGATTTTAATATGAAAAAATGGACTTCATTTGTAAATTTGGAACATCAAATTTAATTTGGATAATTTTTTGGTATTTTTCTGACAAATGTTAATTTTTAATGAATAGTGAAAAACACTGCATTTGACTTAAAAACTGATTTTTCATCTAACATAATTATATAGTTTGATGGTCCTTTTAATTCGTTTTAAATTGTAATTGAATTATTTTTTTACCACTTAATAAAATTTTGTTCATTGGAAGTAATTTCACTTTTCAATTGGATGTAAAAACAAGTCAATCTTTTGATAAATTTTACTTCTTAAAACACCATCTTTGGTTGTAAAAACATGAAATTTTTTTAAATTAATTACTGAAATTTCTGTGTTTGGAATTTCATAAAATGGATTCTATATTTGGAATCATATGTTCCAAATTATGTAATTAGGAATATTTTGTTTTTGGACATTATGAATAGTAACGACGATAATTATCTTTAATTATCGTGATTAATTAGTAATACGGTAGTTAAGGGTAATAAAATAATATCGTAATAATATAAAATGACCCCAATATGTGTCCAAATCCTCGTCTTTGAGTCATTAATGACCATGGGAAGCTTTTTACAAAACTTTAGGGCACATGGAGTCACATGGGTGTGATAGTTACAATTATGACATTATTTTTAAAGAAAAATTGAAATATAACAAATGTATTTATATACTAAGTAAAAAAAGTTTAATTATGTTTAAATAAATGATCTATTATAATATAAATAGTCATTTAATGTCTAAAAATATTTCCCACATCATGGTTATTTTTATAATTTTTAGACATTAAATAAATTAATTAATTTATGACACCATGATGATGTAGTGATTAACTCATTAATGAATGATTTAAATAAAATGAAACAATAAGGTAAAATATAAGACATAAAATTTTCTAAAACCAGTTGGATGTGTGGATTTATAACCCTTATCACCTTATCCTCGAAAAATATCATTGTTTATCCTTTAAAATCCGAAAAAAATTATAATAAAGTAACATTTCAAGACTTTCCAAAAGTGACCCTCCTCCCTCTTATAAAAGGCCCCCACCTCTACCCTGTTACCCACACAAATAAAGCACTTGGATCGTCCACCCTCTGATCATATTATCTCTCCACATCACTCTCTTACTCCTAGAATCCTCACTTTGGGAATAAGTCTTTCCAAGGAAGCCTTTGGATCAAATAAAAAAGAGTTACCCAATTTAAAGGTAATGTCTTCCCTCGAGTTTCTTTTATTTTCATTTTTCAGTCACAACTATCTTATTATTATTTGATCCCATAATAAAATAGTATCTTAAATATAGTAGGATTTTTGTTATTATAAGTATTATACCTACACTTACACACACCTCCGTCTAATGGTTAAATAACATACTATTTCTTTGGGTGGCGAATTACTGCCTCACGAAACAATGATTGTTCAATATTTTTTTAACACCTCTCATGGTGGCCATTATGATAGAAATATATTTATATATGATATATATTATATTTATGTCCTCTCAATTCTTCTGTATTTTATATTTAAAACATACCTTTATGCTTTTCATGTTGTGCAAATGCGATAATTTGACATGAGGAAGTGTAGACAACAACCCCCTCAAATGAGGTGAATTGTTCCTTCCAAACAAGGAATTTATAAAGAATGTAATTAATGAAATTATTTTACATATATAACTTATATAATATATTTTAATTACAATATATCTATTTCTAATTTTGTTTTAATTTCCACTAATATGAAAAAGAAATCAAAGTAGCATTCATGAGTACATACGACTTACCGTCTCCATGAACAGAACATTTCATTTCATAGCTCCAAACATTATGGAATATTATTAAATGCATATAACTAGATATATATGATATTAAAATAATGGACACCATTTCAGAGATAATGTACTTATAACTACTTGGACAATTCTCTTCAAACAAGATCATTGTTGACTCATTTACAGAACATCAAAAAAACGTATGATATGAACTCACATAATTAATTAAATATTATAACATGATAATATGTGATATTAATTGAATAATACTCTTTAATGTAATTCCTTGTGAAATTACAAATTAAAAATGTTTATTATTCAGGAATATAAAGAAACGAACAAGACAAGTCAGGCTTGAGGTAAGGGGATTTCTTATCTCACTTTTAATTCCGTGAGATTTCCATTATTTCCCAATTATTGATTTCATGTGGGATATTTTTTACTTATATTTGATATATATTATCATGATTCTATTTATATTCATGGTATTATGTGATTCATTTGGTTCTTATTGTCTTTTGGTCATAAGACATGATTTATTACAACGAGGTAGGGGGTTTTTATCTCACTATTTATTCCTGTGAGATTCATGATGTATTTGTCACTATCCACTTTGATTGGTGTATTTACTGACCATTATTCTAATATTTCTGTAATATAAATTCATTTTTGTGTATTTACATCAACATTTTATAGTCCTTCTATCATTGGGTGTTCATTTCGAACGTTACCCCAGTCGGTAATGGAACCATTCACCCTCCTCTTTTTAAAAGACTTGTTTTTGTTAGGTCTTTAAATTAGATCTTCTTAATGTTGAGATATGTTATTATATATCCTTATTTCTGTAAATTTGATGTCCAAGTGATGAGATACCCTTTTTATCTCTCATCAACTCATTTTCTGAATTTTAAAGTGCCGCCATTTGGCTGTCGAATTTCTGAAAGGGAACTTCTTAACCCAATTTCAATTCATTGGGTTAAACCGATACATCTTGATTATGTCGTACTGTGAAAATGTGTGTATTCCATCTTATTTTATTACACTTAATATCCACTTATATTGGGTGTAATTATATTTTTCACACATAATTATGTAATTGATTTTTCATTAATCTAAATATACCATATTTGTACGGGACTTCGTCTCAATCTCCATTCATTAAGGAAACTTTTGATTTCTTCATGAAATTATTTTATATTGTGTATAAAACCCTTTTTACATTTCATTTCATTCAAAAGGAATATTTTTACATGAAGGGTTTTACTAAATGACAGAAGGAATGTTTTATTGTCTTATGTATGCGGCGACAACGACTTCTCCGCCATCGTGACCATTATTTGAGTTTCGGCTTCCTCTACAAGCCATAACTTTTTAAAAGAATAATAAATACCATGTTTTAATTTTATTTTATTTTGATATTTAAAATGGTTGTGATAATTTTTTGATTATATCAATGTGTTGTATTGATATCTTGTGATTGAAATGTGGAAATGTTATGTTTCCTTTATGCATGTTTTGTGTGATAAGATTATGTTATGGTTCTTGTGCATTATTTATGAAGTCAGGTGCTTCTGTAAAAAACTAAGGGTGGGTGAGCCCATGATATCTCTCTAATCCATTGGGAAACACGAAGGAGTTAAATGCTATGGTTTCTCGGAAGTGATTTAGGGAATATACTGTTATTGGTATTCCAAACGTAACCATGCGTGTTACTCCATACATATGTATGTTATGAATCGATAAAGTTACCTTTATGTCTTATGATTTCTATGCGTTATTCATAAATCGTATGATTTCATATTGTACGTTAATGACCTTATGTTTTATGTGTAAAGTATGATTTCATTCATTTTTATATATACATGGACTAATGTTTTCTTTACGTATTTTTATATCCCTAACAGAGCATTTTATACTCATCCCATGTTTTTCAAATGTTTTTCACTAGACATAAAGTGGAATAGGGTCAAGGATAGGATCAAGGAAATTTTATGTTGTCTAAAACATTAAAATAGACATGAATCTTTTCTTCATGAGTTTTTATTTAGTGATAAAAATGGAAACATAGTAGATGTGTTTACTTTGTAATCATTGAGATGTAATAGTTATGTCCTAATTCTCAAAAACACTAAACACGAAAAGATCATCAATGTGAATTATTCATTTATGTCAAGATTATGTAATGTTTTATGGCCGAGTCCATATAGTTGGTATCAACGTTCGGTTTAGATAACATTATAGGTTAGGGTATTCTTTAAGGACAATTGACATTACCATAATGGTTAGGATTTCAGAAAGAGTAATAGTTTTTTAGATAAAATAAATGAGTTTAAGATAACATGAATAATTATATCATAGTATTATATGATGATTTTACTGATATGATCACACTGACCCTTTTGGATTTAGTAAATGACTGGGTCTAGCAGGCACCAAAGTAGCAGTGGATGTGACGAAAACTATGACAATTTTCTGAACGAGATACTGAATTATATGGGAGTTGCAATGAGAACTATTATGATTATTCTCAACCGACTATATGGAGTCATGATTGACCACCCCAACCTTAGGGATTTTTATAAGGCATAATATATGCGAGAAAAAAATCCCTATGGAAGTTCAGGTAATAATCATAAAGGTAAGAATGTTAAAAAACCTTTGTGTCAATGATGTGGAATGAAACACATAAGAAAATGTTTCAAAGGGACAGAAAAATGCTATAGATGTCGAAATGAAGGTCATAAATCAAGAACCTTCTATAGAAAAAGGAATCATGTAGTTGACTCTAGGGAAGGGAATGAAGTTATTTCGGAAAGATCAATTGAATGTTTTAAATGTTGTGTGCATGGTCATTATGAAAACACATTTCCCACGAATATGTTTCTGGAATGGGATCACCGAGATCATAAAAATATTTTTTTACCAATACCTAAAGCTATTCTAATTGAGGATGGAGAATCTGACAATGGCCAATGAAAGGTATGGATTATTTATTAACATATGTTTTCCTATTACTGAAATCATAGGATATGATTTATGATTTTGTTTGTAGCGATGAAGTATTTCACAATAAGTTGGAAATGAATGGTTAATTGATCATGAAGAATGTTGAATGAGTAAGAAGTCAACATATAAAGTATTAAAGAGTTATGTTAGATTTTAGTATGGTGAAATTCTTAAAAGTATTATGTCTCTTTTTATGATAAGATTACATTAGAAGACTTTTTATAGTATGTGTAACCATGATTCTTGATATATGAAATTTTAATTCAAGGAATAATTATATTTTTTATAGATATTGTAAAAAATAATCATTTTGGTTTGCATGATCCTTGAATTTGAGGTAATTACAGGTTGTTACATTTTGGGATGAAAAATGAAATTTATTATATAACCTTTGTGGGTATAATATGTTATGGTTATTTTTGATGAATATATCTCTTTTTGGGAATGTTATAAAATTGTGTAGTTTTTTAAAAGGGACAACATGCAAACTGTGTGACAAACTGTCGCATCAGACGAAGCTGCGGGAATCGAACCCACAACCAAAGTTCGACTAGTATTTATCACCTACCATTGTACTATGTGAATTCCCAGGTTAGTATGACTAATTATTTTCAGTTATATGATCTTATGAATCAGGAATAAGTTGATTTTCGGAAATGATAAACCTATCATGGAGGATATGTGATTAGGTTAATTATTTTTTATTATGAGGCTTTAAGAGTAACTGATGTTATTTGGAGAAAAATATTTAGATTTTCCTTGTAAGACTATGTGATTAAATCTTGCAGAGATTAGGTTTCAATCTTAGTTTGGATTACTTTGAAATATTTAATGGATAACTATTTATTTATTAGTCTTTCTTGAACCTTGGGTTCTTTTTGTTGAATTTTGGAGATTAAGAGTTGTATTTATTTTTATAAAGGATTATTCTTATGGGGATTATCTGATAATGTACTATTATTTTTGGTTAAGGTTTAATGATCTGGAAAAAATATAGTTCCCTTTTTTGGATTAGGTTATTCTCAAGAATTTGATTATAGCTCTCTTAATGTTAAAAAGTCATCCTATATACTCATCTTTTGGATAAAATAAGAGTTTTGTAAGAAATTTTGTTAGAAATGAAAGTCTACAAGAAAAGTAAGTATGTTTCCAAAAAATTTATTTAAACTCATAAAAAAATTCATCAATGAAAAGTAATTTAAAACGAAAAATTTGTCTGTTAAATTTTCCTACTGGGGAATCATATACTGTTTAACCCATCACATGTTTGTGATTTTCTGGTGGTTAACTTTCTCCTAGACATATTTTTTATCACTCTCCATCAAAATTTGATGGTTTTTTTCTCCGCCATATCCATATTTTCATGGAGTCATAGTATCTGTTATCTTGGGTGACCTTTTTACTTTTCTTTCATTCTTTTAAAGTAATAGTTTAATTTACTCCTTTTCTGATGTGGGGCTTCTAATGAAGTTTCTGCGACCAATTTTAAAATTGTGAGGACGTAATTCCCAAAAGGGGGGAAGGATTTAACATCACAGGTAAATAATGAATATGAAATTTTCATATTTATTAATATTTTTGAATAAAAATATAATATTACTTTAAAGGGAAAGCTATGTTCGATGGCGTACCCAATATACAGTAATGAGTTTCTTTGAAATCTGACATTGCACAGTAATAATATAATAATATTATTTTAAATTGTAGTTAACACCTAGCCATTGTATTGGTGGGAATGAACAGAACTAACTAAAAAATGATTATATATGTTTTAATAATTACCAAATAAATGATAGAGGCGTAAAATGAGAATTAAATAAATTTTAAGCAAAAATATTCTAATATTATTTAAAAGGTCGATTAACTGCATTTTTATGGAGAACCCTTTTTTTAAAACTGCTTTTTGTCAATTTTATATCTTATATTTGAGAAAATTACGTCCTTCTTTATAATTGGAACATCAAAATTTACTTTGTATAAATTTTTATTATTTTTCCGATAAATTTAATTTTTTTAATGAATAAAAAAAATTCTGTATTTTAATTCAAAACCTAATTTTAATCTAATTTATTTATATTTTTATATTATATTTTTAATTTGGATTAATTTTTCGTTAAAATATATTTTTACCATTTAATACAATGGTGGCCATTGGAAGAAATTTCACTGTGAAATTGGACATAAAAAAGTGTCAATCTTTTGATAGATGTTGTTTCTAAAAAATACTCTATTTGTTTTGACATTGGGAATTAATTATAAAATTAATTAATGAAAACTCTATGTTTTGAATTTGGTAAAATGTAAAAAAAATTAATTTGGAATGTCAAATTTACTTTGGATACATTTTTGGTAATTTTCTAACAAATGTTCATTTTTAAGGAATAGTAACAAATATTGCATTTTACTTCAAAACTGTTTTTCCTCTAATTTATTTATATAGTTAAAAAGTCCATTTAATTGGTTTTAAATTGTAATTGAATTATGTTTTAATCACTTAATACAATTTTGTTCATTGGAAGTAATTTTAATTTTCAATTCGACGTAAAAACAAGTCAATCTTTTGATAAATTTTAATTCATAAAAACCCGTCATTGGTTGTGACAAAGGAAATGTTTTTAAATTAATTACTACAATTTATGTGTTTGGAATTTGGTAAAATTTATTCCATATTTTGTATCAAAAGGTCTAAATTTTTTAATTAGTAATCTTTTGTTTTTGGACATTATGAATAGTAACGACGTTAATTATCTTTAATTATCATGATTAATTAATAATTGGGTAGTTATGGGTAATAAAATAATATCATAATAATATAAAATGACCCCAACATGGTTCCAATTCTTCTATTTTTAGTAATTTCCGACCATGGTATGATTTTTACCAAACTTGAGGTCCTTGGGAGTCATATGGGTGTGATAGTTACATTTATGACATTATTTTTAAAAAAGAAGAGAAATATAACAAAGGTATTTCTATCCTAAGTAATACAATTTTAATTTTGTTTAAATAAATGATCACTTAGACTATAAATAGTCATAGTAAATCTAAAAGTATTTCCTATATAATTTTTTTTATAATTTTTAGACGTTAAATAAATAAATTAATTTATGACACAATGATGATGTAGTGATTACCTCATTAATGAATGATTTAAATAAAATGAAAAGATAAGGTAAACTCTAAGACGTAAACATGTCTAAAACCTATTGGATTGGTGTATTTAAAACCCTAATCACCTTATCCTTGAAATATATCATTGTGGGACCTTTGAAATCTGAAAATCATTTTATAATAAAGTAAACTTTCAAGACATTCCAAAAGTGACCCTCCTCCCACTTATAAAAGGCCCCCACTTCTACCCCGTTACCCACACCTCTATACCCCTTGGATCATCTATCCTCAACACATATTATCTCTCCACCTCCCTCTCTTACTCCTAGAAGCTTCACATTGGGAAGAAATCTTTCCAAGGAAGCCTTTGGCTCAAATCAAAAAGAGTAACCTGATTTAGAGGTAATGTCTTCTCTCAAGTTTCTTTCTTTTATTTTCCTTCTTCACTCACAAATATCTTATTATTCATTAATCCCATAATAACACAAGTATCTTCAATATAGTAGGATTTTTTTATTATAAGGATTATACCTACACTTACACACACCTCTGTCTCACAAAATAATGATTTTTCAATCTTCTTTTAACACCTCTGATGGTGGCCATTATGATGGAACTATATTTATATATTATATATAATATATTTATTCCCTATCAATGCTTCTTTATTTAATATTTAAAACATACCTTTATTCTTTTCATGTTGTGAAAATGTGATAATTTCATATGAGGAAGTGTGGATAACCGCCCCCTCAAGTGATGTGACTCGTTCATGCCAAAAATGGAATTTATAAAAAATGTAATTAATGAATTTATTTTAGCTATATAAAATATATATTATACTGTAATTTTAATATATCTATGTCTAATTTAGTTTTAAATTCCATTAATATGACAAAAAACAAAAGTAGAATTCATGCATACACACGACTTACAGTCTCCATGAACAGTACATTTCATTTCTTATCTCCAAACATTATGGAATATTATTAAATGATGATATACTGGATATATATGATATTTAAATCATGACCCCCATTTTGGAGATAATTTACTTATAACTACATGGAGAATTATCTTCAAACAACTTCATTGTTGACTCTTCTACCGAACATTGACAAAACGTATGATATGAACTCACATAATTAATTAATTATTATAACATGATAATATGTGATATGAATTGAATAATATACTTTAATGGAAGTCCTAATGAAATTATAAATTGAACAAAGTTTATTATTCAGAAATATAAAGAAATGAAAAAGACAAGTCGGACTTGAGGTAAGCAGATTTCTTATCTCACTCTTAATTCTGTGAGATTTCATTGTTCACCAATTATTTATTTCATGTTGTGTATTGTTTAATTCCATTTGATATATATTATCATGATTATATTTACATTCATGGTGTTATATGATTAATTTGTTTCTTATTTTCTTTTGGTCATATGACTCGATTTATTACAATGAGGTAAGGGGTTTTTCTCTCACAATTTATTCCCATGAGATTCATGCTATATTTGTCACTATCTCCTTTGAGTGGTTTATGTACTCCCAATATTATACTCTTTGTTCTATATACATTCGTTTATGGGTATTTACATCAACATTTTATAGTCCTTCATTCATGGGGTGTTCATTTCAAAAGTTACCCAAATCGGTAAGGGAACCTTTCACCCTTCTCTTTTTAAAAGGCTTTCTTTTTTATTAGGTCTTTCAATTTTTATCTTCTTAATTTTTGGATATGTTCTTAAATATCCTTATTACTAAAAATTTTATTTCCATGTTATTATATACCCTTTATATCTCTCATTAACTCATTTTCTGAATTTTTATGTAACGTCGTTAGGCTATCAAATTTCTATAAGGGAACTTCTTAACCCAATTTCAATTATTTGGGTTAAACCTCTACATATTGATTATTTCGTGCAATGAATATGTTTGGATGGACTCTGATAGTTTTACAATTAATATCCACTTATATTGGGTGTATTTATATTTTTCACACATAATTAGGTAATTGATTTATCCTTAATATATGGATACCGTCTTTGTACGGGACTTCATCTCAATCTCCTTTCATTGATGCATCTTTATATTTCTACACGACATAATTTTCTTACGGTGTATAAAACCTTTTTGACTTTTAATTTCATTAAAAAGGAATATTTTTAAACGAAGCATTTTACTAAATGATAAGGATTGTTTTTTGTCTTACATATGTGGCGACAACGACTTCTCCGCCACTGTGACCATTATTTGAGTTTCGGCTTCCTCTACAAGACATAACTTTTTATAAAAGAAAAATAAATACCATGTTTTAATTTCCTTTTATTTTCGTATTGAAAATGGTTTTGATAATGTTTTGATTATATCAATGTGTTGTATTGATATCTTGTGATTGAAATGTGGAAATGCTATGTTTTTTATGCATGTTTTTTGTGATACGATTATGTTGTGGTTCTTAGGGATTGTTTATGATATCGGGTGGTTTCATGATAAAATAAGGGTTAGTGAGCCCGAGATAGTGTCCAATGGATTGGGTAATGTGAAGGTGTTAAACTCTATGGTTTCTCTGAAGAGGTTTAGGTAATATACAGAGATGGGTATTCCAAACGTAACAATGAGGGTTACTACCTACATAACAATGTTATTAATGCCTCAAGATACATTTATGTACTATGATTTCCATGAGTTATTAATAAATATTATGATTTCATGAGGTATATTAAAGAGATTATGTTTTATGGGTAAAGTATTATTTCATTTATTCTTATGTATACATGGAATAATGTTATTTTCCTTATTTTTATATCCCTTATTGAGTTTTTTTATGCTCATCCCACGTTTGGAAATGTTTTTTCACATGAAAAAAAGAGTAATAGTGTTAAGGATGTGATAAAGGAAATGTAATCTTGTCTAAAACATGGATCTAGACATGAATATTTTGTTCAAGAGTTTTTATTTTACGAAAAAATGGAAACTTATTTAATGTGTTTATTTTTTAATCACTGAGATGTAATAGTTATGTCCTAATTATATGAAACTCTAAACCTTAAAAAATTCTCAATGGGAATTATTCATTTAATTCAAGATTATTTAATGTTTTAAGGCCATGTCCTTATATAATATGTTCACTTATCTCTGGTTATTATTTTAAGGCATAAATGAGAGTAATTATCTAATTATATTTATATAATTTAAACACTAGATTAAAAAATAAATTCAATTTCACTAAATCTACTCAAATTATTAGAACAAGAAAATGTACCAAATTTTATTTTCCAATATTGAAAAAAGGTCTATAAAATTTTTAAATTTATAAAATTTAGAAAAATAAATTGAGGAAACATAACCAAAACACATAATACCAACATTGTATTATAGGTATTATAATTATTTTGAGTTTATATAATTTTTATTCATGATATAATATAAAGGGAAGAATGAATATAAATATGTAAAGGAATTAAAAGTTTTAATTTCATATAATATATTAATTTCAAATAATTAAACAAGTTTAATAGACTTTACATAATAATATATATATATATATATATATATATATATATAATGTGAGCAACATAGGTGATGTTGTTTCCACCTCACTACACCCAATCCAATTAAAAAACATTATTTGGTTCTCCTATTGATAAATAATTTCTAAAAATTATCAATTCTATCCATTGATGTGCTATAACATCGTCATGTCACAATTCCAAAAAAACAAATATCTTCCAATTATCATGTAAACACCCAGACTAATTTAAATACATGCAACATGGTTTAACCTCATTGATTATTCCTTTCCAAACATAAACTAAATCAGATAACATTCTCTCACCATGTGCACTAGTGCACTTTCAATTTCACACACACTCAAATAAATTTAGAACCATTTATAAGGATCATATCACACAAGAAAATCATCTAACAAATCCGGATGTTCTAGAAAATAGTTTCCAATTCAATTAATATTTTAAAATCCTTCATGATGTTTTTTCCTTAATAAATTATGCGGCCAGTGAAATTTCTCATTTTTGTTTCTTATGAGATATTTTAGTGAATAGTGTTTTTAAAAATAATTTGTACCTTCATTAAATTTTGATACAAGACCATGGGAACCTGGGTATTTTGGCAGGGGGTCTAGGATAATCAAGTTAGTATTTACATTGTTAATTTACTAGAGTCATGTAAAAAAATTATTCATGTTATCTTTATAAAACTTTTTCCAATTATTGAATAATCACATTACTCATTAAACTTGGTGGTGGCCTACATAGAATTTTTGTCATCATTCAAATATTAAATTTTAGTTATGAAAATTGATACCTGGTTTTAAATGATAAAATGGTATTTTAATGAAAAAAATTGTGTTTCAATAATAATTAACTAAAAAATATTTTCTTAACTCATGATGTGATTTCATAGTGAATATGGAAAGTCATCAAGATTTCAATAAATAATTCTATCAATGGAATAAAAAATAATCATTTAAATTTTTTACTGGGTTTTTTAATATGAATTTATATTTTTTTACTTAATGAAAATTCTCATATTAAAATGGGATTTTTCTCTAATTAAGTGTTCTGAATTAAATTGGTTGATATTTATATGGATTAAAAAATCAATTTCAATAGTGGATTTCAAATTTCAAAAAACAAATTTTAAATTTTGAAAGTATTTTTAAGATGATATTTTTAATATTAAATTAATATGTGGTAATTTAAATATATTTACTCATATAATTGTCATCCTCTTGAGATTCATCTCCCAAAATTCTTTTATTTCTTTTCATTTCTTCGGATTCAACCCCCATCTCCTTGGTACATGTAATTATGTTTCTTGAACTAATCTTATTACTAGTCATCCCATACCAAGTACCATAGATCATTTTTGTTTATTTAGAACGATAAAAATAGTAATTATTATATAATTATTTTTTAAAATTTATTTAACCGTTTCAATAATATAATATTGAAATTATTTGAGAAAAGAATATATTTGGTTCCCCTTAATAAAGTCATCTATAACATTATCCATTTAAAAATGAGTATCATATGTTTCATTATTTATTAAATATGAAAAATTGATTTTTTTTGAAATAAAATGATATATATGAATTGAAAATGAATGAATATTAATTTAATGAAAATAATTTATTATGATAGAGTAAATGTGTTTGTTGTGTTTCAAATAGTGTATTCATTTTAAACTTATCAAATACATTATTCATGATTACACTATTGTTATTCTAGAAATATTATTATAGTATATTTGGATGAACCTTTGATTTTTCATAGAAAATATAAGATAATTAAATAGTGGACTATTCAATTGGATAACAATGAATGCCGACTTATTTGGATAATACTACATTTTATGGATAATTTTATATGAATAATAGAGTAAATGATGATGAATATTATATATATGAAACTAAAATTGAAGTTAAATATTACCCTCATGATATTACAATGTTGTTTTATATGTTACATTTATTTACATGGAGAAAATTATTTAAAGTCTGTACAAAATATTAAATTTTTTCAATTGAATTCAATTAATATTATTTAAATACTAGTAGAGGATGGAGGGACATTAACATTAACAAACAAATAGTTCTCATTAATGATATTATAATATATGAAATCAAACATCCATGTTGAATATATTACACTAGATGATTTCTATATTCAATGGAAATGATATCTAGATGATTAATTCTTTTAAAATGATAACATATTGTTTCTTAAGGATTTTGAATCACTAATAAAATTCCCTATGCCTTTAATGAATTAATAAAATAAAAATGAATCATGTTATTTGAATGATGTATGGTACATTCCTTTTATTCCAAGTATTTCAAGAGTATATGTATGATAAGAAAGTATGACACAATTTTATAGGTACAAATACATCAAAATATTATATAAGATCTTATATCATCCATGAGATTCACCTCACTGGATAAATCATTATTATGATATAAATTTTCTATTCTATCATAAAATTATATAATGAAATGATTATTTATTTTACATTATTACTTATATATTTTTATTGTTTCAAAATATTTAAGTAATAAATTTCTGTTAATCAACAAAAAAATTATTATAGAGGCTTCCAGACTAGTTTTACTTTTGTAATTCTTAAATATGTAGAGGGGGAAATTATTCCTTACCAATCAGTTAGTTATACAGATATTATAAAGTATGAATCATGGGATGATTTCATCTGTCGTCATGATGACAAGTAATGTATTGTTTAGTGTAGTAAATAAAATATTTTTTCAAATTATTTATTTTACACAATTTAATTTAAGATCAATAATTTTAAAAATAAGAAACTATTCTAAAAATATTGAACGTGCATCAAAACCAGTTTACCCATATCCCAATGAAATTATGAGGTACACATCACTAGAGAATAAATTGGTATTAATTTTAAATCTACAGTAAAATGATTATATGATATGAATGAACATAAATTTTGTTTTATATGAACATTGACTATTCAAAATATAAATCATCATTTATCCCATGTTGTGTGCTATGGGAGGGTGACCATTTAATTATGGCAGGTAAAATAGATGGTTGTAACATATAAATGTTGTTGGAAACATTTTTAATTATGAAGTAATTATAATCAATATTCACTATAAAATTAATATATAAAAATATATATTTGTGTTCATAATTTTTTTCAGTATATTAAAAATAATTGAAAATGACCATTCCTAATGAAGAAATACTTTTTGTAGATTTGTAGTAGTCAAAAAAACATGGTTCTTTTAGATGAGTATGATTTAAAAGTCTGTTCCCAAACATATTTCAAGATGATAGAACATAAGGAATATATATAAAATATGTAGAATTTGTTTCATAAAAAATTTATTAATTGAATGATATTATAGTTTTTTCGGGTTTGGAATACCAATATACGATAAAGGATAAATGAAAACCAAGGGTGGAATAAAGATCCGCACATGAAGAACCAAATGACCCAACTGCATTTCAGTCTATAAATTCACCACAACCACATAAAATTCCTAAGGGAGACTATGTATTCATTATGAATTATATTAAATATGAATCAAACAACATATAAGAACTTTATATTACAAAAATTCATCTTGGAATTGTACAGTGTGATTTTTATATATCTATATCCTCATATTTCATTGTTTTGATGGGTATATTGTGTAATATCGTGGGAGAGAATCCATTAAATAAAGAACTCTCAAAAGATCACGTGAGAGTTGGAACTGAGGTTTTTCCAGAGATGAATGTTTTTTTTCCTGTACCACTTAATGATCTAGATATTATTTCCATCTAGGATTCTATTATAATTATTATTGTGTGGCCATAGAATATTTTAAAGGTTCATATGGTATGTCATTAAATTTTTTTATTAAAAACCGATTACAATTGTTTATAATATGTTATATATGATCTATGGTATTATAAATGAATAAATTAATAGGGAAACAGATGTTAAGATAATGGTAATATAGTGTATCAGCCACAAATTTAGTAGGACCTTCTAGGGGTACCATATCCCATCAAGTTCCACATCAAAATTTATTATCATTATATAAAATTGTGAAAACCACATTTAGAGATGAAATGTATTACATTATATTAGAAAAATAAATGTATGGAATGATCATTTTAGAATTATTTGGTCATGAGAGTATAAATGAGATTCTGAAGATTGTATAGTTGGGATTATACGTTGTGAATACATATATAAATTCACATTTCATAATACTTCTATTAAAATAGAGATCTAATATGGTCAATAAATAAAATAACTATTCATATTTTCTAGAGGCTTTTATATTATAAATATTTAATGGAACAAATATGAGAAGCATGATTTTTATTCATTAATCCCAATATCATTTCTATGAACAAAGTACTTTTCATGAAGAAAGAAATTGGTAAGATGAAATATGAGCGATATGATGCATTTGAGAGAAAAGTACGAGACCAAAAAATAATTTTTATTCAACTAATAAATGTTTAATAGTCTAAAATATAATCACAGAAATTATTTTTTTCATTATATATATATATATATATAAATATTATTTTTTATGCATTGAATATTAATCACAATCAATATGGATATCCCAAAAAATTTATTTTTTGGATCCACTACATTGAAATTGAACAAAATATATACTCAATATTGGAATTTTTAACTGTTAATATACTACAATCAGAATTTTATTAACAATCATCGAATTATATACTTAAATAGTTTTTTGAACATGGAATTTTTTCTGTTAAGGTGATCAATAAATATATGTAAATAATGTAATGATGATGGTTTCTAAATAAAATATCATTTTGATAACCTATAATGGAAATATATTAATGTATATATAGAAGTATTTAAATATCAAAAACAAATATCAAAATAATTAACTTATTTTCGTCAATTATTCAAAAATGTCTAAAAAATATAATATAAATGGGTGTAGATGTTAGTGTACAATTTTATGAGAGATATCAAATCGATGAACACACCACCATCCCCAAATAGGTTATTTTCCAATGAGATTACAATTTCATTACCAATACTTCTTAATAATTATTTATATATATTTTCCTATGCTAACAATATTTCTAGAAACCATCATACTCAAAATAAAAATTTAATTTGATTATAGATGAGTGGGCATTGTACATGGTCATAGATTTTTTTTGATAACAAATGTGGGTGATTAAAAGTTGTGTTTTTTATCTATTATGGCCTATGAACATATAAACATATTTTTGGTGTTAAAAATTTGTATCATAATACATATATATATATATATATATATTATTTTCTCAATGGATGTATAATGAAGAAAATTAGCTTGTTTAGAAACATGATGAAATAATAGAGTCAGAATTTATATAAGCATCATTAAATGGTGACTTCCTATAGTGTTTTAACTTTGGTTGGTGGAGGAATTGTGATTTTTATTAAATAACATATTAGATTCATCATATAAAATGACAAGTTCTTGTAAAATCGATAATATTAACACATAAAATTATATTAGATAAACGGATTGACATAATCTAATTCCATGGAATGTACATGATGTGAATTTTACTCATGCCAGTAATTTATCATATAGAATCCCAAAATCATTGCATCTATATAAGTGCTTCGTATATCCATATTATATATATTTATTCTTTTTCACAAACTCAACCTCTTAAAATGTTTCCACTAGTTTATCACTAATATGAATGTTTACTTTAATTTAATAAAATTATCTTTGTTCACAAAATCCTAAATAATAACCTATCGTTGTTATTAATAAAAATTTTGGGCAATATGAAAATAACCATATTCATGTGAATGTAATAATGATGTTATGTTATAGTTTAACATTAAATATATTGTTAAAAATTAATTACTAATATACAGCACTATCCATGAGGGATTAATGGATACACAAGATTATATTGTCATTTTAATTCAAAAATGGAATATAATGAAGTTTAATAAATTAATAAAGGTGAAAAAAACTTATAATAGATCTTAGTGTATTTTGAAAATATACAATGGGTCACACTGATATTTTATCCATAAATATTTCCAATTCATTACCATAAAAGTTGTACCCCCAATATTGGTGATAGGGGAAAATAGCTTTAATTATGATCCATAAAAACTAAAATGTAAATATTTTTTTTTCAATCATTGAATGATAAAAGTAGTAAGCTAATTATTATTTTATTCTAGTAATTATTAATGTTATAAAATAATTTTCAGTAAAATCTAGTAATTTATAACATGTTTTGTAATCCTTCATTTACAAAATGATGGAAAATATTTAGATTGGATATTTACACCGACCAAAACGATAAAATTAGTAATGTTTATTTTGAGTAATACATTAGTGTAGTGTTATTATATGTTTTTAAATATATCATGTTGTTGTTTTTAGGAATCAAAAATATCTCATATGTATCCATAGTTAGTGAATCAGAAATGATATAATTTGGAAGCATAGTTTGAAACAATAGACATGGGATGAATTTTTTCATTTTTATGTTTCGTTTACATCATTATAATATTACTAATATTAAAATTATATTCTTGTACTAGGGGATTATTTTACTCATGTTGGGGTTGTTTTATTGATGTTGTTTCTGCTCATGATAGGGTAAAAATAAAATTTTCATTTCAAATGGATGATAAAACATCATACTTCATAATATGTAAATTTTTTTAGGTAGCATGATGTGACACACCATTCTCCCAACGCCCACTCTCGGCTCCAGTTCTCAGCTTCATTTTATTCCTCTTAGGGTTACGAGCTCTTCCGAGTGGTGACAGACCTCTCTTCCTCCTCCGGCTTCTTCGTTTTTTAGATTCGATATCTTTCTCTTTGGGTTACGATGTCCCATCTATGGCTCTCCTTCTTTTTATTTTTCAGCCGTCCTCTTTCCAGGTTATGGGTTTCAATATCCTCTTTCCCCTAGGGTTTCAATCCTGATGTTACTCTATCTCGTTCCATACCCCCGGCTACCTCATCCATGCTCTGATCTCATGTTCTACCGCTCCTCTCCAGGTCGGACCTGGAGTGATGGATACTCAGAGGTTTTGGGAAATGTTTTTTGGTAGTCTTGGGGATTCTCTTTAGGATTTCATCCACAATTTCCTTTAGGGATCCCTCCACGGTTTCCCTATCTTCCTGGTTCCGTTAGGGTTTCATCCCCAGTTATGTTATTTCTTCAATGCGGTTCTCTATTTTCCTTCTTGGTGTCTTTGTGCATGTTTTGGGTTACTGATTCTGCTCGTCGTATAGAGGTGAGTCAGTTGATTCATCAATGTTGGTGTCGATTGACAGCGGTGATGGTTCCTCTAATGGCTCACCGGTTTTACGGGGTTCGTGATTTTCCTAATTGTAGGAAAATTTTATTTTTTGATGGTGTTGGAGGGTTATGGTGGTTTCTCGATGTGTCTAGGAGGTCTTCTGTGGTTTTTTTTGGATGATTTCTATGGTCGCATGTGACATATTTTTGCTGGCAACACGACAGAGTATGGGTTTTTGGTTTTGGTGGTGGTCGACGGCGAAGCAGATGGATAAGCAGACGACGAATCGGACGACGACGATGACAGTCATGTATCAATATTAAAGTGGTGATGGTTTCAAGATGATAGGTGGGAAATGTGATTATGCTGGCGACAGTGTCATAACATTAGGGTTTCTCGGGTGGCTCACTTTGCCCACGGAAATGAGGATTCACATTTTTATTTTGAATTTTATAATTTTTAACATTTAATGGGATTTTGTAATGGTGTAGTTCTATATTACTATTTTTAGGGGGTTTTTGAATTTAGATATCAGTTTCTATAAGGTTCTCACTCACCCTTAAATTGATTTATTAAAAAAATGGAAAAATTGTATTTGGTGAACTAGAAATATATTCATCGCTACAAGGATCTATAATATTCCACGACTCTCTATAATATTTTAGAAAACCCATTGGGTGTTGAAGAATCTGAACAAGAGCTTGAGGAAGGCTTGTCCTATGAATTTTTTTTCATCTCCAATTAAAATGGACCATTTCCCCTACATTATATATTTTTTAGATAGTTGAATGGAAAACACATATTATATACTCAATCAACCATATCTTAATAAGAAATATTGTATAATTGGCATGACTTAGATTATATGGTTTTTAATTACAATTTACATTTTAGTGCAAAACATAAAAAACATTGTATAAACAAATAAAACATATTATTATTTTTCTGATACATTAGAACAATAATTAGTATATCATTCTTTTAACAAATAGGAATCTGTTGAACCTCTATTGGATGCCCGATGTAGTAGGTAGGACCCCTAATATTTCATTTATTTAAAACTAAAAATAAATTTTAACAGACACAACTAAAATAATAAAAACTGTAAAAATTCATTAATATATATTTTGATAATATAGGAGAATTATACAAAAGTTATCTTTTATTTGATGGAATAATTAACACTTTAACAGTGTACATATTGTTCCGAGTTTGACCCAAATTATATATTATTAGTTTAAAAATGAAATGTTTGTTAAAAATTTAAATCACTCACTGAAAGATAATAAAATGATATTTTATTATCTTGATAACAATGTAAAATTGTTCATAAGACATTTTTTTGTGTACGAATCAACCTCAAATCTAAATGACACATGATGTCGCCAATATGTTGGAAAGTTCTTGTTTCCATTTTAGTAAAAAAATGACATACTTGAAATCATTATAATGCATTCATGATCTTTTTAGATGTTATTAAAATGATTTAGAAATCATTTTTTATGATTTGGATACAAATTTATATGAATTTGACAAACATAGTGATTGTTTTGACTCTATTTGTGTATTTTTATCTATAATTTACATTTTTTGTTGAAAATACAAGTGTCATCCTAAAGACCATGAAATTAATTTAGAATGTATTAGTACTATAGAAAAATGAAACATAAATCATTTCAGTCTTGTAGGAATCATAAAATCATCAATGTTACAAAAATATAGTCCATTATGACTCCATGTTAAGTTTTTATTTCAAATTGACACTAATTTTAGAGAAAAATGAATGTGAAAAACCCAAAACTATGAAATTTCATTGCTATAATTGTTAATATTTTAAAAAATGATCCACATGTCATTTTGATTTTTTTTAATCAACTACACCTCAAAATGATGCACGATGTGGCTAGTATGACTCTTGGTTTATCATTTTATTCAAAATGAATATTAATTTTAGTAAAAAATGAAACTGACATACTAAAATTAAATAAAAGGAATTCATATTGAGTTGAAATTTTTGGAAAATGATCCATAATCCCTTTCTAAAATGTAAGTTTCTTCTGCACCTCAATATGATACATGATTTCTTTTTATGACTTAGTATGTTTGGTATAAGTTTAAAAATTACATTTTATTTAAAAATGAGAAACTCAATGAAAAAATATAAAATATTTGTGGATTGTCTTGATAATTTTGGAAACAAATTAAGATGTCAATTTTTTTGGAATCAATAAAATGTCAAACAGATACTTGATTCTATTAGTATAGCTCAATGTGCATGTGTCTACATTAATAGGTTGTTTTTTAATTATGCAATGTAACCTACTAAAAAATTATCAATCACATTCAGGTTATTTGGATACTATATGAAAATTCACAACCTGTAATTTTTGAGGTGTAAGAATAACATGAACCTCAATCTAATTCATTGTTTGAATCGTAAGACTACATGTCAAGATATTATTCAATATTCACTTTAATTTTACTAAAAAAGGAATGTGACATACTCAAAATAGTGAAAACAAATTAGGTGATTAAATATTTTAGTTATGTGGTCGATATATCGTTTGAGATGTGTAAGACTTTTTTAGACCACACTCTAATGAAATTTGTGACCATTATGACTCCAAATATGTCTAATTATTTTAAACTTAAATTAATGTTGTAAAAAACGGACATTGTAAAAACAAAAAAAATCATTTAGATTGATTTAATACCTTTGTAAAATGATCCATATGTAATTTTTTACAACTAGTAATTATCCCCAACTTAATCTGACACATAATGATCCCAGTATGACATATAGTCTACGTTATCTATTTAAAATTTACATTATTGTTCAAAAAGTATCACTCATTAAAGAAGGATAAAACATGCTCATATTTTCATAATAATTTAAGACAACAATTCAGTTTTCTTTTAGAATGTTTAGGTATCAATCTCACAAAAAAGGAGATTATATTGACTGGTATGTCTCAAAGTGTTTGTTTCGTGATTAAAATGACATTTTATTAAAATAAATGAAATCTAACATCATATAAACCAATAAATCTCTTTTTAATTGTTTTTATAATTTACCAAAATTATCCAAATAACATTTTTGATATCTAATTATAAGGTCAATCACAATATAATGTATAATGGTAATGGTGTTAATATAAGTGTTTTTTTTAAATTGATATTAATTTTATAAAAAAGAGAGACGTTACATACTATAAAATTATAAAAAGAATTAGTTTTATTTTAATACAATTAAAAAATTATATATATGTCATTATCGATGTGTAGGAATCATCCTCACCTCAATAAAGTGAAAAATGTGACAAAGATGACTCAATGTTTTCCATTATATTTTAAAATTACATTAATTATAGTTAAAACACTACTATGAACTATGAAAATGATATTGAATTGTTTTTATATATTATTTAAATTATGAATAAATCATTTTTAGGTGTAGAAATCATTTATACCTATATGATAATTGATGTGTGTGATATATCTCAAATTATCATTTAACAGTATAAAATTGGTATTTTATTTAAAAAGTGACAATTATAAAACACCATGAAAACTCACATGGGATGACTTGAAAATCAATAAAAATGATTCATATGTCATTTGTGATGTATAGGAACATATCTAATGTTTAAATTATACACGATGATAACAATATAACTAAAAATGTGTGTTTCCCATATGAAATTTATATTTTTCAAAAAACCAAATTAACATACTCAAAACGGATAAAACGAAATCATTCATTTTTTGATACCTTTGAAAAAAAGATTCATATGATAATTTTCCCATGTAAACATCATACTCACCTCAATATTATGTATGGTGTGGATAGTATGACTACATCATTGTCTTCTTATTTAAAATTTACATTTATTTTAGTAAATAAGATAAGTATTATACTCAAAACAGAGAAAATTGATTCTGATTGTTTTCATACATTAGGAAACTTGTCCATATTTCATATTTGACATATTGGAATAAAACACAGCTTAATATGATACACAACTTACTAAATAGTAATCTAAGTGTAACTTATCCATTTAAAATTTACATTTTGTTCAAAATGTGTCACTCACTAAATGCCAATAAAAGGTGCTTATATTATCTAAATATTTTAAGAAAATGAATCATATGAAAATTTTTCCTGTATGAATTAGTATCTCCCTCAAACAGACAAACTTTTTTGATTACTATGACTCAAAATGTATGATTCATGTTTGAAATTTTATTTTAGTAAAAAAATCTATAAACATATTCAAAATTGAAAAAATGAATTAATATTATTTTAATATTATTGGAAAATAATCTATATGTAACTGACGATATTTAGTAATCATCCACACCTAAATCTGATACATTGTGGGACCAGTATGACTCCACGTGTGTATTTTTCTTTTAAAATGAATTTTATTTTTGTAAAAAAGAAAAATAACCTACTCAAAACTAATTAAATTAATTCAGATTATTTTGATATATTAGAAAAATGATCCATAATTCATTTTAATTTTTTGGAATCAGTTAGACAACATTCTGATACATGATGTGTATATATTAATCAATGTGTTTGTCTTTAGATTAATAATGAAATTCTTATTTAAAATGTTCCACTCACTATTAAACATGAGAACATGATCAATAAATCTTGATAATATAAAAAATGTTTTGATAATTTATTTCTGATGTTAATGAATCATTATTTTTTCAAACTAATAAATGATGTGATTATTACAGCTATGTGTATATGTTTCTTGGTTGAAAGAACATTATTGTAAAATACACAAGAGACATACTCAAAACCGATAAAACATGTTTGTATAATTTTGATACATTAGGAAAATTCTCCATAATAAATTTTGGACATATTTTAAATATTGTAACTATAATAAAAATAATTATGTAACTAGTATAACTCAATGAATTGGTATGTAATATATAACTTCAATTTTATTTCAAAACATATGTCACATCTTTATACCCATAAAAATGTATCATATGATTTTCTCATCAATTTGTCTCCTATTAATTAATTAATATCCTTGTAATATTTATCTTATACTAATTTATTTAATTTTCACATCGATAATTTTTTAGTATGAAAATTAAATGGTGTGATGCGAAACAATCAACATGAACACTATATTATACACAATGTTCCTGATATGACCTCAATTTTATTTTAAATGTTTATTTTACAATTAAAAAATGATTTTTAACTCATTATATTATTATATTACATACATAAGATATTTTTTCATATATATGCTCATTATATTTTCATGGTGGGATGGTTTCTTTTCCAACAGAATGAGTTGGGGTCAGGGGCCAAAGATAAAGGAACATTTATGTATTTAAATTCCTATGTTAATTTGTACATTCTGAGGTATTTTTATTAAAAAATATTTGAAATTTATATAATATTTTCTGGTAAAAATTATTTCATTTATTATTTGTATTGTACATGTCATCTATTTTGGGTTCTATTAGTGTTTTACCAGTCTTCTTTATGGTGCTGCGATGTGGTGTAAATTTAGTAGTGCACTGAAGGTTTACCGTTATTCAGCACTTCCTAAATTCTTAATAGAGGGTCCCATTATCATTTGATCTAATATATCAGAGGTGTGGTCCATTTATTACAACCTCTGTAGGAACTAAGGAGTTGTCCCTTCTTCGTCACTTATAAAAGTGTTGATTAACTATTACATTATCAGTACATCTAAAATAATTGATAAGGGGGTCCTTTATAATAGTTGCCATATTGTTTCCTTTACAAGCACTTATAAAACCATTCACAAAGACACACATTATCAATTCGTTTTAATTATTTATTAAAGGATCCAATTTTCATCATTTTAATACCACTGTTGCATTCATAGGGATTTTATCTTTAATATGGTAGTCAGTACTTTATTATCACTGAAAAAGACAATTTTAGCATTGTTTGAGTTCTATTTTGTTATAGTGGATATTTATTTTTACATTCGACACATGATAATACAATAATCATGAATTATCATGAAAATGAAATTTTCCTAAAACAATATTGACAAATACATTATTCCCAACTCATTTCATAAAAATTATGATTTGATATACTGATTAAATCTAGAAATGATTTAAACTCCATCAATTATACCATAATACACTTTTCAAAAGAACTTTTTTATTTCAAATGAAGTAAAATATATTAAATTTACATCATCCATATATATCATCTCTTTACCCCAACATAATTACCTTAGTATTCAGATCTTATTAATGATTATCATAAAAGTATCACCTTCCATTAAATAACATTTTCAATACATCTTCCTCATTCAAAATATTACATCAAATCATTAATAAAATAATTCTATTTAACAACAATTTTATATCTCAATATTCACATCACATAATCATTGATTTCCAATATTTTAATACACAATTCAACCAAATTTATTCTCAAACCACTAACTATGAATTATCAACTTATTCATTAATACCTTATTCCATTCAAAGGTCATATTTATTCTATTCATCATATGTTAAATAACCATTAATCATAAATACATATTTATTTTTTCATTATAATTCCCCTATGGAATTTTTAAACATAATTTACATACATTCTATATTAAATAATTTAACATATGGTGATTTTTTAGGGAGACAATTATTCTCATGAATTTCAATATGGAAATTTTTTAGTTTCCCAATTTATTTAGATGCATTGTGTTGTTCATTTACATATTCAAAAAAATTCTTATCCCATGAGCCATTCAGATGGGTTCTTATTCCCACATTCTTGACAAATTGGAATCTGATACTTTTTCAACCATTTTAAAAATTAACAAAACTCTTAGTGATTACTACCATTATATTCATTAGTGTTTCCAAGAATTTCATATGGTGAACATTGTTAATATTTTCCCCAAATAACTATTTAGGCCTAATAATAAAATAATTCACTCGTGTATTCACCACATGTGGATTTTCCTTTTTAGACTTTATGTCACATTCAATTATTACCATATTCTTTATGGTCCATCTATTGATAGTAACCGACAATAATATTGTGATAAACACTAATAATATTGGAAATCCACATAATCATGATAATTCACTTATAGGATTACTAAATCATGAATCCATAATTTAATTATATAACACCTTCATCTTAAAATTGGCCATCCATGATCAATAACAATTTAAATACTTCATGATGGTTTATTAAGTGTTTAGTAATTTCTAAAAAAAATCATCCAGACTGTCATGTGAGGTGTGTAGTAAAGATCATTTATATGCACCAAGTAATGATTGAGTACCCCTCATGGATCCCTTTGTGAGTAATTACCCCAAGGTACATCTTTTCTATATCTATATCCACAAGTAGTATATATATATGGGTTTTATTTCTGGTAAACCAACAACTATATCCTTAAACAAAATTACCGAATAATTTTATATACTTTGAATCATCCGTATACTTATCCTTAAACATATCCCATGTCATATTATTAGATATATCCATGGGAGTCTCACTAACATATTCACATAAAAATTTCAAAACGATGAATAATTCTTACATATCATTCAAACTATAGTGAATATGTCATATCATATGTAGATATTAAATATATTTATTTCAATATTCATTTCATTACATTAAAAAACACATGAGGACATTAATAAATTTTTTTCCTAGACACTAGGTACACAATATTATAATTTGGGGATTGATCCTTACTATATCAAAAAAAGATCCTAGACATTATTGATATTTTCTAAAGTATCATACATAATACATTCTCCATATCCTAGAGAAAATAAACATAGAAAAGGGTGAGCTATGAAGATCAGTAAGGGAAGAAAAGGGATATACATAAGAATATCATGATCGTAAGTGTATGTGAACAATAGAATAACATATGAATAAAAAAATATTCATATCCAATATAAAAATATTGTGTCTTGGAATAATGATTATATGTTACAAAGTCATGAATCATATGGAAATCATAGAACACGGTTCTTGAGATAATAACATTGGAAAAAGTCATAGAAATTTCCATACAAACAATCATATTAAATAATTTCCATTGTTGTAAAGTATCACTTTCAAAACAAATCAAGGAACCCAGTAGGAGGATAATCCTCAGGGGAGGGATAGACCACCATCTCTAGTAGACGCCCTTCATTTATAGAGGAATTGTTTCACCTCCTTATCCATCTTTTCAGTCAAGGATCCCTCTCATGACAGTTATTTTGTATAAATTCCCCTATCATACAAAGCTCACTCCACATTAAGTACTATGTATCCCATGAGATATAAATATATACTCAATGCATTAGGGGGATATATATGTCCCACACATCATTTGTTATAACATAAATATAATCCATGGTTATAATGAAAACCCCATAAAAAGATATATCATAACTACTGTCACATGATGAAAGTGAAACACCTTAGTTCCATAAGATCATAAAACACAGAACATATCATTAACCATGAAATTTAATGGGTCAATAAAAAATTACATAATAACATAAATTGTGAATAATAAAAAGGATTCAAAATCATATCATCATTTCTTCAAAGTATATTATATTGAACATGTTGTTGGTATCATATGAAATATATTATTTTATAACCCATAAATGATAAAGGGATTTTGTAAACACGTTTTTATCCTAAAAATAATCTTTAAAGTGAATGACTATAAATTTTATTAGTGGACCATATCGCCTATAAAGAAAAAGTAACATCATTAGTGGTCACTGTAGATGTAAAATGTTTTTTAAATATAAAAAACATGGAATAATTATTTATTGAAATAACCTTTTATATAAAATAAAATTTTAAAACTAAAATTTACAAATATTTTTTGAAATCATTTTCTTATAATGTAACATTGGAATATTATAAATCTAGATTTAAAAATAATTTCAAAAAAAAATCAAAAATAATCGTTTTTCCTATTTTAAAACACTATTTATAACCCAAAAATAAAAGCAAATTTAGAAAAATTGGTTTTGTAGGTAAAATGATTTTTAACTAAAAACCCGTCATTTATTTAAAAACAATATTGATCCTAAGAGCACATAAAGTCATAAAAATGATGGTAAGAAATTTATTCTCCAACTATGATGATATGAATATAATAAAATTTTCTATGATTTATATATCATAATATTTCATTATTTCAAAGAATAAACGTAGTGAATCCCTATAAAAGATGATATTATTGCCCAAAATGTCACCCACATTGGTAAATATGACTCTTATTACCCATTAAATAATATAACTGAATGAAAATATTAATATTTTTTATGATTTATATTCATGAAATAATATATAAACTATAATTATGTACACCTCATTGTAGAATATTTCCACATAGAATTACCTACAATCCCAATGAAGGCAAACTCAAAAAAAATTCTAATTGACTAGATAACATTTTAACTGAAACCCCCATGAAAGTGGGATACAAAAATTTATATATAAACCCAAATAATTTTTTTGGTAATAATTACAAAAATATTCATTGTCATTGTATAAACCAAAATAGATAAATTAAGTGGTGAATATGGAATATGTTTTACGTAAGTAAAAAAGTGATACAACAATCCATTACCTTATGCCTTAAATTTCATATTAAACTTTCAAAAATATTTTATAATTAATATAATTTTATATTTCATATATTACATATCGATAAATATTTACATCATACCTTATATTTTTTTCATATTACCATTATATTACTCATTTATTTCTTATTAAATATTTTATTTAAATTTCTTTTAATAACTGCATTATTATATATATATATATTTATTTTCTATTTTAAGTTCTATTAGTTAAAATATGATTTCATCATCACTATTCTATTGAAAATGAAATAAATATAAAATATATTCTTTTTATATGTATTTATAGTAAAAAAAAATAGAAAATGAAATACACCATCCATTGAGATGGTAGGTTGTACATACACAGTAATGTTTTTTCTATTATCTAACTGAATTGAGAATTTTAATGGTAAATGAAATATTATAATTATATAATAATTTTTATATATTTAAAATCAAATATTTTCATTAATTCCATAATTAATACCATCCATGTTAAGCATGAACGAATTACATGGCTTAG
Source organism: Viscum album (assembly GCA_963277665.1). Classification (NCBI taxonomy): domain Eukaryota; kingdom Viridiplantae; phylum Streptophyta; class Magnoliopsida; order Santalales; family Viscaceae; genus Viscum; species Viscum album. Next base: position 1,574,761,213 of record OY728165.1, on the reverse strand, counting down.
TGAGGTAATGGTTTTCCAAACACAGACATAGCATTATTGTATTTTCAAAAGAATGAACGAATTAAGGTAAATATAATATAATTATTCTATAATCCTAATAATATCATATTTATCACTTATAAAATATAAATAAAAAATTATCACCTACCATGAGAGTCGTTAATGAAATAATAATTGACACTATATATCAATGTGGCAGTCCTCCATACACAATAAATTATGACTTCAAAACCCATTTAACGGAAGTGGAAGTGGTTTTATGTCATTTCCATGACATAAAAAGATATAATTATATGCGAAATGGTTATGTTATTGTATCATCATGTTATAATAAAACCTATAGGATGTGGTGGAATTAATAAAAACTTCTCTTTGATGAATATTAAATCTTCGTCTTGTATCCTCCAGAGCGTTTCCCTAAAATTGATATATTGTTTGAATTTCATCCAAGATTAGACTTTTAGAATTAGAGTATGTGATTAGGGATGTTATTTTAGAAGAGTCTGTTCAATCCAAATTTGTGGAAATTTGTGAATATTTGAGTGGTGTGAGCTTCCTTTTTATATTTGATGAGTACTTTTCATTTCTGTAAATAAACAAAAAAATTCACTCTTTGGTAGTCATTATCTATTCATGACCTAAACATAATGATTATTATAGTGGTTAAGGATTATATTGTTGATAAAATCCCAAAACCTACAATAAAATAATTTTTTTAACAAGTTTTCATTAGCATCTATGTATCTTGATTTATTTTATATTTTGGACTTTTTAACACTGGTAATTTTTCTTTTTATCATATGACCTTTTTACATAAAGAAAAAATTGAAAAGGATATTTTTAGAAAATTTTGAACCACTAATTAAATATTAAATCTAATATATAATTTTAATACACTCTGTGTGCTGATAATTTATTTCTATACGAGAGCATGTAATGTCCAAAAACACAATTTAAACATTAATCGTACTATTTGATATTTTAATACATAGTGTTCAATATATAAATTTTAAAATATTTTTTAAAATATTTAAAAATTAATATATATTTCTTAAAAATTTAACATAACATTGATGTTGATATGTTTTTTGGTATTTCTAATTCATTTTAAGAAAATAACATTTTTTATACAATAATATAAATTTAAATTTTGACATTATTAATTAAATTTATTGACATAATATCAAGAAACGGATAAAAATAAAATATATTTTCTAAAATATTATTTAAAAATATAAATTTGATTCGAAAATGTATCATAATAATTAATTCATTTCGCTTCAGTTTTAATATATTTAGTTTCAATTATCTAATTTAATTATTAACAAAAAATTACAACATTGGTGTTTCTTAATCATTTTAGGTAATTTTGTCATTGAAATAATAAATAAATAAATTATCAATGTAAAAAAATATTCATGATTAATTATTGTAGGTAAAACAAAATGTATATGTTTTTTATATCCTAATTTATAATACACATTAAAAACAAGGAATATTGCTTTTTTTATTACATAACATTCTATAATTGTCACATATATGAAAATTATTCCTAAAAAAACATTTCAAAATATATTAAGGTGATAAGAGTCTATATATTTCAATACAATGGATTTTTTACCTAGTAGATTCTTCTTTTAGGCCATATCATATTTTTCATCCCTCTAGTAAATCTTTTTTTACCTTAGCCATGGTAAATTATTGTAGTTGTTTTCACAATTTATTTTCCCCAAAATTATTTTTAGTTTTTATTTAATATAAATTAACATTATTACAAATATATAATCTATTTTTCAAAAATATATTCAATAATTTGAAATTTTTTAATTTAATATTACTATCGCAGGTGCGATGAGAAAGCATGCTTTTAAGTAGAAAATGTTCGAACGTTTACATGATTCTAGTAATAGATATAAATATAATAAATAAAAAAACATAAATTGTATTAATAAATATATTTCTTATAATTTATAATTTGAACAATTTTTATATATAATTTTACTGTTTAAATAATTTAAATGAAAATCCATTTTTTATTTAAAATAAATTATTTATCTCTATTAATGACGAATTTTATCCTTTTAGAAAAAACCCAAATGATTAACCCTTTGTAAAATTTTTCATGATTATCTAAAGGAATTTTAATTTTTTTGGTAAAATTTATAAATCCTATAAAATTTAATTTTAATATAAGTTTATCAAAGGTAATAATATTGGTTTTTAGAACAGTATAGTTTTTTTCATGAAATTTGATTTATTCAATTTTATTTTCTAGAAAACACCTAAAATAAACATTATATTGAATATACACTATATAAATTTATTTATAATAAACCAACTTAATTAAATTTTTCTTAATTTATATATTTAAATTTTTATTGAATTTCAGAATAGCTTTTAAAAAAATCCCTTTATATTCAAAAGGCTTTTATTTTCATTTCTATTTAATTGTTAACGAAATATTTTAATTATTAAAAATGTATATGACATAACTCAATAATTTATCTGACTCTATTAATACACTCCATTCTTTTTTCTTTTTGATAGTTATTATATTAAATAATGATACTTCAATAATATGATATATTTTGATTACACTATGTGTTGTGTATAACGCATGTTGCACTCAATGTATCATGTAACATACATTAAACATAGTGTTTAATGTAATTAATGTTAATATAGATTTTTAATATAAAATAAAATATATAAGAGATTTAATTTTTTGAATAAAATATATCAAAAAATCTCATTGTGTTACAAAGTGACCATTGGCATTTTTTGTTTTGATCATGATCTCAAACCATTATAATTATCATATGTTTTATTATGATCATAGAATGGTATCTGCCATTTTTACCCTTACAATGATACATATCTAACCCCTTATAATTTTTATTCTCACTAGTATTAGAATATATTTTTTATTTAGGAAATGTATAAGAAGAGTACTACAATGAATTATTATGGTGGGTGATTTTAAAGATCATCAATGAAATAAGAAGATTATTTTTCAAGTCACCAAAGAAACTAATTCTATATGGTCTAAAGTAATTTATTTGTTAAATATATTAAATATATACTTATATGAACGTTGTGATATTTATGATTTATGTACCTTGTTCTATAATTCTTGTATCAGATGAATTGTCTTGTAAATCAACCGAGATAATGATTATAAAACAAACGAAAAAACTATGTGGGTATGTGTAAGTATATAATAACATAATAATTTACAAAAAATCAATGTATTATGTGAATTTATAATAATTTATGGACATTTATAGATACAAAAGGTTCATGTTGACACAGAACAGCTACACCAATGGGTAATAACTCGAAAAATCATGTATTTTAAATTGAGTCAACTTCAACACAGTGTATGACTATAAGTAGTGCTACAGACCTAGTTATTCTCTCCTAGTGTAAATAGTGATGTTATTCACATTTGATTAATCACATATTATGAGGTACTAGAATAGATGATACTCATATATGACCCAGGTTAATCTTAAGCTACCATAAATTAAAATGAATGATTAAAAATCATATAAATTATTTTCCATTACTATGTTTTTTCTATCTATTATTATTATTGATTGCACTATTATTTTTTACACTAATATGTTGTTTAAACCAAATGAATCCAAGATAATTTGGAATGTGATAGATATGGATATTATTTTCCCCAAGATAAATAAAATCTTACTGGATATGTGATATTGAACCGTGTTTCTAGGCCCACACAACATTCTTAAGAATATAATTATACTAATATTCCAAACAATCAACGAAAGGAAAATCATTTTGTGTATTACATTATAATTAATAATGCACCACACATTAGTTGGTATTATAATCCAAATATAAAAGAGCTATGTATTAAAATCATTTTGAATATATTTTATATTCTCTAGTGCTTGAAAAATGAACCAGTTTTCCTGGTTTTTCACAGTTTGGAAGGTTAGAGGATCAATGGTGGATCATTATTAACAATATAATACAAGAGTATAAAATAGATAATATCTAATGGGACGAGACTAAGATAATAATTTTTTGAATGAAATTACCTCTCATTTTATATAAAAGGATGTAAAATAAAATACTTGATCATGAGGAGAATGGTGATGAATTTGTTGGTACATATCATTCTATATTTGCAGTACATGAAAGTAATGATTATATTTTAATCAACCTCACTGGAAGAAAAATATATTGATTTCATAGAATCTTGGTACCATGTACATGAAATAAATTTTAATAATATAAAATTTTAGATTTTTTTAAATTGTAAAATTTAAGTAATGTTTTGAATCAAAATTATGTTTTTTATACTATTCAAATAGTATTAATATGAAATGAAAAATAAAGTATCATGAAAACTCAAATTAAATACATGGTGGATATAACATACATCCATATTTAGGATATAAATGTGAGAAGAAAAATAATTTAAATTTCATTATTGTATCTATGATGTTCTATAAATGAGGAATGGTGAGTCAAAAATCTAATAAATTTAAATATATAATGAATGATCCTATTAATCGAATTGTGTATAATAAGAAGAAAATAATACACCACTGATTCCATAATAACTAAAATGAACAGAGTGTTGAATTTATAAAAATTAATTCCATAATGTATAATTTCTTATGATTATCTTCGATATACTATTATTCCCAATGATAAATAGTAGGTTCATGTGATCATAACTATCGTTGATGTTTATGAAATTGATCTGGTGAAAGGTAAAATTATTATCCACTCATAAATAGCTAATGTATTATATGATTATATATCTTACCATACTTTTATATCTATGTAATTTTTAATGTTGTTTTAATCACCAGTTTAATTATTAAATGTTATGATAACAATGAAAGAAAATAGTGGAACAATGATCGCATATGATGTATATAGTTCCCCTCGAATTATCTTATGTGAATAAGTACATCCATCTAATGATTTCATTATCCATATATCTTAATTTTATGTTATTATTGGCATAGTTTAGAATTCATTATATGGATCCCATATTAATTTAAAAGGATGTGATGTCAAGTTTTGTATTCCAGATGATCCCATTATCATGTTTCATTTGAGGGTTTAATTAAAAATTTAATTGGAATTTTATTTTACCATGGGGATGTTAATTCTTATTCATGAAGTATATTTTTCTTAGATGTATTATGTAAATCATGAAATTTAAAAAATTTCTATTTTAAAGGATGTTATGGTTATTTTATAGAGGAATTACCTAAAATTTCCCTAAGTCCTAACGATTCATTTGAAATAGAACTCAAAAATGGTGTTCCACCTATTTTAAAGACAACATATATAATGGTCTTCATTGAGATTATTGAATTAAAAAATATAGTCTAGATGAATCCTTATATAGGATTTATACAACCTATTATGTCAACTTTGGTAAACCCAATAACATTATCAAAAAAAAGTTGGGTTAATGAATCATTGCATTGATTTTAGATAACCTATAAATATACATTTAAAAAAGTATATTATAAAACTTATTGATGACACTTTTAATGAATTAAGAGGATCCCAATAATTTTACAATATTGATCTTCAGTCATTGTACTAGCTATTGAGGGTCGAATGTGACGACATAACGCTAAATCCTAATATATGAGGTACGGACACTATGAGATTATAGAGATTCTATTTGGCCTTAAAAATTACCCTAATATCATTATGGATTTCTTGAATAGTGGCGTTAGGGGTTAATTTTATCTTTTTTTGGTAGATATTATAAAAGATATATTTATATATTGAAATATAAAGGGAGAGAAATAAGATAATTTTTTATTACTTTGTCGACCCTCTATAAAGAATCTATTTACAAAAAAATTTCCTTCTGCGAATTTCAACATTATAATATTTCATTATTGGGGAATATAATCTAATGTTTATATATTTTAGTTCATCCATGTTTAAATGAATTTATTTAATGTTAGGTCATACCAATCATTGTCAAGGACATCCATAGATTTTATGGTCTTTCATGATATTATTAATTTATTGTGGACAATGTTTCAAAATTATATAGTCCACTTCACATGTTATCATTGATAGAAAGAATTTTCATTTGAATGGATGGGTGTATGGATAATATCAGTGGGGAAAATAGAAAGTTGGTTAACACACTTGTGCATGCAATGCCTTGTAGAGAAGAAGGGTTTATAAGAAATAGTGACACAACCAAAAACAGATTTTCCTGTGTTCTCATGCAAAAAAAAATTATAAGAAATTATGCATCACAATTATTGGATACTCATAAGAAAAAATTCCCAAATCATGATTTGGAGTTAACTATGACAATTTTGTAAATAACGATATATATGTGTTATTCTTAAATATCTATGAGATGAAAAAATTGTCTATGATCACACATTCTATTGCAGCGATATATAATACAAAAAATTTTGGTAGCATATAGAAGTACTTTTTCAAAACCATGAATATACAATGATATATAGCCATGGTTATATGAAACAATGGAGATACGATTTATGGGAAACCCCAAAAAATGTGAAAAATTAGCAGGAGAGGGCTACATCAATGGTTTAGTTAATAGTCCAAATCAGTGGCTATTTTCATAGTTTTAACTATTCAAAAATCATCATATGGCCATGGGTTATAACATGTCAACAAACTCCAATTTCTAATGAAATTTTTGTGTCCATAAATAACTATTTTTATGGTTTAAACTATTGTTATATCTCCTTATAACCATGTTTTACAGCATGGAAATATATTTTTTTAGTTTTTTTAGTGATTATTTATTATAATTATATTTATATATGTATATATATCTATATGTATATATAAAAATATATAGATAAAAAAATAGTGATCAATGTAGTGGTCATGTCTTGATATAATTTAGTAGGGGTCACATGATTAAACATTGATAGGGGATCTTATTATTTTAAGGCTATCTGCACGATTTCCAACCATGTCCATAGACACCTATTACTAAAGTTCTAAATTGTGGCTATATGACAAATATTATGGCAATTTCCATAGTTCTAATATTTCAAAAAGATCATCATCGTAGGCTATGCCCACAATTTGAGACCCTTTTTCATGGGTTTCTACCATGGAAATATGCTAATTTTTTAGTTGTGTTAAACAATGATATATATAGCGGTAATAAAATTTTATGTATATATTAAATAAAAATAGTTGAATTTTCACCCGATAATATGGTTAGGAAATATTAAATATTATCACATAAAAAAATTAAAACCTTGAGAAAGAAAAGAAGGTAGATGAATAATTGATCCCAAAGGATCTCTCTAGATTATCTATGATGTGGATCATAATAGACCAAATATCTATAGATTTTCAATGTATTTATTGGAATTCATGACTGGTGGATAGATATTTGGTCTTTATAAAGGTTTTGTTTAACCTTTTAACCATATATATAATAAAGAGGCGGATGAGGGGGATTTTGATTAGTATAAGAAGGTGAGAAATATTTCTATGTATAGCCTTAATTATGATACAATGATATGGTTCCAAAACCACATATGTCTTCCAGCAAAAATAGAATTTTTAGGATTCATTATAGGTGGCTCATAGTTCTAAATTAAATATTTCCCAATTATGTAGATATATATATTGAAAATTGATATATATTTTCTAGTTGGATGGAATTAATAGATATATGCAAGAATTAATATCTTGGTTCTTGGTATGCTAATTAGTTATAGATGAGATAAAATAGTTTAAGGGGATGTCACAATTAATATCCATACTATAATTGAAATGGGAAAACATCACAATTTATTTTTACTTTTAGACACATAGAGACATCTAATGGGAATAATTCAACCTGGTTTTTAGATGATCACCTTACAAATTTGGCATACATCGTTGCTATAAAAGAATACTAGTCTCTTAAAATGATCACTAGATTAAAAAATAATGAGATTTTATGGTTTAATGTAGTAAAACATTCTATTATATCTGATTAATTATTAATTTTTACCTCAATATTCTCTTGATGCCTTCACCAAACCATGATGCATAGTAGAATATCTGAACCTTCAACCAACCAAACATTTGTAGACAGTTAAATAGAACAATTCAAACACTAATGGATTTCTTGGGAGAACATTATTTGGAATTCAACATTGGTCGGGATCAACACCTTCTACTAGAATAATTTTACAATAAAAATAACAATCACTCATGATTTCAAAAGGATAACAATGAAGACCTCAATATATATATATGTGTAAAAATATAATATTATATAATGAATCTATAGAATAAGATCTATTGGGACAAAATAAAGGTGATGAAATAATAGATACTATTGGAACTAATCAGCAACACATAATGGTAGCCCTTTGTAGGGAGAAAATTGATTCTTCCAATCACATTTATGGTATCACATTTGAGTTTTGTGATGTGGGATTATTATGAGGATATACATGGTATAAGGTTATGAATAATTTAATGATGGGAATGTTATACCATAAATACATTAGTCATAATTAAATTTTTGATCGTATCAGGAAATAAGCATATCGTTTGGCCCTACCAGCAAACCACTCTTCAATCCTTGATGTGTTCAATATATATCTCTAATGTATATTATATATCCATAGCATGTACTAAACATATAATTTTTAAAAATATAGTAATATCATTATTATGATTAATAGTTTTTTAAACTCTAGATATTATTTGTAACGTGTACAATACAAATACCACATAGCTTATTAATGTTTTATTGGATAAACCATCGGTTTTAAGAATCTGTGTGGGATCCAGAGGACATAGTAATGTGGAAAATAACCATTTATTTATACTAGAGTGATGTAATTTAAATGTAATATTCCATTTTATGGTGGTTTTTTATAAAAACCTTATATTTTATAAATGTTACATTGAAATAATAATTATTTCTTTGATATCTTTTTTTACACAAAACACCAAATTTTTGTAAATCGAGACATATAATTATTACATATGATGTTTTATTAAAACATTCCTACTAAAAATTGATATTTTAATAGGAATAAAAATAATAATAAAATAATGGGTTTTTTAGTTAAATTTCTATATTTTATAAATAAATACTTAGATTTTGGTAACTTCTTTATGTGATTTGAAAATTGATTTTTCCCAAACAAAAATTATTAACTATTGTGATAAAATATTATACCCATTTTTTAATATATTAAAATATTTATTGGAAAAATTAAAATTCAACATTAAAATAAATATTATTATAATATAACAGGCAATATAATTTCGGATTTTCAAAAAAGATAAATTTTTCTTTGAGTACTGAAAAATAATATTATTAGAAACTATAATTTGTTTTAATGAATTTATAACATTGCAAATATAATAATAGTAATTTAATTTTATCATTATATCATTTATATTATAATTAATTTAATTGATTTTTTTAAGGAATTTATTTTTTAATTTTAATATAAATGCTTTTACATCTATTGAATGTTTTCTCTTTAGAAAAATGCTTTTATAATCATGTTTATGGGATTAATTTTACAAAAAATTATATATGTTTTATGTGTTTAATTACATGATAAAGATTAAATATTTTTAATATACATATTAAATATTTTATAATAATATCAATATAATTTTTAATATAATTAATAATGAAAATTGAGTAAATTTATTACTACTCTTAAGAGAATAATATGTTTATAACAGCTTACACAAAACTGATAATTTATAAAAATGACCTAAAACATATTTAATTATTATATAACAACAATATATCAAAATTATCCAACCAATGGTTCATTTTTGATCCATTTTGGATGAAATATATTCGGATAAAAAACATGTGTATATATTTTCCTTCACAAAATTTGTCGGATTGTCCTCTCCCCACACATAAAAGGCCACCCACACTCCACTCGACCTAAAAATACCCAAACAATTTGGTTTGGCCAGGAGAACAACAGATTCATTATTCAATTCCATAACCACTTCCTAGAAACTTTATTTCTTTTAAGAATCCATTCTAATAGTAATGTAGAAATAAACATAAAGAGGTTCTCTGATGAAGTAGTAAAAAATTTTAAATTACATTTTTGTATTATTTATTATTCCACATCCTTAAATATTATTAAACCATTTATATAATAAACATTTTATATCCACCCAATTAGTAGTTGTTATGTTTAATTAATTATATATAACTATTTAATAATTCATTATGTGAAAAAAAAAATGTATATCATTGGTATGATGGACTACCACCTCACGAACTGGTTTTACTCATTTTTTATCCAGGTCTCTCAATGTTGAATATAATTTTTGATTTAACACACACAAAAGTATGTATATATATACATACATACATAGATATATTTATATATGTATCAGAAATTTAAAAATTATTATTAAATTATGGGTAACATTATTAAAAAAATTTATTGCATTCTATTATGTGTGGGATATAATAAAGTGGGCCATGTTTTGGTGGACTTACACCTCATGAATAAATGGGACTTGTTTTAAACTTTATCATTATATATATGGTAAAAATGATGAATCTATTATAAATATTTTAAATAAATTACATCATAATTATTTATTAATTTTTAATTTTTAATTACTTTTTTAATATATCTAATGATGGAAACAATATTCATACGTATGTGTGACAAATCATCATCATGAACTATGTATCAAATTTCCCAATCTCTATATTTTATAAAAAATTTGTAAAAATTTATAATGTGTAATGTATATCATATATATTAATATATAAATTTCATAAAATAGTGATGTTAAAACCAGGATTATAGTAAATGTATAGAAATTACCAAAACAATATGCAAAAAAATATATTAGTTATTAAATAAAAAATGTTTTAAATACATAATTACAAATAGATCAGAGATTAAAGATGATAAGTAAATATTTAATTATGATATATATAATTATTATTTTGTAATATATATAAAATAAAAGTATATTTATTTTATATTGGGTTCTAACGTGTATGGTTGATTTAGAGAATAAATGTAAGTGTTTTATGTCTCAGTCTTATTTCTGTGGGGGTAAATGATTAATTAACCACATATTTGTTATATTAAAAGTATAAAATTCCCATGAATTTATTTTATTGATACATTGTATGATATTTATAGGGATACAAACTTCAATATATTGTTATATTTTTCTAGGGATTATGATTTTATCAATACCAATGTAAATAGATTTACGTTTCAATGTCATTTTAATCGGGATAGTTTATACATTAATATCAATTGAATTAAATTTTTGGATTATTTCATGATAAAATCACTGAATTTTCTTGTTATATGTTATTTATATAGGTTACATTTTCCTTTCATTTCCTCCATTTTGACAATGAGGGTCCCAAACCTTGTATTTATGAAAAATCAACATCATAAACCTCTAAAGATGAAATACATTTTTCTTCCATATCCAACTATCCATTAAGATTTTTTTGAATAAAAAATTTATATTATTATATCTTTCTAATGATATTTTTACCCATTTTATTTTAATTAATAATAGTTTTAAAAGAAATATAATTCCCTTTATTGAAAGATGATTCTGGTTTTTTACTTTTTCGGGAATAGTATAATGGATATTTTAAATTATCCTTTTAGGGTATAAAGGCATTTACTAATTTCAAGACCATTATATTACTTAAATATTGAATTATATGATCTATAGGTAATTTCCTATACAAATAAATTTATATATATTCATTGATCATTCAGTCATGAAAATGAAAATTTTAAATTTGTGGTGTTATTTTCCTCATCAATAATTTAATGACAAACATTGGAAAATTTACATTCATAAAATATCCATAAAATCAATATTTATTATTATTTTCATAGTATATAATCCAACACTGCAATAATTATTCATTCTCTTGATGGATTATGATTATGATGAAAACATGTTTATAAAAATCATTCCTTTTCTATGTATAATTGCATGATGATTTTTTTTATTTTATGGAAATTATATTAATCATTTAAATTATTTGAATTTTCACATGTATAAATACATAGAATTATTTGGATAAACAATTTTTTCAGTTGATATAATCATTGGATATAAGACTTTGATCTTGTCCAAAAATGGGAAATTAGTTATTGTACATGGTCCATAGAGAGATGCAAGTCATTGAGAATTATCTAAAATGGGAAACATGTGAAAAAGAAAAAAACACTCTATTTTATGGTTTTGGTTGATAAAAAATTTATATTAAATTTTTTATATTCATTTTATAGTTTCCAACATATATTACATCATATTATGATTCTTGACTAAATTATGATGAATTCTTAGCCTAATGGTCTATGTATTATTGAATGACGATTCTTTATTCTATGACTCAGGTTTTTGATCTATGATAAAAAAATTTATGAAATTTTAATTTTATTTTCATGATCTCACACCAATATTATTACCATATGCTTTATTATGATCATAGACTGATACCTACCATGTTTAACCTTACTGATCATGTTAACTCTCTATTTTTTACGACACTTTCCCCCATTTCATGTGGAATGGATTTATGTAGGGTATTTTTATGAAGAGTAAAAATGTGGATGATCCTTATGGTAAATTTTCATGATAATTCATGAAATAAGATTAATATTTTATCTAGTATCCAAGGATACTACAACTATATGGTCATTAGAAATGTATTTTTTATGTATTTAACATTAATCAATGATGTTTGTATATTTATAATTAAAAAGTATGGGTATCTAGAGCCATTATTCTAAAATTATATAGATCTATACACCTGATCAAACTATTCATCATGATTTCATAATATATTACTATTGAATTTCATTTTATAGATGATAATGATCGATACATTGAAGTATCAACCCATCCTTATACTTAAATAGTATATTTTTTTCATTACATGCTGATGTTCTTGATATTATGAATACATTTTCTATATTATATTTTAGCTTATTCTTAAATTATTCAATTCTAGGGATGTCTCTTACATAATGAGTGTTGGGTATTAATGAAGACCATTTTATATGAAAAATTCAGAACTCAACCTCCCATTCATAGGGAAGTCAAAAAATAATAATTTGGAAATACATTATTTTATTAACATAACATTTTGTTCTCTTCTTGAGTAAATATATCCGTTGTTACTTTCTTGTTTTCTAAATAATAATTCCTATATTAGGAAAATTTACACACATAATATGAAAATCAAATAGGGGGTCATATTTTCCCTCCAAATAGTAATACAAAATCAAAGGATAATCCAGATCATGGAAGTTTGATTCTTTATTAAGAATTTTTTTTAGTATTTATATAAATAGAACATGCACATACATATTATATCATTAAAATCCATAATTATATGTGCCAATATGTTTTATAGGAGACTCATCTTAGAAATAATAACTAGGGATGACTTTATACATAAGATGAAACAATCTATAAATTATATTTTTTTCATTGAAAATGTAATTTCAATGTTTTTAGGTATTTAATATTTCCAAAAAACATAGACAATATGTATGAAGAACTATACGTATAGTCAAATAATACCTTTTTTATTATTAAATGAGTAACAAGTTCACCTCTCACCTCACCTTCATCATAATTTACCACAGTGGTATTGAGAACATAAGAATTCCAATTATATCATCCAATTAGAGGATAATTTTGTTTGTATCCTTTGATAAAAAATGGATTAAGAATTTTGGTTGCATAGTGTCTATTATTCATGTGATTGAATGACAGGACTATCAATAGAGGTTTCACTGGAACCTCAATTTCATCCTTCAAATTACAGTACATATTCACTAGTCATTAGAATTTATTATCATTATGGTCATCTCATAAAATATTTAAACACTTTGTTATACCCATGAGTGAATTGAATGAGTTCTTCTTCAAATGATCATCACATATGGGAATCTGTAATATCATTCTATTCTGGGAAATGCCTAATAATCATGTAGTGTTAAATTCTATTCCCCTCTTCATATTACAAGTCTTCAACTCATGATTTATGTAACATGTGATATTTTTCAAATAAATATAAAATTCTTGAACTCCATAATTATATGGAGGATTTCTATTTAAAAAAATAAATAATATAATAAAATTTCATTTATTATTAATAAAAAATAATATGGAAAACTGAAATATCATTGTAATGTTTTCATCATATTACCCCATAGATTGTTATTAACTTTATTATGACATTGTACATCCCACCACATTTTTTTTAACCATGTATCAAAAATATTTATGTTGTATACGATTTATTAATCAGAATTGATACCTTAACATCTTCTCCCACCAGATGATAGGATTCTAGAGAATATTACACCCTCTATTAGTAATAGAGGGGAGTGAATATATTTTCAAAAGTTTTAATCCACTGCTTCACAACTAAATAATCCTAATATAATCTAAAATGTGGATTCCATTGAGGCATAATGGAATATACCAAAATCATTACCCTATAAACAGTAGTAGTGTGTTCTATAAGGTCCATGTATTACATATAACCTGATTAATTATTGTGTTTTGGACCTTTATATTCTTCACTCAAGCTCCATTCATGTAAGGAACATCCTTATGGAAATAATTACACTACACATCACATGTGATTTTGATACAGATCCTCCAATTTCCATTAATATTGTAGTATTTAGGGAATATATAGCCACGAATACTAAATTTTTTAAACATGTGAAATAAATCTATGGAAATTTAACTAATAATTTATCATTATCCTTATTACTCAATCTTATGAATTTAGAAGAATAATTATATATTATAAAAAATAACATTCTTGTTGTATTCTAACCATCAATTTTCCCAATAATATGTCCAAATACCTCGTAATGGTTTAGTTTCATGGGGGGGGGGGGGGTGAAGCCTGATGTTAATATAGGCCTCTTATTTGCGCACATGGTCACAGTTACCGTAATACTCAACAAAAACTCATAAAGGATAATGCCTCGTGGTGGAATTGTTCCTGATCATTAATTAACATGAAATTATCCATAATGATATGTATATAATTTGAAAATAAAATATCCTATTCAAAACCTAAAATAAATATCTTATCATATGAGTAGTTTAGTAATTAGTGTTCTCCAATGATCTCTCAGCCAAATCCCCAAAATTTACTAAACCTTCAATTGACACCAAATATTGGTACATAATTTGTAGACTCCATTTATTTTTTATTTTCTCAGATTCATTTCTTATAATTAAAATAACTATTATTATATGCCATTTATCTTAGTATGTTTGCCTTGATAATTAAAATATCTTAATATTAAAGATAATAAGTTTATTTAAAAATTCAAAAGAGATCTCACTCGGTTAAGACCAAAAAAATAACCTATAAAATAAATTTTGAAAAAATTATAGACTGTAAAGGGTTAAATAGAAATCATTTATAGGGAATACAAAATGTAAATAATAAAGACATAAATGAGTTAATATGGATAACAAGATATCATAATGATGACGATCAGAAGAATGTGAATAAATTTATAAGGCAAAGCCCTATTAAAATCATTAAACCGTAATAATGTGAAAGAATCATTAATAATGGAATCATGAGAATATTTTTAGGCAACTAATAGTACAACATAACATTTTATAATGGACCTCATAATCATCATATACATAAGACATCCACCATCATATAATAGTGTTCTTTGTATATCTACTAATGATGCATACAAGGTATCTCACGAGACATTAACATTAACCAATGAATTGGATGTATATAACATACCCAACCATCAAATATAATATATACATGCTTCTGTATGCCACAAGAGATACATTGTAACAACATAAGTAATAATAATATAATTTTTTTATTATGTAATTAAATAGTAATATTCATTATTAATGTATAGTGAAATAATTAGTATATACATATATCAATGAATCTATACAAATATATTTTTTACCTCAATTATATGTGTATAAATAAAATTTATTCATCTTAAATGTGAAAATATGTTATATTCATTTCAATGAGTAAGTAAATAAATGTATTGAAATGATTAATTAATTATAGGTATATTTGTGACACATAAATTTCTATTTAGAAATTTATAAATAATATAATGATTTAAAATAAAATAAATCTATAACAAAATGAATCATAAATTTATATTTTTTCTTATTCATTAATTTATAAGTTTATGAGACCTTAATTAATTTTTGACGATGTTTTATAATCGGTTATATTATTAAAATTTCAAGTTTTTAAATAAATGGTTCATTTATATAGAAATTAAATTTAACACATATATATATATAGAATATATGTAATTAAATATGTTTCATTTATGGATTCTACACATAAAAAAATTGTTAGGGTTATTTTTTTAGTTTTCTAAAATAATTGAATTTTTTGTGAATATTGAAATACAGCAATTTATGGTATTTATCAAATTCATGAAATATTGAGTCATAGATTTTGTGTGTTAAATTTAATCCTATAATCTCCCAACATCCTTCTTAATTTTAATATATTTAGTAATAGGTTTAAAAAATTCATTTTCTTGAAAAAAATGATAAAAGAATGAGTAAAAATATCAAATCACACCCATCACCTAAATAATAAATATAACCCCTCAAACCCTATACTCCTCACACCTCCAGTGCCATGTAGTTTATTGAATTTCAACCAAATTCCATTTCCATGACACCTCCCCACTTATAATACATTTTTTCCTAACCAAAATTAAAAATCCATGAACCTTAAGGATGTTCTCAACAAGAAGATTTTTAAGAGTTAAAACCCTATTTTATTTACATTTAAAATTATTTTCAATTTTTTTCTATTATTATATCCTTCCCTTTAATAATATAAGTAACATCATAACTATTTTATCATCTATATACTATAATATTACTATTTTATTGAAATATCCATCATCAATCCTCTCCTCACCTCCTCTTATTCATAAAAATTAAAACATTGTCAGTGATGTTTAAATTGGCCATTATCATGGATGATGTGTTTTAATTTGCTTTTAATACCTTAAAAAATGTTTTAAAAACCTTATTATGATTAAATGACATGAAATTATACATTTTATAATTCATATAATATTCCAAATCAAATAAAAAACATAATATTAAATAAAATGATATAAATTCATGATGGTCGTCAGAACCAACAAAATAAATAAAATTATATTCATTAATGACTTATAGAATATACAATCCCCAAATTAAAAAACATGGTATCATTTAAATAATTTTAACCTATAAATTTTTTTTATCTAGTTATTATTATTTTTCCATTATAAATGAAAACCAAAATTTAACCAAATGTGGAAACGCTGAAAAAAAATACACACATGAAAATGAAAATAACAATTTATATTCAATATATATATTGAAATATGTTATAAAAAGATCATATATTATATAATTTATATGAATTAGTTATTTAATAAATTAATAACACCTTATAAATCATTATACCATATTTTTTAATATGTTTTAATTAATTGAAACCCATAGTAAGTGATTTTATATTAAAATTCCTCTTTTAAATTTCAAATTTTTTTTCAAATTTAAAATGAATGTTTTTATGATGAAATTATTAATCATTTATTATTATATTATGGTTGTTGGATAGTTTTTATGATTATTTTTGTAACATATATCTACCTATAATGCATTGGTTATTTTTATGCTGGATGTTTACCATAATGGTTATTCCACGTGTAACTATGATGGTTACATAATATGGTAGTTGTTAGGGTGGAGTTGTATGGTTGTCACTAGGGTTAAAAATATAATGGTAGTTATTACGATAAAACGTTTTATTAATTAATGGCTCATTTTAAAAAATTGGGTTATTTTTGTTTTCTACATTATGTTGAAATATATATTTTCCACTACTTATGTATATGATACAATATGTTGAGAAATATGTCTTTGTAAAAATTGTTTCATATGTTAAGATATCAGAGACTAATGGTTACCTTTATTTTTTTTAATTTACAAATTTTTTATTCTCAATCCATGTATTAATATTTTTATCATTGGGGTTATGTACAATTATTATGATAGAAGATTCCAAGGTGAATATTGTGATGATTTTTCAGTAAAATATTTCATGTTTTATCAAAATGTTTTGTATTATGGAAGAAATGGATACTGTTATATTACAACTCACATTGTATTATTATTGGATGATATGTGTGAAACATTTCCTAATTATCTAAAAATATAAAACATAATTTTTATTGGTTATATACACAATTTAATTCTAAAAACAATTACTAGATTGTGTATTATTTAATGACATGTCATTATTATGGGTAACAAAGCATCATTAAGATAACATTTGGGTTATTCTGATATTAATAGAATAACATAAACATTTTTTACTATATGCTTAACTGGAAATTTTATATCAATTTATTATTATTTTTCTTTATCTATGATATATCAAATAA
Organism: Viscum album; assembly: GCA_963277665.1. Lineage (NCBI taxonomy): Eukaryota > Viridiplantae > Streptophyta > Magnoliopsida > Santalales > Viscaceae > Viscum > Viscum album. The sequence continues at coordinate 1,574,742,698 of OY728165.1, read as the reverse complement.
AAATGTGTTTCCACATAAATTAGGATATCTGAAGTGTAAAGGCACTAAGTAGAGGATATTGTTATAAATATGAAAAAAAACGAATGAAGGGAATTGTAACTGAGTAGTTAATGATAATAATGGATTAGTTGGCCAATGCTACAAATATAGGTGGAATACATACAAGAGTATAACAATAAGAAAAAATAATAAACATTATAATAGACGACCATATTATGAAGAAACACCCACATATATTCAGTGGATCTTCAAACCCAGTGGTGGATGAAGGGTCGATTAAATCCTTTCATAAGACTTTCATTCCATTTTGTGTTTATATGACCAAAATCATGCACTTTATATTTATCATTTTGAAGGTGAACATGACTAGTGGTGGTCAATGGTCTATAATACCATTGATATCAAAGATATTGATGCCTTACATTTGGATGAATTTATGAATTTGTACCATGAAAAGTATTTTCATATAGTGGTTTAATATAGGATGGAGAATAATTTCATAGAATTTATAAAAATGAAGTAATATTCTAGAGTAATATATATTTGAATAATCAGTTTATTAGTATGGTATTATCCAATTCTTATTTTGAATCATAATTTAAAAATAAATCATCAGTACTCAAGATTTATGTAAATATATCGATGATAATTGGCCACCAATGAATTCAATGGTAATGTGAAACATGTCCCCTGTGCTAATAGGGAAGATAATTTATTTGATAATACCATTTAATTTGAAAACACTAAGAAGAAAAGTTCCAAATAGAAGGAAAACGGATCAAATCAATTAATAATATATGAAATTAAGAAAATATAGTTTTCATTTTATGGAATGTTTTTCAAAAATTTACATTGGGGAATGGATTAAAAAAGTTACTAAAGGATTTCAATGTGGTATGTTTAGACATAAGGAATGACATTATAATGTAAATTATCATACTGTTGGTATGTTCAATTATTATAAGCAAATTGTAAAGTTATTCAAATGTGGGGACATAAATAATTTTTAGAGATACCAACCCAAAGAAAGATATAACTATTGGAAACTAGTGAGATTATGAGAAAAAAATGCACTATGAAATCCTTTATGACTACATTATCATATTTTGGGCCATCCAATAAAGTGGTATCATGTATATTATTCTTTACACATATTTATCATGTCTTGTTTGACAATGATTTAACAACTTCCTTTATTTATGAGAATTTTTCTATGGAATAGGAAATTCCGACTCATGAAATGAAACCAAAGCTTATAGTTAAAATAGAAAGGTGAAATATTAAGTTAAATTAATTATAAAAATTTTCCTATTGTTTTTTGTTGAATTAAATTAACTAAAATAAATTTTCTTTTTTCCATTATAAGAGTTTTCTATTAATATATGTATATATTATATTTTTATTTTTCATTATAGAATTTATTATAGAGATAATGAAGTTTTTTTTAGAAATAGATCTAATTTTTTTATAATAATGATTTCATACCATTTATAATATTTCAGGAAGCTAAGAAACTATTAAAATATGGAATTTAATGTTATCATGTGCATATTGCTGAAGACAAGGGAACTGATCAGATTAATGAAATGGTGGTGAAAAATGAATACATAAATGTTTTTCTTGGTGAGTTTTTTAGTGTTATAAATATTCATGATGTTGAATATACCATTAGAGTAGTTCATGATGATTATCTAATTTCAATACCCCTTTATTGAATGGATCACGAAGAACATCTTGAATTAGCAAATAAGTTGTATGATTTTCATGATCGAGGAATTATTCATCATAGATCTTCAACAATAGGTTCCATTATTTTTTCATTAAAATGAGTGACCGGTAAATGTGGATTTTAATTGAATATATTTATTTGAATAACATTACCATTAAGAAAAAATAGACATCCCATAATATCAATGACATTGTTGATTAGCTCCAAGGATCTCATATTGTTTATAATATTGAATTGAGATATGTATTCTTTCAATAGAAGTTGAAAGAGGGTACCATTATGGAATTAACATTATGAAATGGATATTAGTATTATGATCTGTTTTTATGCACATTGGATTGAAAAATATCACTAATGTATTTATAAATCTTATGAAAAGATTATTCCATGAATATTTGGATATGTGTGGGTTTTTTTTATTAATTTTTTATTTTTTTTATTCAGAAGGTTTTGTGGACTGTGAAAAATTGTATATTTTTTTTTCAAAAATCATAAAGTAATTATGTTATACATGAAATTTTGAAATGATGGTTTTTTTGTTTCAATATATTTCTTTTCCTAGGTACGTTGTAAATAATGATGAAATAACTTTGTATCCCAAAAAAAGAAGTGGATGATGAATTTCCATGACCAAAAAATGGAACATAGATTCATTTTTTTTCATGGATTAGCATTTTATTATAGATAATAATTTTTTTAAAAAATGGCACATTTATCAAGCTCACTAACAAAGTTAACAATATAAGTGGTTAAATTTATTTAGATATAATTCTTTTATGTTTTTTTTTCAGAAAATAAAAATATGATTGTTGATTAATTTAGTTATCGAAATTCCTTAAAAAATATATAGTTTTTCATCTATAGTTACGCTTCATTGAAATGACATGGGTGTGTTCTAATACAGAATGATTAGGAGTTTTCTTATACATGGAGACAACTGAAAATATCATGAGTTAATTTCTCCCACAAACAATTTGGAATAATAATTTTTAGTTATTTCATTAAAAAATGTGACACATAATTTATATTGATCTAAATGTGAAATATATAATATCCATAAAATAATGACGTAAATATTTACACATATGTAATTTAACATGAGGAAGAGATGATGGATCGAAATGATAATGGAATATGATTTCATGGTAAATTACCATCATAGAAAAGAAACCAATGTTTTTTATTCCTCAATTCGAAAACATCATGCATCATTAACATTTTTCGGTTTTGAACCTAACACCTTTGTTTATGATTTGATTTGGATTGAAAGTTTTTTGTTCAAGATATTATTTTATTTTGTTTTATGTATCAATGTTATCATAATTCTTGGACATAATTATGTAATAAAAGAATGTAGACCATGAGTTATAGAAAAAGGTAGAATATTTTAAGTACGGTATGTTTCATAAATTTATGGTTGATAATGATTTTTTTATTGATATTTGGAAATATATTATGTTGACCTTTGGATTACCATCCAATGATAGAATTGTTATGTAAAGTTTATGGTTATTTATTTATGTTTTTCCAGGAAGAAATAAGATTTATTGATATAATTGGTAGTATTACTGGTGGCGTGGAATGAAAAGAGATATTAATGATTTTAAAATGAAATGTTTGACTTGTTATAAGGTTAATGAATAGTGATAACTACCAAAATGGATGATTTATCATTTTCCAATACTATAATGGATATGCAATAATATATCCACTGACATCATAGGGGGATTAAAAAAGAATACTTGAGGAAAAAATATGATTTGGTTTATTAATGATCAACTAAATAAATCTAAACTATTCTATCCTATTTGAGTCATAATTTCTCTAGATCATATTTCTATGTTTTAACTCAAATATATTCTCTGGTATCATGTAGTTCTTCTTGTCATTATATCTGATAGTGATCCAATATTCACATATATCATTATGAAAGGGACTTAGAAGTCATTGGAAACTGAATTGAATTTCATCACATCGATTAATCCTCAATCTGATAGACAGAAAGTGTAAAAAAATTCGAAATTGGACGATATGTTATATACATGTTCAATAAATTTCTAGGGATTTTGGGATCATCATTATTCTTTTGTATATATATCTAATAATAAGTTTTCTCATTCTAGTATAAGGAAGAAGAATTTTGTGTCATTATATATAAATTCATGTTTAACTCAATAATTTTGGGATGATTTTGTTTAATGACATTTTATGGGACACAGTTAGTAGAGGAAGTGGTTGAGAAAGTGAATATGATCTATAAATACATGAGGAATGCTCAAATATGATAGTAAAAAAATTTAGATAATTGGAGGAATGAATTTTTATTCAATTTAGGTGGTAATTTTTTCCTTAAAATCACTCCTAGGAAAAATGTTATGATTTTTGGTATAAAAGGAAGGCTACTTCCACGATTCATTAGACCTAATGAAATACAAGAAATTATTAGACGAGTTGCCTACGGAGTATCATTTTCTGATGAGTTTCTCACAGGTACACAAAGTATTTAATGTTTCAATGTCAAGAATGTATGTAAGAGATTCATCTGATCTATTGAGAACAAAAATTGTTCGTCTGGAAGAGAACCATCCTCGTAAGGAAATTCTAATTCAGATTTTTGATCATAGAGAGATGTAATTTTAGAATAAGGTAATTCATAAGGTTATGTTTTTGCGTAGAAATCATAAGGTGGAAGATTCGACAAGGGTGTATGAAAATTCTATGGGGGAAAGGTATCCCCACATGTTTAATAAGTGAAATAAAATTTATTGGACACAATACATATAATATGGGGGATATTGTAACAACCCAGGTAATTATAAAATATTTTTTTTAATCTATAATTAAATAGTAAAATTATTTATAAATGTTCAATAAAATTAGTTGTATTTAGAGAAATTAAGGAAACCCAAAAAATAAAATTGTAACCTCACCCATGAATGTATAAATAAAATTTATAGATCTTATTATGGAAATTATAACATATTTATATCATGCAATAAGTAAATAATTGTTATAAAAAATGTAATTGAAGGGTTGTTATTTTTGTGATATAATTTATTACATAAAAAAAATAATTAATAAAATGACTTAAATGATAAATTTTCATCAAAAAAAATTCCTAAATTAATATATCTTATTTCTGGTTGTTATAAGTAAATTTAATGAGAACTTTATTCAAAGTGTCATAAAATCTGTTATATTACAAAAATTGGTATTTTATGAATAAATGTTGAATTTAATTAAAAATTAACAATTACATATTTGGAATACTATATTCATAAAATGCGTTAAATTTTTTGGTTTCTACCCATTTAAAAAATTACGGTGATTTATTTTGGATTTTTCTAAAATAGTAGAATTTTTAGTAAATAATTAAATTCAGTAATTTGCAGTAATTAAAAAATATATAAGATGTTGAGTCATCAATTATAAATGGATTACTTAAACCAATATAAATAAAAATAATTATTTATTTTAATATATTTAGTGATAAATTGAAAACAATTCATAATCTTGATACAAAATAACACACTATTGAAAAAATAATAAAAAACCCTCTCCCACAGTATAAATTCCACCCTTCACCACCTCTTCTCTTTACACATCCAAAAACATTTATTTTGTTTAATTTCTTCAAAATTACCTTCCCATGGATATTCCCCACATCAAATAACTATTATACTTATCATAAGACCAAAACTAACTTTCTTATTGAGTTCTCAAGTAGAGGAAATTGAAGACGCAAAACCCACTTTTTTAATTTTAATTTTCATTTATTATTCCCTCCTCAACAACCACTATATAATAATTACTATAGTATCATACATATAATGTAATTTTATTTTTTTAATGTAATATCCATAATAAAACCTCTCTTATTCCATTATTATTCAAAAAAATGAAAACATTTCCCATGATGTGTAAATTTACCGTTATCAAGGACGTTGTGTTTTCATTTTCACTTAAAACCTTCATAGATGATCATAAAACTACTATTATGGTGAAATATCTTTTTATTTTACATATTATATTTTATATAATTTTTTGATATAATTAATAAAAATAATATTGAATAAAATGATATAATTTCATGATGGTCTAAAAAATTTCCAAACTAAAAATGTCATTTTAATTACGGTTTTGTCATCTGAATAATCCACTTTTCCAAAAAGAATTGATATATAGTATAATTTAAAATTCTAGAAACATATCAATACAATTTCATTCCTCATCTTCTGTTTTCCATCCATTAAAAAACCCAATAATGAATCAACAATGAAATCCATGAAACAAACATACTAGAAACAATAAAAATAACAAAATTATACCAATACATTGGTATAAATATGATATAAAAATAATATATGGTATTATAAATATCACAATAGTTATATAATAAATATATGAGAAAATTTAAAATATTTTACATGTTTTTTGAACATGTTTCAAGAATTTTAAACCCCGGGTATGATATATCCCTTTCAAAATCGTTTTTTATATTTCTATTTCTTCCAAATTATAAAGAAATGTTATTATGATGATAAATATTCATTTTTTTATAAGTAATTTTTAATATTAATTTCTTATTATTATGTGTGTGATATATATCTCCCTTTAATGAATTGGTTCTGTTCATTGTGTAATTTGATCATAATTTTTATTCCAATTGTATCTGTGATAGTTACATCATAAGGTAGATGTGAGGATTATATTATAAGGTCATCATGAATGTCACAACAAATATTGAATCCATTACTTTTGAAATCATATGTAATTTATTCGAGAAAATTCCTAAAAGGATTATTTATGGTTTAATTGTTATATGGAAATATATTATTATCACAAGTTATGCATATGATACTTTTATGGGTGACAAGTATGTATTTTCAAAAATTATTTCATATGTTTATAAGTATTCAAGGAATAACTCTTCCCCATCATTTATATCCCATTTTATATTCTTCATCTCATCACATGTTTTAAAATGATTCTCAAGGGGTTTAAGGATGGGTAATATAAAATAATAATCCTAGTTAAATGTTGTGATGAATTTTTACAAAAACAACTCATATTTTATTAATAACATCATTAATATGGAAGAAAATGATATTATTATAGTAGAAACCACTTTTTATTCTTGTAAGGTTTATATGTATGTATTATTTAGTAATTCTCTAAAAATATAATACATAATGATCTTTGGGAATGTATTAATGTTAATTATAACATAATTTACTATATTATGTAATGATTAAGGCTAGTTCCTTACATACATATATAAATCTTAATAATGATTTAAACCTGACTATGGTGGTGGGAATCAAAATCATTTCTTATAACATAATCAAGGGATATATCATATGGACTCTAGTTAAATGATGTGAATAAATCATTTTTCCAATTTGTTTTTAGGTAAAAATTGACAGTGTCTTCAAACATGGAGTTCCATTAAATTATATAATCATAAGAGAAAAATATTACAATGAATAAAAATGAAAAATAAATAATTATAATCGAATTGATCAAAGTATACTCAAACAAATATTTTCTACTTGAAAATTATAATTGTAACAAAAATGGTATTTATAAAATTGATATGTTTTTATGAAATGTACATGATATGAAACAATATTTTATGGGGATATAATTTACATGATATCAATCATAGGAATGCTCCCTTATACTTGGTTTACTAAAAACAAAAAAATTGGGAAGGAATATAAAAAATATAAATTCATTAATAAACGAGTGTGAAGTAATGTAGGTATATATACAGATCCCACAGATATATATATATATTCATTAAATAATTGATGAGAAGAAAAATGTAATTTGAGACAAATAAATAGAAAGTATAAATCAAATGTTGTGAGGGTTTTTCAAAGGATCCTTTACCTTATGTCTAAACCCATCATATTCATTTTCATAACATCATGGATAATTAAATACATATATTTCAACAATATTCTAATATTATAATAACTCCTAATTTAATTAATCATCATTTTAGGTTTATTACTATTATGTTTTTTAAAATTAATTTTGTTATATGGTTTTGATTATTTATTTTCATTGTGAAAAATTTAGTTCGTTGACAATGGTTAATGATGTCTTAAAACAACATCATCATATTAATAATCGTGGTGTTTTTTCTGATATATTTCATTTAGGTAAACAGTAATCTTATATTAACGGTTATCACAACGAATATGTACATTATGAAAGGATCATTGATAAGTTTATTTAATTATTTTACTATTACTATAAATGTTATTGTTTTTATTAATTAAATATTATATAAATTTATTACTAAATAATATTAATAAAATCAAGTATATAATTTTTTCACATAGAAAATAATTTTTTAAATTCATTATTTTTATGTTGCCATGGAAAAAAATATGTCATTAAAGGATGCAATAGTCCAAAACCATGCATGATGGATATTACTTTTTATCAATGATTTTTAAGAATGTTTATGATTGAAATTCCATTAATATATAAATATTTAATCATAGTAGAAGTTTGTGTGTTATCATTCATTCATTAAAATTGAGGACATAAAAAGTTTTGTAGAATAAAAGATCATGGAATGGTTTGGTTGAGAATATTACCTTTCCCTTGTATGATCTACATTGGTTAACTACATAAGATGTATTATCTTGGTGTTTTTATGATAATAATAAATATATTTTAAGGCCATTTTATTGTCTAAAAAAATTTCTTCATAAATGATGTATATTTATTTTAAATGAAGAATATAATAAATATTTTTTTGGGATATATTTTAAAATTTATTTAAATATTTTAATAAAAATTAATAAATAAAATAATCACTTTAAAATGTGGTGATTTTTTTTAAATTTTATAAAAATATTGATTTATAGTTATCATTTAAAAATAAATATTTCGATAAAAATATCATTACATTTATATAATTTTTATTAATATAAAAATAAAATTATTTTTTGAATATTATTACAAGTAAAAAAAGTTCATTAGTTTTATTAAAGACAACTAATTTCACAATATTCAAATTTAAATTGGATAATTAATTATATGTTTTATTGTTATGGAAATAGTGTTTTCTAAAAAAATATTTTAAATTGAACAATGATTATAAATTTTAGATAATTAAATAATCACATTATTAAGAGTTATATGAACCAAATTATATAAATATATATCTATAATTAGGAATTTTAATTCATTTAATAATATAATTAATATACTAAAGTTACGATTTTCTACCTGCTACGTGCATCACCTTCCATCCACCACTCTTCCACTGCCTTCAATTTACATGTACTTATTCAATAGACACCGACTCTATCTAGATTTTAGGACTCTGCCACGCAACATCCTCCCTCGGCCGAGAAAACCCTACCTTCAAGGAGTCCTCCATGCTGCTTCGACTCTGCCTCCATGTAGCACCCTCCATCGGTTGAGAAAACCACAATTCTTCGTTCGATCCATCTTCATAGTGACTCTAAAACTGGATTTATCCTCCTGCTTTTGCTCTTGATGAAGGGTTCTCACATCACGAAGTCCCCATCTACTCACTTCCCTCTCATATCCCTCCCTGCGTTCCCTCTCTGCATCCCCTCTCCCCACTCTATGGTTCCTATCCCCCTCCCAGAATCCCTACTCCCACTCCCCTCAACGAATACCCTCTCCAGTCGCCACTCGCCTGTTTGTGATCCTCCAGGCCCCAGACCCACAACGAATCACTTCAACAACACCCTATTTCATATGAAATCAATCTATTCCTTCGAAATTGTTTCATGTCAGTAATTTTGTGGACTTATTTGAAGGTTACAATGCATTTATCGAAACCTTATATCCCATATCATGTTGATTAATTCAACTTCCATTCATGTATGTTCATTGTGTTTCTACCAGCGATTGTCTTGGTAGTTGACTTACAACTCTCACTATCTCCTACAATGACTTGATTCAACATCCACTGAATGATATCAATCAATTACTATGATACAGGTTATGCTAATTAATTGGGTCACAAATATTGGAGGTAACCCTACTTTTACCCAGACCTTCTATGCTCTCAAATGTGGATTGATTCATTATCAATTTAATGATGTTCACTATGTTTTCCCCATCGATTCCAATTTTTTTAGACTAAGGTTATTCCAACGGTCTGTTCTGTTTTTTATTGATGTTCATGTTCATGTTCTTTCTCGCATTGTTGAATAATAGTTCCCACTGCACGGATTTGTCGTATTCCATCTTATATTCGAATTTCAGTTGTTCCATCTATACATCTTCCGTAGAAAGAGGTAACATGAGCCTATATACATAAATCAGAAAACAAATTATGGGTTCGATGTTCATTCTATCACATCTTTTTTTCTATTCATAATTTAAACATATGTAATGAAAAAATTTTAATTGTCCATTTACTCATTTTGCAGCTATCTTTTATGATGCATAATATCTTATAACATGTGACTGCAAATCTATTTATTTGTAGTAAACAGTTTTCACAATATAATTTTCCCATTGTTCATGTAATTCTCATTACTAAAACTACACCCATGTACAACTAAAAAATCTTCAATTACATAGTTGCAATTACCTCAAATAATTGAAATTACCTCTTTATGCATCTTTGTTTTTTTTCCAAATCTATGTATATTACATCAAATACAATTACTTATCTGAACTGCATATCTATTTGCAATGTAGTTTCCAAGAAAACATCGTTCACTTACATAGACACATATTATATAACCTCTGTGCATAGAAGGAAATGAAGCTTTCTTTGACCCCACATAATATTGTCTGAAAGGTTTCTGTTAATCTATTGAATTGCATTAATCATTTTTTACATAATTATTTTCTCATGGTTCATATATTTCTTATTACTAACACTATACTCATATCCAATTAAACATTTAGACATTTTTCATTTTTCATATGGACTGTGAATTACATTATCAGTACATTAAAATTTCTGTATTTTGCTTTGCACACCTTGACAATCAGATATAAGGTACAAAATTTCAAACCTATTTTCCCCGTCAAGCTACGGAGAAAAAATGTTACAGTTGAGGGAAAATAAGAATGGAAAATAATATGTTTGTGATTTCTCTATTCTGTTCCATTTAAATACATCCAATTACTTCAATTTGTTCCCATTAGTAGTAATCATAATTACTTCTAATATAATATTGATGAAATCTACTAGAAATTCTTCAATTTCTTCAACTGTTTTATCAGGTACTAGGTTAACATAACCACTATCAACTGTTGGCATCACACATGCATTCATAGAAACTCCATTGTGATCTCTATCTATCAACGGTTGGTTTTGACTAATTTTAGTAGAACAAAACACTACACTAAATAATTGGATTCCATACTAACTTAAATTAGACATATTTAACTCCTATTCTGGCCACAGTGCCTATGAAAATTTTTCTTCCACCAAATACAATCATGTATTTCACTAAAAACTCTGCAGAGTCAAGGATACAGCTGAGCCAACTTATGAAAAAAAAACATAAATATGGTATGTTCTTGGTTTTCCTCTCTATCTCAAAACCTAATTCATATCAGGTTTTTATTAAATGTATTAATTACAACTGACACAATAATAGTGTCAAAATCAAATGAAATTTGTTTAATGACATCTACCTAAATGTCATGTACTACATCAACAAAACCATTGTCACCTGATGGCATCAGACATGCAGTCGCACAAATTCTATTATCTTCTTTGACATTAAATGATTAGTTCTTATTATACATCACATAATAAAACATTACACTACCAAATGCTTTTCATTCTAAAACATATTACTAATACCTACCAAAATAATTTATGATGGTGCTTGAAATATCTACTCCTCAGCCATATACAAACTTTTATGGCCCATCAAAATCATGAGATGCAGCGATATAGTGGAGGGGACTTCAAAAAGAATGGCATAAAGTTTGTAAGTCATCTGTTATTTTTGCATCAAATTGTCAAACTAATGAATAGAACACAATACAATTTTTTTCATTAAAGTGATATGTTTGTTTATAATTGTGATACATAATTTCATTTTCTCATTAGTACATCTCATTATAACTACCAACATAACTGTGCCCGCATCAACTGCAGATTCGTCAGTCACATCTACCAATATGACTACAAATGCATTAACCAGACAACTATCAACTGATGGCGTCACACATAGACTCACACAAATTCCATTTTCATCTCTCTATGTCAATGGTTAATTCTGTTATCTTTAACATAATAGTACAAAACACTTGAAAATTCTATCTAGACTAACACAAATGACAGATATGTAACTTCATATTTGACAACAATCCATGAACATGATGCTCCTAAATCATTTACAATCATTTTCAGCCCATCATCCACCAGATATGCAAGGTTACTGCGGAGACAACTAATAAAGGCACGACAAGATGTTTGTAAGTACTGCTTTTTTGTTCACTATAGATTGTCCTACTTATTATGTAATTTTCAATATTTATTTTCATCATCTCTTATATGTTAAAAGTGTCTACAAAAACTATAAATTATTCGGTTATATCTTTTGATAAGTCTACTACTCAAATAACTCAACTGATATCAAACTATGATATCACACATCGGGTCACAGGTAAGCCTTTATCATCTTTTTCTGTCAATAATCACTTATATTTCAATTTCAAAATAAATAACAATACTACAGATTTAATTATTACAGTGGCCAAAAAATCAACTCCAAATTCTAATGGAATATCATTAGTGACATGTACCAATCAGTATACTACTACAATTACTATAGCACTACCAACAATTTACGGCAGATATGGAGTCACACTTGTACCATCATCTCCTTTATGTATAAGTGGTTAGTATTTTTAAAATTTACCAGTATCAATTAATAATATTCACGCGGAACTTAATATTCACATATACTACTGATATTAAACATCTAAATTCAACACAGTCCTGAAACCATCTGCTCGCCCGTCAACACTTTGTTTAAGAAAAAACAATCAAAAACAAAGACCAAAGGACAAGACACTATCTCAACTACCATTCTGTATGTAGACTATAAATGATTTTTTGATGAACATAATGTTGGTTTTTTAAACTCGACATTCATCGCATAAAAGATCGATCGATTTTTTGCATAGCTTTAATTATTGACGAAGATATGCCCACAAATGATTCACTTATCTCCCCATCACAGTAAGGCCATCAATTGTCTCTAAAATTTGATATACCTGTTTTTTAATTTTTTATTTCTAATGTTTTCTAGAACAAATATATTCCGTGTTACCTATTATTTTCATGATAATTAAAATATAGGTATGTCAATTAACAATGTTCTCTATAATTTGAAATCAAATTATGGTTATTTTTTCCTATACATGTGATCCTACTGTTTCCTGTTACATAAAAAACACGAGAGCAGCATAATGCCAAGATCACAGGTTAGTGTCATCACTAAACCTACATTACTATTCTATAATAAACCATCATCTTCTAAGAATATCACTATGATTTTTTATTAATAAGTTCTGCATTATACTGTTTTTCAATCAGGTTATTCAGACATTGGTGACCCTTCTAATGTATGTCAATATTTTCCCTCTTTTATGTTGTTTGATGAGAGAAATAAGAAGAAAAAAATATATACAAAAATGGTGTTTCTCACTATGCTCTTCGACGGGAAAAATAACTTTGGACTTAGTACCATCATGTCTTGTGTACCTAAGGATGTTTGTATTCAATCGAACTACCACTGAGTCTTGATTTTTCCAAGACTACATGAATGTTTATAACTCAATGTTTGCATTCACGTCCATGGGTGTAAAGGTAGATATATAATTCAACAATGGTCGAGGTCCACGTATATTCAGACTACAAGGGAAAAAATACCATCACATTGGTAGTTTATGTCCACCTGATGAAAACCCGCCATGGTTTTCACAACTATACGCGTATGATACTACATATGAATGTCAGAACTGGGTCCGCGGAATTGGGTATTGGTCTATTTCATCATTATGTACAAAATTTTTAAAACATTTATCATTAAATATTTTACAATATTTGTGATTGATGCATCTTTGATGCTAGTAATCAACATTCAATTATTGGAGACAATATTGTACTTAAACTACAACATCTGATATATGAGAAAAATGATTTGGCATGAGAATTAATAAGTGCAAGGGATGTTTTTAACCATCGGAAGGTACCAACATTAAATATATGGCTACATAAAATAATTCATTCAAGTAAAGCCACATATAACCTATTGAACAATTCTGAAATTTCTATGATTATTGTCAGTAGTGTTGAAGATCTATTCCAAGAAATTTATATCATCATTCGAAGGAAAAGAGGTTATTTACAAAGAGTAGATGAGCTTCACCAATTATATCTTCTATTGAAATACCCCTTGATTTTTACAGGAGGGAAGGATGGATATGATGAAAATGTATTGCATCGATCTACTCCTTTCAGAACAAGTACTACACTCAAAATGGTTACAATGAGAGAGTACTTCTCCATTCACTTCCAATTTTTTCAAAACAATGGCTCAACCTTATTACATTCTACAATATTGTCGCAGTAGTTTATTGTTAATGCATAGACAATGATTGAATCTCAAAAACTATCTTTCATTTAATTCAATCAAAAAAGTTTGAGGGTTGAATTATACAATGGGTTGCAAGATGCATTTCTATGAGGTGACCGTGAAGGGTTATCCTATGGAAAGCGTATAATTTTACCATCATAATTTATCAGTCAACCCATATATATGATTTAGAATTACCAGGACGCAATGTCTATTTATAATTGGGCAGGGTATCTAGATCTATTTTTAACATTCACTTGTGACCCAATATGGCCTAAAATTACTTGATTTGTTAGAAATAATAATTTTCATCCAATTGACTGCCCTTATATGTTACCTCGAATTTTTAAAATTAAGGTTGATCATATAATGAATGATTTAAGAGAGGGCTATTTATTTGGAAAATCACTTAATTCATTTCTTACATTATATCATCTTCTATTAACGTTCTATAACACTATTTTTCCAATGTATTTTTTCGAACCGTGGAGTTTTAAAAATGTGGCTTGCCTTATGTCCACATCCTATTATTTCTCAGCCCTAAAAACAAAGTTAACACTCTAGCATATGTCAGCAGAATAGTTTGTGCTGAAATTCTGATTCCCTGTGCATACCCAAATCTTCATGAAGTTGTTAGAAAATTAATGATACATGGCCCTTGCGGTGATGCCAATCGTTCCTCCCCTTGTATAAGAAATGGAAAATGTACAAAATTTTATTCAAAACAATTTTGGCACACAAACTATAGTTGATGAGGATGGTTATGTGGCATATCGTACAAGAGATGATGGACGTACGTTTGTTAGAAATGGTGTGCCTTTGGATAACCGATTTGTGGTACCATATAGTCCAATTTTTCTTTTAAAGTATCAAGGTCATCTGAATATTGAAGTTTGAAATCAACAATATTCTGTCAAGTACCTCTTCTAATATATTAGCAAAGGGAATGATCGTGTTATAGAAGCACTCTATGGGAGAATAAACAATGACTAACCATAGAAAAATGTGGATGAGATAAAGATCCACTATGACTACCAGTACATAAATCCTTCTGAGGTTTCATGGAGAATATTTTCTTATGATATCCACTACAGATATCCCCCAGTTGAGAGGTTAGGATTCCATTTACCAGGAAAAAATACGGTTACTTATAAAGACAATGATAATATTGAAGATTTCATCAATCACAGAAATATTACGGAATCAATGATCACCGCATGGTTTAAAGAAAATAAAACTCACCCAGAAAGTAGATGTATCAATTGTGCAAAGTTTACAATAATATTTTTCTTCCAATGCAATGAAAAAAATGGAATCCTAAAAAACATGGATTCAGTATTGTTAGACTATACTATGTCCATCTAACAATAGGATAGTTGTTTTACTTACAGTTACTTCTAAAAAAAATAATAGGAGAGACTTCATATGAAGATATGGGAACATTGAACAGTATTACTCATGGAACATTTAGCGAGGCTTCTTATGCTTTATGACATCAGGAAGACGATTCTGAATTTATTAAAGCTATAAGGGAGGTGACAGCCTGGGGAATGAGACATTTTTATAGAGGCTATTCGTAATCATGTTATTTTCAAATAACATATCTCGCCCAAACATTTTATGGAATCAAACTAGTGACATTCTTGTGGAAGATATTTTTTATTCCCAAATACAAAGGCTATAAATTTCAGGTAATTCTGTATGTTGCTTAATTTAAATTAAAAATAAAATTTATGTTTTTTTATTTATACTTTTTAATGAACATAAATATAATCATTATAATTAATTTAGATTATTACTTGTTTAAATGACTCATCAGCTAACTATTGTATCATTCTACATTATACACTTTAAAGAGTATAATTCTTTATAATCCAGAATTTTTTTACTTCATGATTTCATGTTGGTTACAATATTCTCTCTTATCAGTACATTCTACATTGTCTATGTTATCTTTTAATTATTATACATTATGATAATAATCGGATATATTTTATTTTACACTGCTCCGAAACTATATGCATTATTTTTGTAGATTTGACACTGACATATCGTCAGAGGCATATGTATGATCTCCTTGAAATTGAGCAGATTTTATAGAGTAATGGAACTTCTCTTCAGTTTTATCCAACTATGCTAGTTCTATATTCTTCAATTGATAGTCTTCCAAATCGTTTATTTGCAGAAGATCTACATTACAATAGGGAGTTACTTCAAAATGAATAAAGAACAAAATAGAATATGTTTAACGATGAACAAAAACATGTGATATATGTCATTATGTATTCATTGTTGTCAAATTCCTAAGGTTTCTTCTTTTTACATGGATATGGAGGCACAAGTAAAATAATCATTTAGGATATGGTAATAGATTTTCGGAGGTAAAAGGGATATGTTGTTCTAGATGTTACTTTGAGTGGAATAGCATCATTGCTTATGCTGGGGGGATGAACATCACATTCTAAATTTCATATTACAATCTCTATTACTGAGCAGTTAGTTTGAAATATTCTACAAGGTAGTGATCTTTTGGAACTTCTACACTTGAAAAAACATATAATTTGGGATGAGGTGTATGTTTTTCATAAGTATAACTTTGAAGCTCCAGACCGTACTCTAAGAGATATAATTTCGGTAAGAAATTTTAATGCTCCGAATTTGCCTTTAGGTGGTCTAACAGTTGAATTCGAGGAGAGTTTAGGAAAATAGTGCCGGTAATACTTGTTGGTAACAGAAACGATATTTTATTCGAAAGTATTTAGTCTTCATATATTTGGAAACATTGTTAGGTCTTAACTCTAAAATGGAACATGATATTTCATTTGGATACATCCATAAATAACTCAAGGGATGTCCATGAGATTTAAAGATAGACCATGGAAATTGGATAAGGTAGAGTTGGAGAACCCAATGATGGTGAAGAAGTCATCCAAATTTCTACTAATTATATTCTTACCCATTCTGAAAATTCTATGGATGCAATTATTGATTATACATATTCTAATTTCACTGAAAATTATGGTGATGTTCCCTATCTAAAAGGCTATGCAATTTTAGCTCCAACCAGTGATGTTGTTCAACAAGTAAACGATTTCATGTTATCTATAACTGACTCTGATAGGAGGTATTACTTCATCTCTGATTCAGCTTTCAATGCCATTTTTGATACTGATATGGCAGAAAAAATATACTCCTCTGAAATGTTGAATGGAATCAATGTCCTTGGGTTGGCTGCCCACAAAATTACACTACATATTGGTGATCCAATTATATTACATATAAATGTTGATCAATCTGTTGGTTTATGTAATGAAACTCGTATGATTGTTACACCTTTAGGTGATAATGTGATCAGATAAAAAAATTTGAGTTGCTAAATTTGGGGTATTCGGCTAACATTCCATGACTAACTATGACACACTCTAAGGATAGATGGCCTTTCAAATTATAGAGAAGGAAATATCCTTTAACAGTTTCATATGAAATGACTATTAATAAAAGTCAAGTCTAATAATTGTCTTTGGATGGGTTATCTCTTCTCAAGCCTGTGTTCTCTCATGGTCATATGTATGTTGCAGTTTCTATGGTTACATCACCAAACGATTTGAAAATATTTATACAAGATTACACTAACATGTCTATTAGGTACACACATAATATTGTTTATAATGAAATATTTGATAACCTTTATTAGGTATCATTTAAATTAATCAATTTATATTTTACTATGGATTTCTTATGCATGATGTGTACATTGATGAATTCTTTATGTGCTTACTATGTTTATATTTTCCATATTAAATGTAACTGTACAGAGAAAAAAGATGTAACGATCAGTAATCCTATTGAATGAGATTGCACGAGAGGACAATGTGACACTATGGATTGAAGTTCATTTTTTGAACATGTGGTGCAATTCGTCACCCAAATCTTCAAATGATGTCTTCGTTGTTGATCTAATATTATTCTATAAAGAAGTAAGATTACTTTTACAATAATAACTTTTGATTTATTTCCTTATTGTTCTATTATTTTCTATACGTCTTTTAACATTTACACATGTTGTATCTATCTGTCGTCTCTCCACATTAATCATTACATACTAACCTACTTTTAAATATACATTATTTAGGGAAAAATGATTCAGTTTACAATAAGTAACTGTCAGTTTATCTCAAAGTACAAACATTATTTGCGTGAATGAATTTTCTATATGATACAATATTTCCAAATTGCTTCAAAACAAGGCAATTACATGGGATGTAGACATCCCTACGTAATCATGTTTACATCCACAACAGTTATTCGACCATGTGATGCATACATACCATTTTTATGTTCTGACTTTACTTCTTACGATGCGATTATTCGAAGGAGGATTCCAGAAGAACATTTAATAGGTATATTTCATAAACAATTGTATGTGACTATTATGTGTAGTTTACTTCAATAAAATTATGATTACAATAATATCATTATCATCCATAAATTTTTCAAACAATGTTAATTTCAATTATCTATTTTTTAGAAATTATTGGACGTCTACATTACACAAATCCAGTGAAATCGATGGGACATTCAATCCTACAGATGCAGATTATTCTAGAGGATGACATGTCAATAATTTTATACTCTTTCTATATTACAATACAACAAAAAAATTTATGTCTTACTATTAATTTATTTCCCTATATAGTTTTGCAACTTACCTGTTGTTTATGGGGATACTTTTTGAAGGAAATGACATGATATTTGGAAAATAAGAGAGAGTCCTCATCCATTATTATATTAATACTTGTACGTGTGAAGTGACTAAGAAGTTGGTTTCAAACTACATTGATCATTTTGAGCTCTTAGTAAATCTATTTTATTTTGAAGAGGTTTATTTGGAAGTTTAATTAGTTTATATAATTTCCATTATTTCAAACTTCTTACAGCGACTGTTATTGTGACTAATACTATTAATTCTACAAATATTCTATACAACCTAGATATTCCATAAGTAAATAGCTTCAGAAGATGGTGACCTTTGAACTAATCTATATTCACTAATTTTACAATTTCCCCCTTTTACATCTAAAATCTAATACACAATGGTTGTTATTATTATTTTTTGAAGTATTTTGTTGTATATTTTCCATTTTTGTGTTGGAAGTTGAATCATAGTTCCATACCCCACCACTGATAACTAGAAATCCTTCTACAAATTTACCATATTGGAACAACCAGAAAACTATTTCAGATGTCAAAAACTATACAGAGGTAAAAAAAGGAGATCTGATTTTTGAAAATTAAATAACAAGTATTTTGAATTGTTCAATTACGCCCTCAGCTAATTCGTATATTATTTTGTACTAAATCTTTTATAGCCAACACGATGCATACTTTCTGTAAAAATAAAAAAACATCAATGCACCTAGAGTTGGTTTTATGAGTCATGCATTTCTTATTTGAAGAAAGTACAGCTTTCAAATGACAGAATTTGGTACCAAAACAATAAAGTATCTATTCATAGCACTACTCCTTGGTTACATTCATTTAAAATAATAAATTTCTTATTATCAATTCCTTACTTACGAACTAATAAATTAAAATACATATTTGTACTGAGTGTGTGTCCATAATTTAAAATTCAAGAGATTTAGAGTGCAACAAAAGGTTACTCATAAAATAGACTCCTTTTCAATAGTCTTGTTTGACAAACAAGTCGTAAAATTCAAACACAAGACATCTACTAACTTGAGATCTACCTTGATACCGGTAAAACCAACAATATCTATCATGTCAATACATTTTAAAATTATTATCCCTAATGTTGAATATTGTTTGATAATTTGATAATCAGGATGACGACGAATATGGATTTCCTCTTGAACTGAACATTTTCAAATCAAAGACAATGATATTATCAATAAAAATATCAAATTTAAATATTCAAAATCATTATCATTCAACAGAACAAAACACGTACATGCTAATTTTCCTTAGCAACACTAAAAACTACATCAGGGAATTCAATGACAGCTTTGCATACAATCAGGTAATAACTAATATCTATTCCAAAAATCATTTATTTTTTAAACCTTCAAAGCATTAATCCTATTACAATTTTTATGAAATATCAATAGTGCATTTACATTGCTGGAGTAATTAGTGAGATTGAACAGAATCAGGTACAATATTTTCAATTCTTTCAATTCTGTTTCCTAGTTAGCATATAATAACGTACTGGACTATTGTTCTTAACGTTCCATTATAGGATCATCAGACTATTGAATCATTTCAACCTAGTTAAAAGACTCAATCCATATTTGTAACATCATATTCTATTATTTCAACAGTAAACATAAATATAAGTAATATTACATAAAATACATTTAGTACTTTGCTTTTATAGTTATAATGGTTTTCAGTTGATCAGTGGGTTATGGTATTTTGTTTTTGTTAATGTTTTCCTTAACATGCCGAGAAATATGTTGACTGACTTCGATGATTAGGATGTGGTCAAGCAGAATGTTTCAGTGACTGGTGACTCCACACCACCATCAACTTATGCTACTGAAGTTCATATCTAGTCCAAGGATAACATAAAGAAAAAAAAAACAGAAAAATTTGACTCATGGTTTGTTTTACAGTATGTACGCATTTTAGAAACACTATTTCAGAAATTTGTTAGTTTCAACAGTCCTATTACAAAATATTTATCCACTGATATGTCTACTTGTAATGTAGTTTTCTAATGCACTAATGATATTTTGAAATCATAAATTCTGTAATGTTGATGTAAAATTTAATTTTTTCCCATTAAATCATATGTATGCATGTCTAAATCATATGTTCTATTTGAATAACCTTATCATGAATGGTTAGAAATGATTTCAATATTCCAGGTGAAAATTATCCCTATAAAATGCACCACACATTCTTCTGCATCTATATTTCAAATTTAGTGTTCATTTGTTATCTGGTGTTTATCCAACAACTCATTATTTCTGGAGGTTGATTATAATTTTTTAATGCTAGACGTTATTTATGCCGGATTCTTTTCATGGTCGGCGGTTTTCTTTTAATGCAGGACGGTTTCATGGCGAATGTTTTTTATCCTATTTTCATGTTGGAAGTTTTTTAATAAGCTGGATTTTACTGTTTATTGAATCAGAATATTCTAAATTTTTTTGATGCTAAATGTTTTAATACATATTGTTTAGAATTTGTTATTCATGATAGAAATCTACATTGCTGGATGTTTTGTTGTACTTTACAATTTTCATTTTGCTGGACAGACTTAAGGTTGGACCTTACTCATTTGATTTCAATGTTTTCCCTTATATTCATAAATAAATGTTTACTGTTTAGTTTGAAAAAAAAAACAGATGTACTTTTCTTATTGCAGAATTATTTTAAATGTTTTAGTGATCTTATAACATACCTTCAATTTTCTGCTCCTCCTCAAGCAGCCTTAGCCCGCTCTGCCTCCTCCTCCGCATCCACATAATTCAGCCATAATAAAGTGTGTCAGGAAGAGCCCGATTGTGTTGATTCATCCGTAGTTGGGTATGGAGTGTGTGTAGCTATAGAGACTTATTTTAAAGGTGTCTGAACTTTGTATTAAACAGTACCACCATTTCTTTCTTGGTGTGGATGTAATGTAGCTTAACTCTTATATTGAACAATGGTTTTTTTCACGTTTTTTTTATTTTGTTTGGTTCAGTTATGATTGTTTTTACTTCCTCATGATTATTCATTTTATTATATTGAAACAAAGGATTTCTATAATTGATGTTGATGAAGTGAAATTCCTATCAATGTGGGGGCATTTTTTTTATCAAAAGGTCACGTTTGATTTCTAATCCACTTTAAATACTTATTTTAATTCGAATTTTAGTGTAATGAAATGCAGGATTTTCCTAAAAAACTTCTTTCCAGATTGAAATATGTTATGAATAACATAAGTTTTGACAACTCCCAGGAAAGGGTCAATAAACATAACTTAAGGCCATTATACTAGTATGTTTTCTGTTATATTTTTTTTGTATTACATCGAGTTTTAAATCTGAAATTTTTAATTAACATTTCGGTATCCTAATTACTGTAATGGAATTCTCTAATAGGTTTCATTACCATTACATTCCATAATCCACTAATATTAAGGATAATGGTCCAGAATCATCAAAATGGAAAATTTTACAGGTCTTAACAGTCCAAATCATGACTTTCTTATATTTTTTAGTCTATTTTTATATTCTTGGGGCAGTTGGTATGAGCATAAATGAATATGAATTTGCAGGTGCCTGTTGCCTAGCATTTTGGAAGACATATTGATGAATGTTAGCTAATTTGACTTTGCATTTTAAACTATTAGTGGTCTATTTTGTTCTGTTTTTTGTTTTCTGATTACTTTTTAGAATCCAATAATTCTTTACTTAATTATTTACATCTAAGAAAAAGATGTCACACATTTTTGTGACTTTTTATCATGTAACTCTAGAATTTGGCTTTTCATTTTTAACATTATCATTTACATAAAATATTAATTGAGCTTTATTTATGATAGAATTAGTAGTATAACAGCCTTTAGAGTTGGTGTAGGTTTTGACGCAATTGTCATTCCTTCATTGATGAAACTCATGATTACAATTTAATTTTCTCTAGATTTGTTATCAAATGTAACCTTGAAATATGATGTGTAACTGATTTAATAAAGACACTTTGAGGTAATTTACGAAGACAATAAAAATAGTGTAGTATGTTTCTAGATTTACTATTAAACAGAATAACCACTTTATTAATAGTGACGTTAGTTTAAGAATTTCTCATTTTCTTATTATAGATGTTTTATTTCAGAAAAAATGATATCATATTTTATGATATCACTTTTTTTTCCTTAAAAAATGAAGAGTATAATGTGAATCTATCATTCAGGTTTGGGGCTGAAATTCAACCACATGTCAAATATATGCATCTGAAGTTACATATGTCAGTTGTTTCTAGATCAATGTTCTTTAGTAACAATGCCTATGATTTATATAAGGTAACATAATACCTTCTAAATACTGTTTAAACAAGGTTTCTTCATGTTCTGTAATTGTTTTTTTAAGCATTATATACATATTCAACTCTTATGTATGGAGAACTCAGTAAATAAGAGTTAAATAATTGACTAAATTTTATAGCTGTAATTAGAATGTAATTTTAAAGATTAACCATTTAATATTTTTTTCATATTTGATTTCGGCATTATTTTTTTACAATCAAGACTCTGTTAGACTATGCTATTTACATTAGGGTTATTGGAATATGTTTACAATGTTTTCTGAATTAGCTCCTAGAATGGATACTGCATAACATATGTTCCATGTCTACATGTTTTCTCTGATCCATATAATGCTTAGAACAAACATTTCATGTAGTTATTTCACATATTAGTTGAACATATTTCTGTTCCTTTCATTTGAACATGTTTCTGTTCCAATATAATATTATTTTATCATATATATGACATATCCACAGCACATATACTGGTTTGACCATTTCATATTTTTTTTTTCATATTTGATAATACAAACATCATTATAAATTTCATTGATTATAAGAAAATGATACAAATTTGTTTATTTACCTTAAGCATTCAACATATTATTAGGAATTATATTTTTATGACAGTTTCTATCTGTAGGGTGGGTGTCCTCGTTTCCTATATTTGGTTTATGTTTCACCCCTCATCATGAATCACCATAACACCTCTTCCTCT
The DNA here is from genome assembly GCA_963277665.1 of Viscum album. Lineage (NCBI taxonomy): Eukaryota > Viridiplantae > Streptophyta > Magnoliopsida > Santalales > Viscaceae > Viscum > Viscum album. The sequence continues at coordinate 1,574,718,601 of OY728165.1, read as the reverse complement.
CTAGATATTGGGAAGGATGGAATCAGTCAAGGGAGAGTAGACTTGTTCCACATTTATCTATCCAGGTATATGTGGAATTAGAACATGGGTTTATGGTGGAAAGGGGAGATTGGTCATGGCCTTCAAAATGATACAACCAAGAGCATTCATTGTTAGGAATGTAAGGCATGCGAAACTTGTGATATGGCTTTGAAGGAATGTGCCCATTGGAGGACTGATTTCAAATTGGTTATGTTGTTACATAGTCAAAAAACCTTTCACATTTAAATCATAATTATAAAATATTTCAATATCTTGTTTCATGTATTATTTTCCTATAGCATAGATTAGTATCAATCAGTAGTACACTCAAACTATTATATTTTTATACTCTCGAAAATAGGTTCTTAAATATTCTTCTATTCAGATTCATGACATAAAAGTTAGGTGTTGGTCAGAACACCTTGTTCCAGAAGTTGAGGTCACTCCCCCACCACCATCCTCAGCTGAAAAGGTAGGACAACTATCTGTTCTAGAGGAAAGAAATCAAGAGCCTCATTGAAAAAGTATAGGAATGTCGAGAAGCATGAAAAGTAGACGCATCACAGCCACTCCTAAGAATTATGTAGGTACTTAATGTTGACAAAACACTGATGATTTAGAAAACACTTTGTTTAATTAATTTGTGATGACATGTATATATAAATTATGTATTCTACATTCATGCATGTGTATATATTCTTTTACATTACAATCAAACTGCATAAAATATATCTATAAATATTACCATTGCTTTCTTAATATTATGTATTCACTTACCTATATTTAAAATATATAGGATATTCTTTTCTAGATTTGTTGAGACAAATATTCGTTATTTAACTTATATGATTAAGTCAGTTAAATAAACTTTCTTTCATTTTTAAATATCAGTTTGCACTTCTATAGAAATTTCCATATGCATTATCAGTTTTCACTTGGATAAAAAATAAGTGTTACATGACTGTTGTATGTGATCCTGTAACCAATGTTCTTCCACTATTCATTATCAGTATGAACATATATAGAATATAATTTCATTCCAATATACATTTATTTTCCAGAAATTCATATTGGAAAGAATCCAAATTTTGTGCAAATCAATGTTTAATTAAATGAGGATTCCATGAAAATGCACAGTTTGGGTTTTAAATATAGATATATAACCCAAGAACATTGAAAATTAGCGAAGAAACAACCAAATTCTATTTTTCTATCTATTTTATTGATTCAATTTCATGATTTATTATTATGAAGTGGTTGTCCACTATCAGTCATCATCTACGTATTTTATTCAATTTCATCTTTTGTTTCATCTTTGTCTCTAATTTATACATCCCTCATTATATGTAGTTCCATATACATGATGAATTGTTTTACACCTTTTTCCCCCTAACATCCCACTAATTCAATTTTTTATAATTTCATTTTTTTCACATTACACATTTTTATCAATACAACCACTTTCTTATCATTGATTTCTAGTTAAATTTGTTTTAGTGCCCACATTATTGTTATTGTGATTGAAATTGAATCTGAATTCCAATATTCTTCCTTGATATTTAAAAATCCATATACTTGTACTATATCCTATTTCTTTTTCAACTATTTTAAGGGTGTCTTGATTTTCTATGCACTCCCATTACATTATCATAAATAATTACTTTCTAATTAAAATGTTCTCTATATAATTGTTTCTTCTAAACTTTTATAAATATTAATATATTATTAAAAGAAACCAGTAATCCAAATTTATGTGCAATAGCACGAGAAATTACTGGTTATTATTAATCATATAGTTAATAGAAAATCATTTTTCTTGAAGAACGCACCTCTTGAAAACTAATTTTTCAACGTTTCTCAATGTTATATTTTAAATTAAATTTTATCGTACTTGTGAATTGTATTTCAATAATTGGATTAAATATTTTTAATCAATATAATTAATTTTATATAAATATTTCAACATAAAATTTTATGATAGAGAATAATAAAAATAGTAAAAATTAATTACTCTGGTTAATTATAAAATGTGATTACTTTAAAAATTAACTAAAAAGGGGGAAATAACCTATATACAGATATGAAACATATAATATAGAAATATATTTAACCCAACACATTTAAAGTTTTTGTAAATACTAATAATATTTCCATTTATAATGTGGAAAATTATGCAACACATTTTCAAATTCATCCATTACATGGGTACCACTTACCTAAATTATAAAAGGACATTGGCTCTAATCTACTCTTCACACTCCCAAAGGAAATTATTTCAGAAACTACCATCCAAAAAGCCTTCACATGTTTCTTCACCATGTCCCGGATCCATTATATTAAAATTAAATATAACTTCTGAAGGCTTTATTGTTTGACAAAGCATGTGTTCTAAAGAAAAACTCTCACACTAACCCAAGCGTTTATATTTTATTTCATTATTTTTATCATTTAATTATATTTCAATTATGATTATATAATATAAAATTTATCTAACATATATTGATATGTAATTATGTCTATTTAATCACTTAAATGTGTCTTAGCCTCCATAAATTGGTGTATGAAATCATTAATCATGTCTGTGGAGGACTACCCAATCACAAACTGATGCGATTTATTTTCCTTCATCATTTCTCAGGGAATTATATAATTACATATTAAAATTATTTAAATACTTTTTTATCGTATTTATAATTTTGAAAATTGTTTCTCACGTTGATGTTTTTATTTTCTGTTTGGTGGGGATACGATAACATCGCTCATTGGTATAGTGGACTATAACCCCACGAAGCGATGTTATTATTTTTTCACTGACGTGTTACATGGAAGGTGATTCTAATATATTTTATTAATAATATTTGATATAAATTATAGAATAATGATATTAGTGATAAATTTATCATATTTTAAGGGTAATATATCATTTTTATTCTACATTTCCACTTACTAAGAAGTGCTAACATCATTCGTCTGAACGTGTGACTATCGCCTCTGAGAGGTCTTGTGATTCTCTTTCCGTAACCCTAACACAATGATGTTATTTATAAGTTTATTTTATAAAATAATATTATATAAATTATATGATGATAATTGTAGGAATATATAATTTTTTCTAACTTCTTTTTGTGAAAATTATTAAACACTGGAAACATTACTCATGGATATGTATGACCTATTTTCCAAATGATTGCAACATGGTTAAATTTTCACACCCGTATTTAATTTAATGATTTAATATTATAATTAATTAATAATTATGAAATATGCTTCGTTATTATTATTCTAAAAATTTGTAAATAATTTCTACTTCCACAAATGTAAACCCACTGATGTCATTTTGGAATTATGAAATTAATATCATCAAAACATCATAGTAAAAAATAAATTACTATGTAATTGATTATAAAATAGAATTACATAAAATTAAAGGAATAATAAAAAAGGAATGTTTTATTATGTAATTAAATAAATATTGAATGATTATTTTTCATGATGATAAAGGATGTAAGTTAAGTCTCGTACTCATGGAAAATTATTTTCTATCAATTTTCATTTAATGTACTATATTGTAATATAATGATCCAAATTTCATTTTTTCAGTTTATTTACAACCCATTTAAATGTAATTTAATGATTCATTAAAACTTCATGGTATTTTATAAAATAATTTTAATTATTTCATCTAAGGGGAATTATCTTTATAATTATGATGTAGTAAATAATTTCATAACTCAATTTCATTTCATTTGGTTATAACTCTAATTAATTGTCTCTTACAAGGAATAATTATATTTGAATTTATCACTAAATTTTTTTATTATGAATTTAATTTTTTTTCTTTGGAATAAAATTTTTCAATCATAATCCCCTCATTGACTAACTCTCAATTCAGTGATACAATCCTTATAATCGTTATTCATCTCATATTATTTCTCATAGGGACATTAGTTTATGGTATGTAAAATATTTTATTTTATGAGCAATATGTGTTTCTTGTGGACTTTTTATATCATGAATATGCTAATTCTAAAGATGTTTATTTATTAAATTGAAGTTATTTTTTGATAGGGTTTACAACTAAAGAGTTAACAAAGTGTAAAAGGTAAATGTAATATTACATTTTTTTAATCAGGATTATTTTGGAATTAATTCCCCTTGATAGAGATTATTTTATTACTATCTAAAAAACAATTTAATTCCAATATCATCTAGTTATTAATCAATTTTTATTTTAAAAATACCAATTTCATCTCTTTGGAATTAAAATTGATTTTATAAATTTTTATTAAAATATTCATTTATTTTTCTCTTTTGTCAAAAATAAATTATCATTGAAAATAATTATTTTAAAATAATTTATAATCTATAAATATCTTATTGATGAATTTTTTAACAATGTTTTAATTTTTTTTAAATTTTATTAATATTCATCTTAGTGTGATTTTCCAAATAAAGACCATCTTAATTTTAAAATAAAAAAATAAATAATATTTGTTTTCACATTCTGGCTAGGATCAAAAAATCCATCAGCATGACCACTCATTTTTGTAGAGTATCCATTACTATTTTAAAATTTTATTTTTTATTAAATTTTCTTTCTTAATATTATTATTGGATTTAGTTACATATTTCATTTTTAAAGGGAAATTTTTATTTCCACAAAAAATGTTTTTAATGATCATTTTATTGTATTTATATTCATTGATGAAAGAAACTATTGATGTTATTTATTTACTAATAGAGTTAGTAGAAATTATTTGTACCATATTCTTTCTTCAAATATATTATTATTATTTCATTGATATTTTTATTGGACCAATTTATTTTACATGATTTAATCATATTTCAATGTGATTTTTATAGAACGTATTTAGTTTTAAATTGATAATAATGTTTTAATGATGTTATTATAGAACGTGTTTCATTATAATAGCTTAACCATGTTTTAATGTCATTTTTATAGAACACGTTTATTTTCCATTGATCGATGAAGAGAATATTATTGTTACTCAAAATATTTTATTCATGAATGGTTCATGTACATTATAGGTGAAGCCAATATATCAAATTTTGTCATTTTCTGAAAACTAATTTAACAAGTTTGTAGATGTATGTTAAATTTTAGCATCTAGGTAAAGTTACTGAATAATTCATAAATATTAATATAAATGAAAAATACTAATTTTTCATTGCATGAACTATTTCTTCCTTCCCCCCTCAGGAAATTATGCCCTCAAAATTTTATTCCCTTATTAAATATTGGTGGATATTTTCCCCTCAGTTATTGTTTAAATTCACAAGGTGTCTATTTAACTATATGTTTTTCCATAAAATATGATCCTTATGAATTGTATTATTAAATAATTCATTCTCTATATGATCTTGAACCTAAGATGGTTGTTCCATATAAGAAAATATCTCTTCTATATAAAATAAATTACAGATCAATATATTTTATTAATAAAGTGATTCATTAAATATATTACATACCTAGGACAAATATTTAGTAAATCAACTTAGTAGGTAGCTTATCCCTATTTCTAAAGGATTTCATATATTATAATGATCCATGGAATCATTTTACAATTGTTACAAAAACACATCAATCATTTAAATGGAGAATCCTTGAGAATGTATTAATAAACTACTTTAAAAAAAGATCTTCCCTCTTGTTATCCTCTTCAAATTTTGTCTCCATATAGATTCCCTCAAGTGTTCTTTTGTCACCTAATTGTTCTCAAACATTTTCTCCTCCAACTATGGTCCCATTAAATTCATTTCTCATACATCGTCCCATAAAAATGTTCTATCACTTAATTACTTATAATTCATCAAATGGTTCCATCTATTTGCTGGAATGAAAACTATTATTGTTTAAAAATTAACCAAATAATGATTTTGATTCCAATATCCCTAGTAATCTATACACCGAGAACTATGCATATCTTCCATGGTTTGAATCCTAATCTAAGACTATCTATTGAATTGATGATGAATACACATAATGACCTGGCTTTAAACATAACATATTCTAATGTTTTTGTACAATAATTATCATACGATTATCATTTCAGTTTAGAGTTCAAGAGAATTTAGAAAAAACTCTAATATTGAAAACTCTTAAATTACATGTGGAATATATTATGTTGTGTCTACTTTTTGTAGAAATAGGACCTTAAAAATAAATTCTTTTTTAGACACATCTTCATAAATATCATTACGACATCTTCATTTCACCTTCCAATATAAAGACCTATGAAAAACAAATCAAACCATGGTATAAGCATAGAAATCTCATTAAGGGAGATAAAAGAATTAAGGAAACTATAAGTCCATATATACATAAAACCCAAGCATAAAGATTCAGATATATATACTTTACCCCATAAAACAAAAACACTTTACCTTACCTCATGAAATTATATATTTACTATAAAAATCTTCAGTAATCATAAATTATAAATGTATCTTATGGCCTCAATACCATTCAAACATTGTAGAATTCATATCTATATAAGTAGTAACATTCATGGATACATTTAAAATACACATCTAAATATATAACCTTAATCTATTAAGAGGAACCCAAATATTTATATATATATCATTATCCAATAGATTAGAGAGATATCACGGGATCAAATGTCCTCATTTTATCATAAAACCACCCATATTTTTAAACTTTTCTCATAAACAATAACATAATCAAGACACATAAAACATGAAAATAAAAATAAAAATAACATTTCCACATTGAAATCACATATCATTTTTACAATGAAGCATACTTATAAATAATAACACATCATTTCAAAATAAAATGGTGAACATATAAAGGAAGAATAAAAAATAAATATAATGAAAATTCAAAAGTTATATTCATGATTTATAATATAAAAACTTTCTTTTTGGATTTTATGAAAATAGATTAAAAAGTAACATTTAAAGATGTTTTCAAAATAAAGTCCCTTCCAATGATACCTTTATGAAAAATAATTTCGTGAAATTAAAAAGTTCAAATTTTTCAAAATTCATTTCCATAAAAATACATTCACAACATCAATTTTTATGAAATTGACATAAAATTTAATTTTTTTAATAATAAATCATCAAAACATTAAAATGTGGATTTTTAGTTAAAAATGCATTAACTTGTGTCTGACTCATCACAATAAATTTTATCTTCAAGAATAGTAAAATTTGGTTCATTATTAACTTTGATTTGAACCATCATAAATTTTATAGGTCCATTAATATAACTTATTATCATGTTATAAAAATTACATAAATATTTATGATCACATTGAATGTTTTGATGGTATTTGGTTCTTGAGTCACAAAATGAATTTGAAATGTTGTTTATAGTCAAAATAGTAATTATTCCACCACCTCCATAATAATATTAATTATATAATAATCACTATTAACATAATTTACACCCTTAACTAAAACCACTTATGTAAGGTTATAAAAAATGAAAAACATTAACATAAATAAGATGGTTGGTTATTTGTATGCATGAGTAACGCCTACATTTTCCAATAATCATTTTGAAAAGAATTTATGTATTATATTATCATTTCAAACTGATAATAATATCATATTAATCATTTATATATACTTTTATATATAATAAATTTGATGTGGTTCGGAAAAATGAATCACATTGTTTTTTGGATGTGATAGTTCACATGTACGGATAAATAACATTTTATTTATTGTGTGCATTGAAAGTAAGAATATAAATGATATATAATTTTGTGATAATTATATATATATCATTAATATCATATATAAACAGTAAATCCTTCATTATAACCATTTTTAATTTATGGTAATGGAAAACTAATTATATCGGTTCGTGGAGGTGATAATCCACACATATGAAATGGAGATTAACTCATTTACACTGGATATAAGTAGAGATGGATATAGTTGATGATATTAAAATAATAAAAACATAGTATATGAAGGATTATAAAGATATTATTTCATAATTATTGAATAATATTTATTGGAAGTGGAGGATGTAAAAAGACCACTACACATAATTAAAAACGATACCACTTCTTTGGATGATTTCCATCGATTAAACCTTAACAACTATAGGGTGAGTGTTCTGCCTAAAATAAGAGCTCTATAATGTTGTTTGGGATTCTTTTATTGGATTTGGATATATATTTCCCATGAAATCAGATTTGAGGTGTTAAAATTAAGAATAATGGGTTCCATTTTATAAGAGATGAAAAATGAACTCTTATAAATATTTCAAATATTAAATTAATATATCATAATATTCTATTAAAAATGGGTTTAAAATGAATTATTATAGAGATAGTATGTTTATGGGTTCAAACCCACAAATTAAACTAAAATTTATTGTTTTTTATTGTTTTTTAGTTCTAATAATTAAATTTTTAACCAAATTAATTCCTAACATTATATCAAGTAATTTACACTTTGAGGTCAAATTTAATTACTATAAGATGAGAAAATACCCTTTAAAGAGCCATTTATGACATTATAGGAAGATTATAAATACTTTGGAAGAATATTATATTTTTTAAAATTCTTATCATTTAAAAAAAGATCTTATGTTTTAAAATATCCATAGTATCTATTTTGACACTATTCTATATTTAACTTCTCGAAAGTATCATAACAACAAGATTTATTCTAAAAACTCTATTAAAAAATCCCTAAAATTTGAAATTCATTCAAAATATTCATGTATGACATCATTTATATCAAATTATATTTATTTTAAATTTTATTATCATTTACATGATTCGATCATTAATGAATAAATTATGGTAACATCATTGTGTCAGAATTTAATTAGTTTATTTATTCCCAAAAATATATAAATAAATTAACATGATATAATTAATTAATTTTTATTTATAAATAATATTTATAAATAAATATATCCCATATATAACCCCATATTAAATATATTTTACTTGTAATAACAATAGTACGACAAAATTTCATTTTCTTTGAGTAAAATAATATGAGTATCTTAAACTCATCAAAGTGGATAGTAGTGGGAAAAAATCGTCCCATGAAATATTTTGGTTATTCATAACTGATCCAATAAAATTAAGAAAACATTTAGTATAATTTATAATATTTTTCTGACCTTTCTTTACTTGATTTACCCATAACTGTGGTAATGAAAATAATTACTAAATATTGTATTCACCCAAAATTATATTGATCCTATTAGAAAAAAATTAAATACATATTACAACTGTGTATGTCTATTTTTTAAATTAAATTGACATGTATAAAAAATTATTCTTAATACTAATCCCACAGACGTGGTGAGAATGTTAGTTAGAGTTAAAATGTTCTAATATTAAATATATTATTTTAATCTAATTTCAATGGGAAGTTGATTGTAATGACCTAAATTTTATTAAATGATAAAAAACGATCTATCTATACTTAAAAAATCGAAAAAATTATATAAAAATATAAAAGAAAATCTATTTTGGGACTAAAATATATTATTTCTCACTATTAATTAAAAACTGTTACCTCTATGAAAAAAAAATGAATAAAAGTAAATATTGATAATGTAGTTTCAATAAATAAGTTTAATTTTTAAAATATAACATATAATTGTTTTTAAAACAATATTTAAAATGGGATCTCGATCAAATGGTGTTAAAATTGTTTTTTTCAAGAAATATAACTTTTAAGAGTAAAATTCAATTTATTCATATATCATGCCAATGAAACACATAATATTTAATTTATAATTCAAATTAAATATATATATATATAATATAATTCAAGAAGAGTTAATATTTTGGTAACATCCTCAGTTTTTAAATGAAAATATTGTGTTCGATAGAATACATGATATGCCTCATTTATCTTAACTAAACAACTTAATCAGATTTTTAAATTAGTAGTTATCACATAGTTGTTAGAATAGATTTAATAAATAGAATTAACTACAACATGAATTAATGGTACACATATGTGTATATAATTAATTCTATTGTCTCAAATTATTTATAAATAAAAGGAATTATTTCACTGAAAAACAATATAAATGTCCACAAGTGTGTTTTATACTAATAAATTAATAAATCACACTTTTTATTTTATATTAATGACATATATATAATATTTAATTTAATTGTTAACATTCATTTTTTTGTTTTTTAGACAACATACAAGAACAAATCCAATTTTACGAACAAAAAGATATTTTTTTAAAAAAAATTACCACATTTTTATTGTTAAAATATTTTAAATATATTTTTGACAAATTTATATATTATACTTAAAAAAATAAAAATAATATATGAATTCGTAATATCAAAATAACTTGGGGTAATTTTTTTTTATTTTTCTACAATGTTTCATTTATTGATGAATAGTGAATAATAATACATAGTAGTGAAATGATGATTTATTGTTTAAATAATTATAATACTTTAAAATTATTTTTAAAGTAAAAATATATAAATATTACCTTTATTAATAAAATATAGTTCCTTTTAATGATTTTTTGTATACAACTTTGATACAACGGCTTATTGATATTTTGAAATTCTCTTTTAACTACCTTCTCATCACATCTGCGGGATTACTATTACATTAGATTTATCCACCTCTAGGAATTGAATATTGAAAATAATAAATAATTTTTTGTATAAGGTACAAATTTATTTTTCTAATAAAATCAACTTAATTTTTAATGAGTAGTAACATTAATATGTTAGTAACCATTATTAAGGTTAAATCATATAATAAATGGTAAAAATAATTTTATAATATTATTATAATACCCTAGAACTTTTAATTATTTCATTAGATGAGTTTATTTAGACAGAAAAAACCTTACGCTGGTAATTTAACATTTTTAAGAAACATGGGTATGAATATGACATTTATCATAATTTATTTTAATATAACATAAAAAGGTCAAACTAATATTTTTATTTTGTGTATAATTTTTAATTTATGGTTCAATAGTAGATAAATAATAAGATAAATAGTAATTCTCAATGTAAAAAATTTAACTAAATAATGAAAATTTATTTATAAATTTTACCCATTAAATAAATGAATTTAATTATGATACAATGATGATTTGGAAATACATTTAATAAATGAAGAGTAAAATTAATTATATTAATAAATATAACATAAATATAATTTAAAATATATTATGTCATAAAAAATTATATGGATAACATTTAAATGTTAAGGATTTTTTAAATAGGATTTTATTGATGGAATCAATTTTTAATGATTTTTTTAAAATGGAACGTAATTAATACTATCAAAATTGACATACTTCTTATCTTAAAATATACAATATCTAATTAAATGATAAAAAATTTATAAAAATATAATACTTAGGAAAAACATTTATATAAGTCAATAAATGTATTTAATTACTAATTAATTTGTATTTCTTCATATTATGGTAGTCATATTAACCCTCAAATTGTAACTTACACGATAAAACGACAAGAGATAAAAAATTAAAACAAAAGATATGGGTTAAAAATTTGACAAAATTCATATAATTTTATTTCTGTGAATTTATTTTAAAATAAAATCTGTTATAGAAATTATTAATTTTAGATCCATTTGGGAAATAAAATTAATTCATGTTAGTTTTATATTTTTTATAATTCCAAGAGTTCCCCTACCCTCTTTTATAAAGGAGAACCCATTCATCATTCTTCCATAAAATTTATAAAACATTTGGATAACCCAATATATACCAAAATGCCTTATAATAGTACCTACCCATATTTTAGAGGCCTTATTTTTGATAAAACACCCTCCTTGGTGGTGTTATGGTTTTAATCTAGGGTGTTTTTTGGAAGAAATGTTAATGTATTAAATTAAGTGTTTCAAATTTATATATTCATCATATTCCATAAAATATAATTCAACCATTATGAAATAATAAATCTATTATCATGAATATACTAATATTTTATTATGTTAATATCATCTTATAAACCCATCTCTGATTCCTTCAAATATTAAATAAAAAAATTGTTTCTACATACACTTGATTTATCATGTCCAAGAATCTATATAATTCATTTTTCATAAGATCTCTAAAGACATTTTATAATTTTGGAGTTAATCTTCATATGTGATATTAATGAGAGAATTATCATTATAAAAGAACAACATATCACTTTTTTCATACATTGAATACTTAAAAAATGATAACATCATTCGTGCGTATGTGTAAAACATCCCCTCCAAGAAGGGATATGATTCAATTTTAATCTCCACATCATTGGGATAATATAAAAAATATATTTAAATTATTAATACAATTTCAATCATATTATTAGAATTATCAGATGATATATTAATAGATACCATATTTTGAAAAAGATCATCAAAAAATAAGAATATTACGCAAGTGTGTGTATGACTTACCGTCTCCGTGATTGTAAAGTAGTTAATTTTTCAGAAAAAGTATTAATTATTTTATTTGAAATAATAATTTATATATTAAAAATTATATTATTATAGGAATATTGTTATGTAGATGATGTTCTAATGACCACTTTGACTATTTAAATAATACCAATTTCATTTTGGACCCATGAACAAAAAATCATCAAAACATCCATCATGAAGTTAAAAAATTATGTAATTGTTATAACCTAGTAGGAAATGTTAAAAAATAAATAATAAACATGAAAAATGTTCCCAGGATAGAGTAAATTATACTAAATTTATTATTCAGGATGATAAAAAACATATGAGATGAATCAGCCTCGCGGTAATGGTCTTCTTCTCAATCACTTTTCATTGATGAATATTTTGATGTTATACACCACATTAATTTAGAATGTGTATAAAAAAACCCTTTTAATTTTTATTTCATTCAATGTTTTTCAAAAAGAATCTTTTTATATAAAATTTTTTACTTTCTTTATAAATTTTAATGGAATGATTTTTTAACATATGAGGTGATAATAAATTTTCATCCACATTGTACAATATTTAATATTTTTCATTCTCAACAATACAGAATGTTTTATAAAGAAAAATAAATACATTATTACCTTATCTAATATTTTAGAATTAAAAATGTTTCTGAAAATGGATTTATCATATCAATGTCTTGAAATTTTTTCTAGTGATTTCAAATTGGAAATGTTATTTTTTTTTCTTTTATGAATGTTTTATGTATTCTGATTAGGATATGGTTCTTCAAAAATAATTATAAGTATGGGTGGTTCCATTATATTCCAAGGTCAGGAAATCCTGTGGTACAACAATAATTCATTGGGAAAGGATATTGGGATAATTTGTAAATTTTACACTCCATGTATCCATGAAGGCTAAAATGTAAGTATATCATATAATTCATACACCTAGAAAACATTATTATTTATGTTTTTTATGGATTTATATAGGAAACCTATGATTTTATTATGTAAACTTTATATCTTATGATTTATGGGTGATGAGAATAAATTTTTTAAAATGTTTTTAGGATTATAATGTATTTTGGGAAAAATAGTTTCCATCGTTCTTTTTATGTAGATTAATGAGATTTTTATTCCCATACCATGTTTCAAATTTTTTTCCATATTTTATTAGTTTGGGTAAGATAATGGAGGAAGTAAATATGAATATTTTGATTTATTTTCATGAAATATAAATATATTTTTCTTTTAAATGATTTTTTATTTTGAAAAAATGTATAGTATTTTAGTTCTATCAACATTGTATGAATGTTAAATCTTATGGATTAATTTTGAACTAATTATCTAAAACATTTAATTAAAAAAATATAATATTGTGAATTATAGTTTAAAACACTTGAATATTTTACATTTAAGGTTGGTTCTTTAGTATTGGTTTCAATGTATATGTTTATAAAACTTTGGAGAATATTATAATTTTCTTATGTGATACTGATATCATCATTACATTGTAATTATTAAGTTTATCATAAGTTTATTTTATTAGTAAAACCTTTTGTGGATTTATGTTTTTATAATTTAAGGTGATTATCAATATTTTTGGAGACATTAATTTTTGATGTAATTATGTGTCAATAATTTTTTCGATGAAAAATTAATGGCATGAGATAACATTTGACGTCAAAAAATTTTATGGTTATTTTTCATTATTTAATTTTTAAAATTTTATAAGTGTTACATAGTACTTCAAAAAGGACAACCCATGGGATAGCCGATAACCCATCATGTTATACTAGGCTGTGTTAATCAATATCACAACCAAATGACGACAAGCGTGAATCACCTACCACTGTCCTACATTAAGTGTCATATATTATAAATATTAACTTTTAGTGGAATTATTGTATGGATGGAGAATAATTTCAATTTCAAAAATAAAATGAATGGATATCCATGGTTTTGGAAAATGATTTTGTGATTAAGTAATTAACTTTCTTTAAAAATATGATTACTATTTTGCGAACCTTACTAGATTAAGGATAATAGAAAACTATGGGATTTTATTTTAGTAATAAAGGTTGAGTTTTATTTCAGAATATTTTATTCAGTTAGTATTAACTTATTTCTTCTATATTATGTGAATTTTGAAATTATTTTTGTTTTGTATGTGGAAATCTGATTGGATGATTTTATTTTGAAAAATATTTTAAAATTTTTATAGGAATATTATTTTAAAATGTAATTTTTTGGTTTCACTCATTGAATTCAATATTTCTTAGAATTATTAATGGTAGATATTTTTTGAATGGTCAATTTTTATCTTTTAGTGTTATTATTTATTTTTATAGATTAAAATTATTCAGACTTTATTTTATGGTTTATTGTGTTAGGGGAATTATCATATCTTCTGCTAACATTTATTAGATAATGTTTCAAGATAGTATAAATAGAAATTTTATCATTCATGGATTATTTGATTATATATAATATGATTATAGTGCATTATTCATGGAAAAATCTTGATTACAATTATTATTAGGGAAAATATGAGTTTGTGGAAGAATAATATTAACAAATCATGATCTACTCTTTATGAATGTATATTTTTGTATGTTCTTAGTTTTTGTAATATAAATATTCTTCATCTCTATGAATGGGATATAAAAAAACATCATCTTCTTAATTTGATTACTAAGAAATCGATAAATATTTAATTAGTTATTTATTTATGATTTTGTAATTATTGATATTAAGTCTACCATGTTCTTTATCACTCACTATCATTACATGATGGTCCGTTTTTCTTCCATATCCATATTTTCTTTCATGGAATCTTATTATGAGTTATTATAGGTTAACATCATACTTCATTTTCATTCTGTTATTTTTGAATTCAAATTAATAATTTTTCAGATATGGATTTCTCCAAAGGATTATTGAAAATTAAAACACCTTTTTTTGATCCTGAGATAAATTTATTAGGACATAATTTATTAAATGGGGGAGAATGTAACATCCCTAATTTTAAAAGGGAACAATATGTTCGATATCATACATTATATTCCACATTTAGAATAAATTTATAACAAAATATTATTATATAATATGGTTTTAATCATATAAACATTATAATGGAGGTAATGAACAAGATTAACATAATTATGAAATAAGTTTTACATGTGTTTATATAATTAATTCTTTATTGACCGGTTAATTGAAAATAAACGGAAATATTTTTCCTAAAATTCTATTTACGTGTGAAATTTTTTGATTCATAATAATAAATTTATAAATCACTGTTGTTTGATATATATATATATATGTTATATTTAATTAATTTTTTAACATTCATCTTATGTGTTTTTTCAAATTATACAGGAACAAATCCAATTGTATAAAAATCTAGTATTTTCCATCTAGAGACCCGAAGCTTGACGTACATGGACATTACATTACATTTGCGGAATACTTAGTACATAACAAAAACACACACTAAAGGATCGTAATAGTTTAGTGTCTTTGGAAACTCGGAACGTAATCTTCTAGTCGTGGTGAAAGTTCTTCAATATCTCCCATAAAGGTCATCCCTTTTTTCTACCTAAAACCTTTCGTTATATCCTGGGGAAAAGAAAACATAAAAGGGTGAGCTCAAATGCTCAGTAAGGGTAAACAAAAGAAAAATCAATCACATCATATACATAGCTTTTGGAAATCTTAACCTGCAAAAGAGCTCATAACATCATAACTTGGGATATATCATAGAATTGAAATGTAATCCCAATAATCATAAATTAAAACATGAAACTTTGTGGCATACACACATAATCATAGAAAATCATTTCTTGTTAGTCAAGACTCAATTCCAAGACTATCTTAGTGTACAAAGTCCCTTTCTGAATCAAGTAACCCTCATTTCAGTCCTATTTCACTGAACCGGTATAACCTACCATTTCAGCCATGTCTATCTCAGGAGATATAAAATCTTTACCCAATGCATTGGAGGGAGATATAGGTCCCACCCATCTCATAATGAATCCTTTCTTATGTGTGCCACACAATCATAAAACATACATCATCGCATAATACATGTAACAAAAATGGGATTCTTGAAACATCATGACTTCATAAATCAATTCATATAAGATAAAGGAATTCATAAAAATAATTCCATCACAACATGATCAAATAAATGTAATAATAGGGATAAATATAGAACCCTTATTTATCTTAGATGGAAAATAATTTTGATAAAACACTTGAACTTCATTCTTGAGGAAAACATCCTTTCTTCTTCAAAAACATTTCTCCTATCAAAACATGTCATACAACTTTAAAATAAAAGAAGTTGATTAAAAATAAACTTGAAAACCTGTAAAGGAAGATTCTTGGAAATTTTGTTTTAAAAGTCCATTCACGCCATATAAGTTAATAAAACATTCTTCGTGCTTTTGTCGGAAAAGTCAAAAAGTACCTCGTACGAAAAACGACAAAAGATTCATTTCATACATATTACTAAAAACTCATCAAAGGGTAAAAATGGATTTATTCAATTGTATGTGGATGGAAATAATAATACATATTGATGAAACATGGATGTGGATGATAAAATACACCCCAGTAAATACTTACGAATAAACAATCTCGGATAAAAATGAGATTGTGATATTTCCCTTACCTTAGGTCCGACTTGCTTTGTAAGTGTCCGAACCTCCTGTATAATGATTTAAATCATGTTATTGACTTATTAAAGAATCATATTCATTGTTATGATATCATATATGGTTCACTTATGACATTATATTACCTGTTCTTTTGTAAATTCCATGTTAAAGAAGCGTTTTGGGTAAAATCGTTTCATTTATCTTAGGTGTTTTGACTTGTTGTTCTTGACATAACTATTACTTATATCATGATTTACTTACTTCCAGAATATAAAATATGATTTATATATCATATATATTCAGTATATATATATATAATAGATAGATGAAAAACACCGTTCATGGAGACGGTAGTCCATACGTACGCATGAACGCTGTTTTACTTTCCTTATTGTCTTGAAATGGAAGTAAGTAGATGAAATACATATATATATATATACATAAATCCAGTAGCTTTATAATTTCATATATTTCATTATTATTTCTTATATATACTTTATAATCATTCTTTAAATGGTTAACATGGAGAATGAATCTCATCGCGTCGTGGAGACGGTAGTCCGTACGTACGCACGAGCGATGATATCCTTTCTATAAATATTGAATTGAATTGGAGTGGATTATACAATATATCAGAATCAATATGATGTTTTAATAACTATTTATAGTTATTCTTTACACCATTATACCGATCCATGTGAGGTGGTGGTGGAAAAGAGATTACACCACGGCGTGGAGATGGTATTCCGTACGTACGCACGCGCGGTGATTTCTTTTTCCGTAGGATGGATAGATGGTGAAATAGGGTTGTTTAAATCTTATAATAATATATCAGTATATGAGTGATACTGATGTTATTACTTTATAATGAAACAACCTAAGAAGAAGAAGTGGAAGAAGAAATAAAGATGAAAGAATTGGTAACGGTAATTACCTCTTCTTTGAAGTGCCTCTTTGAGACCTCCTCTTAGGGCACTAGAATTGGTCTTTGAGGAAGACCAGAACCTCTAGGATGTTGCTAGGAAAGTGGATAGGAGAAAATGGCAGCGTTTGGCCGAGCTTGAGTGCTCAAATTTGTGTGAGGAGGAGGGGGAGGAGGTGTCCTTTTATAAGGGAGGAGAGGGGCACCTTAGGAATATCTCAAAATATTATTTTATATTAAAGTAAAAATCGGTTTATAATGGTTCCAAAGGGTCTTATTTCGAAGAAAAGGTGGGGAGGGGTCGCAATCCTATCAACCAATAGAATTTAGACAAGTTTAGGATATTATTTTAACCTTATCAATTAAATTTAACTCTAAGTTAAATAGTTTAACTTTTACCATGTCTTTTTGTTTTCTTTCACTATATGGTTAATAAACTTACTATAACATGCCAAACGAACCCCAAATTGTTTATTATTAATATATATATCCTTATATAAGTCATTTGGCCGAACCATAGATTTTTAGGAATACAATAACAATTAATAATATAATATTTGATTTAAAAACTATTTTGTGTCAATTTTGACACTATTTGATATATGATTTTTGTGAAAGTCATAACAGAATTAAATGTTCGAACCAAGTTGATTAAATCAACATTAATATATCATAGTAACCTAGAAAATTAGTTTAATCCATAAAAAATCTCAAATTACATTTAATTTGGTGTTTATAACATCAATTATGTCAATATTTCATTAATAAGATAATTACTGCATCATCGTTGTGTCATAAATAAATTAAATTATTTTATGTCTAAAAATTACAAATAAAATACCATAATGTAGAAAATCTTTTTAACTTTCTAATGAATATTTACAATAGAATTTATCTTTTGTATAACCCCATATTAAAAATTATTTACTTATTAAACTTTGATTTTAACTATTTTAACCTTTCTTTAAATAAATTAATAATAAATGTCCTAATCTAATCCAAGTGGGCCTAAATAGTCATATTTTATTCCTAAGATTGTTTTTGGTCGAATTACACTTGTCCAATAGAATTAGGACATCTGTTAGGGTAATAGTAATATCATATTTACCCTTAGTTACCCTATTTACTATTAACCGCGGTAAAAAAAGTAAAAAGTTATTATTCACCCAAAAAATTATTTTCATCTCATTGAACCACATTTTAGTCTTTGATATTAACCGTGTCTCTCGGATTTTCGAAATTCCATTCACAGAAGCGGCAAAATTAAGTTTTATGAAAAATTCAGTTTTTTTAACTACCACTTAGTAGTTTCACTATTCATCAAAAATTGATGTTTTTCAGAACAATGCCAAAATTTCATTCTAAGATATATTTCATATTCCGAATTCAAAAATGAAATCTATTTTACCAAATTCATAACATAGAAGTTGCATTAATTAATTTTATAATTAAATCCCGCTGTTAAAATAAATAGCGTGTTTTTAGGAAACAATATATATCAAAAGATTGACACTTGATTATGTCTGGTTTAAATGTGAAATTACAACCAATGACCAACATTGTATTAAATTGTAAAAATATATTCTAAATATACTTTAAAATCACTCAAATTAATAATTTATCACTATTAATTATTTCGATTAAAAAAGTTGTTTTTAATTATAATTTAGTAATTTTTCACTATTCATCAGAATATGAAAGTTATCCGAAAAGTACCAAAATTTCATCTTAGGCTAAATTCGATACTCCGAATCCAAGAATGAAGTTCATTTTGAAAAATAAGATTTACAGAATTTTAAAAAGTGGTTATTACTATTCATAACGGCTAGTTTTAATAATATTTTAATAGCACATCGTTGTTTAGTGAAACTCGGTATTGCGTATTACACACGCTATCGAGGAAGGTCGTGATTGCGTGTAATGCAAGGCAAGACAACGACGCGTGTTGTGCAAGCTCCTTTTGGTGTAGCGTACAACACAAGACATTAATAAAATTAAAAAGAATATTTCTTTATAAAATCTTGGGCTGTTACATTCTACCCCCCTTAAAATGAATTTCGCCCTCGAAATTCATCGGGGTTATAAATGGTCTACTATTCGAAAGTTTCGTTAATAGAAACCCACATCGTAAAAAGGAATATCAAAACCAATCTTTAAAAACAAAAGTATGAAACGTAACGGTTACCCAAATAAACTAATCATTGGGTTTCCACATAGGTGAAAATATGGATATGGAAGAGAAATCTAACCATCATGTTCTGATGGAGAGTGGTAGAGAACGTGGCTATGGAAAAGCCAGTAATCACAAATCCATAGATTTGTGATGATATAAAGTACCATCTGATTCATCAGGTATAAGATCTCTAGGACAACATTTTTGGTTTTCAAGATCATTTCCCCTAAAGTTGAAAATTTGAATTAGAATAAATACTTACTTTATTTTGGTACAATCTCACTGTTGTTCGTGCTTTGAACAATTTCCACTTCATCTCTTAAATAAATGAAGTTGAATTTGTTATTCGTGAAGTGTTAGCAGATCATGTGATAGAATGACAGGTCATTCCATCTGTCTCAAACAAAAGGTTAGCAAAACTTATATACATAAGTCGATCTATAGTGAGATTAATCATATATGGTTCCTAAAATGGACTTATACTTCATATATCATACTGCTTAATATAATAAAACTAGTTTCTACTAAACAGGGACTTCCCGTAGGTCAGTGGTAGGCGATAAAGGCCAGTCGCACTTCGGTTGTGGGTTCGATTCCCACAGCCTTGTCCGAAGCGATGGGCTGTCGCCCGTCCTGCAGGTTGTCCTTTTTCCAAAACTATATTACTATAACATCCCATCAATAATATCGAAAAAAAATTTCTATCCTTAAACAATACTAACTTACGTCCAACACAATCCATTCCAATCTTTAGGCTTATCCATAATACTGCAGTCCACTCTCATAACATAGTGAAAACAATTACCAGAGATTTAATATCATCGTTGATCCCCATATATCATAAGACATGTTTTGTTGGTCACATTCCAAACATTCAAAGTCATTAATCATGTATACTCTTGAATACCCATTGAACCTTAGTGAAAACATGAATGCAGTTAAAAGTTAACACATTACACAAACCAAAATCCTCAAAATTATTTATACTCAAACCATGATATCACTTAGTCCTTATATCAATCATGAGCTCATGAATACAATCAAACATCTCATTATCTTCTTATCCTTTCATTATGCACTTATCATCTACTTTCCAAAATATTTGAATCACTTTTCATAGTTATTGGTACCTTAAAATTATTGAAAACCAAAATAGACCAATACTTAAATATTTTAATACACCATAAAAGTACCTCAACAACATTATTCTTGAATACCAAAACACTTCAGTCCATCCACATCAATGATTATCCTGGAATAAGTCCTTCCTTGATTTAGAAGTAACTTTTTAGGTCAGGGCATTGAGTTGGGTAATGCCCATGTTCTCCACAAATAAGACATTGAACTCCATAACAGTCTGTCACTCTATGACCATTTTCTCCACACAGATAACATCGGTCCCTCCATTTGAGGTATTCCTCAAGGTTCTTCATCCCTTCTTTAGAAATCTCAATCTTCCTTTCTTTATGCTCCTCAACATGCGAACATGCATAATAGTCTATCTTCCTCTTCTTTGAAGAATTAGGCATACCACTAAATTTTACCTTGTAAATCATATATCGCGATGATTGATTCGGCATAATCACAACATCTTTCTCTTTAGGCATTACACAATTTTGTTGCTCATAGTCACCAATTTGTCCATTGGATTCAAAGTTAACTGAATTCCTTTTGGTTCCCTCCATTAACTAAAACACAAAAATAATTTTGTGAGAATCAAAAATCATGCTAGAGAAAACAACATAGTAAAGGGAAAGTATCCTCAATACCTAACTTCTTAGGTTTAATCTAATATCATTACCATAGTTATAGGAATATATCCTATATGTATACTTATCCTTAGGGACATCCCTAGACATACCTTAGAAATATCTCTAGGAATCTCACTAACGTTTTCGCATCCTAGTTTCCAAAGGTTGACTAAACCTTTCCTCTGATACCAACTGTAGAGACCCGAAGCTTGACGTACATGGACATTACATTACATTTGCGGAATACTTAGTACATAACAAAAACACACACTAAAGGATCGTAATAGTTTAGTGTCTTTGGAAACTCGGAACGTAATCTTCTAATCGTGGTGAAAGTTCTTCAATATCTCCCATAAAGGTCATCCCTTTTTTCTACCTAAAACCTTTCTTTATATCCTGGGGAAAAGAAAACATAAAAGGGTGAGCTCAAATGCTCAGTAAGGGTAAACAAAAGAAAAATCAATCACATCATATACATAGCTTTTGGAAATCTTAACTTGCAAAAGAGCTCATAATATCATAACATGGGATATATCATAGAAGTGAAATGTAATCCCAATAATCATAACTTAAAACATGAAACTTTGTGGCATACACACATAATCATAGAAAATCATTTCTTGTTAGTCAAGACTCAATGCCAAGACTATCTTAGTGGACAAAGTCCCTTTCTGAATCGAGTAACCCTCGTTTCAGTCCTGTTTCACTGAACCGGTATAACCTACCATTTCAGCCATGTCTATCTCATGAGATATAAAATCTTTACCCAATGCATTGGAGGGAGATATAGGTCCCACCCATCTCATAATGAATCCTTTCTTATGTGTGCCACATAATCATAAAACATACATCATCGCATAATACATGTAACAAAAATGGGATTCTTGAAACATCATGACATCATAAATCAATTCATATAAGATAAAGATATTCATAAAAATAATTCCATCACAACATGATCAAATAAATGTAATAATAGGGATAAAAATAGAACCCTTATTTATCTTAGATGGAAAATAATTTTGATAAAACACTTGAACTTCATTCTTGAGGAAAACATCCTTTCTTCTTCAAAAACATTTTTCCTTTCATAACATGTCATACAACATTAAAATAAAAGAAGTTGATTAAAAATAAACTTGAAAACTTGTAAAGGAAGATTCTTGGAAATTTTGTTTTAAAAGTCCATTCATGCCGTATAAGTTAAAAAAACATTCTTCGTGCTTTTGTCGGAAAAGTCAAAAAGTACCTCGTACGAAAAACGACAAAAGATTCCTTTCATACATATTACTAAAAACTCACCGAAGGGTAAAAATGGATTTAAACAATTGTATGTGGATGGAAATAATATTACATATTGATGAAACATGGATGTGGATGATAAAATACACCCCAGTAAATACTTACGAATAAACAATCTCGGATAAAAATGAGATTGTGATATTTCCCTTACTTTAGGTCCGACTTGCTTTGTAAGTGTCCGAACCTCCTGTATAATGATTTAAATCATGTTATTGACTTATTACAGAATCATATTCATTGTTATGATATCATATATGGTTCACTTATGACATTATATTACCCGTTCTTTTGTAAATTCCATGTTAAAGAAGCGTTTTGGGTAAAATCGTTTCATTTATCTTAGGTGTTTTGACTTGTTGTTCTTGACATCACTATTACTTATATCATGATTTAATTACTTCCAGAATATAAAATATGATTTATATATCATATATATTCAGTATATATATATATATAATAGATAGATGAAAAACACCGTTCATGGAGACTGTAGTCCGTACGTACGCATGAACGCTGTTTTACTTTCCTTATTGTCTGGAAATGGAAGTAAGTAGATGACATACATATATATATATATACATAAATCCAGTAGCTTTATAATGTCATATATTTCATTATTATTTCTTATATATACTTTATAATCATTCTATAAATGGTTAACATGGAGAATGAATCTCATCGCGTCGTGGAGACGGTAGTCCGTACGTACGCACGAGCGATGATATCATTTCTATAAATATTGAATTGAATTGGAGTGGATTATACAATATATCAGAATCAATATGACGTTGTAAAAACTATGTATAGTTATTCTTTACACCATTATACCCATCCATGTGAGGTGGTGGTGGAAAATAGATTACACCACGGCGTGGAGACGGTATTCCGTACGTACGCACGCGCGGTGATTTCTTTTTCCGTAGGATGGATAGATGGTGAAATAGGGTTGTTTCATACTTATAATAAAATATAAGTATATGAGTGATACTGATGTTATTACTTTATAATAAAACAACCTAAGAAGAAGAAGTGGAAGAAGAAATAAAGATGAAAGAATTGGTAACGGTAATTACCTCTTCTTTGAAGTGCCTCATTGAGACCTCCTCTTATGGCACTAGAATTGGTCTTTGAGGAAGACCAGAACCTCTAGGATGTTGCTAGGGAAGTGGAGAGGAAAAAATGGCAGGGGTTGGCCGAGCTTGAGTGCTCAAATTTGTGTGAGGAGGAGGGGGAGGAGGTGTCCTTTTATAATGGAGGAGAGGGGCACCTTAGGAATATCTCAAAATATTATTTTATATTAAAGTCAAAATCGGTTTATAATGGTTCCAAAGGTTCTTATTTCGAAGATAAGGTGGGGAGGGGTCGAAATCCTATCAACCAATAGAATTTAGACAAGTTTAGGATATTATTTTAACCTTATCAATTAAATTTAACTCTAAGTTAAATAGTTTAACTTTTACCATGTCTTTTTGTTTTCTTTCACTATATGGTTAATAAACTTACTATAACATGCCAAACGAACACCAAATTGTTTATTATTAATATATATATCCTTATCTATGTCATTTGGCCGATCCTTAGATTTTTAGGAATACAATAACAATTAATAATATAATATTTGATTTAAAAACTATTTTGTGTCAATTTTGACACTATTTGATATATGATTTTTGTGAAAGTCATAACAGAATTAAATGTTCGAACCAAGTTGATTAAATCAACATTAATATATCATAGTAACCTAGAAAATTAGTGGAATTCATAAAAAATCTCAAATTACATTTATTTTGGTGTTTATAACATCAATTATGTCAATATTTCATTAATAAGATAATTACTACATCATCGTTGTGTCATAAATAAATTAAATTATTTTATGTCTAAAAATTACAAATAAAATACCATCATGTAGGAAATATTTTTAGATTTATAATTAATATTTACAATCGAATTTATCTTATGTATAACCCCATATTAAAAATGATTTACTTATTAAACTTTGATTTTAACTATTTTAACCTTTCTTTAAATAAATTAATAATAAATGTCCTAATCTAATCCAAGTGGGCCTAAATGGTCATATTTTATTCCTAAGTTTGTTTTTGGTCGAATTAAACTTGTCCAATAGAATTAGGACATCTGTTAGGGTAATAGTAATATCATATTTACCCTTAGTTACCCTATTTACTATTAACCGCGGTAAAAAAGTAAAAAGTTACTATTCACCAAAAAAATTATTTTCATCTCATTGAACCACATTTTAGTCCTTGATATTAACCATGTGTCTCGGATTTTCGAAATTCCATTCACAGAAGCGGCAAAATTAAGTTTTATGAAAAATTCAGTTTTTTTAACTACCACTTAGTAGTTTCACTATTCATAAAAAATTGATGTTTTTTAGAACAATGCCAAAATTTCATCCTAAGCTATATTTCATATTCCGAATTCAAAAATGAAATCTATTTTACCAAATTCATAACATAGAAGTTGCATTAATTAATTTTATAATTAAATCCCGCTGTTAAAATAAATAGCGTGTTTTTAGGAAACAATATATATCAAAAGATTGACTCTTTATTATGTCTGGTTTAAATGTGAAATTACAACCAATGACCAACATTGTATTAAATTGTAAAAATATATTCTAAATATACTTTAAAACCACTCAAATTAATAATTTATCACTATTAATTATTTCGATTAAAAAAGTTGTTTTTAATTATAATTTAGTAATTTTTCACTATTCATCAGAATATGAAAGTTATCCGAAAAGTACCAAAATTTCACCTTAGGCTAAATTCGATACTCCGAATCCAAGAATGAAGTTCATTTTGAAAAATAAGATGTACAGAATTTTAAAAAGTGGAGATTACTATTCATAACGGCTAGTTTTAATAATATTTTAATAGCACATCGTTGTTTAGTGAAACTCGGTATTGCGTATTACACACGCTATCGAGGAAGGTCGCGATTGCGTGTAATGCAAGGAAAGACAAGGATGCGTGTTGAGCAAGCTCCTTTTGGTTTAGCGTACAACACAAGACATTAATAAAATTAAAAAGAATATTTCTTTATAAAATCTTGGGCTGTTACATTCCAAAAAGCCATTTTTCCACTTTTTAATGGAACACCTCATCAAACCCAATATCTTCATCAAGGGTTCTTATATTGCGTAAATTTCTACCCTTACATTACCCACTATTTTACCCCTAAGCCCCTATAATTTTGGTGGATTTTGAAGACGTTTTTAATGGATAATGGATGTTGCACGGTTCAGTTGCATAGTTTTCCACACCATGCACACAGACAATGCTCATATATCCAACTCATTAAAATGATCAAAACGACTTCTATATCCTCTAGGGATTTATTATAACTGACCCCTATCGTCCCCAATTACACCATTGAAGTAATTGAAGCATCCCAAGAACCTCAACCCCTCCTAGGAACTTCATTTTGAAGAAGGATTTGGTGGAGGAACTTCATACAATCACAAGAGCGTGACTCTACCTCTTAGTTCCTCCCCTTTTTATGAAGTTACTTCCATTTAAATTGATGTCCCAAATGACCATGGGGTATTATTTGGAATCTATGGTTTATCCATGTTTTTTCATGGTCCAATAATTCATTTTTAGGCTTGATCTACATTCCTTTAAGGGTTGTGGTGGTGCGATTGAGTTTTCGCACAAAAAATTCATGTTTTTAACAGATTTAGTAGGTGATTCCAATGTTTATTCAATCCTTGTTACTTATCCTACAATTTTAATTAAATTTTCATTTTTATATCATCTTATTATTGGTGAAATAATTGGTTTTAGTGGTATTTATAATGCAAATGAATTTTAGGTGTCATTTTTATGTGATATTCGAGGTTTTTCATAGAAATTGTTTACTTGTTCCATTATGGATTCCTTATAAATACTTATATTATTTTATTGGAATGTATTAGGGAAAAAATAATTTTTTTAACTTTTAAATTATTTTTTTGTTCCTGTGAAAATATGTTTTAATGCTTTTTGTGAAGCATATGAACATTAAGTACCATGTTTGTGTGAAAATGGTGGTTTCACAACAATATAACATCATAAATCATATATGTTCTACCATTAAATTTATATTTTGGTTCATTGAAAGGTTTAGACATGAAATTAATGTTTTGGTGACTTGTATGTGTGCCCATGGTGTTTGATGTTGAGATTTCAAGGTGTTTTGGGTACAAAAAAATGTATTATTTTGAGAAGTTGCTTATTGAAAATTAAAAATTCTTTGATTTGCCTTTTAAGTGGTATAATGTTGGTATAGATACTGAAATTTATTTCAGTGACCATTAGTGGTGTTTTTATATGAAATTTGACGTATTTATCCAGCTGAAATTGTTTGAGCACAAAGGGAGAAGCCCAGGTACCTAGGTGGGCGGATATGTACTAGTACGCCTAGTGGTCCAGAAGGGTTTTGTCCCTTTTCCACATTAAATTTTGGATAAAAAAACTCTAAATAAATTATATATATGATGTTTGTGGATTAATAGGATATGGTTATATTCCCTACTAGTTTCTCATGCATGAGATAAAATTTTTCTATTGTCACTTTACAAAGTTGCACGAGATACATACAGCCCCAGACTATTTAGTGCCTAGGGGTGTCCCAGTTTTGGGGCTCATTGGATTTTTTATATTAACCCATGTCTTATAATGTGTATGTCTATAAATTATAGTTTCTAACAGGCCTTATATAAATTTTTTATAATTCTGAATGTTTTAGTTTGAAAATTGATTTCAATTGAAATTTTCTTTTCGTGGAATTTATAACCATTTTTTAACATTTTATAACTACCCACTTTTCACATAGAATTGAATAATCATTGGAATTTTAGGGTGTTATCCTATTTGTGTTTGGATCACACCCAAATTAAACACATTTTTTTAATTATACTTTGTAATGATTGACTTAGGTAATGGAAATGCCTCTAGTGATGGCGGTTCGGGTCATTAATCCCCTCCTACGGTGCAGTGTTGTGGAGACAGATCGGGCGTCATGACCCCTTATTGTGTGAAGTATTTTTGGATTTTATTCTATAATTTTTCATTTATGTTTGGTTCTATTTTAATTTATTTAATACCATGTATTCCTATCTAGTTTTTGTTATTCCTTGTTTGGCAGGAAAATTTCCGGTTCATATAATAGATTGTTTCTAATGTTTAATGCTTTCATACTTTGGTAAACCATTCCCAAACCAAATTTATTGATACAGAGGAACTTTTTCCATCATGTGGGGATAGAAAGTGCCATTCGATCGATGAAAGGGGTGGGATTTGGTGCCGGTATTAGTGGTGACCATATTCGGTCTGCGACACACAACTTTTAAATCTAGTTTCTAACACTATTTTGTATTCTATTTCACAAAATAAACAGTTTTTTTATTAAAATATCAAAATAATATTGGGATAAATTTTTGGTAACTTTATTAAACAGTCATTTTTGGACGAATACTACAAAATATTACATTATTGTTGAAAAATGATTCTTCTTTTAAATATTTGTAATTATTTAAAATTATTTTTAATCTCACAATAGATCAATAATATGTATACTAATCCAATTTAATTAATTAGAATAATTATTATATTGAAATGAGATAAAAAACCTAATGATATTTTGAATGTCGCTTTTTCCTACCTTCCCTCCAAATATGTGGGATTACTATAAAAATTAATTTAGCCACTTCTGGGAACATAATTTCAAAAATTAAATAATCAATGTTGTAATGAGTATGAAACTTTTGGTCTAGTTGGATGAAATTAATATTTGGTAAATAGTAACATTAGTATTTTATTTACAACAATTAATGGTAAATCATGTAACTAAGGGTAAAAATATTATTATAAATTTACCACAACACTTGACATAATTTCCTTGGATGAGTGTGTTTTGATGAAAATCAATTTTACGAAGAATTTTTAACCATTATAAGAATGTGTGGGGAATAATATGAAATATATTATGTTCAATTTATTATTTTGTCAAAAATTTCTTACTCGTTATATTTTTTTAAGTATATATTATTTAATATAAGGTTATGTAGAAGAAAAATTCAACAGCGAATAGGAAATTGAAATCTAATATGTTTATCTATTATTTGATAATTTATTTATAATTTTTAGACATTAAATAAAAAAATTTAATTGGGACACAATAATGATTCAATAATTTATTTATTAAAATAAGAATCAAATAGATGATATAAATAATATTAAAATATATATAATTTAAAATATTTAATCTCATCCATAGCTATTAAGTATGAATTTTACATATTATGAATGAGTAAAAATTGTTTTTCTATTGAATGATATAGTAAATATTTTTTAAAAAAGTAATGTAACAAATAGTGTCAAAATTGACATAATTCATATCTAAAAATAGAAAATATTTATCTAGATGAAATAAAATTTATAAAAATACTAGATACAAGGACACTACCTTGAAACATTCATAATCTTGAATTATGTTAATAATTCACATTGTAGATCTTTTCAGGTTTAGAGTTTCTAAGAATTCGGTCATAACTATATCATTTCTTTTCAACAATTATAATGTCGAAACTTCTACTCAGTTTCCAATTTTTTCACAAAAAAAACTCTTGAATAAAATAGTAAAGTCTAGTTCAATGATTAAGATAACATAACTTTTACTTGATCCCATCCATGACAATAAACTTTTTTATGTCCTGTGAAAAACATTTCAAAACATGGGATGAGCATAAAAATCATCGTAAGGAATACATAAAGAAGAAAAATTGTTAGTTTTTCAAAACTATGAGTAAACCATGAATAATATAACATAAGTAATACATTTCACCTTTATGAAGTAGTAAATACTCTTCAGTGAATAAAATATCACTAGTTACTCTTTGGTAACAAACAGATTACCATAAAACCCATATAAAGAACACATAACATATAAAGGTAACTTGGGACATAAACATACTTAAATAGAATAACCATACGGTCAACATCAACACATATCACTAAATGGAATAGCCATACGGCCGAATTCCATACCAAATGTATTAGAGGTTATAATGTAACCACCCATCCTTATTTATCACGGAACCACCCATCATTTAGCTTATCACCAAACCACCCATCAAATGTCCAAGTACCATTATAAAATATTAACACATATAACATATATAAAGAAAAGAAAACACTTCCACATTTAAATCACAATATATCACTTAAATATAATGACATAAAAAATCCTTTACCAAAACTATTTTCAATACCAAAATATGTAAAAGTGTATATGGTGTTTATTTTCATTTAAAAACCTTACATCTTATTGAGGAAGCCAAAGATCGAATAATACTCATGGAAGTGGAAAATGTATTTTCACCGCTTACGTTAAAAGAAACGTTATTTTTTGTTTCTTAGTAAGACTCTTTGTAGAAAAAGTTTCCTTTTGAATAAAAGTAAAAGTCAAAGTGTTTTATACAACTTATAAAATAATGTTGTGTATAAAACAAAATATGCCTCAATGAATGGAGATTGAGACGGAGTCCCTTGCCTCTTGTCTAAATTGACTCTATCATTCATTAATTATCCTGAATAATAAATAATGTTAATTTCCACTTGATTAAGAAATTTTTTCAAGTTTATTATTCCTTTTATATAAGCTATTACCTTTTTATAAACTTTATGTAATCATATATGTTAATACCGTTCGTTTGGTCGATATTTGGTACTTGAGTTAAAAATGAACACCTTATATTTACGTGTTTTCCATGTGCTCAATAGTCCATTATATCCATAATTATATTCATTATTTAGATATCATATATATCATATATATACAGTGTATATATATATATATTTATGATAGTAGATATCATTTGGAGGTACGAAATGAAATACATCGTTCATGGAGACGGTAAGTCATACATACGCGTGAACGCTACATTCATTTCTATTTATTATTTTAATGGAATGAAAACATAATTATACATAGTTATATTATAATTCCAGTATAATAACATATATAATATCATTAAATCCATCCTTCATACATCCCACATTTGGTATGAATGAGTCGTATCACTTTGAGGGGGCGGTAGTCCGCACTTTCTCAAATGAAATTGTCATGTTTACCCATAATGGAAAATACATAAGAATAAAGAAAACATATAGATAATATATATCATATATAAATATATTGTCATCTTAATGGCCACCATGAGAGGCAGTAGGAAGTAATTGAACAATCATCATTTCCTGAGGTGTTGGTTTTCCATCCACAGAAACATTATGTTCATCACCCATTAGATGGAGGTGTTTGTACGTCTAATCTAAATATTTCTCAAAACAAATTTATAGTATATTTAGGATACTATTTTTGTTATTAAATAAATGGAAAAAATGTTTAGGGGGTTGGAGTAGTAAAATAAAATAAAACAATTTACGAGAAACTGTTACATTTAATTTGGTTCATTCCCATTGGTTTGAACAAAAATGGTATGTTGAAGTGCCTTATGCCTAAGGTATTGATTCTAGTGGGAAGAGAGGGATATAGGGAGATTAATTGGGAAGATTTTGGACGAGCCAAAAGTCTTGAGATATGTGAGTAATTGGATATAAATGGTATCCTTTTATATGGGTGAGGAGTGGCTCTTTAGGAAGGTTTGAAAATATTATTTTATTATATAATGATATTCGGTTTATAAAGGTCCAAATATCATTAAAAGAAAAGATAGGATGACTCATAGTAGAAATAATATCATCCAATAAGAATTGGACAGTTTTTGGAAAATATTTTAATCAATATAATTATATTTATATAAATCATTTATTAATGAGGTAAATACTGCATCATTATTGTGTCATATATAATTTAATTTATTCGATATCTAAAAATTATAAAAAAATTCTATGATGTATACATAGTTTTATCATTTTAAATAATATTTATAGTCGAAAATATGACTTATATTACCCCATGTAAAAATTAATTTACAAAAATATTTTTGATAATGTCATTTTTGTCTTTACTTAAATTAATTAATCTAATGTGTCATTATCATCCATAAGTGGGTCCATTGGGTCCAAAAATAGACCCAAGGATTCACATGGTCGGCCATTACTAATCCAATAAGGTTATGAAAAGTTTTAAGGTAATTTTAAATTATTATAATATTTTTTTAACTTAAATTACCATATTTACCTTTAATCGCGGTAAATAAAAGTCAACAGTTACTATTCATCAAAAATTATTTTATTCTTATTGAACCAAATTTTACTTACTAATAACAACAGTTAATGTAAAATTTTCATAATTCAATTCACAAAAGTGGTAAAATTTCTTTTAAATGAAAAAGTCAATTTTTTAACTACTATTAAGTGGTTTCACTATTAATCAAAAATTGACATTTTTCAGAAAAATACCAAAATTCAGCCTAAGATATATTTGATATTTTCAATTCCAAAATGAAGACTATTTTACCAAATACTAAAAATAGAAGTTTCATTAATTAATTGAAAATTAATTTCCATTTTTAAAACAAAGAGCGTGTTCTTAAGAAACAATAACTATCAAAAGATTGACACTTGTTTATGTCCAAATTCATGTTAAATTAATTCCAATGACCAACATTGAAATAAATGGTAAAATTACATGAATGGCCCCAAGGCCTTAATTTTTTATTGATTTTCTATAACCCCCCTTTCATGGGATGAGGGGAAACCCTTAAAAGGCCTTGTAGGCTCAGAGATTACATGCCCCATAAGCTTAAGATATTAAAAGACCCGAAGGTCTTAGGGAATTCAACCAGACTATCTACAAGGAACTGCCCCTCCCCAGCATCTGCTTCCTGATAGTAGATCTCTACCTTTTCATGACCGTCTGTCTAGGATTCCCGTGAAAGCACAATATGGTACTAATGGCATAGCCATACCCTCTCATTATTACAATCAATTTGGCTCTGCTCTGGTGAGTGCAACTTCTCTGAATCCTCTTTAGTGATTCTCCTTTTTGTTGTGTGTCTAGGGCCTGCATTCATGTGGCCCGAAGGCCTTGGGGTGGCCCTAAGGCTTTAAGGTGTCCCGAAGTCCTTGAGAATCAACTGGCCAGAAGGCCTTGGGTGGCCCGAAAGTCTTGTAGGACCCAAAGACCAAACCGGCGGTCCGAAGGCCCATATGGATGAATAGTTCCGACTCCTATAGTACCGAACAATACCTACTATGGTGCTGTTATAGTACTACTACAATACTGCTATAGTTCTGGAAATATGTCTCCACCCGAATTGGATCTCGGGTCTCGTGGATGCACCTAGCCAGTCCACACCAACTAGGCTGAGGCTCATGCGCTAAATGGTAAAAGTATATTGTAATTAAACATTAAAACTAATTTAAAATAAAATGTAACAATAAAAATAAATTAGATTAAAATGCGGTTTTGAATTAAAATACAATATTTTTCTCTATTCATTAAAAATGAACTTTATCAGAAAATTACAAAAATTTACACAATGTAAATTTTGATGTCCACATTCTAAAGAAGGATTTTATTTGGTCGATTAGAGTTTATTAAATTTACCAAAACTAGATTTAAAGAGGGTTCTCCATTAAAAGGTGGTAAATTGACCTTCAAATGTAAATTATGCTTAAAATTAGATTTATTCTGATTTTAATCCTCTAACTCTTATTGGATAAATTTAAATACATTTAACAATCATGTCTAATCATGTTGTAGTAATTTATTTTCATTCCCTGTAATACAATGGCTTAGAGTTAACATCCATTTAAAATATTAATATTATATTATTATTGGGCAACATAAGATTTCAAAGTAACCCATTGTTGTGTATCATGCACTTTATCGAACATTGCAAACCTTTTAAAGTAAAATTAATATTTAATTCACAAATATAAATAAATATGAAAATCTCTTATTCATCATTTACCTAGAATGTTACATCCTCCCCCTTTTGAAAAAATTTCATCCTCGCAATTTTTATTCAATTATCAAAATAATTAGGGTTATTTATCGCTCATAACAATTTCAGATTCAAACGTCTTCACTTCAATCATATGGTTTTCCACAAAACCTTTACCTAGTGATTACATTATTCTGAAACACATTCTCTCTTCAATCAAGAATATAGAATGGAAGTTCTTCATAAGAGAGATTCTATTATAACTAAACTTCTTCTAGGCTCAAAACATGCGATGGATCTGGTATATTCTTTATCGACATCGAAACATGAAAAACATTGTGTACTTGGGAAAAACTTGGAGGTATATCCACTCTATATGCAACCGATACAAATTTATTTTGGATTTCTTATGGTCCAATGAACCTCAGGCTCATCTTCCCCTTCTAACTAAAACGCATCACACTTTTCCATGGAGAAACTTTGAGAAATACATGATCACCTACCTCAAAAGAGAGATCCTTCCTCTGGTTATCCGCATAACGATTCTGCCAACTTTGAGATTTTCTCTTGTTCTTCTAAATCAACTCAACTGTTTCCTCCATCGCTTCTACCAATTCTGATCCCATCAACTTCCTTTCACCAAGTTCATCCCAAAAAGCTAGAATTCATCAACGATTTCCATATATTGACTCAAATGGAGCCATCTTTATACTGGAATGAAAACACTTATTATAAAAAAATCCACCAAAGAAAGATGTTGGTCCCAAATTCTCCGGTAATCCAGTGAACAAGCACGTAGCATATCCTCCAAGGTTTAAATTGTTCGTTTTGAATTCCCATCTGATTGAGGATGAAAAGCTATACTAAAATAAATTCAGTACCCAGTGACTTCTGAATGCCTTTCCAAACGTTAGAAGTAAACCTGTGATCACGATCAGAGTCAATGGAGATGGGATATCCATGAAACCCGACTATCTCCTTAGCATAAAACTGAGCATGTTGATCTAGAGACAAAGTATCTCAAATAGGAAGGAAATGAGAAAATTTAGCCAATCGATCAACTATAACCTAGATTGCATTATTACATCAAGATGTCTTTGGTAATACCACAATAATGTCCATGGATATATCTTACTATTTCCACTCTCGCACCGGTAAAGACTGAAGAATGCCTTTTTGTAACTGCTGCTCTGCTTTAACCTGCTGACAAGTCAAACACTTCATAGTAAAATATGTAATATCTCTTTTGATCCCATCCCACCAGTAATACACCTATAGATCTTTGTACATCTTAGCAATACCAAGATGAACTGAAAACTGAGAACTATGAGCATCACATAACAACTCATTCTTCAACTGTGAATCACAAGGCATGCATAATCATTCCCCAATCCTCAAAACAAAATCATTTTCAACGTAAAATTCAGGAAAGTTACCCTTTTGAACCTACTCTACCTTTTTCTGAAACTCACTGTCTTCGTTCTGCACTTTCTTTATTCTATCTGATAAAGATGATTTCACTAACACCTGAAACCAAACAAATTAATTTCCAAAACCAAAAAATTCTATGCCAAAATTCAACAAATAAAAAGCAAAAGGATCTCGTTCCAAACGTAGAATGGTAAATGGAGCATTATTTGTTTTGACTCAAATCATCAATAACTTTATTTTCATTTTCCGGATGGTAAACGACGATGAAATCATAATCCTTGATTAAATCCAGCCATATCTTTTGTCTCATGTACAATTCTTTTTGAGTGAATATATATTATAAACTTTAGTGGTCAATATTTATTTCACATTTTACCCCATACAAATGATGCCTCCAAATTTTTAAATCAAAAACAACAGCAGCTAATTCCAAATCATGTGTAGGGTAATTTAACTCTTGAGGTTTCAACTGACGTGGTCCATAAGCAATTACTTGACCATTCTGCAAAAGGACACATCCAAGTCCTTTCAATGAAGCATTACTATAAATCAAAAACTCACCATTCCTGGAAGGCAGTGCCAAAACTGGAGCTTTCTCCAATATTATTTACAATTCCTAAAAACAATAATCACATTCTTTTTTCCATACGAACTTAACACCTTTTTGAGTTAACATAGTCATTAGACTAGATAACCGTGAAAATGTTTCAAAAAACCTCATCTAATAACCATCCAAACCTAGAAAACTGCGAATCTCAGTTATATTTGATGGTTTTTCACATTCTTCAACAACTTTGTTTTTGGAAAGATCAACAATTATACCATTTTTTGAAACAATGTGGCCAAGGAAGGAAATTTGTTGTAACCAAAACTAACACTTTCTGAATTTCCCGTAAAGTTTCTTTTTTTCTAAGGTTTTCATGAAGACTGTTAAATGTGTTTCATGCTCCTCTTTACTTTTCCAATAATCCAAAATGTCAACATTAAAAAAACCAACATTTTTCACCTGAGTTAACTGGGAAATCAGTGCAATAAACTGTTTAGTTCTGATTCTGACCATCTTAGGATACTTATTTGAAAGATCATTTCCCTTTGTATGGCTTCCCAGAAAAACAACTCTATTAACTCTAAAAAAAACATTATTAACATAGAAATATATTAGGTGAAGCAACATGGTAATACGTAAATGCTATATCATTTCAATATTACCAAAAATTAATTTATGGACATTTATTTAATAATTCCCTACCTCCTAAAGTTGTCTAAACCGACCTTCGATACAAAATATAAGGCCCTAGACTTAAAACATACATAATCTTGAATTAAGTTTATTATTCACATTGATGATCTTTTCATGTTTAGAATTTTAGAGAATTAGGTCATAACTATTACATTTATATTCAAAAATTTCAAAGTAGAAGCTTCTACTCAGTTTCAATTATTATCACAAAACAAAAACTCTTGATAAAAAGTGTTATGTCTACTTCTATGTTTAGGATAGCATGGCATTTACATGATCCCATCCTTGACCCTAATCTTATTTATTTATTGTGAAAATCATTTCAAAACATTTGATTAGCCTAAAAATCTCATTAAGGGATGCACAAAGAAGGAAAACTATTAGTTTTTCAAAATAACAATTAAACCATGAATACTTTAACATAAGTAATAATTTTCACCTTTATGAAGTAGTAAATACTCTTTACTGAATAAAATATCACTAGATACCCTTTTGTAACCCAAATATTACCAAAAAACCCATATAAAGAACACATAACATATAAAGTTATCTTGGGACATAAACATACTTAAATGGAATAAAAATATGATCAACTTCCACACATATCGCTAAAAGGAATATCCATACGGTCGACTTCCATACCCAATGCATTGGTGTTTATAATGTAACCACCCATCCTGGTTTATCAAGGCACCACCCGTCATTTTTTTTATCATGTATCCACCTGTTATGTATCAAAGTACAATTATAATATCATAACACATACAACATATATAAAGGAAAGAAAACATTTCCATATTTAAATCACAATATATCACCTAAATATGTCTACATAAAATCCATTATCAAAACCATATTCAATACCAAATTAGGTAAAAGATTATATGGAACTTAATTTCATTTAAAAACCATACGGCCTGTTGAGGAAGCCAAAGATCAAATAATACTCGCGACGGCGTTGTCACCGTTTACGTTAAAAGGAACATTCTTTTTGTAGTTTAGTAAAATGATTTGTAGAAAAAATATTCACTTTGAATAAAAATGGAAATAAAATTGTTTTATACATAGTATAAAAGAAATTCGTGTATAAAAAAATAATATTCAATGAAAGGAGATTGAGAAGAAGTCCCTTACCTCATTTCCGAATTGACTCGAGCATTCTATAATTCTCTAGAATAATAATTTACAGTTAATATCAACTTTCATAAAAACCTTTTTCTACATTATTATAACTCTTATATCACATATTATGATGTTCTGATCATTATGTAATTATTGATGTTAATATCGTTCGTTTTTTCGATATTTGGTACTTGAGTCAAAAATGAACACCTTATATTTACAAGTTGTCCATGAGGTCAATAGTCCATTATATCCAAGAACTATATTAATTTTTTAGATATCATATATATCATATATATCCAGTATATATATATATATATATATATAATAGTACATATCATTTGGAGGTAAGAAATGAAATGCACTGTTCATGGAGACAGTAAGTCATACGTACGTGTGAACGCTACTTTCATTTCTTTATCTTATTTTAATGGAATTAAAACATAATTATACATAGGTATATCTTAATTCTAGTATAATAACATATATAATATCATTAACTCTAGCCTTTATACATCCCACATATGGCATAAACAAGTCATATCTCTTTTAGTGGGCGGTAGTCCGCACTTCCTCTAATGCAATTATCACGTTTATCCATAATGTAAACCAAAAAGTTATGATATAAATGTTAAATAAATAATAATTAAGAAAACATAAACAAAATAAATATCATATATAAATATATTTTCATCTTAATGGCCACTATGAGATGCGGTATGAGGTAAATGTTCAATCATCGTTTTGTGAGGTGTTAGTTTTCCATCGACAGAAACATTATGTTCTTCACCCATTAGACAGACGTGTTTGTAAGTGAAGTTCAAATAAATATCATAACAACATCCTAGTATATTGAGGATATTGATGTTGTTATAAATGAAAGGAATAAAAATATTTTAGGGGGTTGGTGAAGTAAAATAAAAGAAAACAATTTAAGAGAAATTGTGACCTTTAATTTGGATAACACTATTTGGTTTGAACCAAAATGGTTTATTAATGTGCCATATACCTAAGGTAAGGCTTCTAGGTGGAACAGAGAGATATAGGTAGTTTAATTGGTCAGATTTTGGACGTGCCAAAAAGCTTGAGAGGTGTGCGGAATTGGATAGAGATGGTCTCCTTTTATACGGCAGAGGAGGGGCACTTTAGGAAAGTGTGAAAATAATAATTTATTATACACTGATATTTGGTATATAAAGGACAAAAAATCATTAAAATCGAATATAATATGACTAATAGGGCAAATAATATCATCCAATAATTATTTGATAGGTTTTTGATAATATTTTACTCGTTATAATCTTATTTATTTAAGCCCTTTATTAATGAGTTAAACACTACATCATTATTGTGTCATAAATAATTTAATTTATTAGATGTCTAGAAATTAATAAAAAAATAATATGACATAGGAAATATTTTTATCCTTCTAAATAATATTTATATTTGAAAATATGTCTTATATAACACCATGAAAAAATTAATTTACTAAAAGATTTATGTTTATTACATTTTTGTCTTAAATTTAAAATAATTAATCTAAAGTGTCATTATCATTCATAAGTGGATACATGGGGTCCTAAAATCTACCCAAGGATGAACATTGTTGGACATTAATCATACAATAAGGTTATGACAATTGTTATGGTAATTTTGTATTATTATAATATTTCTTTTACCTTGAATTACCCTATTTAACTTTAACCGCGGTAAATAAAAGTCAAAAGTAATTAATCACCGAAAATTATTTTCATATTATTGAGCCCCCTTTTACTTACTACTAACAACCATTTATATTGGAATTTTGAAATTAAGGTCACAGAAATGGTAGAATTTCATTTATATGAAAACCATGTTTTTAAACTACTACTAAGTGGTTTCACAATTTATCAAAAATTGATTTTTTTCAATAAAATACTAAATATTTAGCCTATGATATATTTGATATTTTGAATTAAAAAATGATGTCTATTTTACCAAATTTTAAAAATAGATGATTCATTAATTAATTTAAAATTAATTCTCGTTGTTAAAACAAATAGTGATTATTTGAGAATCAATAACTATCAAAAGATTGACACTTGTTTATGTCAAAATTCAAAGTGAAATTATGTTCAATGTACAAAATTGGATTAAACGGTAAAAAAATATTCTAATTACACTATAAAACCAATTAAAAATATAATCTAACCATATAAATAAATTATATTAAAACATATTTTTGAAATAAAATACAATATTTTTCACTATTCATTAAATAAATGTTCATTATCGAAAAAATTACAAAAATTTCCACAAAGTAAATTTTCATGTCCCCATTATAAATAAAGGTTTTTATTTGGTCAATTAGAATGTATTAAAGTGAAAAAAACTAGATTTAAATATAGTTCTCTATTAAAAGGTATTAAATCATTCTTTTGATGTAATGTATGCTTAAAATTAGATTAATTCCAATTTTAAGCCCCTAACTTTTATTGTATAAATGTAAATACATTTAACAAACATGTATAATAATATTTTAGTTAGTTTTTATCATTCCCACTAATAAAAAATCGATGAGTTAACTTCCTTTTAAAATAATTATATTATATTATTATTGTGCAACATAAGATTTCAATGAAACACATTGTTGGGTATCGGGTACGCTATCGAACATAGAAACGCTTTTAAAGTTAAATTAATATTTAATTCAGAAATATTAATAAATATGAAAATATCTTATTCTACATTTTCCTTGGATGTTACACTAGAATTGGTCAAAAGTGTAGATATCTATACAAATGTAATTAATAACTCATTTATTTGTCTTTTATCATGTTATGGTAATTATTTTTAACCTTATACAATAATTTACATGATAAAATGGAATTCTTTAATAGGGTTAATACAAAAATATAAGGATTAAAACATTAAAAAACATATATAATTTTAATTGTGTGTACTAATATCAAGCCAACATCATCTGAAATTCTAAAATATAGTTTGGATCTATTTTTAATGGAATATAAATTTATTATAATTTAATATTTTTAATAATTCTACGAGTGCCCCTCCCCTCTCCTATAAAAGGGGACCTATTCATCAATTGTACATAAACATAATATAACCATTGGTTTATCCATGATCATTAAAAACCATTTCAATAATTTCTCCCTGTATTCTATATTACTAATTTGGGAATTACACCATTTATATAGGTGTAAAGGTGTTAATCAAAGGCATTCTTCTGGGGGAAAGGAAATATTTTAATTAAGTCTTTCTATTTTATTTATTATTCATCTTCCTTACATTTAAAATAAAAAATAATGAGTTATTTACTCTATAATCATCAATATACTGATATTTTATTATGTTAATATCATCAGAAAAATAAATCTCTGATTCCATCAAATAAAAAATCAATTAATTGTTTTTGTGTACATTTGAATTATGCCCTCCAAAAAATAATATAATATGATCTCCATAATCATCTCTCAATAATAGTAATTATCATGGAATTAATATTCTTATGTGACCTTACAAAAATATTAATCATTATAAGAGAATAGTATATCAATTAAATTCTCATTTTCAATGCATTTAAAAATGATAACTTCATACGTACGTACGTGTGTACTATCACATCCACGATGTAATGTGATTCATTTTTAATAACCACATAACTTGTATAATATATATTAGTATATTTAATTTATTAATATGATATTAATAACATTATTGCTATTTTTAATGATAAAATAATACTTACCTTACTTCATGAATGGTTATTGAAAAATTGAAATGATAGTCATGCGTAAGTACAGAATACAGTCTACAGGATTGTGTCTTAGTTCATTTTTCACTACTATAGTTAATTTTTTTATTAACAGTATAATTGAGTTATAAGAGTGATTCTTATGCAATTAATTTTATTCAAGAGATGATGGACTAATGACCACTTTGACTATTAACATCATACTAAAGTGATATTTCACATAAGTACAGAATATCACCAAAACATCCTATATGAACATAAATAATTAGGTAATAGTGATAACATGGTAGTAAATATAATATAATTACTAATAATCCGGAATTTTTATCACAATAAATTAAAATATAACATAATATAATTATTCAGGATGATAATTAACATACGAGCTGAATTCGACTTGGATTATGGGACTTAACCTAAATCACCTTTCATTAAGGAATCTTTTGATTTCATAATACACCATATTTTATAATGTCTATAATTGACCACTTTAAATTTTATTTTCATTCTATGGTTCAAAAAAGAAATATTTTTATATGAATCATTTTAATTTTTTTAAAAATAAAAAATATAATGTTTTTTAACTTAAGCGGTGACAAAATATACTCCACTGTTACAAACATTTTTTAATATTTGGACTCATCTTGTTTATATAATGTTTTAATGAATAAAAATAAGTAACTTATTCACATTTAAAATATTTAATTATTGAAAATTATTTTTATAATAAATTTATTATTTCAATATTTTAAAATGATATATTTTTATTTAAAAGTGGAAATGTTATTTTTTCCATTCTTATTGTTTTATGTTTTATGATAATGTGATGGTTCTTGGGAGTTTATTATGAGTTTTGGAAGTTTGGTGAAAATCAGGAGTGGGTGAACCCGTGATCGATGTCTAATTCATTGTGTTAAGAGACTGAGTTAACTGGTGGATTTTCTCTCAATATATTAATGGAATACACTATGGTGGGTGTTCGAATTGTAACCATGAAGTACAGTAACTATATAGCCCTGAAATATACATTGTAAGTGTGATATGGAATTTATTCCCATTGTTTCTATTTTGAATTATTTTCTTATGTTTTTTTGTATGAAACATACAATTTTATGAGGTAAGCTAAATATCTTAGGGTTTATTTTCTAAAATTATTCCTTTTTGAAATTGTTTCCTTGAGTTTAAATATTAATGGAATAATAGTCTTGTATTTCCTTTTATATCCATTACTGATATTATTGTTCTCGTCACATGTTTTAAAAAAACTTTCTCGGTTTGTAAGGATGATTTAGAGAATGAAGGATTTCATGATAAATGTTTGGAATATTTTTCATGAAAATTTAATCTTATATTCTTTTTAGAGATATTTATTTGGGAAGGAATTGATAATGTTTTTCTTTGATTCACATTTTATGAATGTGAAATTTTATATATGAATTATCGGCTAATTCCCCAAATCTCTAAACTGAAAAGATCCTTTAAAGTCAATTGTATTTTTTAAAAAAATAGATCATGTAACATTTATGGTCGGTTACTTACAATATTATATATTTTTAACAGAACACTCATATGAAAATTTAAATATTTTTTCAAAAAAATTCAAAAAAGGGGATTTATTTTCATTTATTATTAATTTTTCATATAATTTTATTTACATGTGTAAAACCTATTTTGGAAATTCAGTTTGTAATTTTTATTACCAAAAAATTAAGGGAGAGATTAATTGTAACATTTAAATAACAATATTAATTTGTGCATTTAGGTTTAATGTGGTGTATCATGTACGATATCAAACATGGAATTTATTTTTAAAAACTAAGGATGTTATATTCTCACCCCCTTGGATAAAATCATCCTATAAATTTGAAATCCGGATGAAAAAATAGGCAGTTGAATTTTAAAAATACATGTATTGAAATCCCAAATCAAATAATGATTAAATTAAAAGTCAACTTTCAAATAAAAAAATGGAAGTATGAAGTTATCCCGAGATAACACATAGTAGGATTCCATTTAAGAAAACATAGATATGGAGTATAAAAATAACCATTATGTTCTCCACACGATGTCTATTTAAGATCAATTTATCCACAATAAGAATAAAACTAAACATCTGGAGAATCAAATATTCCAAAAAAGATTAACTATCTATATATCCTATCATGATAAATTAACCAAAAAGAAAATTTTTTTGACATTACCAGATAATTTCCTAAAAATAATAAATGAGTTTATGATGAAAAACTTCTCTTAGTCACCTAAATTCTATAGTAATACCAATGTTTTAAATAGACGAATCAATGAATAACTATCTTTAAAATTCAACAAAATATATTCTACATTATCATTAAAACAAAATAATTATAATAATTTTACCACAATGTCATCAAACATAAATTTCAACATTTATATCCAAATAAATTGCATAGTACTCTATTTACCTTAATCATATAATGTTCCCAAAATAGTTAACATATTCCAAAATACAATTTATCACATAAACCTAAAATAATTTTCTAGTACCAATGATATCTATTTAATAAAACAAAGGTCCCCAAAATTAGCTTATTATTGTTACAAAAACTCGTTTTAGTATAAATAAATTACAAACCATGGAATTAACATAGTCTAGTGGTATACGATGCACCTGAGTCGCTATTCGGTTGTTGGTTTGATTCTCGCATTCATTCCTGCCATGCTGGGATATCATATAGTCCATCAAGTTTCCTTTTTTAAATAATATAATTCTTATAAAATTACCATAATATTATAATATACACAAAAATAAACATAACATGTTATAAACTCAATGTTTATCTCATACCATTGATTATTCATCAGAAAAAATAATAACTTATAATTAACTCAAAAATGAATGACGAA
The DNA here is from genome assembly GCA_963277665.1 of Viscum album. NCBI lineage: Eukaryota > Viridiplantae > Streptophyta > Magnoliopsida > Santalales > Viscaceae > Viscum > Viscum album. The sequence goes on along the minus strand of OY728165.1, from coordinate 1,574,673,977 downwards.
AAAAATACTATTATATATATGAAATTAATATTATGACCAACCATATAATTATAAACTCATTTAGATATCCCTAAATCATAAGAAAACCTTTTAATATCCAAATTTGTCTAAACCATCCTCTGATACCAGCTATAAAGACCAAGCCTTAATCATAACAAATTCAACTATTTTTGAACAAGAATTAAAAATCAAGGATATTTTTAGATTAGAGTTTTGGATAAAAATTATAAACTCTTATAGTGTATACTCTTAATTTACCACAAGAATCCAATAATAAATATCCACTTTTTTCTCAAAAGTAATCCCATAAAAATAATGAGACATTATTTCAAGCCACACCATCACTTTTTTCATCATAACATGTAATATTCCCTTAATAATATTAAGACATATTAAAGATAATATAAAATATTGGATGGGAATATAATTATTTTTAATGAAAATTAAAAAAAGGAAAGTCATAACTACCCCATGTATACAATATCCTATGAAAACATTTTAACATATATATACAACGAATTAACAAATGTCAGACATACTTGGTCCTAACATTTTATTAATGAAAATAAAAGTGCACCATGAAAATAAGTATGTGGAACACAATTCCACCAAATCATTAAGTTGAACAATAGATTCCATAAAAATCAGAAAAGTCCCATCCAGAAATAAATAGGTCACACAGTCCCAAAAAAACTCACAAATAACATAATAGACCATCATAAATCTACACACCACCCCGTGCCAACTGATAGTATCATGTGAGAAGAAGTCTTCATCGTGCTGAATACTGGGTTAATTTCCAGTGAAGATGTTTTCATCCCACTCAGAGATCCATGCACTAGAAAAAACACCAACCTGTCTCCCAAAATACACCCTATCACACGAACCTCCCACCTGAATTCAACAAGATTCCACATACTCCACATGATCCGCTGATTACCAGACGTCCCCTCCATATTCTTCAATCTCCATCAACGACCAACATAGGACACACCAAGGACTGCGCTTGCATCCCTACAGTTGAGTGGTCCAGAAAATAGTTCACCACCCCTAGACGTCTCTGGAAATAGTATCCTCCCTCTTGGTCCACACGCAAGGGGAATCACTGGCCCGGGAGTCCATCGTCGACTACTCTTAAGGAACCATCCTAAACAAGAGCATCTTCTGCCTGATGTGTCTATTCATTGCTAACATGCACAACAAACTATGCATCCAGTCGACCATGGTAAGTCTTACCGCTCACATGACCCGATCATGACTGACGTCGGTCTTCTATCACCCACCCAGGGACCAAGGCATCGCATGTGCCTCCATCCACAGGGATCCTAGAAAAAGTGTCTCCCTACGAAGATCTGCCTCACAGATTTTCCTGCCCCATTATTGGATCATCGTTTCCTTATCAGTTGTACTCGACTACTTTTATCAAGATCTATGAATCTCCCAGCACACGATCATTTCATGTCTGAACCAAAGAACCCTCTCGGTGCACTACCATCATCTCAACCACATGTCGTCATCTTCCAACTAGACCGAAGTCCGCTACCAGCTTCCGGATGCTAGCCCCGAACATTACTCACCCTCATCTCCTGACTAAACTCGCTACCTGAGAGACCAAAGCCTCCCATATCCTTAGAAACACCACCCATTTTATCCCAAAATAAAGTCTTATGGCACAATCCACAAGTACACAACTTATCAAAATTAATATATAGAAACAATATCATTCATACATTTTATTATTCAATGCTTTATTGGGGGTAACCTTCATTGTTTTATTTGGATTACCCATCAATGTATATTCCCTTAATCTCATCAGAGGAATCTGACCATTTATTTCAGTCTCATTTTCCAATTCATTATAGGGATATCACAGGCTCAGATTTCCTTTTGTTATAATGGAACCACATATATTCACTGATTATTCAGAGTAACTATAACATAATAAAAACACATTAAGCAAGAATAAATAAATAATAACATTTCCACATTGAAATCGCATTTCATTTTTAAAAAGTCCCGCACTCATAAATGAAAACCAAATATTTGAAAATAAAATGGTGAGCTTGTAAAGGAGTAATTAAAACATTAAAGTGAAAATAATATGTAGTTCTATTTCGTATATGTTAAAAACATTCCTTTAGTATTTTTAAAAATAATTGATAATTTTACCTCTTAAAGACATTTTTATAAGAATATCTCTTATGAGGATACATATAGGAAAACATTTGAGATAAATCATTAATTATCCATTTTAAAAAATTTATTTTCATTTTAATAATTTCATTAAAATCATTTTTAAATCAAGGAGATAAACTTGTATGATTTGTGGGAATAAATCCTCAAATCATTTAAGCGAGGATTTTTAGTAAAAAGTTTCTTACATTGAGTCTAACTCAACATGTACAATATTTATATTCTTCAATAAAAAAACATTGTTCATTATTTAAAAGTTAGTATCTTTTTTAAATCATTATTAATATTTTTATATCACTTATTATAATGTTATAATAATTACTTAATTATTATTTTTTAGGTTGGATGTTTTGATGATATTTGGTACCCGAGCCAAAAATGACTTTTAGATGGTTCTTATAGTCAAAATGATCATTATTCGATAATATCCATAATTATATTCAATAAAATTATATTAATTTTTATACAATATTTACACTTTTAAATCAAAAAAAAATCTGAATGGTTATGAAAAATGAAAAATGTTATAATATTTGTGATAGTATATCATACGAACGCATGGTAAAATTTCCATTTTTCAATGATTCATTTGGGAATTATTTTAAGTATTATATTTTCACTCCATAATAATAATAATATCATATTAATAATTTTAACAAAATTATATATATCAGCCATGTGTTGTGGTGATAAAAAAATGAATCACATCACTTCGTGGAGGTGATAGTTCACACGTTCACATGAACGATGTTATCATTTATATATGCACAGAAAATAAGAATTTAATTAATATATTATTATCTTATAATGATAAATACGTCATGAATATAATATATAAACATTAATTACATCATTATAACCAGTCATCATATATTGTAATGGGAAAAAAATATTGGATTGTGGAGATGATCGTTCATATATACACACGAATGATTAATTATATCCCATTTTTTGGAAGTGCAGAAAGATTTTGGTTATTACATTGGCATAATAACATATCATTTTATAAAAGATAATATAATTACTATTTTATCATGGTGAAATAAGATTCTAATGAAGTGGAAGAAGAAACAAACAAACACATTTAATTAAAAACGACATCTCTTTTGCAGAAGATCTCCTTTGATTAATACTTTATCACATCTAAGGTGAGTGTTCAACATAAATTGTGAGCTCTAGAATTTGGATAGGGATTATAGGAATGTATTTGTGAAATTTATTCAAAAACCATGTCATATTTCATATGGGAATAATAGAGATGAATAGGATCCCTTTTATAAGATAAGGGAGGGACACTCATGGATATATTTAAATTATTAAATTAATATAAATTTAAATTATATTAAAAATGGGTAAATGTTGATTTATTTCTAATAAATGATTATTATGGATAGAAAAAATCATCCAATTAAAATTAGACATGTATTGAATATTTTTTAATCCCAATCTTATTTCCGTTAACCCTTATTAACACTTATTGTGATATCATATAATTTACATATTGGGGGTAAATTTAATTACTATAACACACCAAACGACCAATGAAGGAGTAATTTATAACATTATAATACAATAAGAATATATTTGGTGAATTCTTAGGTCTTTTAGAATTATAAATATTTTAATAAAATATTTTAAATTTTAAAATAACATTAGTTTAAATTTTAACACTATTCAATATTTTCCTTTATTTAAATATCATAACAACTTGATAACTTAGAATAAAATATATTGAAACATCCTTAACATGTAAATCCCATCCATATGAAATTTGTATGGCATCAAATATATCAAATTAAATGTATTTTAAAAAATTTAATATCATGTGCATGATTTTACCATTAATGAAGCATTTACTGCATCATCTTTGTGTTACCATTTAATTTATTTATTTATTTCCCAAAAAATTGAAAAAAATTAACATGAGGTATTTAATATCTCTATATTTTTAAATTATTTTAATATATTAAATATCCCTTATATAACCCCATATTAAAATAATTTTACTTATTCAAGACAAGAGTGGGGAAAATTGTATTTTTAATGAATAAAATAATATAAATTTATTACATTCTTATATGTGCATCCATGGAGACATAAAATAGTCCCAAAAAATATTGGGGTCAATTATTACCCATCCAATAAAATTAAGAAATTTTTTATTGTATATTATAATATTATTATTACCATTACAAACCCAATTTATGCTTAACAATGGTAATAAAAATAATTATTAATATTTCACTTCTCCAAAAATTATGTTGTTCATAGTTTACCAAATTTTTTTTACTATTTATAACCAAATATTTCTATATTTATAAATTCAATTCACATAATATAAAAAATTATGTTCTCTCTAATCCCACAACAGTTGAGAAAAAACGACTAAAAGTTAAAATGTCCAAAATATCCATAAGTTTTTTCTATCCAATTTCAAAGTTAAATAGATTATAATGACATACTTTTTATTAATTGATAAAATAATGATCTAATTATAAATAAAAATAAAATCAATACCTAATTTATATATATATATATATTATATGAAACTATAGTTTTGAACAAAATGCTATATTTTTCTCTATTCATAAAAAAATTTAACATCTCTGAAAAAACCAAAAAAGAAACCAAATGTAATTTCAATAATCTTATTTCATTGAAAAGTTAAATTTTTGGAATATAGATTATAAATATTTCAAAAAAATATGTAAATTGTGTTCCCATCAACGGTTTTTAAATATGTGTTTTTTCAAAAATAGTTCTTTTAGGAATTGAATGGTAGTTATTCATATATCATTTCTAGAAAACTAATAAGTTAAAATTTATAATAAAAATTAAATATATTATATATATTTCACTAAAACTATGCAGAAATTATGATATTATTATTTATCAATAATAAAAAGTAATTTTTCAAATTTAAATAGTTTTTAAGAAAATAATTTATTTAAATTGGTGTTTATTTTCATTTAAAAATAATTGGTCAAATAAATATATTTACACTTGTAAAACATATTTTCATAATTGAGGAAATATAGTTCACCCCCATCATTTTAAGACTATTTTAATGCTCATATTTAAAAAATAATATTAATTTGTTTTTTAAGATCAAAGTAGTTAATCATGTAAGCTATCAAGTATAATTTTTATTTAAAAAACCTATGGATGTAACAATAGGTGTATTGATGTTTAATTTTTTTACCAAACTACTTCTAAATTATTTTATAGAAATTAGATGCGTTCCTCGGATCATGGTTTGATACAATATATAGTAGAACTTCATATAACATGAAAATATCTTTGAAATTCAATCTTGAATGATTTCCTAAAGATATCATATGTTGAATGGGATAAAATGGGCATATTTAGTAAATCAATCGATATTAACCCAAGATTCATTAGTACGTTGGGATGTCATTTGAAATCATATGATGAAATCCATTTATATATTCATTAATTTCCACTTCAACACTTGAAAAGGTTGAAGCATCCTATTTAGTAATGGGAACACTACATTAAACTATATATATGTATAAAAACTAAGGATAAATTAAAAAATGAATTTATTAACTCCATCACAATAATAATACCCTTGATGGTCTTGGTACATCTTAGTGATTTAGTAATGAATAGAAAAAGGAAAACTATGAGCTTTAGTCAATGACTCATTCCTCAAGACTGAATCACAATGAACATGTATTCTTCTTCCAAATCATAAAACACCTACTTCATTAATATGAGATATTTATGTATCATTTTCATCTATAGTCAATTTCATACATTCATAGTAAGCTATAAAAGGAACTCAATCATTGAACAATAATATTCATTGCAGTAAAATCTATCATTTCATGATAAATATAATTCCAATCCATACATATAATGAAACCAAACACTAATATGGATAGATAAATTATATTTATAGGAAATTCCATCCCACTGATGATAATATGAATATCATATAAATCATGGTTTGATTAATACATCTACATGGTTTTTCACCAAATGTTTTCTATTCATTATGGTATATACTAATTTTACATGAACATTTATTGGAAATAAAGGAATGTGAAAATTCTGTGTTAAAAAGGGTATTGGAATTATTCAAATACCCAAGTAAAAAACCCATAACCACTTATTTTGATGTCTATACAAAATCTATATAACTAGATAATGAACTAGATAAAATTTTCAATTCTGATTAATAAATATTTTGATCTTGTCAAACTTACTTTCTACAAGAAATAACACAATTACTTATCTCATTACATCAAACCAAATATACCATCACATGGTTTTCAGTTACCACATCCATTAAATCGTTTTAATTATTTTCATTACATTTGTAGGACATGTGGAAAAACATCCCCCCTTAGTGACACTTCTCTATCTACAGAAGTCATTATCCATGGTGATTTTTACCACACATTAAAAAATATTGTAATTATAATTTTTATCTCTATATTTATTTATATCATATTTCATAATCACTTTAAATCCTTTCTGGTTCCTACATTCATCACCAAAAGGAACATAAGAGTAATAAAACACCACCACATCCTATTTAGCTCAACAATCAACATTATCAATGATTTTTAATTATTGCATAGAAAAATATCTTTATAACTTTTCCACAATCCTATATTAAATATATTAATTTTATTATCAATAACCTGAATAATATATATAAATTACGTTGTAAATCTTGTGATGATTCCTTCATATGAATCTTTGTGATCATCAACTTTTGGCATAAGTTACCATAACTTTTTTCTTATTTTGAATGGAAAAAACGTAAGAAAATATTTATCATTTAAAATATCCTTGAATTTTACCCATTTCATAGAATCAAGATCATCTTTCACCCTGGTATACATATCCAAATCCCACTGTCAATAAGTTTCAACATCAAAATGACAAAAAACAAGGGTTTCATTTTTTTAATATATATATCTAGAGCATCAAATATATTTTCCATAAAATTTATCAATCCATCGTGTAACACTTGGTAAGATGATCCAAATAATAATGGGAGAATTTCCTCATTAAATTATCAACAAAAAAACAATTCCAATTAGGGTATATATGGTTTTACCTAGAATGGATAAGATTGCGATTAATCACCAAATGCAACCAATTAATCTGTGGATGAAAAACTATTCTACCCAGATTTGAACCATCTCAAGATATTGATTTTAAAGTATATCTTCCATATAGATCTATCCCACTAAATATTAATTTTTTAATATGCATAAAATAATTTTTTTCAAAATTATTTTAGAACATCCAACATGGTCATCTTAAAATTATTATCATTTTAACATGTTCATAATGTAAAATGTTTCAAGGGAATGATATTAAAATTACATTAACCCCTAATGTTATCTAAACATTTCCTTTAATACCAACTATAAGGCCATGGCCATAGTCATTACATAACTTCTTTTTTTATTCAAGAATTCAATTTATCCAAAATTTAGGATCTTTTCAAATTTAGGTATTTAGAAAATTAAGATATATATAATACATAATAAAATTATATAATTAAAAAATAAATCTTCAAACCAATATACATTTTCCATCATATAATATTTTAAATAAAATATCTTGATCTATTTTATGAAAACACATCGTGAATAACATCTTGACCACTTTTAATCCCTTACTCATCCTTCAATATCATGAAAATCATTACAAAATATTTGATGAGTATTAAAACTCATCAAGGGATATTTAAACAAAAACAATAATTATTCCATTGATAATAATTAGAACTCATGAAAACCCCATTCGGGAAAACATAAGATTTTACCTAAAAGGGAATTATAAATCATTAATTGATATAATTTATTATTAATTTTAAAATCAAAAAATTTCCATGGAAAATAATTATATATTTTAGAAACATCATGTTGGTACCTTGGGGCATCATTAAATTTAACCCTTACAAAACCCTTACAAATTTGAGTAACTATAAACCACCTTTTAATATAATTCTCTAAAAATATTATCATTTCCAAATTCATTAGAGAATTATTTACCGAACCCAAATTTTATTCTATAGTGGTACCACCCCTCAATTTACAGGAACATTTATCATTAATAATTCACATGAACCACAACATTAAATAAAAAAATTATTCATTTTAAAATTTATTCTAAACCCATATGAAAATAACATTTAGATACTAAAATACTATATTCAACAAAAATACCATTCAAAATATAAAATTGACCATTCTTTTGAATCCTTGTTTTTAATACCCACATACCCATAAAAATTTAATAAGGTTTCACATTCAAAAAAATGAAATCATGAAAATGATGAAAAAAATTAATTACTTTTCACAATATTTGAAAAGTAATTATACCATATATATGTTTATAATATAACATTTCACTTTTCATTTGTTAAATCATTCAATATAAAACTCATAAACTTGTTAATTTTTAAAAAAATTGGAAGTAAACTAAAAATTGAAATAAAATTTCATTTATAAGAAATTTATCTATATAAACGTATAAAATAATATTAATAATATTGGAAAGGTGAAAATATATAAAATTTAAATTGTCGAACATTTTAAAATGATTTTTATAAAAAAATATCTCATGAAACTTTGAAGTATTTGAGTAATAAAACTCATTAAAAAATATTATAAACATTAAATATCATTATAATGTTATAAATTCATGATATAAAATTTTATATGGTTTGTATATATAACATATAAAAGAATAATGTTGTAAAAAAACAAGATATACCTCAACAAATAATGATTGAGAAGAAATATGTTACCTTAAATTTGGAAAGTCACATGTTTCTTTATCTTCATGAATAATAAAAATAAGTCAATAATTTACTTTCTTTATACCTATTTTAATTTATATCCTTTTTATTTTCCACATGTTAAAATTATTTCAACAATTTTTGAAATAATTAATTTTACATCAGGTGTTTGGAAAATATTTGGTTTGAGTGCCCAAAACATCAGGGTGAGTAAACTACAGTAAAAGGGGTTATTATATAAACATATATAGAATAGTAATCATCAAATAATTTTCAGATTTATAAAAGAAATTATATTTTTAGAACCGATCATGAATGATTGTTATGAAAATTGAACCACTGTTATAATCATGATGATATTACATAATATTTACAAATGAGTAACATAACCATTTTTCAAATATATTTATGAAAATAATGTAAGTAATATTTATCGTTAAATAATTATAATTATATTAGAGAAACAATTTCATTTAATTACATATACTTATATATAAAATTATTGTGATGTAAAATGAATCACATCTTGTCGAGGAGGCTGTGGGACACAAATCCACAAATGACATTTTCAAATTATTTAGTGTTTGAAACTGTGTTAATGAAAATGATATATTATATTTACATAAATATAATTATAACATGTATATTATGTATATTTTATTCTGAAATTTATTTTTAATTAAATTCATCTTTAATTCATTACATGTAAAGTGCAGACATATCACATTTCATTTATGAGGTGGTAGCCCACACTTCCACAAATGATGTTATTATGATCCAAAAAATGGAAATCATGAATATAGGTGTCATATAAAAATATTAGACATATTAATACATCATAAATACAATATATATCAAATAAAATAGTCTTTCAATCATAAATCCCATCAATGGGAGTTTGTAATGGAAATAATGAACGACATTGTTTCACGAGGCTATAATTATGTATATAGATAAATGGTAAGTTAATTTCCCATATAATGTAAGTCTGTGAGGGTGTAGGTATAACTCTTAACATAATTTTTTTTAGTATATTTACTATTATGAGATCATTACATAATAATGATATAAATTGAAATAAATTTAGTATAGAATGAAATAATATAAAACTTTTATGTTAATGAATGATTAGTTTTCATTCGGAAATGCATTTTCGTTTTTACCAATGGGAAATTTTGATGTGATTATTCCAAAATTGAGGCATATAGTGTGAGGTTATAGATTTTTGAATATTATTTATGTAGTGGTGGGATGAGCCAATGTGTCTTGATTGTTTTGAACGAGTAAGGGTAGTTAGTTTATTTTTATAGTGGAGGGGGAGTTACATTCTTGAAAATATAAAAATGTAAACAATTTTGGGATGTCTCCCTTTCATAATGTAAATAAAATAAAAAATTTTAATTTAAACATTGTAGATGATCAAATCAATTCAATTAAATAGTATTTTGACATGATTATAGTTCATTCAGACTCTTAAGGGTAATATCTAACCACTATGTGAACACATATTTTCCTTAATAAATGAAATTTTTTCCATTACAATCACTAATATTTGATTTAAAAAATTCATTTTGACCTAATTAAAATTTAAAAATTATTCTTATTCTAAATATGGAATCCATTTTTACAAATTCCAATCAAATAAGTGAATGAGAATAATTTAAATTTAATCCCATAGACCGGATGACAAATCAGGTTTTTCATGTAAATATGTTCATAAGTTAGTTATATTTTATATCAAAATTCAATGTGAAATTAATTCAATGAAATAAATAAGATTAAATGATATTAAATTGAGCCAATAATAATTTTATACATATTAAAAATTAATTTAACTATAAAAATTATCAATATGAGAATGAAGATTTCAGTTAAAATATAATATTATTTAAAATTAATCAATATATGAATGTTCGAAGAAAAATACCAAAATACATCCAAATGTAAATTTTTTCATCGTTTTTTCAAAAATGAATTTTATTTTTTCAAATCCAAATTAAAAATGTTTCAAAATTTACGTTCACTCTCTAGGATCTTTAAAAAGGTATAAAATTTGATTTTATAATAAATATAGTATTTAAGCATAATGATAGATTAATTCATCTCTTATGCATATAAAATTTATTATATTAAAGTAAAAAAAACTTATACATATGTGTAAACAATTATTTTTTATTAAATTTGAACACACATATATCATGGCTACTAAATAACTACCATTTAAAACAATAATATTAGTTGTATATTATTTTATTGTATAACTCAGTCTGGAAAAGTAATTCAGGATTTATAAGAACTCATTGTTTTGTATTGAGTCTAATAATTAATGATGAATACCTATAGATTTAAATTTAATATATAATTAATAAATATTTATAAATTCTAATAAATAATAAGAAGAAATAATATATCATCACATGGGATGTTAATATTAAATTTCTCTCCCATCAGGCACATAATGAATTTCTGCATCCCATTCAGGAAATTGCATGGATGATTATAACCACACTTATGAGAAGTGGGATGTGTGACATTATTTCCACTAGTATATTTCTCCATCATACAACCATAAGTATTCTAAAAATTAAAAATGTAATCCTCATGTAATACATTACATTTTCAAACCACCATTTTGAATTTGAGGGAACATTGTGACAATTTCATCACAGTTTAGAGATCCTTGAATCGCTATTGCTATTTGTAGGCCATATTTCATCCAACCAAAGAAGTAGTCAACATTATATTCAGTTTTAAAACAAAATTAAGAATTCTATCATGTTTGTATAGTTATTTTCACCTCATACAACCAAATTTAATCTTAACCATTTTTCATTAGTGAATTTAAATCCCTCTCCATTTTATTTTAAACAGTGAGATGAAAATACATTTCAGAAAACATTTTCTAAATATCCATCCAGTCCATCACTTTGATCTCTTACTTTGTGTATTTTATTTCTATCAGCAACCACCACTGATTATATTCTCCATCAACATGATAATGAAAATCATTTCCTTTTATTACATATAGGAATGAATGATAGATATGATATTTTTAATAGAGTTGATCCATTGATCAATGTTTTAGGGATCAGATAATACATTGAATTTCAAATACCTTTATTGAATAATGGTATTAAATTAAACATTATTATTCATAGTGGATAAGGCTTTTCCTCCCAATTCATGTTTGTTTTTATTCTATTATTTACTCTAATTTATTGTATTATTGGAAAATCATATCATATAATATAATTTTTAATTATATAAGATTACAATATACTAATTGGACCTATAATTCATGATCTATTTTAGTATAACCATTTATTAATATTCCAAGCAAACATATAGTATCATGGATAATATTTACTATTGAGACTATATCTCTATATTATTATAATTTTTCTCTAAATTTATAATCGAATATTCATTACTGAAATGACATAGTAGAAAAATAATGGTTTATATAAAGTGTATTCCACATAGAATAAGAGTCAACATGAACGACTGAACACCAATTATTTTTTAGACAATATCAATAGTACTGGTGAGACATATTGTCAAAATTTTATTTAATTATCATGGTGGAAATTTTTTTTATGATTACTTTTAGTAATATTGTTCCCAATAAGTAAGATATATAATTTATTCACGATTAAAAATATTATCATTAAAGAAAACATGAGGTTGTGTAAAAATATTGTTCATTTTCCAGAATCATCTTCTAATAGATATCGTCATATGATATCACAATTGGAATAAAGAAAACTATATAATTTACACATTTTATAACTAATTATTTTCATAAAACTCTTACAATAATGTTAAGAGAAAATTATTGGGATTCTACATTTTAACATGAAGGATTTTTAACATAAATAAATCCAAACTACTTATCTTTCACAAGTGTATTAAAATATTTGGGTATGAATTAATTATATATTAACATTTTATAGAAACTCGTATATATATTCCTTTAAATTAATTGAAATGGAAAATAATTTTTATTTAGGACTTCAATCATTCTACTATGATTACTATTTACATAACCATTTGTAATTTATAAAAATATTAAATCAAATTAAAGAGAGATAATTTGAAATATAAATGTAATAAATTATGTTTTTTATCTTAAAAAACATTAAATGTAACATTTGGTGCTCAAAATTCAATGTTAGTTTTTGTAAAAAGATATTATACTTATTATTTGGATGTAATTAATTTAGAAAATTTTTGAAGAGAATTTTAATTGATGGCATAGTGTAGAAGATGTATGAAGGGGATCCGAAAAATTAAGAACATCCATTATGATCTAAGGAATGATATAATAGAATTGTTTATGAAAATTGATTATTTATCCATTATTTTTTTTGAATGATGATGTTTGGAACATATTATCCAACATTGTAAAAATTAGAACAATAAGAATTGATATTTTATAAAAAAAGGGAATAAAATAAAATATTTTTTACTAATGTAAAGGTGAATTCTAGAATAGATAAACCCTATAATAGAAATATTTAATTTAATATCAATGCTTTTATAAGGATATACATGTTTTATTCTAGATATTTTGAAAATAGTATGTGATTTATGGGAAAGGTATATCCAAAAAGTATGGGTGTAATTTCTCTTAACCTATAATATTAGATTAATATTTAATTTTTAAAATACTTCTTCTTCGATGAATATAAGTATGAAAATCCATTATTTAATGAAATGATTTTATATATTGATTTACTTTAAATAATTAATAAAAACTATAGACTGATAAAATAAGATGAAAAAATATGATATTGAAATATATTATAAAAGGGTTTCTAAACATATATCATAATTTATGAATTGAATATAAATATTATCCTAAAATATATTTAATTTTTTAATAATGGTGAATAGGAAATGAAATAAAAATTTAATTTTGAATTTTCATGTTCAAATATAATTTATTCTATTATATATCTGGTGAAATTAATTTTGATAAAAATCATAACTAGTAATATCCAAATTTAACATCTTCTGGAGAAGGTTTTTGTATTGATAAGTAAAATTTTCAATTAAATTATTTTGATCATTAAATTATGTATTTTTTTAAACAAATGTTATAAGGGAGGATACTATAAGATATATTTTTTTAAAAAAAAATCAGTCAATCGAATAAGATAATTATTATATTTATAAAGAATTAGTAACTGTGAAACATATAAATGTTTTACATATTTCTGTTCATCAAATAAATTCTAATAACATTTTTAAACTTGGGAAAATATATTCACCAACCACTAAAACTAGAAGCATTTTGGAATATAAAATAATTAAGAACTATCCAAATTTTACATTAATGGAAAGTAAATTTTTTAAATTCATTATTGTTGTTACAATTAATTTTTTATCATACAATATTTTAATGGTTGATGTTAGATTGTAAGTGTATATGGTTTTGTGATTCGTATAGGGCCTTATTTAAAATTTATTCTTATTATTATGGATTAAGAAAAATGTCATTTGGATGTTTAAATTTTATGATAATGAATTCTTCCTGAATTTTATGAATAAAATTTTTTCCACTAAATGTATAGAGGGAGGTAAATTTTTTTTCTTCTTATATAAATGTTAATATTTACATATTAAGCATTAAATAACTCTATATTAATTAATTTCCCTCATTAAATGTTATTGAAAATTCAATATGTTTTTGGAATATGCATCTATGAAACTAAGACATCCCAATATGGTGTAATAAATGGATATTATAGGGCTATATAGAATTGTGTTTAATGAAATCATGGTTTATCATCTTTTTCATTACTGAATGAAATATATGTATAGTTTTAAATCATGCTATTGATTTGTCAAAATAAAATTATTTAACATTAGAGAACAAGGATCTCCTATATCATAAAAAAATACAATCACAGGGGGAAAACACTCTATGAATGTTTTAGTTTAAATTTTTACAATATTTACATGTAATTATTTTCTAATATCTAAATCAGAAAAACTCATTACATTAAAAATCATTTTATTCTAAAATTCAAAATTTTAAAAAAATACACATTTTTAAAATCAAAATAGATATATCTAGTGCAACATCACATTTTATTTACATCAATATTTTTTTATGCGTTTTTATTTCATTTTATTCAAGTAGAGTACTAGAGGGAAGGAATTTCAAACATACATGTAATGGTGATCTCAAGGGCTTGTTTGAATTATTGCTTAACACCTTACAATTTTGTAGTCCTTTTAGATTCTCATGCCACATAATGGTATTACATTATTTATAATCATCGTGTGAATGATTATGTGAAATGGGAACAATGTGTGAATGGTAACATTCCATTCATTTCTTACACTCCATAAAAAAATGAAAAAAATTATTTTTAATAAAAACAGAAGGATTGTTCGGTATATATAGGACTTGAAAATTACAAGAAATTTAATTTGGTTACAAATCATGAAAAGTTATTTTATTTTTTTTTAAGAATACATATCAAGTGGAATTCTTATCCACTTCCTCTAGGATTATTTAATATGATTAAACATACTCTTCTTAGGTTATTTTTGAGTCCTCCTCTTCATCAGGATCATCTATTTTGGGAGTGATCATTGTGTTGGTTGTGGTGAATCAGTTTATAAATGCAGTATTTTTTATCTTAGGTATTTATATTTCTCTACTCCATTGTTTTTGATATTTTATCTTGGGATGGATGAATGTAATCTCTATAATTTTTAATCGTGATTCTAGGATGGGTTTCTAAATCGTCTATGCCTTCATCCATGTTCTTAATACACTATATGGGACTTTCATTCCATGATTATATGTAGGTGGTTCTAGTTTGGATTGGAAAATATACCTTGGAATGATTATATTTTGATATTTATTTCAGTTTATTTGTAAAAACCGAATTCTATGGTAATTGGGACTGAAAATATTTTGACATAGAATTTTTGGGAAAACCGCGCAGTTCCAATGGAATTCGAAATTGGGGTGTATTTTGTAATTAATTTAAACTATGATATGATTTCTGAATTGATTTTCAAAAAATAGATTAAATTGAATTGATAAAATATTTTGATTTATTTAATTTTAAAATTTCATTAAATGACAAAAACCACATAATACTTTTTAATGATAAATTTAATTTCAATAAACAAAATAGGACAATTGAAATTTGAATGATAATTTATGTGAAATGAAATTATTTTCCCTTTTAACTTGATTTATTTAAAACATCTGAGCCTAGTAGTAAGTGGTTTATTTGGCACAGTCATGCTAGGAAGGTAATTCCCTAGAGAAATATTGATGATGAAAACACTTAAAAAATCCTCACTCAAAAACGTTTATGATAGATGTGGTTATGATGAGTAATATTAATTATGATATTGAGGGATCTTTGTACACATATTATATATCATCCATAATATAATATGTGTATAGAGTCCATAAATAGAAATTATTGTACCATAGAAGAGATGACCATGTTTCTTTTTGTGATGATTTTCGTTATAAATGATAATGGATGTGAAACTCATTTACTCCTGACTAGTTATTTATATATACAATTTTATATAATATAATTATTTCAGACTTGTTTTAAATGTTTTTCATCATTCCTAAATGAGAAGAAATTTTTTATATAAACATGATATTGTTTCCCATTGCACTATTTGACTGAAATTGAAACCATGTATTATTCAATTTTAATGTAATAATATTTTCGAAACCATAGTGTCACCCGACATGAATATTTAGACTAATACATACCTTTTAATTCAGTTTTTTTATTTTATCTCTTCTGAGGTCTGAGTATATGTAAATCGCCTCTAAGAGGAGGTGGTTTTACATCACACTTTGGGCATGGATGGACATATCCTTTGGGACATTGGGTTTATCTAGTATATTTTCCAATTAGTAATGACTAATTATTTGGGTTATTTATATAATTTTATAGTTTCTAGTACAATATACTTGAGGATTTTTGAGGATGTTGTTCTATTATGCTATCATCAACTTTTTTGTGGAATAATAAATTAAAATTTATATTTTACAATTCCTGGTTAAAATTAATAACCCATGGTGATAATTAACACCATTCAGGCTATGTTATAGCTACCTTAAGTATCAGGGTTCTTGGGTATCTAGGATGGTTCTATAAACAAAAGTATCAATGGTTAATGTTTCGTAGCTCTCCTAGATGTCATTTTGCATTTCTATATCTTTTATGGACAAATGAAGTATTTGAGTGTGATTTCATATATATCTCTTATATTAATGAGCCTTCAGACGCCAAGGGTTGTTTGGGAAATGGGGTTGGGATAATGAGTTCTTTTATTTTTTTCAACATTTGATTTGTATAGGTAGATATTCAAATCATGTGATATTTATATAATGGGTTAATATCCATGATTCCGATGTTTGATTATATAAAAATGTTTTAATATAATGTTTTCAATGTTGTTTTTTATTTTTTTTATCATTCCTTTGAGAATTTTTGTTTGTAGGATCTAAGAGGAAGCTCTTGATAAGATACAACATGAAAGACCTCCTATAGACTAGAATCTAGTTATGGGTTCTTCTATGTGTTATCAACTCCCTCATATATGAAACTTTACCCATTCCTATTCTGGATATATTTTTGGAACCTAATAGGGATGAATCATGGAATTATTCACTATATTTCATTCAATAGAAGACAATAGTGATCCTACAGTATAAATATCCTCATGAGGCTAAGTATTGTATGTTAAATATCATGCTTCTGTTTTATTTCATGGAAAATACAAATTCTATTTACGTGAAATGTGATACCATTATGTTGGAAGGACTATGGAGGAGGTGGTGAGACTTAATGGTGATTTTTAAGAATCATGATGGTTTATAGGGGAATGAATTAAAGTTTATCTTTATAGAAAAGTTATTTCTAGAGACAATGGTGTTGGATAATGCTATATAATTTTTCACCCTTGAGCTTGCTGATTGGACAATGATTGAATATTCAAATTTCTATTCTGATATTTTGTAGATTTCTCCTCAGATTATATTGAATGAGATGATGAAGACATGATATTTTGACATGTGACTATTATTTGATATTTTTTCTTTTTTATTTCATAGTAAAAATATCTTCTTATGTTAATGATCTCTATAGGGTGTTGATGTTCGAGCTTGATCTTGCTGGTATGTTAGGTTTTTCGGGAGTTCTATTTTTCTCTAAGTGGAATTTCTATAAGTACCTTTTATGGGAAGATAAATAATGATGAGGATCATAGTGGATATTGACCATAGAGTTTTTATTGGCCTTAATATTTTCATAGAATTAGTCTGATGACTTTCTTATAATGTTGGAATACTGGCTATTCAAAATGGGTTTTCACTACATCATGCAAGATATGAGGTTCATGTTGTCATTCAGGGATCTTTATTACAATATTCTAAATCTATTATATTATATTTGCGGGAATGAGCTCATCATCCCCAATAAATAATATAGTTAAATCATACTCATCATGATGTAAGGGGATATAGCGATTGTAATCTGGATGAAAGCTTCTTCATGTAATGGGAGGGTCTCTTAGTTGAAGAAGATATGAGTCCATTGAAATTAAAAGATAATATCACTATGGATTCATCATTATTTTCTTCTTTATTTTCTACCTTTGAATCACATTTTTTTAAATAATATCATATTGTGAACTTCATAAATCCTTTTACTGAGATTTTGTATCATGTGATGAATATTACAACACCCTTTGCAACCATGATAGAGTATATCAATCTATTTTTCGTCATATTTTCTGTCCCTATTAGAGATTGATTTTTCTTGGTATTTTTTTAATACATGGAATTAAACATCTTGATTTCATTTTCATGTCAGATAATATCATTGAAAATAATGACATAATTGATTGTTATTTCCAATATGATAAATATAAATTTCTTGATGGGTTGTGGTGTATCATTCAGTGAGAGTTGACCATGAGGTAATGTAGAGACGAACCTTCTAATATTGTTTTTGGAAAGTAATATCTATTTTTTAGTTTTATTTGGAATGGGATGATTTGAGTTGTTATCTCAATTTAGTGAACACAGATCCTTCCAAAAAAATTTCCTTATGACATTTTTATTTTCCACTAGTAATTATGGTATAGTATTATATTTATTTAGTTATTAATACTTAGCCAGTCTCTTTTCCATCATACAACATGGCATAAGCTATGAATTATGAGTCGATGACTAAATTGGATGATCCTTAAGGTAAAGGATTTATACTTTTGATTGTATCACCTTGGCGGAACATGTTCTGTTTTCTTAAAAATTTGAAGGATCACTTCACTTATGTGTTGATTTCCAAAAACCAAACCAATTTATGGTAAACAAATAGTATCAGTTACCCTAGATTTATGATCTATTGTTCATGGTAGAAGGCTCAAATTGTTTCTCGATGATTAATCATCGATATTGTTATCACCAATTGAGAATAACAGACTCTAATATTTATAGAACTAAATTATATAGTAGTTTTATCCATTGTTATTACCATTTCATGAAATTTGGTTCAACCGATCCTCTTAAAGAATTTATGGTTTTGATGAAAATTAACATTCAGGTGTATCTTTATACATTAAGGGTTGTATTTTTCGATGACGTGATGGTTTAATTTAAATCCGTATAGGATATTGTTCTTTATTTAAGTGTTTTTTTCAAACAATTTTTATGACATTGAAATTTCTCAATGATATCAAAATGAGTTCTTTTGGTTCTTGATATAATTTTATAAGGAAACGTTTTCTCCAAATTTAGTATTTAAATTGATGAAAATATGTTGATATATGTTATGAAATGGGAGAATCTATGTATTGTTTTTTGATATTTGGAGATTCTTGTGATTCGAAGGATATTATTACTACATTGTAATGAATTTATCAAAATTTTCTTCTCAAATGACCTCCCTAAATCATATGGGTTGTTGTTTCATTAGGATAATAAATCTCATTATTCTTTTGTTCAAATTATTCTTCTTCAAACATATTCACTATTTTTGACACTTACAAAGGTCGACCTGGGATATGTTGTCTTCTATGATAAATCTGGTGTCGGTTTCGCTTGTCTTGTAATTTTGGTTGATCACTTCATTTCTTATGGATCTCATCTTCATAGGACACATGAGAATGTTTACCCAACCCATAATCTTTAGCATAATAATTTCATTCACAAACATAAGAATATGTTACAATAAATTTTCATTAAATGTTTTTCAATTTATACATACTAGAATAGCATGAGTTATATCTTCTCTATAAAATATGTTAATCTCAACTAATGGTGTTGGGTAGATTACCTGCAATATTAACAGTTTGATAATTCATATATCCCATGGAATGGGAATATTGATGATGATTATTTGAGTAGGAATCATTAGACCCTAGCCAGGAAAAAATCATCATAATTGTTGATCATGAGGGATATTTATCATAATTGAATGTTGGGGTTTGGGAAAGGGGGTTGAGGTTGTCTTATATAATGATTAGTTGACATACTCTCTTCTTGATATTATTCTTCAATAACATCAGCTTGAGGATGAAATCTGTACAATTTGATACTCTATTTTGTGTAGGGAGACCACTTATGAGTGTTCATTATCCACTAAGGGTATTGTATGTTTTAATTAATGTTTCACCATATGAATACCGGTGATAAAATAATTAATGTGGGATATTGATATTTTTTATTGGGATATACACCATGGAACCAAATAGATGTTCTATTATATACAGTACTGATTCTAGAGGATCGGTATTAAACCACACATTGTTGTTTTTTTTATTTTTATACATGTCAACAATTCAATACCAATCATCTAAGACCATTAATATTTCATTATCCACGTTTAGGTATGACATAAAAGTTGGATACGATATCTATGGACATTGTTAATGGGTTTCTTGCATACCTAGGGAATGAATAATACAATATGGGTATTGATGGATAAGCTTAATAATTATCTCAATTCATACCCATTCTAGATATAACCAATTAAAATGATCTTAGAAATCCTTATGTGGATGAGATTTATAATTTTCATGAATTCCCATCTATTATAGTCTCTGATAGAGATCCCTACATTACTTATCCTTTTATAGAGGCCTTCTAGAGGAACTGTGATCTCTAGTTCATTTGAGTACAATATAAAATCAATATAAACATGTCTAATTAGTTAAAAATATACTAACATAATAGGATATTCTTTAGAAATGCATCCATGATTTTGTTGAATCATGGTGTAGATTCATAACCCTAGTGGCACCTTCCACTACCCCGAGATGGTTGGTTAAAATGACCTCAGATGCACCCCATGTACATCAGAAGTTATTGACATGAATCAATGGTCAAATAAATCAACATGGGGAGGATATACCGACTTTATCAATGTGTCATAATAGAAAAAATAAATAAAATTATCATCAATCAGAACAACATAATATCATGAACAATCTAAATCACATGATGAACCAAAATAGGAAACAATATCCAAAACCGTACAATAGATATTTTATACCATTATATGTTTCATGTTTCTAATGAAAAACAAAAATAAATAAATTTAAACTCCCAATAAGGTCCTAAAAGGAATTTCGTTCCATAAAAGATGCTTTATCCCCACTAATGCCTCAAACATATGACGTTTTCCCTTATCCTATCTATCAAACATGATGTCTATTCGGTTTCTAATCAGCCAGTCTGAGTAGGGTTTGATTACAACTCCATAGGCCACAAAAAACAGTGTCTAAACTAGTATCCATTCAACAATAGTATATTTTGTTGTATAAATAATAATTTATAATGAATAAAGTCAAATTTTTAAATATTCAATTATTCATTTCCTAACCGCACTAAATCTATCAAGTTCATAATGACACTCTAACATCAACACCTGCTTCATGCCATATTGGAGTTTTAACAATATCACCTAGGGAAACACCATTCACTAAAACAAATGGGATTATATTATCCATTTAATTCCACTGTATAACACATATTTTTCGAACCATAGTACAATGCCAATCTCATGGGCATAAAACATTTTGTTTAGCACCTGGGGGTAATTAGAGCATCAGTCTCTATCCCACACCACATGGGTATTTAGAGCATCATTCCCTATCCAATAAAAAATTCACCTCTTTGAATTTGGGTCTACAATGTCATGGATAGAACATCATGGGTATTTCAATAATTATTACTTATCCCACACCTCAAATATCAATCAATCACACATATATCACATTCATCAAGTATAATCAACATTAATATTCAATAAAAAATACACATCATGGTATAACATTCCTATTTACAAACAATGTCACAATTTGTTACTTTAATCACATGGAATAATATGAATAATTCACCATTAAACAACATAACAACATTTATCCACATGACACATTAACCCTTCATGGTAAATCTATGAATCCATTTATTCCAATTTTCAATCAATTCCTAAACTCCACAATTATCAAATTACACAATCCCGTTTAATTGACCCTTTCATAATCTCAATATACAATCAATTTCATATTAATATAATTCCATTAATTAATTATAAAAATAATTAATCCAATTAATGATGTAATTTCAATACTTGGAAATTTCTTTTTCACAATTCCATACACACAATTATAAAAAATACTATAGGATTTTAAATATGGAAAACATAACTCATGATCCATTAATTTTTTATTCTGAAATTCAAACCTTAATTGAAGTAGAATTTCATAATAGACATAGTTATAAAGATTGGGAACAAAACCTAGGATTAATATCAACTGCCACTACTCAACATTATAAATGAATAAACATCATCATTAGAAGAATGAGAAACATTAAGATAATAATGTTAATGATCATATATGGTATCTAGAACCAGTCAACAATGACTAGAGTTGAAGGAGTCACTCCAAATCCTCTATGAGTCACCCTAGGTTTAGGGGGAGTAAGGATGAAAGAAGAAATTAAACCAAAAATAACCGCATGACACTTTTAATATATTCCTCGGGGAATTAAATTTTTTATTATTATATTACACTTCATGTAATTATTTTTATTGTAATACATCAAAAAAACATCTCTTTAGGTGATTATATCCTGATAAAAATATTACATGATTTACTGTAGTACTATACAATGTGTAAATTATTTAAAGATATTTTTTCATAAAAAAAATTATATATAAAATCTCATTCTACCTCCAAAGCCTTTCAAAAAAAGAAAAAACATTACAGTACTATAAAAAGGGATAATAATGGATAATGTACCTGAATGAATAATGGGTACTTACTATCTCCCCACATTATAACTTCTCATCCTTGAATTTTAATCCCAAGAATCTCTAAGATCCCAAGGTAAATGGTTTTGGACACTAGGCCCTCATTTTAGCATCACTCCCAAATTTCCTCTAGAACATGGCCATGTTGGAATAAAACACCAATAATCATCACATTCTTTCCCCACCACACATTCCCAATAAGATATATAAAATGTAAACGATCCTTTAGAAATGATCCATCATCTACAATCTCAACATCTTCCACATCGATCAGATGACAATGGTCTGCGTGATTCATCAAATGTTGTGAGACATGACAAACACCGTGAATAGTTCCATATTCATGTCAATGAAAAAATTTGTATTCCACTAGACTAATTTTCTCTATGACCTCAAAAGCTCTAATAAACATGGGCACCACAATTCTCAGTCTATTACTCCTATAGTGACCTTGTCTTGACGAACCCTGAAAAAACACCCAATCAAACATTTTATACTCAGGGGATCATTGATGCCTATTGTAATACAACTTCATCAAAATATAATTCGAAGATATCTATTTATAAATCATTTTAACATGTTTTGATGTATTTTATATGATACTTGGTCCCATCAACACTAAATCACTTACCTCTATACATCATAGATGTGATCTGCATTTCTTACTGTAAAGATTCTCATATTGTTCCATCTAAATATTCACCTTATAATTTTTGATATAGGATAACTCAATTATTTTAAACTACTTATACAATTTACCACCAATTTCTAGATTTCATGACCATATTGTAACTTACATAATGTATATGATTCATTTCAAATTCATGTCTATCTGTGGGCGGAAATAAATAATCTAAAATAACTATGTATGAGGTGCCCTCTCCATCTTCTTCCATAAGGGTGTAGTAAAACATGATTCACAATATCAATATATAATCCTCTAATCCCTATTTAATTGAATTGTCCCTCGAACATAAATGTACTCCAACTAATCCAATGATAAAGTCACTTAGAGATAAATGAAATGTGCTACTCCCATCAATCGGTCCACAACCACCCAAATATCGTAATTATTTTGATGAATCCTTCGGATACCCAATATGAATTCCATGTTAACTTCATCCCAATATTTTTTTTGAATGGTCAATGACTATAGTAAAGAACCAGGTCATTGATGCTTGACAATCACATATTGACAGGTGCATCATCTGGTAAAAACCATATCATTTATTTTTTCATGAACCTAAACCAATACTATCGATATAGGTCATGATGCATTTTATTTAGAACTAGACATAACTCCCTTTTCATGTTATGAAATTCATTCATTTTCTCCCCCCAAATAAATGTGTGTAACAGCCCAAGATTTTATAAAAAAATATTCTTTTTAATTTTATTAAAGTCTTGTGTTGTACGCTACACCAAAAGGAGCTTGCACAACACACATCCTTGACTTGCCTTGCATTACACGCAATCACGACCTTCCTCTATAGCGTGTGTAATACACAATACCGAGTTTCACTAAACAAAGATATGCTATTAAAATATTATTAAAACTAGCCGTTATGAATAGTAATAACCACTTTTTAAAACTCTGTAAATCTTATTTTTCAAAATGAACTTCATTTTTGGATTCGGAGTATCGAATTTAGCCTAAGGTGAAATTTTGGTACTTTTCGGATAACTTTCATATTCTGATGAATAGTGAAAATTACTAAATTATAATTAAAAACAACTTTTTTTAATCGAAATAATTAATAGTGATAAATTATTAATTTGAGTGGTTTTAAAGTATATTTAGAATATATTTTTACAATTTAATACAATGTTGGTCATTGGATGTAATTTCACATTTAAACCAGACATAATCAAGTGTCAATCTTTTGATAGATATTGTTTCTTAAAAACACGCTATTTGTTTTAACAGCGGGATTTAATTATAAAATTAATTAATGAAAATTCTATGATATGAATTTGGTAAAATAGACTTCATTTTTGAATTCGGAATATGAAATATAGCTTAGGATGAAATTTTGGCATTGTTCTGAAAAACATCAATTTTTGATGAATAGTGAAACTACTAAGTGGTAGTTAAAAAAATTAATTTCTTCATAAATCTTAATTTTACCGCTTCTGTGAATGGAATTTCAAAATTCCGAGAGACACGGTTGATGTCAGTAAGTAAAATGTGGTTCAATGAGATGAAAATAATTTTTGGTGAATAGTAACTTTTTACTTTTTTTTACCACGGTTAATAGTAAATAGGGTAACTAAGGGTAAATATGATATTACTATTACCCTAACACATGTCCTAATTCTATTGGATAAGTGTAATTCGACCAAAAACAACCTTATGAATATAATATGACCATTTAGGTCCACTTGGATTAGATTATGACATTTAATATTATATTATTTAATGAATAGTTAAAATAGTTAAAATCAAAGTTTAATAACTAAAACATTTTTAATATGGGGTTATACATAAGATAAATTAGACTATAAATATTCATTAGAAAGATAAAAAGATTTCCTACATAATGATATTTTATTTATAATTTTTAGACATTAAATAAATTAATTTATTTATGACACAACGATGATGCAGTAATTACCCTTTTAAGGAAATATTAACATAATTGATGTTATAAATGCTCAAATGAATGTAATTTGAGACTTTTTATGAATCCCACTAATTTTCTAGGTTACTATGATATATTAGTGTTGATTTAATCAACTTGGTTCGAACATATAATTCTTTTGTGACTTTCACAAAAATCATATATCAAATAGTGTCAAAATTGACACAAAATAGTTTTTAAATCAAATATTATATTATTAATTGTTATTTTATTCCTAAAAATCTAAGGTTCGGCCAAATGACATAGATAAGGATATATATATTAATAATAAACAATTTGGGGTTCGTTTGGCATGTTATAGTAAGTGTATTAACCCTATAGTGAAATAAAACAAAAAGACACGGTAAAAGTTAAATTATTTAACTTAGAGTTAAATCTAATTGATAAGGTTAAAATAAGAACCTAAACTTGTCTAAATCCTATTGGTTGATAGGCTTTCGACCCATCCCCACTTTAGCTTCTAAATAAGACCCTTTGGAACCATTATAAACCGATTTTGACTTTAATATAAAATAATATTTTGAGATATTCCTAAGGTGCCTCTCTCCTCCCTTATAAAAGGGCACCTCCTCCCCCTCCTCCTCACACCAATTTGAGCACTCAAGCTCGGCCAACCCCTGCCATTTTATCCTCTCCACTTCCCTAGAATAATACTAGAGGTCCTGGTCTTCTCCAAAGACCAATCTTAGTTCCTTAAGTGGAGGATTCAAAGAGGCGTTCCAAAGAAAAGGTAATATCCATTACCGATCTTTTCAATTTCTTTCTTCTTCAACTTCTTCTTCTTTAGTTGTTACATGATAAAGTAATAACATCAGTATTACTTACATACTGATATGTTATTATAAATATGAAACAACCCTAATTCACCTTTTATCCATCCTACGGAAAAATGAAGTCACCGCGCGTGCGTACGTACGGAATACCGTCTCCACGCCGTGGTGTAATCTATTTTTCCATCATCACCTTACAAGGATGGGTATAATGGTGTAATGAGTAACTATATATGATTATTATGAAGTAATATTGATACTGAAATAATATATATATATATACTCCAATACAATTCCACGATCATAGGAACGATATCATCACTCGTGCGTACGTACGGAATACCGTCTCCATGATGTGATGCGACTCGTTCTACATGATCTTCATTTCATAATGATTATATAAATGAATTGAATGAATGAATATGGTATATAATACACTAATAACATTCTGTAATTGAATTATCTATAACCTAAAGATAATAATAAGAATTTATTCGACAAAACACGCATAAGAACAAAATGTTATAAAGACCCGAGTAACAAGTAACAATGAAATATTACTAACAAGAAGCTAATAATATGACCATATATGAAATCATATCAATATGTATGATTCTGGAATAAGTCAATAACATTATTTAAACCATTATACAGGAGCTTCGGACACAAACAAAGCAAATCAGACCTAAGGTAAGGGAAATATCACAATCTCATTTTTATCCGAGATTGTTTATTCATAAGTATTTACTAGGGTGTATTTTATCATCCACATCCATGTTTCATCAATATGTAATATTATTTCCATCCAGCTACAATTGTTTAAATCCATTTTTACCCTTTGGTGAGTTTTAGTAATATCTATGAAAGGAATCTTTTGTCATACGAGGTACTTTTTGACTTTTCCGACAAAAGTACGAAGAATGTTTTTTTTAACTTATACGGCGCGAACGGATTTCTACTGTTTTATAAAGCCTTATTTTCATGAAGCTTACTCTAAAATATTTCATGACTATTTTCAATAAAATCTCTTTCTTTTAAAATTTCATGATGTTTTGTGAAAAGAAATTGATTTTGAATAAGAAAGGATATTTTCCTCAAGAATTCAATTCAAGTGTTTTATCAAAATTATTTTCCATCTAAGATAATAAAGGGTTCTGTTTATATCCATATTTTTACATTGATTTGAATATGTTGTGATGGAATTATGTTTATGAATTCCTTTATCTTATATGAATTGATTTATGATGTCATGAGGTTTCAAGAATCCCATTTTTGTTACATGTGTTATGTGATGATGTATGTTTTATGATTATGTGGCACACATAATAAAGGATTCATTATAAGATGGGTGGGACCTATATCTCCCTCCAATGCATTGGGTAAAGATTTTATATCTCATGAGATAGATAGGGCTGGAACGGTAGGTTATACCAGTTCAGTGAAACAGGACTGAAACGAGGGTTACTCGATTCAGAAAGGGTCTTTGTCCACTAAGATAGTCTTGGCAATGAGTCTTGACTAACAAGAAATGATTCTCTATGATTATTTGTGTATTCCACAAAGTTTCATGTTTTAAGTTATGATTATTGTGATTATATTTCACTGCCATGATTTATTCCATGTTATGAAATTATGATCTCTTTTGCAGGTTAAGATTTCCAAAATGTTATGTTCTTATGAATATGATGTGATTGATATTTCTTTTGTTTACCCTTACTGAGCATTTGAGCTCACCCTTTTATGTTTTCTTTTCCCCAGGATATAAAGAAAGGTTTTAGGTAAAAAAAAGGAAGATCTTTATGGGAGATGTTGAAGATCTTTCACCACGATTAGAAGATTTTATTCCGAGTTTCCAAAGACACTAAACTATTACGATCCTTGTGTGTGTGTGTTTGTTATGTACTAAGTATTCCGCAAAAGTAATGTAATGTCAATGTACGTCAAGATATGGGCCTCTACAGTTGGTATCAGAGGAAAGGTTTAGTCAACCTTTGGAAACTAGGATGCGAAAACGTTAGTGAGATCCCTAGAGATATTTCTAAGGTATGTCTAGGGATGTCTCTAAGGTTAAGTATACGTATAGGTTATAGTCCTAGAATTGCGCTAACGATCTTCGAATTTAACCTAAGATGTTAGATATTGAGGGTACTAACCCTTTATTATGTTGTTTTCCCTAGCATGATTTTTGCCTCTCATACTATTCTTTTGGGGTTTTAGACGATGGCTGGAACCCGAAGGAACCGTGTTAATGCGGAATGTGATGGGCAATGCAATGATTGTCCCCCTGAGCAACCAAACGATATGGGAGCCGGAATGCAAAATCTTGTAGCCATGCTCACACAACTTTCTCAAGCTATGAATCATGCATGACTTCCAAACGAGCAAAGGAAGGAGCAACATTCTGTTGAATCCTTCATGAGGCAGCGTCCACCTTCTTTCAGTGGGTCTACTGATCCATTAGTTGCTGAACAATGGATTAGTACTACTGAAAAGATATTTTCAGTTCTTCAATGTTCTGAACATGATAAATTCATCCTAGCAGTGTATCATTTGGAAGGAGATGCTGATCAATGGTGGAATCTTATTAAGAATACGAGGCAAAGGGATGAAATTGAGTCTATGGAATGGGACGAGTTCAAGAACTTATTTTTCAATAAGTACTTCCCTTGTATTCTCCGAACAAATATGGAGAAATAGTTTCTTGAACTGAAGCAAAGGGATGATGAATCTGTTGGTACCTATGAAGCGAATTTTACAAGACTTGCAAGGTATGCTTCTGGTATTATCATCCAACCTGAAAGTAAAGTTGATCGATTTTTCAGTGGCTTAAAACCAAGTCTTCGAAGGGCATTAGCTATAAGAGACTTCAGTAGCTATGAAGAAATTGTGCGTTGTGCTATCAAGGTAGAAATGGAAGTTGGTGTTACATATCCATCTCATGGGTTTGACAAGAAACGAAAGATGGAGTTCAAGGAGAAAACTCAGAATAATGGTGAAAAGAAGATGAATGTTTCCTTATGCACAAAGTGTGGAAAGAAGCATGGTGGAGATTGTCTTAAAGGGACTAGAAAATGTTTTAAGTGTGGAAAAGAAGGTCATCGAGTAGCTGAGTGTCGAAGTAATCGAAAAAGGGATTCTAATGAAGTGAATAAAGCAAACACTGCAGAGAACGCACAACCAACACTTCAATGCTTCAAGTGCAAGGAGATGGGACATTATGCCAATAAATGCCCTAATCCAAGGGTTAGTGATGATCGACATGAGCAACCGCTTAAGGAAATGGACAAAGGGAAGTCACATGTGATCACTATTGTCAATGTTGAATATGACAACGATGTGGTGGAATGATTAAGTTTTTATGTAATGGGATTCCAAAATAATGTTGTATCATGGAATATTGGAATATTTATGTATTGGTCTAATGTGGTATTCAAAGTGATTGAGATATTATGCGCATAATGAAGGGAAAACGAGAAAATGAAATGGTTAACAGTATTCATGAGCTCATGATTGATATCATGGTTTGAGTATATAGAATTTTGAGGATTTTAGTATGTGGAAGGTGTTAACTTTTAACTGCATTCATGTTTTCACTAAGGTATTCAAGAGAATACACGATTAAGGACTTTGAATGTTTGGAATGTGACCAACAAAACATATCTTATGATATATGGGGATCGATGATGGTGTTAAATCTCTGGTAATCATTTTCACTATATTATGAGAGTCGACTGCAGTATTATGGATAAGCCTAAAAGATTGGAATGGATTATGTTGGACATAAGTTAGAATTGTTTGTTTTTTTTTGATATTATTGATGGGATGTTTTTGGAAAAAGGACAACCTGCAGGACGGGCGACAGCCCATCGCTTCGGACAAGGCTGTGGGAATCGAACCCACAACCGAAGTGCGACTGGCCTTTATCGCCTACCACTGGCCTACAAGAAGTCCCTGTTTATTAGAAACTAGTTTTATTATATTAAGCAGTATGATATATGAAGTATAAGTCCATTTTAGGAACCATATATGATTAATCTCACTATAGATCGACTTATGCATATAATTTTTTCTAACCTTTTGTTCTGCTAACACTTCATGAATAACAAATTCAACTTCATTTATTTAAGAGATGAAGTGGAAATTGTTCAAGGCACGAACAATAGTGAGATTGTACCAAAATAAAGAAAGTATTTATTCCAATTCAAATTTTCAACTTTAGGGAAATGATCTTGAAAACCAAAAATGTTGTCCTAGTGATCTTATACCTGATGAATCGGATGGTACCTTAGATCATCACAAATTTATGGATTTGTGATTATTGGCTTTTCCATAGCCATGTTCTCTACCACTCTCCATCAGAACATGATGGTTAGATTTCTCTTCCATATCCATATTTTCACCTATGTGGAAACACAATGATTAGTTTATTTGGGTAACCATTACGTTTCATACTTTTGTTTTTAAAGATTGGTTTTGATATTCCTTTTTATGATGTAGGTTTCTATTAAAGAAACTTTCGAATAGTAAACCATTTATAACCCCGACGAATTTCGAGGGCGAAATTCATTTTAAGGGGGGTAGAATGTAACAGCCCAAGATTTTATAAAAAAATATTCTTTTTAATTTTATTAAAGTCTTGTGTTGTACGCTACACCAAAAGGAGCTTGCACAACACACATCTTTGACTTGCCTTGCATTACACGCAATCACGACCTTCCTCGATAGCGTGTGTAATACACAATACCGAGTTTCACTAAACAACGATATGCTATTAAAATATTATTAAAACTAGCCGTTATGAATAGTAATAACCACTTTCTAAAACTCTGTAAATCTTATTTTTCAAAATGAACTTCATTTTTGGATTCGGAGTATCGAATTTAGCCTAAGGTGAAATTTTGGAACTTTTCGGATAACTTTCATATTCTGATGAATAGTGAAAATTACTAAATTATAATTAAAAACAACTTTTTTTAATCAAAATAATTAATAGTGATAAATTATTAATTTGAGTGGTTTTAAAGTATATTTAGAATATATTTTTACAATTTAATACAATGTTGGTCATTGGATGTAATTTCACATTTAAACCAGACATAATCAAGTGTCAATCTTTTGATAGATATTGTTTCTTAAAAACACGCTATTTGTTTTAACAGCGGGATTTAATTATAAAATTAATTAATGCAAATTCTATGATATGAATTTGGTAAAATAGACTTCATTTTTGAATTCGGAATATGAAATATAGCTTAGGATGAAATTTTGGCATTGTTCTAAAAAACATCAATTTTTGATGAATAATGAAACTACTAAGTGGTAGTTAAAAAAATTAATTTCTTCATAAATCTTAATTTTACCGCTTCTGTGAATGGAATTTCAAAAATCCGAGAGACACGGTTGATTTCAGTAAGTAAAATGTGGTTCAATGAGATGAAAATAATTTTTGGTGAATAGTAACTTTTTACTTTTTTTTACCACGGTTAATAGTAAATAGGGTAACTAAGGGTAAATATGATATTACTATTACCCTAAAACATGTCCTAATTCTATTGGATAAGTGTAATTCGACCAAAAACAACCTTATGAATATAATATGACCATTTAGGTCAACTTGGATTAGATTATGACATTTAATATTATATTATTTAATGAATAGTTAAAATAGTTAAAATCAATGTTTAATAACTAAAACATTTTTAATATGGGGTTATACATAAGATAAATTAGACAATAAATATTCATTAGAAAGATAAAAATATTTCCTACATAATTATATTTTATTTATAATTTTTAGACATTAAATAAATTAATTTATTTATGACACAACGATGATGCAGTAATTACCCTTTTAAGGAAATATTAACATAATTGATGTTATAAATGCTCAAATGAATTTAATTTGAGACTTTTTATGAATCCCACTAATTTTATAGGTTACTATGATATATTAGTGTTGCTTTAATCAACTTGGTTCGAACATATAATTCTGTTGTGACTTTCACAAAAATCATATATCAAATAGTGTCAAAATTGACACAAAATAGTTTTTAAATCAAATATTATATTATTAATTGTTATTTTATTCCTAAAAATCTAAGGTTCGGCCAAATGACTTAGATAAGGATATATATATTAATAATAAACAATTTTTGGTTCGTTTGGCATGTTATAGTAAGTGTATTAACCCTATAGTGAAATAAAACAAAAAGACACGGTAAAAGTTAAATTATTTAACTTAGAGTTAAATCTAATTGATAAGGTTAAAATAAGAACCTAAACTTGTCTAGATCCTATTGGTTGATAGGATTTCGACCCATCCCCACTTTAGCTTCGAAATAAGACCCTTTGGAACCATTATAAACCGATTTTGACTTTAATATAAAATAATATTTTGAGATATTCCTAAGATGCCCCTCTCCTCCCTTATAAAAGGGCACCTCCTCCCCCTCCTCCTCACACCAATTTGAGCACTCAAGCTCGGCCAACCCCTGCCATTTTCTCCTCTACACTTCCCTAGAATAATCCTAGAGGTCCTGGTCTTCTCCAAAGACCAATCTTAGTTCCTTAAGTGGAAGATTCAAAGAGGCGTTCCAAAGAAGAGGTAATATCCATTACCGATCTTTTCAATTTCTTTCTTCTTCAACTTCTTCTTCTTTAGTTGTTTCATGATAAAGTAATAACATCTGTATTACTTACATACTGATATGTTATTATAAATATGAAACAACCCTAATTCACCTTTTATCCATCCTACGGAAAAATGAAGTCACCGCGCGTGCGTACGTACGGAATACCGTCTCCACGCCGTGGTGTAATCTATTTTTCCCCCATCACCTTACAAGGATGGGTATAATGGTGTAGTGAGTAACTATATATGATTATTATGAAGTAATATTGATACTGAAATAATATATATATATACTCCAATAAAATTCCACAATCATAGGAACGATATCATCACTCGTGCGTACGTACGGAATACCGTCTCCACGATGTGATGCGACTCGTTCTACATGATCTTCATTTCATAATGATTATATAAATGAATTGAATGAATGAATATGGTATATACTACACTAATACCATTCTGTAAATGAATTATCTATAACCTAAAGATAATAATAAGAATTTATTCGACAAAACACGCATAAGAACAAAAAGTTATAAAGACCCGAGTAACAAGTAACAATGAAATATTACTAACAAGAAGCTAATAATATGTCCATATATGATATCATATCAATATGTATGATTCTTGAATAAGTCAATAACATTATTTAAACCATTATACAGGAGCTTCGGACACGAACAAAGCAAATCGGACCTAAGGTAAGGGAAATATCACAATCTCATTTTTATCCGAGATTGTTTATTCATAAGTATTTACTGGTGTGTATTTTATCATCCACATCCATGTTTCATCAATATGTAATATTATTTCCATCCACCTAAAATTTTTTAAATCAATTTTTACCCTTCGGTGAGTTTTAGTAATATCTATGAAAGGAATCTTTTGTCATACGAGGTACTTTTTGACTTTTCCGACAAAAGTACGAAGAATGTTTTTTTTAACTTATACGGCGCGAACGGATTTCTACTGTTTTATAAAGCCTTATTTTCATGAAGCTTCCTCTAAAATATTTCATGACTATTTTCAATAAAATCTCTTTCTTTTAAAATTTCATGATGTTTTGTGAAAAGAAATTGATTTTGAAGAAGAAAGGATATTTTCCTCAAGAATTCAATTCAAGTGTTTTATCAAAATTATTTTCCATCTAAGACAATAAAGGGTTCTGTTTCTATCCATATTTTTACATTGATTTGAATATGTTGTGATGGAATTATGTTTATGAATTCCTTTATCTTATATGAATTTATTTATGATGTCATGAGGTTTCAAGAATCCCCTTTTTGTTACATGTGTTATGTGATGATGTATGTTTTATGATTATGTGGCACACATAATA
The DNA here is from genome assembly GCA_963277665.1 of Viscum album. Classification (NCBI taxonomy): domain Eukaryota; kingdom Viridiplantae; phylum Streptophyta; class Magnoliopsida; order Santalales; family Viscaceae; genus Viscum; species Viscum album. The sequence continues at coordinate 1,574,639,291 of OY728165.1, read as the reverse complement.
AAGGATTCATTATAAGATGGGTGTGACCTATATCTCCCTCCAATTCATTGGGTAAAGATTTTATATCTCATGAGATAGACAGGGCTGGAACGGTAGGTTATACCGGTTCAGTGAAACAGGACTGAAACGAGGGTTACTCGATTCAGAAAGGGACTTTGTCCACTAAGATAGTCTTGGCAATGAGTCTTGACTAACAAGAAATGATTATCTATGATTATGTGTGTATGCCACAAAGTTTCATGTTTTAAGTTATGATTATTGTGATTATATTTCACTTCCATGATTTATTCCATGTTATGAAATTATGATCTCTTTTGCAGGTTAAGATTTCCAAAATGTTATGTTCTTATGAATATGATGTGATTGATATTTCTTTTGTTTACCCTTACTGAGAATTTGAGCTCACCCTTTTATGTTTTCGTTTCCCCAGGATATAAAGAAAGGTTTTAGGTATAAAAAAGGAAGATCTTTATGGGAGATGTTGAAGATCTTTCACCACGATTAGAAGATTTTATTCCGAGTTTCCAAAGACACTAAACTATTACGATCCTTGTGTGTGTGTTTTTGTTATGTACTAAGTATTCCGCAAAAGTAATGTAATGTCAATGTACGTCAAGATACGGGTCTCTACAATGTGGGAACAATATCATGGCCTCAAAAATAGATGGCATCATCCTCACCTATAGTCTAATCGGAAGGTGTATCCGCAACTTTATTGATTTCCCTCAAGGGTAAACATGGTAGAATCTCTTACAATTTATCCATAATTTTTGACAAAATCAAATACTCCCCTTCTTCGGTAAAAAGGGACATCTTTTATTATTCATCGGGAACAACAACATTCATCTCTGCCAACAATGTCACAATCTTTTACTCATAACTATACCCTTAGTTTACATGAGACTGGTTATTTCTACCTATAGATTTTACAACACATATTCTCTTCTTCGGTGAATAAGCCATATCAAAATCAATGGGTATCATATAATCTACTCATATCCATTGTCGTAGGTTCATGCACAACTGAAAAAAAAGATATACTCTATGCTATTTGATCAGTATAAACAATGATATTCTCACCCAAAAAATAAATCATAATACAAATCAATGAAAAAAAACAATACACAAATCAATGTTTTCTTTTATGGAGTTCCATTCATGTGCCCTCAACTTATGTGACCCATAGACCAAATATTTACCAACCCACATCAACACTGCTCCATGAAAAACACCAAATGCATCACAAAACAATCTATATTTATAACCTAGATCATTATGGATCCATATTAGAGTTGTAGTAAACCACTTCTTTAACTAATAGATAGAATTATCAAATACTCCAGAACAATAAAATATATATACCTTTATATTCATGAATGATTTTTCTATTACCAGAAGAAAATTTCCATTATGAACCTTTAATTATAGCCTACTATTCAATGAAATATAAATATATCAATGATTGTTTTGTAATATTCCCATGAAACATCTTCTTACACCTTCAATGGGTCCACATACACACCTTCCTCGAATATTATGACACCCAAGAAATGCACCTAATCAATATAAAATTGAATCATAAGAGTCATATCTTATTCCCAAAGATCTCTTAGTTTACAAAGGATGGTGTCAATATGTTAAGAATGGTCATAATGAGTCTTTGAGTATAATAATATTCTATCCATAATACGCAAAAAAACAAATACATGTATAGGTGGATGATTTTCTTCATCAAGGCCCTAAACAATGTAAGTGTGTTTTTTTACTCAAATGGAAAAATGTGGAACTCATATAGTCAAAACGTGCATTAGATATTTTTCCTTGGTATAAAATATGGTTGAACTCGCAAATGATGACTCCCAGATTTCATGTGAACATTGTATTAAACAAATGATCCTCTAAGACAATAAAAATTATTTTTGAAGCATGGGATAATATATCTGGTTTTCAAAGTCATCCAGTTCTTTTTTAGTAATTATTACATCAACACAATCATATATCAGCATTATTATCCAACAACATTGTAAACCCCCAAGGAAGCATACTTAGATGAAAAAATCCATTATTAATCAAAAATTCTAGTTGTTTCTTTATTTCATGAATCCCATTTGATTCCATTCAATATGGTGAAATTAAAAATAACTCAAATCCATCCATAAGAAAAATGGTAAACTCCACATCCCACTTAGGTAATACCCCTAAAAAATACTCAGAAACACCGTCCTATAATTGATCAACAACAAGTTCTACGTCATCATGCTTCACTCATCCATCAACTAGAAAAATAATTTCAACATGGGTAGTGAGCTCCCCCAGTTGCTAATTAACTATACTTGCATATCCCTCCTTGGTATCCCCCTCTCTATGGTGAATATAATTTTAACCATCAAGAGACATAAAATTCACTCTCATGTGGTAATAATCTACATGGGATCAATATCCTACTAACAAGTCCATTTCCAAATACAATACAAATATTGACATTGAATTTATGAAGAGATTCCATAAAAAAGATATTCCCAAAACTCAAGTGATGCCACTTTATTCAAGAATATGTTTGTCGATTGTACATTAGAACGTGTATTAAATATCATAACTCCATTAAAAACATCATCTTATAGACTCTAATTATGCATAAGTTGTGAATATACACAATAATTAGAGGAGGTAATATCAAATAAGGATCTTCTAGTTATATAATATATAAGGAATGTACCTATATCTCTTGATGGTCCAACATCACTAACAAAAAGTGTGGGATAAAATACATGGAACTATCCAACCCAAATTCCCAATGATGAAGTATGGACCAAAATACTACACTATTCAACTAATATTGGTTCACTTTCATAGAGGTATCAAATCCACTACATCGACTACAATGACATGTCGAACTATGCCTACCCAAATGATATATATTATAAGACCCCCATCAAGAATGTTTATTTGGCCTAGATCTTCCTCCATTAACAATTTGATGTGGGTTCCTTTAGAACCGTTTCAGTTGTCTCATCCATCCAAAATCTCAAAACACTACCAGTGGTTATGGAAAATGTCTATGAATGTAACAGGGCATACCATATTGTTGGAAGAGTACTCAGGTAAGATCCTAAGTAACATTTTATTTATCCTAGACACTCATTTTTCCATTACTCTATTTAAAATTCTCATAACAATGATTCCATGTCATTAAGGTCATTCCCCCTAGTAATTTATAAAAACCACATTTCATCCTCTATAAGACTCTTTTAGGATCCCCTTAAATAAGGTATATTGATCCACTACCTCGAATATCATCTATAACAATAGGATTAAAATCTTGGGCCGAACAAATACTAAATCCCATTATGAAAACATCTTTCGGTAGTTATCTCATCCCCTACAAAATCTAGAGAAAATCATTTCATGTTTGTAAAGAAGTCAATATATTCCATAATAAACAAAAATTCCAAGGTCAGACTCATGATGTTTTCTTCCCTCTCCCTTAATAGTGACTTAAGATAAACATTATTCATTATATTCAATACGAAGTATTTTAATTCCTTGTTTTATAGCTTCTCACTCTGAGCCTAAATCTCCAATTATCTCCTAACTGATCCTGAAAGCATATTAGTTGCTAGTTTGGATCACATACAAGAAGGATTCTCAATGTGGTCATGATTTTTCAGGTTATACTCAATCCACCAATCAGTGTCCTCAAGCCCACCTTCTCTGGTGAAAGTCATAGGGTATTTCAATTGGAAGTCAGGTTTCGTGTATGAAATAATTTTCAAGACCCTCCCGGGGTATCCTTCCATAATCATCTTAAAACTAGAAAATTTTCATTAGTATTCTCTATGTATTTCTCATGAACAATTATCATACCCTCTGCTTATCGTATTGGATGCACTGTATGAGCCATGTCCTCCTACCATCCTCTAAAAAATCACCAGCAAAGAGGAATATGTACACCATAAAAATTGATTTTCTTCGGATTCATAAAAAACATTAATCAAATTTATCTAATATGTATTAAAATAAAACAAATCATCTCCATAACCATTCACATGTTCAAAACTGGTGTTCTATCACTAGCCTCAACCATCCCTCGCACAGGTCATGGCTCACAGGGGGTAAAAAATTTCACATATTAGTGACCTCTTTATACACCCATTTATCCATATCATTTGACATTTTCAACTATAATTTTTATATTTGGAACCATTTTCATTTAAATTACACGTGTATGGAATAACAATTTCTTTTAAAATACTCTACAAAAACCTACATTTATGTTTTTTCCTATAAATGATTCTCTTAGAATTAATTCATGAGTTCATAGAATGATACATATATACTCAATTCTTATTACATACCAGGACTCGAGAAAAATATAATAAAACTCAGAAAATAAATCACATCAATAAACATGTGTATTACCATAGGTGAAATAATATTCAATTTTAACAACACACATTAATAATAAGAATCCCACCCCATGGTATTTTACTTTTAACCCTAAACATGGGTTAGCTACTCCCATGAAAGATATCTTAACCAATTACCAACAACTAATAATCCCCATTATAAAATTTAAATATATTATGATAAATAAAAATAAAATACCCATGACATTAATACTGTAGGGGCCCAACCTGGGTTCCACACACATGTTACCTAATAGAATTGGTTATGTGAGAAAATACATGCATCCTCGTACACCATAGGATGAAATCTAGCTGTGATGGTCAAATAGATCAACATGAGAAGGCTATAATATCATTATATAATTCTTATAGTAGTGAAAAATGATAAAAAATAACCAGAAGAATATAACCGAAAACCATAATAATATAACATCCAAAACAATCCAATATCCATGATGAACCAAAATAAGAAACAATATATAAAAATAAAAAATACACATGTTAGGGAAAAATAAGATTAATTTTACTACTGAAAAACCATATTAATGACATTGAAAATCCTAATCATGCACAACAACAAGTTGGGTTCCGCCATTCTTGTTCCATCCCAAATCAGAAATCGAATATAGGACTCCTAAAATTATCATTTCCTACAAAAATTAATTCTATTCAGGTACCAAGAAAACAACCATCGTAGAGTCTTGGTATAACTCAGTAGACCACCACAAAATTCATTAAAAACAATATCCAGTCAATAACAGTGTTTACAGTTATATAAATAATAAATTACAACCAATACTGTAAATAGTTTACATATTGATTCATTCTTTATCTGACCAAATTCATTATCTTAGGTTCATGATGAAACTGATTCCATCATTACCCGATTATGCTTGTACCAAAATAAGAACAATATCACAGAGATAATCACAATTCATCATAAGACATAATATTTCATTATCCATTTAATTCCATTTCATAACATGTCTATTTGGAATAATAGTCCAATGACAATATCATGGGTGTAAAAATCCATTTCTATCACCCCATAGATATTTAGATCATTAGTTCATATCCCACGCCACATGGATATTTGTAGATATAGCTTTTATCCATGTAAAACTATCCACATGCATGAATTTGGCTCTATAACTTAATAAATAGAACCCATTGTGTTTTTGGAGTTTTATTTCTTGTCCCACACCTCATATATCAATCAGTCACACATATTTCACATATATGAAATTTATCAAGAATAATCCACATTATCCATATTTAAAACATTCAAAATATTTTATACCATTTAAAATTATCAACGCAATCATAATTTATTACTTTAGTAAGATGAAATAATATGAAAAATTAACCATTAAATCTTCTTTTGAAATTTATTCAAAAAACCCATTAACCCATCACTATTAATTAAAACATCCTTTTATTAAAAATATTAATCATAAATATCACAAAAATTAAAAAAATACAAAATCCCATTTAATTTACCAATTCATAATACTAATATACATCAAATTCATATTCATTTTATTTATTTAATTAATTTAATATTTAATTAATTAAATTAAATATTCTATTAACAATCATGGAAATTGATATTTCCAATAACCATACAAGATATTTTTATCATTACTATGGTATTAGATATTTAAACTAGCTATATAAATATCGCCGATGGATGTTAACCGAACGGGTTCCCTCAATTGATGGTAATTGGTAGAATATGCAGTGGTTAAAAATATTGGGAACACAATCTATTATTAAGATCAACCCCCATTACGAACCAAATCAAAAGACTCAACTACTTCATTAGAGGAATTAAAAACTATGGAAACCAATTCTAAAGGTATTATCGGGTATCTAGAACCAATCCACAATGATTAGATATGAAGGATTCACATCAAATCGATTATTATTGGAACTACGGTTAGGAAGAGAAATGATTCACAATGTAAAAAAATGAATGGCATGAAAAGTTTACTCTACTACTCAATGAATTAATTAGTGTTTAATTCCTTTACCTAGCATGTAATTATTTTTTATGGTGTATACTAAAAAACCAATCATATTCGGTGATTTTATCCAAATAAAAAAATTACATTACATGTAATAGTGTTACAGGGTGTGAAAGTATTTTATAGATATTTTTTCAACAGAAAAATTACACATAAAAACTTCCCTCACCTATTAATCATTATAAACTAAAATTAAACATGTGAAAACTATATATGAAAAAGAAAAAAATGAAAAGAGAATATAATAAGATAATGAATTGGATCCTACACTTGGGATGATATTTTGGGGATGTGTGAGTTTTTGATAACAATAACTATTAGTCATCGATTAAAATGGACCCTTTTTAATCATTGTATGGTATCCAATATAAATATACATAGTGTTTTTAATATATTTTTGAATGTTCCACAGTTTTAAAAAGGCTAGTTTAATAGATAAAACATTTATTCATTTTATTGAGAAGAAGATGTTGAAGTCAGGGAGCTTGTGTATATATTATGATGATTACTGGGGTAGACCATTGAAGTTTTTAGTTAGTGGCCCTGTGTTTTTGAAAAGTTATTCAATTTTAGCCCATTACTGGAATAGGGGATAAGGGAATATTCTCCTTTCATTTTGGGAACTTTTGTGCCTGTTCATCAGGTGGTGAGTGTTTCTTAACATTTAGAACATCCTTCATTGTTGAACACTATACAAGTCTCTCTCCATGTGTTTTAGCTATGAATGTATCTTTGCAATCCATCTATTGTTTTGAGCCATAGTAATCCTAAGATTGATCCTAATTTGTCCATTATTGAGCATAAAATCATGATAATTTATTCTATGACCATGGAATATTGTGGGAGGATGATAAATTTAGTTTGATTTATATGGAATAATGGTTCTATATAACTTGAGAAATGGGTTCATGATGTATTAATGAGAGATTTATGGACTCATTTTTTGATATGGATGCCTCTTGATCAACTTTCTAAGAAAAATCTTTTTTTATAGTAAGGAGTTTGTAACACCACATTACCTTTATATAATTTATTTTTTAATTTTTTATTGATTTCTATTTTCACTGGTTTGGTAAAGATGAGAAATAAGTTGTAAGACAGCAGTAATGGTGTTTTTTGGGATTTATTAATATTTTTAGCATTAAAAACTTCTGTTTTATAGTCTATGTGGTATTTTTTTGCTATCTAATGGGATTACACAACATGTAATAATCACCTAGAATATATCATGATTTGGTTAAACATCGGGTAATGATATATGATGTTAACATCTTATTCTTCTTATAAATATTAAAATATATTTTTAATAAAATATAGTGCATATTTCGTAATATGTGGGACTCAACATTTACAGGACGTGTAATTGGGTTACACGCCATGTAAAATTATGAATTTTGGATTTAAAAAGTCCATAAGAATGAAATTATTATATCCTCCCACTAATATTCCTTTATGTCAGCCAAAATATTTTTCATAAGAAATTTTTATGTTCTCCTCTTCTAGTGAACCTTTTGTTTGGTAAGTGAGAATCTCGTTGGTGGGGGTTTATATGTCAGAGTAACTAGTCTTCATATATCTTTTATTCCTTCCTATTTTCATCCTTGGGGTTTTATAAATCATCATGGAATTTATGAATATAATATCTTTGTAAGTGAATATTGATTCTAGGTTGAGGACCTAGATCATCAGAATCTTCATTCTTATTAGTGAGTCTCATTTTTTTTAATTTTAACATTAAAATAGGTTGTTCATTTTAATCATTGAAATTTGATTTAACATTTTACTCAATGTTTTTTGTAATTTAGTTGAATTTAGTTTTCAAAACACAATTTCCTGATATATTGGATTGAAATTACTTTTTCAAGGAATTTTGATGAAATTACCCCTATTCCAATAGAATTGTATATTTCAGTTCATTTTGAAATGGGTGAAAGCTGTAAAACAATTATTTTATTGATTTTTAAAAATGTACAATATTTAATTCTGACAAACCATGCATTTTTTTCATATAACAAAAGTCATGAAATGATGGAAAATTATGATTCGATTTTGGAGATAATTATTATTTTGAAATGAAAAATTGTGAATTTTAATTGTGAATGACGATTTATTTGAAATGAAATTATTTTAACTTCTTTACTTGATTGATTGATATGATGCATTCCTGGGTAGTTAGTGGGTTATTTATTACAAGAACACTAGCATTGTAATCCGCTATAAATATATTAATGATGATAACTATAACAAAAACCTAGTTCCACTAATCTTATCCTTCATATTATTTTGAGGAGTCATATTCAATGTGATCCCGAGGAATACATGTACTCATATTTGTTTTGATCACTAATATTAAATGTGTGAGAATTCTATAACATGAATATTTTATACAACATGGTATATGATAATGTGTCAGGTTTTTATGTTTTTGATTAAAAATTCTAATGTTCAGGAAACCACATTACTCATGCTTAGTGTTTTTATAATTATTTTTATATTAAATTCATATTTAATCCCTACCATAAATGTTTTCCATCATGGTGAAGTTGAATGAATATTTTTGTAATATGAACCTGTATCTTCAAAAACATTTTATAGAAATTTAATGACTGTTATAGTTATTTATTATGTAATCTTACTATGTAGCACATTTTTGGACCCTACTTAGATTTTTAGCTCACACCCAATTTTTGCCTTTATAAATTATATATTTTCTCATTCTAGGTTCATGTAATGGTAAATCACCTCTTAAAGGTGGTTTGTAACAAACCAACTCGGGTCGACCTTGAAGTGGTCACCCATACCTATATTCAACTTTGCTTGATGGTTTTTACTGGTCCCTAAGAGCTGCCAACTAGTTCAAGACATCAAGAATAAAGAAGTGGGAACTATTTGGCTCATAAATGAAATGTGATATAATAAATAAAGAATGAAATTAAAAATTAAATCTATTAATTCAATGAAATTAAACTACACATACCTCCATGTGTCCTTCTTTGTCACCACCAAACTCAAAACCAAGATATCTCAAAGAGAGATCCATCACTATTGGAACCTCAAACTAATAAGATATTGTAAGGGTGAGCACTGAAATCCTTAGTCTTAAATTTCCACATAATCCAACTATTTTCCTTTCCCAACATAGTCCATTTAGAATATTTTTAAATAATGTAAAACAAATCGTGTTATAAAATTTTAAAAAACAACCAATAGTTTTTCCTCATTTAAAACCAACACACCTCACATTCCATTTCGAACAAAAAACTACAATTTTATAAATAAAAACCAAAAAAAAGTTTCTAGGATAGTTCTGAAAATAAACATACGGTGTAAATATAATACCAACTGTAATGAAAAACCAACCAGAAAATAAATAATGTAACTAATAAAAATAGATAATATCCATGGTATATACTAAGAATCCATATAAGTCCCCTAGATGTACTTATTTTGGAACCACTATCCACAGTATGGTAAAGTCCCAAATTCATAACAAACTAGATGCCCTAACCTAGCCTCCCTTAAAAAGATGCCAACCGGGTTGTCAAGTTATTCATAAATTTAAATCATTTCATAAATCATTTCGAGTTACCAACCAGGAACACCCATTTTCAAAATATATATTATTTATAAATGTTAAAACAAACATCACCTTTATGTTGGATGTTTTAAATGTGCCTTTTGCTCGACACTCCAAATATCTTTTTATAAAAAACATTACCAAACCCCAATTTTAAAAAAAACATGTAACTAGTAAAACATGCTTATGTCCCCTTTAACCTATTACTTCATCCAAATACAGAAAAAAATCCAAATTTTAATTCCCCATGAAATTCATTTCAAACTATTTATAGAAACCAAAAAAGGACACAACATCATTTAGAAAAAAATTACTATTTTAGAAACCATGATTTCAAGAAAACACTGATTTAAAGAACCATATTCATTTGTGGGAACATCTACGTGTACACCAGGTACACCCATGGATGTTATAATAAACAATGGTACACCTAAAATCCAATAAGTCCTTCAAAAACATTTCCCTAAAATCTACAATTTCATTATATCTAAATCCAACCCTCCATATTTATTAGAAACAGTAAAGAAATATTGTTAAATCCATAAACTCAATTTTGAATCATTTTAACACAATTTATAAGATATAATATTTTCATATAACAAAAAAAAATCCAAGATCCCAAAAAAATTACCATCACAATAGAAAGAAATTTAAATAGTTCATAAAACCCCTAATTTCTTGATATAAGAATAAAGGCATTTTACCAAATATGTTGAGTGCATAAATACATATACATTATCAAATATTTACGACAATGTTATTTTTATCATAGAATATTACCAATAAAATACCTCAATAATTAAATCATAATAAAGAACACAATAAGATCCATAAGTAAATATTTTAAAAAAATTCCATTAATCAAACACCATTTTTAGTGATGCAAATATGAATATTCAAATAAATTCTTAAAAACTATTTTTCAAAAACTCTAAAAAATTTTAAAACACTATATAATGACAATTATGGTTATAATAATGTTTTTAATCATGTAAAAAAATAATTTGAAAGATGAACGTGTCAATGGAGAGCTATAAAAAGAAAAAATACAGGTTTTCCAACCTCAATGGTGTGAGAATGTGATGCCGCTTTAGCGGAAGAAATACTGAGATCTTGTGGACCAACTGCACACCCAAAACAGTGAGGAAACATCACAAATCATATTTTATGGATTTAGGGATGGGTTAAATTTATGAAAAAAGTCCAATGTTAAATACAATACAATCAGACCGAAATAGGATATGGATTTTTATGAGGGGTATTGCAGTCGTGTTGAAGCATGATGGAGGCACTACATAGGGGTCTGTGAATAGAGGGGAGGCTAGTCTGAGCACTGGGGTAAGGAGGGATTCCATAGTGGTTGGGTATTCACACACAACCTTTATCCATATGGCATCTCCCATTGGAGAAGGCTGGAATATGGTGCATTGTCAGAGGTTGGGTTTAAGAGGATGGCGCGGTGTAGTGGGTTGCACTGAGGTTGGGGTCATGTAAGTGTAGAGTATCATGTGGATGGTGGGAACCATGGAAATGGAGGTCCATGGGGAAAGGTTAGTCTACAGATTCATTTATTTTAATAATAATAATATATTATTATTAACATTAACAATACAAATTATATAATACTAATAATAATACATTATTGAGGCATTATAATTATAATAATCAACTTATTATTAATATACCATTCAAAGTGAAAAACATTTTATTTCATAATAATAATAAAACAATAATTATCACATATTTATTATTATTATAAACATGGTAATATTTATTTCATTTTTCAACAATAATAATATGAAAGAAAGTTTTCTTTATAATAATAATAATAATTAATCACTCAATAGTATTATTATTATAACTACTAAATTATATTCTTATTATTATGAAAAAAACATTTAAAATATATTATATTTATCAAATTTATTTTATTTTAATCATTATGCAACTGTACTGGTACCTAGTGTGACCGCATGGTTACCACAAGCCATGTGGTGTCCATGCACTAGTCTGAAACCCATCAAAATAATTAAACATATATAATTTTAAAACTATTATCAACCCACACCAATAAGATGCTAACCGAAGCCTTGAAATAATAAAATAAAATAATTTTTAAGAATGGTGTGTTACAATTCTCTCCACCACAATACATTATGCCCTTATAAATTCAAAAAGCCTAAAGATAATAAAATATGGATTCCAATCCTGAATAGAACCAAATGAAACAAGAAATTTTTATGGTAACAATTTATTCCACAAGTCAAACTTGACTAGTCTGGAAAAAATAACAACCAAAATCAAGGGGGAGCATGAGTGGGTTTATCCCACCACAATGATTCTATAGGCACCAAAATTAAAACCCAAACCAAGAACCCTACGGAGGGGGGCCCACACGGGAACACCCAACCGATCCAAACCAAAATCTATAGAATGTGGAAAATAATTCCACCATTCAAACTACGATATTTTCTCATACCTACTAATCCCATGATAGTAGGGGAATGCTTACGAGAAGAAATTATATCTAAGAAATGGACTTGAAATGACATTCACCTATCTCACCAAACCTAGTCATCCCAAAATGAGAACCTCAAAACCAAATCCATCCCACCAGAGGAGAAAAAAATGCTAAAAAAATGTTCAGTTCTAAAAGTGACATTCATACAAATTGGATTTATTGGGTTACAATAGAACGAGTATATCATTACATCAAATAAAAACAATGAACATAAAACAATTTAAAAACTAGTAACAGTAGAAAATAAATAATTAATAATCATTAAACTTTCATTTCCCAACACGAAACTCAAAACCCATAATGAGGATTCACACAGCATGTAACTCAAGAATGTGCGCGATGATCACCCAAAAACATGTGGCTAGTGATCTGATGGTTGAAGCATCTCCATCCTCACATTTTGTTACTAAAATACTCTAGTAAAAATGCCTTCTTTAGATGATCCTTTCTACAAATATTGTTTAGATAACCCAGAAAATCACAATGATGACATGTCTTCTATAGGTAGCGATTAGGTAGATTTAAATTCCCTAAACATCCACACTGATGGAAAAAAACTGAACAGTCAGAAAAACTAGATTCTATAACTACAATCGAGGACTCTATAGAAATAAGTGCCTCTAGTATGGGTTGCATTCAATATGAGGAAAATTCACGACATCCAACCACCAATGACTTCCCACCAAGTACTAGATCAACCAAAAATTCCTCATCCATGAACTTATCGAATCATTTTTCACATGATGAGATCTCTTTCTCTATAATCTTAGGACAAGAGACCTAACTAAAAATAAGATATTTAATTTGATCTATTGACAATACCTCAAATGAAAGTGAACCCATCTTTAAAACATGGTAAAGTGAATATTTTATTGACACCTATCCTTACTGAACATCCCAAATTTCTACTTTGGTATTTATCATCACCCACATAAGTATGATTCCTTCGATGACGGTCTCCATAAACCAATACAATTTAATACCAAATTGCATCGCATTTAGGGAAACCAAATTCCACTAGTCAAAAGATGGACCCTCAAACAATCCCAGAGCACCCTGAACCTTGATAGCCTCTGGAGTTTCCAATATCCTAAATATGCTCTCTACTTCCTTGTTCCACTCCCATGTCTCAAACGGACCTCAATCACCACAAAAAACATGTAACTTATAAAAAGAAACACTAACTAGTAATTAATCCTTTGGAAATCATTAAAACCTTTCTTGGTGGTGTTTTTTGTACAACATGAGAGACATAAAACTAAATCAATCGTCAATCTGATACATAATCAGAAATAATATCTCAATTACAAAAATATGCTATTAATCCAAGCATATACTAGAATAACATTAGATCCACCCTTCAAAAACATAAATTCCATTTTAATCATCAATACCTCCTTATTTAAAAATCATACATTAAAAAGACATTATCTATTTTTATAAAACCAAATCCCCATTCTGAAACAAAAAAAAAATTTAATCCCATTTTCCCTTTCAAAATAACTGTAGAAAATGAGGATAAGCCATGAATTTTAAATACATGCCAATTGAATACCATGAACTGTCACATGTTTGATCTTCAATTTTCATCCATGTCTGGAAACACTCACTTACCACATATACCCACACACATGAAAATGATCATAATGAGAACCTAATACATCCACAGAGCAAGTCCAAAATATCCACAAACTTTCAGTCCATAAAGCATTCAATTCCAAAACTGTATGTAGAAATTAATTTCATTTAATGTAAAATAAGTCATTTCAAAATTGTTTTCATTTTCAACATATAGTCACACAACCAAAACTAATAAAAATCATATCATACACCAAACTACTAGAGAAATGTACTAGTGACTATTACCAAATCAGTGACAAGATAGTGATCCATTCCTTATGTAGACAATAACACTAAGAGGAACTTGATCTAGGAACTTGGATATCATTTGGGTAACTACTCCATGTGATATCATGGCGTGATACTAAATCACATCTATTATCATCCCTCAATCCAAAACCAAATAAAAATACTAGAATTTGGGACACCCCTGGTAACTCGAGGAATATTATGAGCAAGTGTTCCCAACGCTCCTCCCGATTCTACCTACCATGTCCTGACAGTACTAATATCCATCTACCAGACAACCTGAATAACAAGAACCACCCTCTAATAACATTTTGTCACAAACTATCTTAGTTTAACCGTTAACTTATCACCTGAACTGGTCTGCAGCCTCACCCAAAGGGAGTTCTCGATCCCCACTGGATGGAAAATGGTTCTAGGTATCAAAATTAAACAAGTTGAAATGATTTTGCATAAAAATGATAAACAATAAAATAAATAAATAAATACTGATTATAATAATGAAAACTAGAAGAAAAAAAGAAATTAAACTGTAAATACCTCCATGTGACCTTCTGGGTCACCACCCAACACATAACCATGTTTGCTCTAAGAGTTATCCTACACTAATAGAACCTGAAACTAAAATGATAAAGCAGTGGTGAGAACTGAAATTCTCAGTATGAAATTAACATATAATCCACATGTTTTCCTTTATAAACATATTACACTAACCTTATATTGAAATACAATAATAAAAATTATTTTTATTCAATTTCATTAAACAGCCAATATCTTTACCTATTCTAAAACCAACACATGCCGCCTTCCATTTTGAAAACAAATTAATATTGTTTAAATAAAACTCAATCGAAAAAATACTTGTACTGTGCTAAAAATAAATAGACAGGGTAAACAAAAAACTACGTGCAGTGAAATACCAATTCAAAAATTTATAATGTAATTAATAATCATAGAAAATAATGATGGGTGATCTTAAACATCCCATTATGACCCCTCCACATACTCGGTTTGGAACCACCTACCGGCATATGGTAAGCCCCTAAGTCAATAACCTACTAGTTTCCCTAACCTAGACTCATTAGTGGCACATCCCTCCTACTCTGTCTAAAAATCTCGAGGGTTATACACTATGTAATCAAGGGTAGCAAGAAACTATCACTCAATCCTCTAAAATACGCCCATCTTCCCATTGTGTTTGTAATACAATGTATGTAGTAGGCCCTAGCACACATGATTTACCATACCTGCTTCAACCGTAGTTACCTACCCCAGACATGGACATCCCCCATATGATAACCCAGAAAAGGGAGATACTTTATAGGCAAGCCCTATCAATATATATATATATATATGTGTGTGTGTGTGTGTGTGTGTGTGTGTGTGTTTATGTCTGTATGTGAGTGTTTATGTGTGTGTCTGTGTTCTTATATCACATCAATAAGGATCCAACTGGGACATTATGTTACTTAGACATTTAAAGCATATCATAAAATAGTTCGTGTTTCCAACTAAGGACACCCAATTTACGAATCACAATCATTTGTAAAAGTTAACACAAACAACACATATATGTTGCAAGTTCCAAATGGAACTTTATCATGACAAACCCCAAATCTATTTAACATAAACAATTCATAACCTCCATTTTAGGAAAAACATGTAATAGTTAAATCATCCCAAATACCCACTTGAGCTAAGAATTTACCCAAGACACTAAAAAAATGACAAATGGAAATTCCCCCTAAGATTGAAATTCAAAAAAAAATTATAAACCATTCAAAGGTCCCATCATAATTTAGAAAACAAGAACCTTTTAGAAAACACATATTTCATGTAATCAATAATTTAAAACACTACATTCATTTGAGGGAACATCCAGGTGTTCACCTACTGCAACCATGGATGTGACAACATCTAATGGTACACAAAAAATCCATGAGGACCCTAAAAATAATTGCCACAACATCACCAATATTATTAAAATCAAATCCAACGCTCCACGTTATTTAAAAAAGTCAAAATAGTCCCCTTAAATTAGCTAGAACCTTTTATGAAACAGTTTAACACAATTTACAAGATATATAATGGTCAAACCATACATACCAAAATAAGATAACAGTCAATAAATTACCATCACCAATTAATTTAAATTAAACTATTCATAATACCCATAAATTTAATCTACATGAACAATGACATTTTTTCAAATACATTGTGTTCATATTTTAAAAATAATAATTAATTATTTACATTAAATTTTATATTTATCATACTATATTTCCATAAAAACAACACAATAAAGTATTTATAACCACTATCCAAATGTGAAGCAATTAAAAAAATTAATTGAATCAAAATTGGGCATTAATAAAGCACCTTCCGCATTGACGCATATAATTATATTCAAAGAAACACACACAAAATATTTTTTAAACAATTGATAAAAACTAAGAACACTATAGAAGGCCAATTATGAGTATAATAAAGCATACAATTTAGTAAAAAAATATTTGGAAATATATTATTGTTAAAGGAGTGTTTTTGAAAGAAAAAAAGTTTTCCAACCATAATGGCATGTAAAATGATGTTTCTTTTGCAGAAGGAAGAGAGAGACTTCATGAACTAACCACACACACTAAATAGTGATAAAAACACAGAAATCATAACCCAAGGCATTATGGTTTACATTATTTTAAGAAAAACCCCAAATAGAAATGAATTAAAATCAAACTGAAAGGGGAGATTGTAGCTGATGCTTGGAATTTTAGCTGCACTAGAGCTATGCATAGGCATTGTGCAGGGGGATGTGGCTAGAGGGTAGGCTGGGTGGAGCGATGGAAGAAGGTCGGAGTCCATACTATGGGGTTATACATAAAGATCCCGGAGCAGGAATTAATTATGTGTTGGAGCATTCCAGAGCGGGGTATGCTATAAGAGGTTGTGTGTAAGTGGGTCGTGTTGTAAAGGGGATTACATTGAGGTTGGTGTAGTGCAGGCACAGGGCAAAAAGAGTGGGGGAGCATAAATGTAAGGGGAGGGGAATGGGTAGGCTATGGATTTATCTTTTAATAATAATAATAATAATAATAATATAATACTGATAATAATACATTTTTGAGGAATTATTATAATAAAAATACACTTATTATTAATAAAACATTCTTATTACAGATACATTATTATTCATAATAATAATAAAACATTAAAAAGAACACTCTTTTTATTATGATAAACATAATAAAATTTATTTCAATTTTTAAAAAGTTATAATATAAAAGAAAATATAACTTATAAAAATAAAGATAATAATAGTTTCAATAATATTAATAATATTATCTACACAATAATACTTTAATGATTACTGCACATAAATTTACCATATTTTATTTTTATAAAATTTCATTTATTTTATACATTAGTAAATTGTGTGGGAACTTAGGCTAACCACGCGGTTACAACCTATTGTGTGGTGTCCGTGCACTGTTATGAATCCCATAAAGGTTATTAAAAGTTCAAAATTCCAGACCATCACTCAACCCGAACCTTGATCAGGCTAACTAAAACCATTATATAATAAAATAAAATTCTTTTAAAGGTCACGGTGTTACATACTTGTAGTTTGTGATCCCACGGGGTTTTGTGTGATGTGTCTTTTGGGGTAATGAATTTAACATATCATTTTTTGTGTACTCTAATCATATAATTTTATTATTTTTATATACATTTTTGGTTTCTAGTACTATATCATTAAAGAGTTTTGAGGATACTAATATCTATCTTTTTCTGACACTATTTTGGTAGGAAATATTTTCCCTCTTTTAACTTATGATATTTCCGTTGCATGTCATTTACTAAGAGAGATTGTGAATTCCCTTTGTGATGTGTACATTGTGGCTTAGTTTTTAGGTTACCAATGTATCCATGTTGGTTCATAACAAATAGAGAGTTTAAAAAATATTCATTAAAAAAAGATTATAATAAAAGTTTCATTTCTCATTATATTTTTGAATTGTGATAAACTAAATATATTGATCCGAATTGGAGAATAAATAGAAATATTTATAAAATTACACATTCCACACTGAATGAGATTCTAGTTTCTAATAATTTTTTGAAAAATCATTTCAATAATTATTTTTTTTGTTAAAATATGTTTTTACTTCCCCTTATTCTTAATAAAACCCATTAATAATTTTATACTAATGGAATTCCTAATGTTTCATATTTCAGAGTTAATGAATTTATCTCAACAACTAATGATCATCTAAAAAAATAGTTCACAATTTCATGAATGAATTATATTAATTTATTATAAAATAATTATATAATATAGATTGATTACAATGATAAAAATAATTTATTAATGATATCTGAATGTTACACTTGATGAAACATAAAAATATTTTCAAAATATATTGAAATACCATCATTAAATTATGTTATAGGACAATTTTTTATAGAATCTATTTTCCCCAAAACATTTTTGTAGTCTTGAATGTAGACCAAGAAAATAAAATATTCCAACAATATTGAAAGATAATTTAATTCATTGGTAAAATAACACATTTCCAATTTTACAAAATTCCATTTTTTCCTCAAAAATAAACCATATTATATAATCATTGGTGATGTAACTACACAAGTTGAAACAAATAATTCATTAATAAATGATTTTGAATAACTTAATTCTAGTCACAACGAAAGTATTAAATGTCATATGAATCATTATATTTTGAAACAATGATATGTGAAATATAATATGGTGTGCATAAATTTGAGAAGAATAATGATTGGTGTTTAATTATGCAGAAAAGTGATCATATAGTGATAGGAGTGAAACCAGACTTTTAAAATTAATTTGATAAAAATTGATTTACTATTTATAAAAATATGTGGCTTGATATAGTGAGATATAATCCATAAGAAGTCATAAGCTGTGTTGAAACAATTTCACTTATAGCTATTCATTAATCCATCCAAATATTTGTGAATATATAATCTCATTTTTACATAAATATTTTTCTAATGGACATTAAAATTGAATTATATAATATATATATAGTGGAGGATGTGTATATAGACTATCCACATGGAATTGAAAAGAAACATTTTAAAATATAAGTTTCTATTCTTTCTATTTCATTCAATGGATTTACAAATCCCAATAACCATGATTTGAATGTGTAATAATCTTATTTACTTAATAGAAATATTTTCTATATAGTGACTAATATTACACATTTTATTGAAATGGATTTTTAGTAGATATATTTTTTCTTGTTTATTCTAATGACATAATATTTGATTCCACATAAAAAAAACTACTTCTAACAGTTTCTCATGTAGTATGTAGTTTGAGTTTTATAAGATCCATATGGTTAAAATTATATTTTCCCATGGTTCTCAAATATTTAAAAAATGAGAGGGAAATAATTTATCTCATAATTAGTAAATATGGTAGATAAATAAATTATTTTTTTTTAATAATGTGTCTAGTGCAATACAGAAAAAATTTTATTTAATAATATCATTTATTGGAAAATTGGGTTTGATTTTGTACACCACACAAAACCTCGAGCATATAGAAATAGAGAAAATATTATTATTTAAACTTGAATACTATATGCCAATAGTTTGATATTACGTTATGAATAGAAATAACCAAATTTTGAAATATTTTTAGGATTTATTTTTTGGTTAACATAATCAATCCAATCATGGAAATTTATACTCAACTAATTGTGTTTAATAGAAAAATAATATATTTAAATTCCTTTTATACATTAAAATTTATTTTCCTGAATAATATATTATATTTTATTTCATAGCATATATTTTAATTAATATACGAAACAATTACAAATATTATTTTATAAAATTTATATCAATTTTCGATATGATCCTGAATTAATAGTCATCAAAATAATTTTATTATAATGATTTATTTTTTGAGTTAGTAGTGAAAAAAATCATATTTTTTTTAAATATTATTTTCATTTCATTTAATAAATTATTTTAAAAATAAAATAATTTTGAAACTTTTAAATAATGAATCATATTTTTACTTTAATTATAAATAATATCATTAATTACATATGAGTCAACATTAAACTTTATTTTTTATAATTACATTTTTTATTTAAAAACTAATTTGTCTAAAATTGTTTCCATTATGTTTTAAAATTTTAGTTCAAAATTTATTTATTAAACATAAAAGAATTGAATCATGAAAAATTGACTAAATGTTAGTAATTTGGATGATGAAATTTGGTAAATAAGCCCATTTTTGTTTTAGTCATTCTGAATTTCACTCGTAGTTAATAGTTTTCTCCTTATTAATGGAAAATTAGGTAATAATTTATCAGAACAATGGGGTATGTTTTTAAAATTTCTAAAAAATGAATTTTACCAGTGGATTATTTTTATTCCACCTAGTCCATCCAAGAAACATAAATATGGAAATTAATATCTGGTATCACTAGATTAAAAAAATTATATTATTTTGAGAAAATGATAAATTAAAATGTCATTGTCTTCCCTTAATATTCTCTCATATGATTTCATAATAATATAAATAATATAATATTTATATGTAAACATTATTTTTTAAAATTTCAGTATTAATATTTTGTGATGATAATTAAATTTTAATTCTAGAAACTAATTAATTTCCCTAAATGTTTAAACAATGTTGACTTAGGGATTGTATAAAATGTAAAAAAATATACTAATATATTTTACAAACATTAAAAAATAATTTTAAAAAATTATATGATATAAAATTAATTGTATAAATAATAATAATATATAATTGATTGTAAAGATTTTATGCTTGAATTAAATGGTTATAATAATGATTTTAGATTATTTTACATGAATTGTCCCAAAATTAGTATAATTATATTTTATATAAAATAATATTTAATTAAATGAAATAATATTTAAAAAAAATACACAAATAGGAAAAGTGATATTGAAAATTATATATAAATTTATATATAGAATATTGTTTCAATAATTTTGTCCTTGGAATTAAATATATATTCTTTATTAGAAAATTTTTTTTTTATCGTTGTTAAAGATAAAAATGAATAACGAATGGTTTATACAAAAATATAAGGTTCAAAATGAAAAAAATGGAGATTCCAAAAATTTAATATATTTTTCTATTATGACCATATAATACTTTACTTTTAATCAATTTATATTTTAAAAATATATTTCTGAGAAAAATATTATTTATATTTATATTTATATTATAATAGTAAATCTATGTTTTTCTCCTCATTACATATAAATGGTCACCTTCTATTATTATTTAATACAAATTTTGTAGTTATTTAACTCATACTAGAATAAGATTTATCCCATACAATATTCCAGTACATAATTACCATTTCTTAGTCCTTACCGTATAACTATCATAGTAATGTTTATGGTGTAAGAAAATGGAGTTCTATCCACGTAATTGTAATCATTTGACTGAACTCATTAAAATAATATTACTTATTATACTTCATATGAATATATAGTACCCATTGTAAGGTAATTAATCCAATATCCCCAATATAGTAAACTTTAATTATGATTATGGTAAAAAAAATTACTCCTCATTTCTAACCTATATAAAATGAAAACATCTCCCAAGAGTATATATGATCTACCATATCCATAGAGAATTGTAATTAGTTTTTAATAAAAAAAATTTTAGATGGTTAATAAATTGGAATTAATAAACATTTATTATATTTATGAAATATTTATTATCTGATAAATATTTTATATCATCTATCTTCTAAATTTTTTTAAAAAAAAATTATGACATCCTTTATGAATACGTGTGGACTACCACCTCTATGAAGAAATGTAATTTTTTTCCCATGTATTCCATTCATGAATGACCCTATATATTTATATAATAAAAAAGTTATATATTTATAGAAATATTTTATTGAGATGATATAAATATACCAAAGATGATTGTACAGAAACTACGAAACCAAAATATTTTTGTAAACTGTAACAGTTAATACCAAAAATATTGGTGTCAGTAAATAATTTTATGTAAATAGATGTTAGAATATAAGTGAATAATATGTGGTTTTATAACAATGAATTTCGTTTTTACCTACATGTATAAAAAATATTATATTATTACACATGAGGTTAAGAGTGCATATAAAGATCTTTTTACATGAGGTAACTATATTTTTAACTTATTTCAACTTCATTGACACATGTTTATATTATGAACATAATTTGATTTATATAATGTTTTTTCTAAACATTTTATATACTATAAAATGAATTCTACATTATTTTAGGGACTAAATTTTTTTATTCATGTTTAATCATCAAGGTGTATGTTTACAATTTTTTTAAATTTCTATGTGTTTTATTAAAATCTCATATTATTTCAAAATTGTTCATGTGGATATATAGACAAAGAATGATTTCCAATCCTAATATATTAATGCACATAAATATTATTCTAATATGTTTATATTTTGTTTTACATGTTTATATTACATTTTATTATTTTTGGATTGAGAATCAATAAGAAAGTTATATTAAAGGGACATTCTGAAAAATTATGTTTTATTATTTGTATTCCATCCGATTTTCTTCAATGTCGACTTTCTTTAAAATATTCCAAGAATGATCTTCATTGGAAAAAAAAGTTTATTTGAGGTCATTTGAAACATATTATAATTTTCATTTAATTTTATAACAGGTAAATTCTTTTTGTTTTCCTAACGAGGTACTTATTGAAAATTTTAAAAAATGCTTGAAATTAAAAATTGATTAAGCATTTTCTCTATAAATGGAATCTGACACAATCAAGAAGATTGTTTTATTTGAATATTGGCGATACTATTTCTATTTTTATTTCCAAATAGAATATTTTTCTACATATTATGGTAATTTCTTTTTATTCATATATTAATAAAATATTTTTTTATCTTATGAATATGAAAATAGTCATGAATGTTATTTATCATTATGTTCTTATACTATGTAACAATAATTTTTTTCATCTAGGAACTTTATAAAATTTGTTTTCACTATACTCTAATAATTTTTTATGAATTTATTGAATTTTATCATCCCTTATGGATAGTCACGCTACACCTTATATTCATATTGTTCACATTCATGTCTTCATGTTCTCTGTCTCTCATTATTATTCATTTGATAATATATTTCTCCATATTTTCCAAATTTTAAATATTACGGATGTGTTTGGTAACATTTATTTTACTTTTTTGATGCCTCAAATTTATTCTAATTATATAAATGGTATCATTTCAGGTTTTCTCACTATGAAATTCATTTTATTGACTATGATATTATTTGTATTATTGATTCAATATGGGTAATAATATATTTAATTTCCATTTTGATAAATAAATGTTCCAATAATTAATTATAATTTAGGATTTCATGTGATGTGAAAGTGATGGATGGGGACAAGTTAAATACATACACTCGATGCATCAATATATATCAATATTCAAAATAGACCACCACATTAGGAGAGAAATATTTATGTATATATCGATATAATAAAAGTGTCTTTAAAAATTCCTTGATGGTAATACTCAATATTACTTGTCTATGTCCATGATATAATGTTGTCGAGTATCTTAATTTAATAATTTATATTTTATGATACCATTTACCATTATCCATGTTATTTTTATTCTGATTATAGAGAAATATTGTCATTATGATAATGTAATTGACTAAATAGATTTTTTTATTTTTATCCAATCGATGTAATTTATTATAAATTATTTAACAAGATATGTTCTTATGTATGTTTCCGTTACAGAGCATATAACCACACACTTTATTTAATTTCCTAAAAACATGACAAGTTGATGGAATTTCTTAAGGAATTATAAGGATTCAAGAATGCATTTAATAGAACAAATATAATTTATAATGAATTATGAAAGTCATCTTTGTATTTGGTTTTACAAAACACCTACACTATTCAATCATGGGTGGTTTATTCCAATTTATTCATTACCAATTTTAAAATCATGCATTGATTCTTGACAAACAAAAAATTATGTATTTAATTTCTCAATTACATTAATAAAAATTGATAAACCTTGTTAGTAAAAATTTTTAAAAATCAAATACCATACAAGATGGCTGAAATATTAAAATATAATTGAGGCCTATTACAAAAATTATTACTAAATAATTTCCAGAATATATTGTTTACATTGTATCTAGATCATCCTAAATTTGATCTTAGAACCAATAAACCCTCTTGTCCCATGTTTTAATATATTCCAGCATTTTTATCTTCCTTATATTGAAACCTCTTACTAGAATATGATCTTTACTATTTGTCTACATCCTTTGTTCTGTGGTGGTTTTCAAAAATAATAGTTTCTCATACATATTACCAGTATCCATTTGTGAGGAACTAATCAGGATGGATTCATCTAATATTTATTAATTGTATTTTCTGATAATCTCCTATTATATGATGTTATTTGGAACCTCCCTTATCTACATTATATTAGGTAGGAAGGAATATTTTTACACCTTTTCAATTTTTGGTTTCATATTTAGAATGAAAATACCTGAAAATTATTTCATTTCCACCCAATATTCATCGTCGGGTAGTGAATCCCTCCATCTTTGATTCTCTCCTTAATTTCATCTTAAAATGTAAGAACCCATATCTTCTTTTTAGGTATGTTTTCTTTTTCTGTTTGTTTTTTAGGAAAAGTGTAATTTTAGTAAATTTTTTAAGTACACTCTACGTACCTTATGAGTACAGGCCATGTACTTGGTTACCGTATGAAGCTGTGTGGGGGCCATGTAATGGCCGTACACACAGCCGTGGGGGCGACTTAGTGTACACCTAAATTTTATTACGAAAATGGAAAGTACAAGTCGTGTACTTCAAATGTACATACCGTGTTTTTCCTTTTTTTCATTAAATGTATCGGGGTCACGACTAATCACCATAAAGATTTTATTCTCAACCTAGTTCGTCTGAGAGAACCTGTACAACTACGATCTTCCTCTGATCCCCCGACCGATAATTTGATCATTGATTTAATAGTCTTTGATTGCATTAGTATTGCCTCGATATCCTCTTCCTTTTACGAGAGCTTTGTTTCCTGATTTCTCCTCTTTCTCATGTTATCCACTATTGAACATTTTAGATTTTTTTTGTAGATCTATGGTGTTCTTGGGAAATTCATGGTTTGAGGGTCACATATAGGAATCTCCCAACACAAAGTTTGTTGGTTTGTGCCTTTCTATTGAATGTCATTGAGTTATATGTAAAATTTTGTCCAATACCCTTGAACTAGGTGTTTCGTGTTTACCGTTTAACCCTGTTAATTTCCTTCCATGCTTGTATTCTTGAGTAGAGGTTAATTGAATTTTAATAAGGTTGATTCCAATGCTTTGGAGGTTTTATCCCATGCATGTTCTATTTACCACTATTTGGTCCAACTTTTCCCATTAGGAATCCTTGATGTTTTCCCATGCCAAATATTGTAGGATGGAGTGATTATCTTATCTGACATGCTTGATATTCTTTAAACTGTTTAGCCAAGTAGTTCATGAGGTTTACTTTTTCCATATTTCATTGCCATGCTCATTTGACATACACAAGGCCCTAAGAACATGGTGTAGTAGAATATAAGGGGAATCTACCATGTGAGCTTCCACATAGAGTCTTTATCAATTTTGGCTATATGGAGAATTTATCATGTGAGCTTTCTCATAGATTCGTAAAAACATTTGACTATATGGGGAATTGACCATGAGAGCTTCCTCAGAGAGTCCTTATCTCTTTTGACTATAAGGTGAATTGATTGTGTGAGCTTCCTTGGAGAGTCTTTAATGCTTTGGAATATAAGGGGAATTGACTAAGAGAACTTCCTCAGAGATTCTTCATAGTATCCTTGTTTTTTGTTGAACCAGAGGGGTTAGGCTGAGATTACTACCCAGAGGGTTACATTCTTTGATTAGTTGTTGATATATGGAATTTATTACGTTGAAACTATAGATTGTTTACTACTGAGTACTTCCTTGTTTACAGGGTTCTTTTTTACTTGTCACCTTCCAAATATTCACTGACTGTTTGGAATATATCTTATAGTGGTTGGATACTGGGATTTAGTCTAACACACTTTTGGGCCATGATTTTTGACCCAAATAGATTACATTGCTACATGTATAGATATGGGAAAGCACCCTTCTACTTCAGGATTTTGACTACATTGGAGCTAGAGAGAATTGGTCCAATCATAGGCTTGCATTAATGGGGATCTATTACTGCTTTTATTTGTACTTGGTTTTTGTACTTTATTTCATCATTGTGACTTGTTTAGCTATTTTCCTAGACACATGTATCAGGAATCTTATATATGTGTGTGTGTGTGCTCCAGTTGTATCTTTCATCAGTCTTCTGCTATTACTATTGTTTAGTAGGTTTACTACTTCTTCTATAGTATATCTATTTACATCCGCTTTGTTACTCTTCCAATGAGGGTATTGTTTCCCCGTTATCACACCCAAGACCCTCACGGCTAATTGGAATCCTCTAGCATTAGAGGAAATGTTCTTTAAGCCTTGTGACTAACCAGGTACAAGGCATCTCTGGGAGGCTTCCAGAACCATGATGTTACAAATTGTTATTATAGGAATTATTTTCTATTGACTTATTATTTGGAGCCTATTGCCATGGATAATATAGAACATGTACTTGTTAATAATATGTGCCTTGCAGTTACTAACCCGTGTACATGGAAAAGCTAATATACATCGTTTATTGCAATTTTTCTGGTTTTTTAATTATACAGTTCATTTTATTTCACCATTGGTTGATTCACATGTTTTTGTTGTTATTGTTGACGATATTGGGGTTCTATTTCTGTTGAAACCTGATGAGATGAGGATATGCCTTCTCATGCATGATATATGTACTTTCTAGGAATCACATGTCATGCATTCTTCTCATGCCATTTATGGTGAATTAGCAATTGTTTTTTGTTGTCATAGATGTTGTTCTAGATATTCATGATGTTTTCATATATTCCTTTATATAATACCTTCTTATGATAGGGTATTTCTTTGTGTAAGGCTTTCATTTAATGAATGCCATACATTCGTTCCTGAGGTGTTATAGGCCCTTATGGACCAGAATTTAGTGGATCATTTCCTTTTCATTTTTATATATGTCATGTATAAGATTCTATGATTTGATTCACATGGGGTATGTCCCCTCACAGATCAAAATTTTTCACTTAAATCATCGTTTTTGCGTTTTTCTATGATCCAGAGTAGTTTCTGAGGATCACTGTCCAGAAAAACCCATAATACACGCAGTTTATTTTTGAATACATGCCATGTGTTATTCTTTTCAGGAAGAATAATTTTTTATTAAGTACACATCGTGTACTATATGTATGCTCCATGTAGTCTTTATATGTGTCATTTGCTATGTGGGCAGAAATAGGGGGTTGGTAAATCCTTTGGTATTTTCCATGTCTATCTAGAACACACCGTGTAGTGTGAGTCTTATGTCTGACTATGTCACTATGAACATGGTTAAGTGAAACTCATCTAGAACATGTTGTGTCAATCCAGAACACATCATGTATTATGAGTCGTCTATCCGACCATGTCACTAACATAATGGGTCGGTGAATCTCATCTAGTCTACTTTTAGTCGGGCACAAACATGCCATGTAGCCTAGTTCAAGAAGAATCGTGTAGCTTAGTTGTGTAGAAGGACTCGGGAATCAGAAGAGAAGTAAAGTACCCTCCATAGGTTAGGACATCACACCATGTGAATGGGGTGTTACACGACCTAGGTTGGAAGAAGTACACGCCCATGTGAAAGGCTTAAAGGGACATATCGTCTTGGCATTATATATGTCGTGTATCCATGTTTTGTAAAACAAGAATTATTTTTTCTCTTTTCCCCTTCTTACACTTCTAGGTTTCAGTTCCTACTAATCTTGATCTACATTGGTCTCTTGACCTTGTAGGCCACTAAGATGTCCTCCTGTTTTACGCCAGTTACATGGCGGTGATCACACACAAGATATTGTTGATCAAGGACAACCGGGAGATCCTCCAGTTGTGCTACTCTTGGAACTATTAGTTATACTCGACACAGGTGACGATTCACTATTCAGGGAGGGCTTTATGAAGATGATGTAGACCTTTCAAGAGACATATCCTACTCCCCTATCGGTGTTAGAACTGACGCATGTCTTTAAGCAACACCATCCTCCCACATTCTCAGGGGATGGAGGGCCCCATGCTATAGAGTCATGTCTATAAGACACATTGATGATCTTAGAGTCTTTGGATATGCCTCCATAGAAGAGGGTCAATATTGCTACCTACATCCTTCGAGACTCCACCAAGAGGTGTTCGGATGTGATCTCACAGGCGGGGCACCAGTAGAATATGACCAAGGATGAGTTCTAGCACACCTTCTACAATTACTTCTATTCGGAGACCTTGAGGATCAATCAAGCCTGAGATTTCATGGGTCTGGAATATTCTATAGCCAACAAGACGCTTATCACCAAGCTCAATCTGAAAGATTATGAAGCTGTGATCCAAGGCGGATCAATATCCAAGGATTGTGCTCCACCAGATGATAGTAGGAAGCACCATAGGACATATGCATGTGGAGATATGAGTAGGTGTAATGCATCTTCTGGTAGTCTGGTGGTGTGCTAACAGTGCGGGATGTGTAGGCATACAAGGACACATTACATGAGTGACCTAGTTGAGTGCCGATATTGCAGCAAGATGGGGCATCTATAGTGTTTCTGTCAGATCTTCTTACCAGCAGCTGGTGGCATGGGTTCTTTTATGACTCCTCGTTTAGATGAAGCACCACCAATTCCTCACCAGTTAAGAAAATGGATTTTTTCTGGAAGTTCAAGTTGAGGAGGAGGTCGTGGACATGGAAGTCAGTTTCCAGTATTCTAGTGACAATAAGTTAGATCATCTAAGAGTGGTCGGACATGGTCACAAGGTTGTGGTGTAGGCCATACATTTGCAGTGGAGCAGCCCCAGCATGAGCAGGATCCCGGACCCTCTACAGTTCAAGGTATGATTATAGTTGCCTCAGTTTTAGCTTCATCTCTTTTTGATACAGGGGATTCCCATAGATTTATATATGTTGCTGTGGTGGAGAGCCTTGGGATCTGTGTCTTTTCCTTTTCTGATATCTTGACGCTAGACACTCCATTGGAGGACTAAAATGTCAAATGTACGATAGTGCAAGGAGTTCTCCTAGTGGTTGGTGGGTGTCACTTCTAATGGGACCTCTATATCCTAGAGATGACAGTCTATAATGTCATTCTTGGAATGGACTGGTTACTTCCCTTCCATGCAGTGGTCAACAACTATCATCGTAAGTTGAGTTTTACATCACCAGAGGGCAGATCGTTTCTTCATAAGGGATAATGGGATGCCCAGGCGAGCAGAGCGGGACCTGAGCATCATGGGCTTGGAAGAGTTGCTTCCCAGACTACTAGTCTATACCTGGATGACCAGGGGACATCACAGTTGGACATTCTTCCCGTGTTGGGTCATTTCTAAGATGTCTTTCCAGAGTACTTTTTAGGTTTACCTCTACATCTTCAGGTTTACTTTTCCATTGATCTTGTTCCAAGAGAGACAATGGTGTCAATTCCTCATTATAGGATGGCTACACCAGAGTTACATGAGCTCAAGAAGTAGTGGGAGGAGTTGTAGAGAAAGGGTATCACTCGAACGAATACATTACCATGGGGTTCTCCTATATTGTTTGCAAAGAAGGCAGACATTACCCTCAGGCTTTGTGTGGATTATCTAAAGCTGAACCCGTTGAAAGTCAATAACCGATATCCCTTACCAGGGATTTATGATCTCTTTGATCATCTTCGATGTTACCTGATGTTCTCAAAGATTGACATGAGGTCTGGTTACCATCAGTTTCTTGTTAGACTATCTGATATACCTCTAATCGCATTTCAGATCAGGTATTCTCTATATGAGTACGTTGTTATGTCGTTCGGTCTCACGAACGTTCCTGCAGTCTTCATTGAAATTATGAACTGAGGGTTCTATCTGTACTCGTATGCGTTCATGGTGGTCTATGTGGACGATATGTTGGTGTAACCTCACACTCGACACGACCATGCTACCCATCTTGAGATTGTTCTGTGTACCCTGAGAGAGCATATGTTATATGCTAATCTCTTAAAATTCGAGTTTTGGATGGATCCAATTCACTTCTTGGATCATGTTATCTTGGTGACATGAGAGTATGTAGACCCAATGAATGTGAAAGCAGTAGTTTTCTAGGATCATCTAAAGAACATCTTTGAGATTCCGAAATTTCTAGGGTTGGATGGATACAACAGACGTTTTATACAGGACTTTTCCCACTTAGCAGCCCCATTGACGGTTCTGACTAAGAAGGTTGAAAAGTTCGTCAGGTCATATTCTTCTGATTCATCATTTCAAGAGTTGAAAGGGAGGATGACTTCATCACCAAAACCAGTATTTACAGAGCCGATCAAGAGCTATACTGTGTATTCTGATGCTTCAAGTATCGGTCTAGGAGTTGTGCTTGTGCATGGGGAAGGGCTCTTTGCATACAGCTCTCGGCACTTGAGGCCACATGAGAGGAGCTACCCAACATACGATCTCGATTTGGACGAGTTTGATCATGATTTATGATGTTGGGGACATTACATCATATGAGGGAATATTTTGGTTTTCATTGTCCACAATAGACGGAAGTATATCTTCACTCAGTGTGACTTGAATTTGAGATAGTGAAGGTGGGTGGAGTACCTTCAGTCTTTTGACATTGATCTTGCCTACAAGACTGAAAAAGGCTATGACATGGATGATACGGTGAGAAGGGGGACTCAAATACAAGATGTTCCGGAGGCTATTAGTGAGTGGTAGCTTATTGTTATGTTCTCGGAGATGAATTTGGTGGTGCACGACAGAGAGGGGAAGATTTTTCTTTCTTCTGTAGCTGTTACCTCTACTCTTCTTGATCGAGTGCGAATGTGGCTGTTATCAGATTCCAAAGGCCAAGTCCTGCAATAACATGTGTCAGGAGAGGTTCCTATTCCTAGATGGACTATAGGCGTGGATTAGATCTTACATTTCCAGGGGTGCGTATGGGTGCCATCAGATATACGCGAGGAGATGATTCAGGACTTTCATTCTTCAGTTTGTGCAGTTCATCCCAGTGTCACCAATAAGGGTCGTGATCTACATCATTAGCATAAATACGATGTTCTGGGATGATTCAAGGATTGAGTTTCACATATAGCGATCTCTCAACACCAAGGTAGGTGGTTTGTTTCTTTCCGTTGAAATACTTTTAATAATTTGTGCAATTACGTTCTTGACACTTGAACGAGATGTTGTTTGTTTACCATTTAACCCCGTTAGTTGCATGTCATGCTTGTTTTCTTGAGTAGAGGTTAATTCATTGTGAATAGTGTTGATTTATATGCTTTGGAAGTGTCTTCCCATGCATGTACATTTTACAAATGATTGGTCATGTTTAGCCCATTAGGATTCCTTGATGATTTCCCATGCCTAGTATTGTATGATGGAGTGATTATATTATCTAACCTACTAGATATGCTATATACTAGTTATCCATGTAGTTCTAGAGTATTAATTTTTCCATATTTCATTGCTATGCTCGTTTGACTTACACTAGGTTGTGAGAACCGGGTGTAGTAGACTCTAAATGGAATTGACCGTGTGAGCTTCCATAGAGAGTCTTTATCACTTTTGACTATATGGGGAATTGACCATGTTAGATTCCTCTGAGAGTCTTTATCACTTTTGACTATATGGGAAATTGGACATGTGATATTCCTAATAGATTCTTTATCACTTTTGACAATAAGGGGAATTGACTGTATGAGATTCCATAGAAAGTAATTAATGATTTGGACAGTATGTGGAATTGACTGATAGAGCTACCTCAGAGAGTCATCGTAGTATCCTTATTTTGGTTGAACGAGAGGGGTTAGGCTGGGATTACTACTCATAAGATTACCTACTTTGATTATCTATTGTTGATATATGGAACTGATTGCATTGAAATTGTGGATTGTTTACTACTGAGTACTTCCTTGTTTGATGGTTCCTTTTTTACTTGTTACCTGCCATATATTAACTAACTGTTAGGCACAGATTTTGTGGTTGTTTCCTACTGGGATTTAGTCTCACACGATGTTCAGTTCATTCTTTTGGGCCCAAAAATATTATATTGATGTAGGTATAGATAAGGGCAAGTGCCCTTCTACTTCAGAATTTTGAAAGCTTTGGAGATAGTGAGCATTAGACCAATCTTAGTCTTGTGATGCTATGAAGTTGTTACTACTTTTCTTTTACTTGGGTTTTGTACTGTATTTCTGCATTGTGACATGTTTGGCTGCTTTCCAAGAAACATGTATCCTGAATCATATATATATATATGTGATCTCTAGCTGTTTCATTCATTAGTCTTCTAGTGTTACTGTTGTTTAGCAGGATTACAGCTTCCTCTATTGTATATCTGTTTACTTCTGTTGTGTTACTCTACCAATGAGGGTATAGTTTTCCCACAATCACAACCAAGGCCCTCCCTGCTAGTCTGTAGCCCCTGGCATTCAGGGAAATGTGCTTGAGGCCATGTGTCCAACCGGATACGGGACATCTCTGGGGGACTTCCAGAACCGTGATGTTACAAAAAAACATCTAGATATCTCACCACATTCCTCTTCCCCAGAGATACCATCTGGTTTAGATGAATCCTCTAACTCTATTAGTTCTACTTGTAACAGGAACAAACCATTAATATATAGGATTTAAAAATATTTTCCGATTATTATATTTGGTCTCACCACCTTCGAACATCTGAAATTAGTTGTAATCTCTATTCCTCCTATGACCTACACTTCTTGATCCATGTACTCCACATCTAATCTTTCAGCAGTCAAATGCATAACCTCATAATGGGATGAATTCAATCTATGTAACAATTTCCCTATCACTTTGATCCCTTACTTGTGTTTAACTCTACTTATAGTTTTCACATCCTACACATATGATACTACCATTGATGGAATAAATGGACCAGAGTCATGAATACCCTTAAAACACCCAAAAACAAAAATGGAATGATCTTCTAGAATAGATAAATAACATTTATACCTTATATAAATATCCATGGATTTTTAAATAATCTCTCTAGTACAAACCGATTTCTAAGTAGAACATATTTTACTACTTCCCCAGAACCACGCTGGTCAAAATCCTCTATTTAGTAAGAATACTGTGGCTGTAGGTAAACAAAAACATGAAACTACTTTAGGCATGCTTCACACATAGAATTGAGATCACTTCCACCAATACATTGACACTCCTCGGTCATCTGTTATATTCAGTTCAATACCTCACACTTACTCACTTCTTTATGATGGACAAAATGATTGCATGAAGAGAAATAATCAACCCATGTCACAAAACAAATTAGTTTAGTGTATCAAAATTCTTCTCTAACATAGTTCCACACATATTCAACTAGAAATCATGGTACATCAATGTTGACATATATTTTTGAAGAAATTATGTGACAAAAAATATTTCTAATATCCGAACATAAATATATACCCACATGATTCTCAATAATATGAATGATTATGTGATTCTAAAATGAAATGTGTAGTTCAGGATAACTAACACATGTCACCGTTTTTGGTTGGTCTCGGTTCATACGAAAATAATATGACTAATTTAACTGGATGAATTATATGAATTTTTAGATACATGGATCATTGGATAAATACAATATAAGATCATCCTTGGAATCAAATCGAATCATTATATTCCATTTTTCAAAGAGACCAATAGTACCCCATTTTTGTAAACCCAATGATGTAAATATGAACTGGTCTGAAAATTACACTAATGGATGATATTGTTTAAATAGAGTAACAAATAATAGACATTAATGATTTGTGGAAACTATAATCTTGGATATCAAGATTGAAAGGTGTATAATTCCATAAAAAAATATATAACCTTAGTGAAAAGAGAAATATGAGGGAAGGGATAAAGAAAATATAGTTTGGAAAATGGGGAGAATGAATGGGGTCAATCCCCTATAGTGGAAAGAGGAGGTCCCATCCTCACTAATGGGGTAGGGTTGGGCACAAAATACATCATCTCCTAGGGTATGTTAGGGGAGAATCGGCCTGAGTAAGAACCTCCCTCTAACAACAAATAATGGTTAGTGGAGTCAAGTTGTTACAGTTTGTACTAGAGCAATTTTAGTGTAACCAATAGAAACTATTTTTTATATTAATATAACTAACAAGAGTATTATGATAATCCAATAGAGTATTGGATTTTTTGAATGGAACTTAATTTCATCAATTAGTATTCATGAATAATTTTGGCTTAATAATTGAGTGTAATTATTTAGGGATTTATAGATGAGGACTGTATAGAATAAAAAATAATTTACATTATAGAGATTACAATGTTTACCAAATAAATACATCACGTGTCAGAGTTGAGATTATGATCGACACATTGGGGAAACATACTAAGGTATTTTTTGATAACATTACCCATATGGTGAAGCAAATTAAGAAAAAATCTACCGTGAAGGATCATATTATAATTCCATAAAAATGTATTGATTTTTTAAAAGTAATGTGATCCTAAATGAATTTCTATACAATAAGAGGAATTTTGAGTTTTGTGAATGTTAAATTTGTAAAGATAATGGATTGAAAAAGATTAAATATCCCATTTTTTCAGAATAACGTACGAATGGATTGGGTGAATTCATAAAGGGAATGATAATTTGGTACATGTAAAGTGAAATGTGACATCATTATATAAAATGAATATTAAATAGAGAATTTATTATTGTCTATTAAATAAACTAGTATGGGATATATAAATATTCAAATGAATCCCAGAAGCTTCAAATATTAAATTGATTATTTTTTATGTGTATATATTGAAAATTATATAATGATATGGTAGTGCGTTAGAATCACTAGAACCTCATTCAAAATGGTTTTACGGATATGGGGTTATATTCAAAATTATGTTACTATGAATGTCAATTTCATAAATATTTTTTATCGGAAACATCAACTCTATGAATGGAATATCTAATGATATTTCTATGGAAAAAATTAAATCAATTAATATACCCCAGGGATGAATGAAACCTTTAAATATTTTATGTTAATGTCAGTATAGTTAAATTAAAGGATAAATTATTATGATTTTGTGGTATTTATCAATGGTATTCTGCTTTTATGTTTAATATAAATCATCAATGGACTTTCCTAGTCATATCCAATTATATGAAAATTTATAAATATTAATTTAAAAAAAATTGAATCGTATTGATCACCCAGTTTTTTATAATATTCTAATTTTATTGATTTCTTTAAAAATAATATTTATATGACATTTAATTTCATTATGTGATATGATGAGGTGATACTAGGTAAGATATAATTTATTTTATTTTAGTTTTTCTAGGAATCATTCTAATCTAGAACATGTGATTAGGGAATGTAATTATTTGAGTATGTAACTATATGGGTGCTAATGGGTTTTGGGGGATTAATTATTTTTTGAAAATTTATTCATATTCATTATTATTATAGCTTTTATTAACCATTTTAGTTATATAATGGAAAAAATATTTTTCTTATGGTTTATTATAATGGGATTTTAGATATTCTAGAAGGAAAATTTTATCTCATTTAGGATAATTCACATATAAGGATGAAATTATTATTATAGATGAAAAGGTTCTTTTTAGTAACATTACAAATATTTTTTATCACACTTTTTATGGATTTTCACAAACTGAAGAAAACCAAAGATAAATTTATGGATCCATCAGTGGATAGTATCTCTGAATTAAAAATGGAAGATTATAAGAAACTACATTAGAAGAATTAGAATTATAAATATACATTCAAAATTTGTTTACAAGTTATTATCAATAAAGTAGTTTTCCTGATAAAATATGTATTTTATTATATTTATATGTTATGTACATATTAAAAACTAAAAAAATAATGAGGATTCAATGTCATTTAATGGGGGGAAATGTAATACCTCGATATTTTATTTTATATTACCATCATAAATGTTGTGTCCCATCTTTATTTAAATATATATACCCTGGTTTTTTAGATTATTTCCATACGATAGACCTCTTAAAGTACCCTAATGTAATCATGGAAGACATGATGGTATTTAAGGAATGCTCAGAGCCTAGAGCATAGTATTTTGTTGAAAAAGTCTGGGCTACTTGGTTAGGAAAAAACATTCCACCCCACCTGGTCAGTTCCTAACCATGAAGGAGTGTGGACAATGGTAGAAAGGGGCCACATGTTTTCTAGTATATATTCTACCCAAATGGGAATGCCTGTGCTGGTGGATGTGTCATTATTTAAAAAAAATTCTACACACCATTCACAGGGTTAGACAGACCATGCACCAACTCAATGCAAGGTCCCACCATAAGCATAACCAGGTGCATGATTGGTGATTGTTTTGGCTCACCGGGTTAGAAACCCATATGAACTATTGCTGGTGGGTTCTTTTTTATTTTATCCAAAAATAATATTTAATACCTGAAACTCTTTTTTTCTCCTCCAACGGACATCTCCCATGTATAAAATCCTCTCCATTTCATCACCTAGTAATTTTGAACCCTCGCCTATGTGATCTCTAAATGGTTTATCATTGTATGCATTAGAAATATTATGGTAATCACTATTCTCAAATTGAATATGCTTCTAGATTCTCATATCCTTGGTTAATCTATTTGTGTGCATCCTAATTTCCCCATTTTCAGTTCTTTTGATAATTCATTTGATATCTCTCGATCATGCATGATTCAAGGTACAACATTGGATGAGTGGTATTATATAAACCTTTTGGTTAATTTATTTCCTAAGGTGTCATTATATTTATGTTACATTCAGTTTTTCCACGTGACTTAAATTTCTGAAGATGCCTCTAAATTATTAAATAAATTAAATTAGAGGTGTTTTAATGTTGGTTATGACTCTACTAAGTGGTGTATCAAACCCCGATAGATTGAATTCATTTAAATGGAAAAGAATTGTGTGTTTACCCAATTTATGACTCATTCGGTTCTATCCCAAATTTTATAAACACAAAATGAGCTGTGTTTCACATGATACATATGAATTAGATTGTATATTTTAATTAAAATTAATTTGAAGAAATTGGTTTTTCCCTTAATCCTGTATCATTTTTCCTTATACAATTTGATTCATGCTTAGTAAGGTTTCATTATATTAAGTGCTTCCTGATTAGTGTTTTTTCGTATAAAAAGTGCTTCATTATTTCTGATTTTTCCTTATAATATGTTCTTCACTCTGAATTCTTATTGAAATATTCCACATTTCTTTGGATTGAATTAAATGATTCGGACAACCTATTTTGAAAAATATAAATGTAATTTCATGCTAAGGATATATGGTCTTGATTATTATGTTTTTCCTACTTATAGAACGTGATTAAACAAGAGCACCTACTTAATTATATCATAGATGGGTTCTTCATAGTTGTATTACAAAATATTTGATACATTATGTGTGATAATTATCTTTCATTAAACACTTTCAGTGTGTAGTTTTTTTATACCCCTGAGTGAAACTCATTCCCTTGGAGAGGTTCCATGGATGCCAGGAGAGGAACCATGGATGGGTATGCCAAAAAGATTATTATACCCTTCCTCGATTGATACTCGACCCCCATATGTTAGATACTTATGATGGTCTCATTGGATTTTCTTACAACATTCTAAAAGTGATATCAGATATGTATTTTAAGGGTTATTGTGGATGGGATCTAATGTATTGGGTTCTTCTAGAGATCTTATTGACATTGTTTGGATTCCATTACAGATCCCTTGGATTGGATCAGGATGAAATACAAAATTTAACAGTTTATTTTACTAGATTATGTACTATTTCTTATTATTAAATTAGTTTATGTCTTACCTGATTCCCTCATGACATATCTTCTATGCCAAGTCACATTTTTGAGATCAGTCTACATTAGATTCATTATTTATGATGACACATGGAAAATTGTTATCTAATTTCTAGAGGTTCTATTTTTCATAGACATTCATATTAGTACGTAATATGTAGTAGAGAACAGGTATCGAGGTGGAACCTGCTCCTCCGTGTTTCATTATTATCGTCATCTGTACCCTTTTTAGGGAATTGTTCATTTAATATTGTAATGACTATATTGATCTTGAAATTATTGGTTAGGGTATACATATTTTCTATCAAAACCATTTGATATTCCTTTGGTACCAATATTTACATTATGATTTCAAGTTTTGATAGTTAGAACCTTCTCGCATCTGATACTTGATTGAATGTACTATGATGAAATATGAATGCAACATACTAGACCTATTACTGTATATTAATTAGATTTGTTACATTATATAACCTATGGAATATGAATATATTCCTTGTTCTATGTGTAACCATCTTTTATAGTTACATGATAGCATGATCCTCAATTTGGGTATGTATTTATTGTTCAATAGCCGAATTTTTTTAATTTTCCTTTTATTGTTTATTATCATCATTTTCATTGATGTATATATTTGACTACTATATCTGATATTTCGTATTATTTATATATCATTTTTCTCTAAAATGATATATATGTCGATACTCTTTCAACAGATAGGCTATAGGTCCTCCTTGATGCTTAGTAGCCTATTGAGTATATGGAGGCACTATTGAGGTATGGTGGCCGACCATCTCTGGGCACCACTATGTTGAATCTGGATTGGTGAACTAAAAGGGGGTTTCCCTAAGATTTTACATTTATCATATATTATGGTATTATATAGTATACTTGGAGTATTGTAATTTGGTAATTAGCATGTTCCTAGTAGTACCTGACTCACATAAATTGGAATCAAAAATCTCATGGGATGGGTTTATTCTGTTATTGGTTACGGGTTTTTCAATTTTTCAGAAATCATTATTTGGTAATGCACTTATTTAGTGACGTTATTATTGCTGATATTATTATAGTGTATTGTTTTAACATGGAATAGTGGTAGTATGGTTTATTTAATTCACTCATCATACTAGTAACCATATGGATTAAATTACATGCATTATATCATTCCATATTTCCTTTTATGTGTTCATTTCCAATTTTGAATGATCTTGTTTTGGTATCTTGTTCTCTATGTATTAAAATGTTCTATAATTTTTTTATTATGGTATAATTTGTTAAATTAATGATTCAAAATCAATTTTAATGGTGTTTTCCCATATAGATTGATAGTGATGGCTTAACGAACAAATTATTTCATATTATATGGTATGATTGATGAAGGTAAATGGTAATTTATGGAGAAAGTTCTTCTATACACTGGGAATGGAAGAAATTCCATCAAATTCATTCATATGACCTGTGAATCCTATTACCAGGTAGATTGTCCCGATAATAGTTATTGGGCATTCCATTTAAATGTTATAAAGATTATTGCACATTATAAATCGTAATTGGTTGAACCATTAAATGGATTGTGATATCCACTACCAAAAATGTAAGAATAAATTTCAATAAATTAATTTTTCAAAATTAAATGTATAACACTTGATAAATATTCCAAATAAATTTTAAAGGGTGTTTTCTTTTATACCTTACATTTGACACACCATATACTAGAAACTATTTTGAGTTATACTAGACCATGATCATCATATCACCATTGTAGTGGGTAGTATGTATTGTCTCCTGTGATCATTTCATTTCAATTATTATTAACAACTTGACCTATCTTGTTGATCATCTAAAGAGGTGTGAGAATTATATATTAATAATTATAATGAACCATTCCTATTGTTGTTTCCCCTATCTGATTGAAATATTATAAGTGGAGTGTGTTTAACAATTTTATTGTTAACCAAATGTGATTTCCTCATGTCATGTGTCAAGAATGTGGTGACACGCATACTCCAGAGGTGGTGGAACTCAATCCACTAGTGATACCTCCTATTGTGAAACCTAAGGAACCTCCTAATGATCGTCCACTATGTATTTATTCTTAGTTCCATGATAGATTATACCACTTTATATAGTGTGTATTGGATTCTCCCAAACCTTATGATTCTATGGAATAATTGACTTAAAAGTATCAATAGGAGAAACGTCAAACCATTTTAGGGGATGACAATCCTTAGGATATTGTGTCATGGAATGAGTCCATATTTTTGATCGCTAACCATATTGAGATGCCTCTAGAGTGTATGGTCTAGCTCGACACCTACATGCTAAGTGAAACATCCATGTGTTTGTTGATGTCATATACCAGGATAAATTTCTTTACGGTATGGTACTGGAATAATTCTAAACATCCTTATATGAATAATTTTGGTCATATATTTTAAGATAATACTATTCCTAGGAATTTCACTTTATATAAATCATGGCCACTATGTTCCTAATAGTGTATTATTCTTGATTTAAAAAACTACAATGTCTCACTCTAACACTAACCAGTGAAGAGTTTATGTTGTTTTTCACACACTTTGATTACTAATGAATGCAATTTAATTCATTAGAGTTTATGAAATAGTACTATGCGACCTTATTATAGAATGTGACAATAGGGAATATGGATGTGTGATCCATGATTGTTCAGTTCACATAATTGGCAATAGCTCAACTAGTAGTATGATACGTCATCCCAAGGGCACACATGTGGGAAGTTCATTCCAAGTGACACTCACTAATGGTTATGTGGTGTGTTATATGTATAGAAGGCCAGGATATAAAATTTTCATGTGTAGGAGGTATATGATCCTGTTTCAATATTTTTATAAGATATGTCACAATTAGTGCTTCAATCGATTATTTCCATTAATCACTATATAGACAGTATTTTTACTGAATCATATTTCTATTACAAGATTATTGACTCCATATCATGATTATATTTGGTCTTCAATGGGTTTATAAGACTGAGAAGTGTTTCATGGATGGGTTAGATAGTCTTTTGAGGCTCAAAGTCAGTAGAGTGCACCTTCGTATGCTAGTTAATAAGCATCTTAGGGCCTCAGTTCAGGACATATATTTGGAGTGAAACATATGGATAAAGAGAAGAGTTTATGACCTTATAGTATTTGAGATACTATTCTTATATAATCTATATTAGTTTATTACCTTTGGAAATAATTGTTTTTTAATCTATTATATCTACTTCAGTTATTTTAATTTTCTATCTAGAGAAAGAATACTCTTGGAATGTGATGAATCTAGATTCACAATTACAGGTTAGATTAGAGACTATATGATGATTCCATGAGCACCCTCTTGATATAGGTGGGTATTATTTCTTTTTTATATTCTTCACCTTCTATATGACATACTTTGAATTCATTATTATTATAGATTATATAGTATATTACCTAAACCACTTGGATTCTTTTCATCGAAGGGTGTATATCGAATCCAAATATGGAAGCCCATATATTACAAAAGGGATATCCTAGATAGTCAATTTAGAATTGAGTGTTCGGGGATATGAATAGTGATATCCCATATTGATAATCAATTTATATGAAATCAGTGAATGTATCGTCTAGAATTCCTTCTTGTGGTAGATCATTTCAAGGATGTCTTACCAGAGAATTTATATGGTTTAACTCTTTTGAGAGAGAACGATTTAATGATTGAGATAGTGATATGTGTGATATTAGTGATCATTCCTCCATCTAGTATTTCACCAAAAGTGCACTTGGAACAGAAGTTGTATCTTAAAGATATAAAGGAAAATAATTTTATCTTACCCACAACATTTCCATGGGGTTATTATATCCTTTTCATAAAGAATAAATATGGTTACCTCAAATTTTGAATTTAGTATATTCAACTAAATAATATTACATTATAGAACTAATGACTATTGCCTCATAGAGAAGACCTCTTCGACCACCTCCAAGGAGTGATATTTTTCTCTATGATTTACATTAGTTTTAGCTACCACCAGGTGCATGTGAGGCAATCATACATTAATTGTAAAAAATTATATAATATGTAATGATATACATGTATCAGGATATGTTTTTCAAACATACGAATACTCTATATTTCATATTCTCTTTGAAGAATTGGCTTCTACACCCATACCTAGATTCATTTCTAGTTGTCTTCACTTATGAAATATTAGTCAATTCTGTCACCAAACCAAACCAAGCCAACTATATATATATTATTCTAAATAAACTATGATATAGATCAAATTATATGAAGCTCATCAAATTATTCTTTTGGAATAGTTTTGGGCACTTATGGGGTCACAAAATTTCAGATTCATGTCTATTCATTGACCTTTAGGTAGTCACCAAAATGGATTCATGGTAGAAGCACATGAACATGTTTTAGATACAAAGTTTATTAGGGATTTTAATCTAAAATAAATGATTAATTCTAGATTTATAACTATTAGTAGTGAATCTTATGGTATCTACTATGAATTTACTAAAATTACACTGGTTGTATGCTAGTGAGATAGCCATTCCAGTGTTTAAGGGGAGACCGACTATATATCCAAACCTGATTCAGCTAGATCTAGGAAGAGGTATAATTATTTACTATGATTCTTCAATAAAAGGTTTGTGGTCACTTATGGATTATGGTAATTTGATAATAGTGTATCGGTCCCACCATCTGAGACATGATAATTAGTAATTAACTAATCATTAACTCAATCATGCTACCATGGTCCATGTATTATGTTGTTGGAGAAACTATCATTTTTTGTGTGCTTTGTTTTTTACATTGATCATAAGAGAATCAAATACAACTATAAATAGTAATAAAT
Organism: Viscum album; assembly: GCA_963277665.1. Classification (NCBI taxonomy): domain Eukaryota; kingdom Viridiplantae; phylum Streptophyta; class Magnoliopsida; order Santalales; family Viscaceae; genus Viscum; species Viscum album. The sequence goes on along the minus strand of OY728165.1, from coordinate 1,574,595,928 downwards.
TAATACTATGTAGTAATGGATTGTAGAATACCTATATTCATTGAAATTTTATATTTCTTATACTCTCAGTAATTGTTATTTCATGGATGATTCTTTCATCAAGAATACTAAGACACAGACTGTCTAGGAAGCCTGGGTTGAGTGTTAGTTTTTTGGATTTATTTTCTAAGATGCTACTGGAGGTTCAATAATAGAACAAAAAAAATCATAGAATATCTAGTTCTGACATCCACCATTCTTGAGGGGGTCCACATGAGAGATATTTCCGAACACGAGGGACTCTCTCGAAGGGAGATTTACTCTAGTGAGAAGCCACAAACTGGTCAGGTTGTTCATTAGAATAGAGTCCTTACTCATTTGTGGATATATTTGGGATCCTTTTAATATATTGGAGGACTTTCTGTGGGAGTTTGTTACTGTATTTTTTATTTTTCATCATTTTCTTACCAATATGTACCATGACATATATCTTTAGTATTGGTTGTCATGCATAAAGTGGTATTTTGCGAGATTCATCATGAGGTGTTCCAGTTATCAATGGGTGAAGGTAGAACACTGATGACACGATGGAATTATAAATACTCTATCAATTACTCAGTAAATATGGAATGAAATAAACATGTATTTCTGGATGGGGTTGTCGAGATCCCCTTAATGTGGCATTGTAGTATAGGTGATCATTAAAATATTGACCAATATCCAAAAATTACTACTGTTTCTGAATATCATCTCAGTTTTTGAGATAGGGAGGCTTTATATATAAGAGATTGTGTGCCTTCACGGTGTATGTGTTATATCATATTAAATGAAGATTCATATTTTTCCACATGATTACAACATGGGATGCCTAAGGAACTAGGTTGAATAACTATCTTGAGTATAGCTTATCACCCTTAAACTGATTGGATGTTTGAGTAAACAATACATGTGATATAGAAAATTATCTAAAATGTGTCATTAATTATGTTGGATAATTGGAAAAACATATTCATTTTGTTGAGTTTTCTAGTAACAAAATATTTCATAAAATGAGTTATATGGATCCATATAAATCCCTTTATAATAGCTACCGTCTTTCATGTTTATGTTTGTTAGAGTTAGCTGACATGGTACCACTAGGTCCTTATATCATTATGGAGACTTCAATGTAAGTATATATGACTCTGAACTATATGGATATAGATCATTCTAGGTAAAAGTCTTAAACTAATCATCATTATCTACCTTTTGAGTTTGAGGTGGGGCATTGTGATTTTCTATGAGTTTCACTAAGTTTAGATTATAATTTTTTTTGATATTGGTAATTTTATGGACTTGATATGTTATAAATATTGAGATATTGTAGAAATTTGTACATGAAGTCTATCAATTTCACCCACCTCATATGTGTTGTGAAATTCACATAGTCATTCACATATCCCAACATTGATTTTATCATGTAGTCATGTATCATTCGTTTTACCATGAAGATATTGAGCTGAATGTGGATGTAAATTTAGAGGAGAATATAATATATATCATTGATTATATCATGAAGGATCTCCTGGGAAGATCAGTCCCACTAGTCTGGGTACATTTTTAACAGAAAAATTTATAAGACTATACTAGAGAATAGGAGCATGATGTACATATGTAATCTCTAAAACTATTTTTAGATGATGTTTCACCACACTCAGATGGAAAAATATGGGATTAGTTGTCTTAAGTAGTTGATGTTTTGATATACACGATTTTCTAAAAAGTACATACCAATTTATTCATGCTTAATTCAGTGTCATTGTCCTTGTAATGTTACATAGTTGAGTAATTCATTCCATGAGGTTGTTTGGGGAATCTTTGAATCCCTCGTCCCCAGATAATGGAGAATAAAATTGTGGTTTATAGATAGTATAAATGAATCCATGTAGAGCGCATGCTTTCCCTAATTGTCTAAGGGTTTGGAAGAAGGGAACATGGAGGACACACGATGGTCTGAAATTAGGAGAAAGCAGGTGAATTCCAATGTGGACGATACTATCATTTTTTTACTATATATTCTTTGTTACATTCAAATGATTATCTTATACATACATCTAGTGCATTGGAAATCAACCATTATGATAATGTGGGAGCATTGTGGGTGAATGTTTTTTCAAACATCCAATGGTGTTCTAGTTGGTGTTTTATAAATTTTCCATTCAAATGATTTAATTACTAAAACATTATTTCCCCTCCTCCATCGAATAGATCCCACAGTCAAGAACCTATCTTCTTCTCAATTTGGGTATTTTTACACCTTTTCTATAAAATATCCTAAAAAGTAACTAAATATGAATTGGAATTCTTGAGGTAATATCTACACTCACTTCCTTTCTTTTCACATTTCTCTTCTCACATGTTGAAATATTTGGGAGATTCCACATTTTCATCATTTTCTTGGTTTTAAAAATACATCAATTAACTCCCATTTTAGCTTTATTGAAGGAGTAACAACAAATGAATGATATTCTATGAATGAAATGTTGCAGCATGTGAGGGACCTTTTCAAACTTAACTCTGAACTATTTAATAAATAATACATTATGTGGTTTTATTTGGTTGATGACACTAGTGAGTGATTAATCAACTTCTATTTTTTCTCCATTATTGAATCCTCCCAATGTGTGTGTTCACATCATTATTTAATTAATTCATGTTTACCTTAAATAGTATAAACACCTCATGTGGTGTGTTTCACATGTAATAAATACATTATAATAACTATTTATAATTAAGATTAATGGAAGGAAATTGGTTTGGCCATTAAGCCTGTTAATTTTTTCATATACCGTGTTCTTAATATATAGTTATTTTTTATTGTACCATGTTCATAATGATTTGTTATTTTTTTAGAACATGTTCTGCATGTTTAGTGATTTTTCATTATACCATGTTCTTCTTTACTTGTGATTATTTCTTAATTCATTATTTTTTATCTTGAATTAAATAATTTTTAATACCATTTTATAATAAGATAGATATAATTTCTTATTGATGATATGTGATCTAGATTTTGAGGTCTTACTTGCTTACGGGATAGTATGAGACACATGCCCCGACATAAATACACTATTTAATGTATTGTTGTTCTTGTATTTGGATAATAAAGATACACTAGGAGGGATTGTTAGATTTCATTGTAATATATCCATAGGTGGTTTATGTATACCAAAATGTGACACCAGTTCACTAGGGAAGGAACCATAGACAGGCCCTTTGGTAATATGGTTACACAAGGCCAAAGGTGGTGCACATTCCCCTATGTGAGATTCCTAGTAAGGGATTACAGGTTATTCATAAACAATTTGATGAGTGATATGAGTTAATCATTTTACGAGTCACATTGAATTGGCTCTGTGGTATTGGGTAATTCGGGATTTCCTATAGAAACCATTGGGATTTTTTAATGGATCTCCTTGGATAGGATCATGATACCATGATGGATTTGATAGTTTCACTCCGTAGTGTATTTGTGTGGACTTATTCATAAATTATGGGAATTCTTTACATATTCCCTAGGGACATATCTGCCAATCCAAATCTCATTCTTGGGATCATCCCACAATTGATTCCATATAAATGGTGACACATGGACACTGTTGATCACAAATATATGGGTTCATTGGTGCAGATTCATCTATATGCCATTCATGGTGGTCTACTAATTATATCTCCCACCCTTCTCATGTTTCCATTGATACGCACGAAAAATTTATGAATTCATTTATAGATAAAAAAATTTATCCATCTTTGATGACTAACTAATACTTTTATGATGGAGTATGAGAAAAAGAGACCAATAAAATGTTGGTGATTTTAATAGTATTTTAATTTAGATTTTTGTTTATTTTTTATTGCATGTGTTATATTCATATATCCATGTTTCCCCATGTACTCAATATTTATAGTTTAAAGATAGAATTATCAAAAAAAAATTGTATTTATTTATTCTCCAAAATCCATGTATTATATATTTAACACAGATTGTTTATTATTTTTATTTATTCTATTGTCTATTGATTACTACTATTTTGGATGATTATTAAATATTTTATAATTTTCTACTCCAGTCTGATCAATGAGGCAATAGTATTCCCGCAGACACACCGTATCCCATATCTGTTTGTCGACAACTTTTTGAATATGGGGAGGCACACATGAGATTTTGTGGCCCTCCAAAATGGGGCACCGCTAAGTGATATATAGGGAAATACCATTCAAAAAAATAAAATTTCAAATAGTTTACACCAAATGGAACACCGATTATAAAAAACCATGCTATAATATTACTTAAATAAAATTATTATAACATACTCATTTTTTTGGTAGTTATAATTAAGATTAATTTTATTATAAAATGTATATTGAAATGATTTCACTTATAATATTTCTAAAAACATTTCTGAAATTTAATATTCATCTAATTTAAGTTACAAATTAATAGAGTAATAATAAATTCATTTTATTCTTTAGAAGCACATTTTGGAAAAATGGTTTTTATTTAATGTTTCTCAAAAATGTTATATTTTATAATTTCTAATTTTATTAATGTTATCATAAAAAAATTTATAAATTTTTTAATCATCATGTCATAGTAGTATTTTATGATTTTTCTTATTTATTTATAAAATTAATTATTTTAGTGAATAGTGAAACAAATATTTTTTGTAAAAAATTAATTAATATTAAAAAAACATTTAAATTTTAAAGGACCACTATATTTTAATGTTTATATAAATTTAAAATTAGTCTTATATATTTATAAATAATATAACTAATTACATAGGGACCAAAATTATAAATTCTTTTTTTATAAGATCGTTTTTTGTTTAAAAACACACTTATCTAAAAATCCTTTTCCAAAACATTTTGTATATTTTTATTAATATTCATTTTAGAACCATATATGAAATGAATAATAAAAATGACGAGATATTTTTATTCAAGTGGTTAACATTTGGTAAATAGGTCCATTTAATTTTTCCTTGAATAGTTAAAATGGTAAATATTTCTTAACTCAGTAATTATAACAAAGAAAAAACAGGGTTAAAACTATGGTGAAACACATTAATTTTTTTTCTAAAAATTATTGTTACCATAATATATAAGATTTTATAAAATCTATACATCCAATATAAGAAAACATGATATTTTCATTCTGTATTACCTTTATTATAAAAATTATATAATTTGATGGAAATTGATAAATACAAATTCTCATAATCTAGATGTAAGTTTCTCTAATTTTTGTATATAGGGGTAAAATTATGATTTCAATGAATATTATCAGTTTTTTAGACATAAATAAATCAGTTTTCATTGTAGATTATTTTAATTTTTCTTGATGGAATAATTACATTAGATTCCCTTTAAATGCTGACTCGACGCCTTTGAAAATTGTATGAAAATAAAGCAAATGATTTGAAATGAATTAGTTAAGTATTTTTTTACAAAATTAGAGTGTTAAAATTTTATTCTTAAAAATAATTTATAATTTCTTTATCATGATAATATTATACAAATGAAATTTATCTACAATGCCCCAATTGTAAAATTAAATGTATAGTCCCAAAAACATATTTAGTGATATTTTATGTTAAACAAAATTTTATTAAATTATTTTAAATGTAAAATATAAATATGTAACAATTTTTGGATTGATAATGTTCTAAAATTTCATCTATGTTCATTTTTCACAAACATTTCACATCATAAGCATGTCTATACTCCTTATGTTACAAAAAACGGTACCATTATTAAGGATAAAAAGTGCTAATGATAGGTTCAAAGCTAATAAATAGTATTAAAATAAAACCAAAAGCCATATAAATTTTATTTTATGATATTATTTAGAACATATGAGTTTTTAAATTCTTGTAAATTTAGAATAATTTTACTTTTGATAGACAAAAAATATATTCATATAATATAATTAATTCCATGTTGGTCATCTCCTCATTTACAAAGGAGTACCTTCCCTATTAATTTATTAAAAAATAATGAGCCTTATATATTATTAAATACATACCATAATACCTTCATATCGAAAATAAATTCAATCTTGTGCACTTTTTTTCACATTAATACCATCCTATGATGTCATATGTTTTATAAAAATGGAGGTATTATTAATATTACGATATCTTTGTACTCGATAATTTCCAGGTTTATTTTTTATTATAATATCATTAAAAATATTATATACACAAAAAATTAATAACTCAAAATTATAAAATATATTGAGTTTCAATTGTGACTATGGTAGAATCATTTTCCACCCCTTCAAACTTATATAAAATAAAAACATCATCTACGTATAGGTAAAATCGACCATATCTATGCTACGGGGTAATTTATTTTACATAAATATGTATTTAAATGGTTACAAAGATAAAATTATTTATTATATATCGAATTTATAATATATATGTGAATTTTTAAATACATTATATCGTCTACCATTTTAAAGTTACATCATTTTGAAAATGATAATTTCATTCCTTTGTTCGGGTGTACTACCAACAACATAAAGCATTTTGATTCAGTTACCATGTATACCATCCATGAATGATTGTAAATTTATATGACTATGAAAATTATGATTATCTGTTGATTAATTTTATTTATATTATTATACCATTACTAGAAATCATGTATTGAAACTGCTGAATATAAATTTGTATAAAAAACCACAGTAAATACTTGGAATAAAGATATTAATAATGAAATATTGATTAAAAAGTGATATAATGTTCTAATTTAATGTTATATGTTATAATATCTATAAATATGGATTTTTAAAATATTTACAAAAAGATAAATTTATTTTATTATAGGATAATAGTTCATATGAAGCAGGTGGTACATGAGGTATGAGAAATATTGTCTCACTTCCTCTTCAGTATTACGTGTTTAAAATATAAACACAATTTCATTTATTTGGTGTATATGCTACCCCATTTAAATATTATATCATTATTGTATCATTTTTCATATTTTCTATGTTTTCTTTCCATGATTAATGTTGTAATTATTTTTTATTCAAATTCTGTTATTGTTTGAAGGGATTTCCATTACGATCTCATTTTTTCAATATTATTTATCTTCATAATTCCATTATGAATGTTATATGAACCGATTATATTAATTCCAATATATTTTGATATAATTTGGTTATTATATTAGGTTATAATAATACTTTGAGGTAATAAAATATTGATAGAATTATTAACATTTAATAATGATGAATAAATCATATTTTATCCCACATTATGTATTGTAAAAATATTTAGTGTAATTTTCTATAGAAGAACTATATACCATAAAAAAAGAAAATAATTAGGAATATATTTTTATAATATTTTGAGGTATAAATATCCTTTTGTCCACCCCACCAATTCCCTTTCATTCGAATTTCTTAGGTTCAATAAAAATTTCATCTTATCATGAGACCGATAAGACAAAGTTTGATTAGTTGACACCTTAAAAAAACTCATGTTCATATATTTAGATCCATGATGTTCAATATATTGTGTTAAAAGGTAACACTCCACTGTAATTTGGTATAAGTAGTCAACAGTTCAATTAAAAATCATGTATTAGTTACTGAGAAAGTAGTTCTTTTCATAGTTGCAGGAAAAAGTTGAAAAGGATAGATCACCATCATTACAATATATAATATATTCATCAAATAACATCTCTAATGGGATCCTACTTTTGAATGACCTTAAAACATGTATATCAACAATAAATAGCATGTGATGGAAAATGATCCAAAATTAAAAGATCTAAAAGTATATTTCTCAAAATATTACTTTATTAAAGATATTGATATGTCATTTCATATAAAAATATATGTTAAAGAAATATAATATTGATATTTATGTAGAAACATGTATTTCTTTTTGATAAATTATCGTACAAATATTCTTCCTAAGTGAAAATAATTTGAATTTTAAATGATCAGGGAATAATGTTAACCTCCTCTTTAAATATAGATGATTTAATATATTCAATAGGATACATTGAATTTATATTTAAAAAACATTAAAGAGATATAAACATTGACGATTCTATTTCAAAAATAAAATAAATATTGAATAATTTCAATCTAATAGAAGAAAAGATCAAATGTACGGACTCATTTAGTAAGGATAAACAATATAATTATAGTTTAGAACTTACGAATGATTCCAAAAGTGGGGTTGTTGACCTATACTTTATGTTATTAAATGTAGGGTAACTGGTAAAATTATAGTTCACAATCCTTAAATTTACATCAAAAGAAGGGTTCTAAAAGTACAATTCCATACAAAAATAAGGTTCATAACCCATTATTTTTCTTCAATCATATGATTATAAACCATGATTCAAGATTTTTTCAATAATCTAAAAAGGATGATGAAAATTATACTTTATCTGAATTAAAAAAAATATAAATCTAAATTTCACTAAATTATATTTTTTTAGTGAAATGACTATGGGTGTTTGTGTGAATAAAAATCACTGATATAATCCTAAATTTTTTGTGTCAAAATATTCTAAAAATATCCCCATTTATTAGGATTAAATAACCCATAAAAATCTTTTAAAAAATACCATTGAAAAAACACGATTTTATAATCAAATAAACATTTAAATATCAATGCAATATATCCAAAAAATCAGACCTTTCCCATTAATATATAAGGTGTTTTTACCACAATATTATTATGTAAAATAGTAGTTGAAATTATTTTTTCAATCAAAATTATACACCCATTTTATTTTAAAATTAATATAAATAGTTTTTTTAAAACAAATCTAATATTTCACTATCGTATTTTGGAATGTAATGTTAAGAAAAATATAAATGCTTCTAAAAAATAAAAAATTCATAAAAAATAATAAAAATGGTAAAATAATAAAAAAGAATAATTTAATTCTATATTTTTTCTTGATTATATGATTTTATTGTCTTAATGATTTAATATAATATGATAAAGGATGGAATGGGTGTGAATTCTCTAGTCCATATGATGATTTTGTGTATAGCGTGACACAAACAGAACCACGATTATCCCTCAACTCTTACATAATCATTAAAAATTTATTATTCAACACCTTAGTGTATTAATTCATCAATTTCGTTGATTACTAATCCATATTCATATCATTATCCCAATTAATATTTCAAATCTCATGTATAATTTTATCTCATTGAACTTTTTTGTTAAATATTTATAGCTGTTGGTTGTGATCATTTTTAACACCATGATCTGTATAAGTCAATCTTGTAAAATTATTATTATGATTCAGTAAAATATAATGGTGTGGAATATTTTCAAACTATTGTATATGAATGTAATTATTGATTTATAATTAAATTTAAATAATATATTAAATATTTTATATTAAAAAATTATAACTTTTACATCTAAGACAAGAATACTTCCCTTCAATTGTATGACAACATACAGACATAAAAATAATTCTAAAACACTTCATAAATTACCAAAAATCATTCATAGATACTGATTAAAATCATTTAATTCAAATATAATCTTCTATTTAACTTTTAAAATCATTAAAATATCCTATTGAAATTGAATATCCTTATACTTGTTGCATCAAATACTAAAATAATTATAGCATTGTTCTTGGAACAAAACAACTCCTTAAATAATTATTTTATTTTATTTTAACTATATAACTCTCTTTGAATATTATTAATAACATCTTATAACTTATTCTATTTAGATACCATTTCCTCAATATTTTCATATAGTAAATTGGAAGCTTCCTTTTTTGGTTCCTTGAGGATTTACATTCTTCTACCAATGTAATGAACAACACTTCCATTCATTCACTATAATGAGATGAAAAAACGCCATGATAATTAGTCTTCTATATAGAATAATTAATATAATTTTTAGAAAATTATTCAATAAAAATGGTCTTATATCTAATAAGTTATGTTGTTTCCACAAAAGGATTGTGAACATGATAATTGGCTAGAGTATTTTCATTATCATTATCCTATATGTGAGCTATTTTATTTATGATACGAGTCACATGATTATAAAAAATGTGAGCCTCAGTAACACATTGTTGATAAGCTTAAATACCAAATTATTATATCATTTCATTATAATAATATTTTTGTACATCTCCAAGCTCATCACACTTATATTTCTATTTCATTAATTATTCCCTTGATTTAATCATTTGAACTATTTTATCCAATTCTACAATATAATATATTTAATCTTTATCAACATGTTATATTATTTATCCTATTCTAAAAATAGTATTTTCCCCACTTTCCTTGCTATCATGTTCGTTATATGTTCATAAAATATGGGGAACTCCTGTTGTGGTTTCTAATTAACCTAAACATACTCATATACTTATCCTTGATGGGGTGGGGATATCATAAACTATTATTGATTTCTAGCTACTTATTAATCTTAATTTATATTTTATTGGAAAACATACTCAAAAAAACTCATAATTTACAAAGAAATTTTATGCTCATGAGCTCCCCCCGAGCATCATCTATATATTATACTTCCTCCATGGAACTAACAGACATTAATGTTCCATTGATCGGGCTTATAAAAAATACATACATTTAGAGAATCTTAGTTTAGATAGTATTTCAATGGATACATTCTATTCCCATAAAAAATTCATGAATTTTATTTTTATTATAATTAAAATTAGTAATTATTATTCCATAAGGATGGATGGAGAACCATGTGTCTTTCTGGTAGATATGATCCATAAATCACATCATAAATCTTTTAAAATTATATTTTATGTCACTAAATAGTAATTTCACCACATACATATACAGAAATATATTTAAGTCACTCTAAATCATAATAATTATATAAATTAAATCAAAATTATCTAAACCATTCTGATCAGCTTCCAGGTCCTTTAAAGGCGTTTTAATTATATTGGTTGATCCAAAAAAGCTATTATTTACTCTAACATACATACATTCTCACTAATAAAAAACATAATATATTGATATTATAATTCATATAGACAAATGAAAATATTATTGATTTCAGAATTTCAAATTGAAAATTCATTACTATATACCTTTTAATAGATTTGATATTAAAATTCCCGAAAGATAAAATATTATTTCATAAAATTAAATTACATATTTTTTCAAAATATAAACTATATTATTTAATGAAAAATATATACTATGGAATTACTGGTATTTATTGACAATGATAATACTATGAAAACACTGTTAAATGCCTATATCATTTCCTTGAATAACATGTATTTCTGAACGTTAACCCTTCTACTTATTCATGTTTATTTGAAAGATTAATTATCTATCTTAGAATATTTAATATCAGGTAGTTCAGAGGATGTTACTACTAAGGGTAGGGTTGAAAGATATATTGTAATGTTTTGGTGGTTAAAGGAGTGTAATATCTAATGTTTGTGTGATTGAGTGATAGATTATATCTAAAAGCTTTTGGGGGATGATTCGGATTATCATGATAATATATTAATTATAATCACTCCGTAATTATATTCTGAATTGAAAATTTCAGAAATAATGTTAAAAAAATAATCATCATAAAAGGAATTTAAAATTATATAATAAAACAATTTATCCTTAATTTTATTATCAAATATGTTAATAAATTATTGAAATTTAAATATATATAACTCCCAATTATTAACATAAAAAAATTAGTGAAGAATAGTTTGGTGAAAATATCATAATGTTGACATTCAATGTTAACAAAATCTTCTGATATATCTCTTTTAATATCAATATCTATTGAGAAAAGAGTCCTAATATCAATATGTATAGTCTTATAGTTAATTAATTTTTTTTTGATTTATTAGAAGTTATATTATCACTAAAAATAATTAAGTGATTAAAATTATGTCAAATTTCAAAAAGTGTGTGTTTCATCCATATCACGTCTTCTCCTAAAATACTAATATAAACACACTCAACCTCAACTATGTAAAATAAAATAAAATTCATATTTATACAATACTCTTAAGATATATATACATTCCTAAAAAGTGACATGTTCAAGAGATGACCTTTCAATATAATCCTTATCATCCAAAATCAGAATCTTAATATGAGTTTAAATTAAAAATAGATGTTTCTATATAATAGATGGTTTGATGAATATACCATTTTATCTATCTAAAAAATATTATAATAATATTAAAATGATATTCATTATCAATATAATGCAGCCTATCAATAATAAAAACAAAAAAAAAATAATGTATGGTCTACTAGAAGTGAGATATTGAAAACTATCCGTAATCCCCCTTTACAACTTTTTTTTACTTGTTATCTAGATTCAACTAAATCTACAATTTCTTTATTACACCTTGGAGTTTCATATGTATTACTATTTTATAGACTAATGTTTTATCATAAGTCACTAACATATTTACATTTATAAAAAAATTCCCTAAATAATTTTTATAAACTCTAAATCTAGGAATGAAAATAAATTCCCTCTTTATACTCATTTCAAATTTCTGTTTGATGTGTTTTTATAAATCCATACAAATACTTTTGTTAATTAAACTAAAAATAATATCATCAACATAATTTAGTTCTAAAATATTACGAGATAGTAATTTTTTCAAAAATATAGTATGATATAATAATTTCTTTGATAAAATTTTTTTTAATAATTAAATAATTTATTCTTTAAAAATAATCACCTTATTAAATTTTATGTCTAGAATGGGATTTAGTAATTATAATAGTATAATTTTCTATGATTACTATTTCAAAAAGTTGTGGATGAATAGCATAGACATCCACTATCAAAAATACATCTAAAATACATTATTTAATATCCACCATATATAATTTAGATTTTATAAATGATTAAATGTTTTAATGGTTCTTAAGTGATTGTAGTCTAGAAAAACGGGAAAATATTACTCATCATATGTGCCTTTTACTTGAAAATTTTCTTTACAACTAATATATATTTGTTTCTATTAATTAATATGATCCTATGTTGTTTATTTACAATGACCTGTCCTTTTACTACTTATGGATTATGTTTAAGCCTACCAAATAATTACCAAAATAAGATTTCTTTTAAACTATTTTATTTTTTAATTTATTAATATTATCAAACATTCATTTTTTATATATTTTTAACTACTATTAGTTTCTATATGATTACACTAAATTATTTATAGTCCTAACTCATATACTTGCCTCTCATGTAATAGTCTCTAAAGGATTATAATTTATGGTTCTATTTTTTCAATATAAGACACTTTCATGCTCTCAATTTTCATGTTATTTTAAACATTATTTAATTTCATTGTTTTTTAATTTGTTTAATAATTCATCTTTAGGGGTACCAAGGGGCATGATATTAATAGAGTCAATGGAATTATCTATTTGAGTATTATAGTGATCATTTTGATCACAATAATCAGGCATCATATTAATATATTCATGAATAACTGAGAACATTTTATTAAATTCTCTATAATAATTATGAGTATTATAATAAAAGTGAAATATTTATTCATTTTATTTTTATTCATACATACGAATATTTTAGATGGTTTTTATGATACACAAATTTCATCTAAAAATGTTAATGTATGTGAAATTATTTTTTCTAGTATTCCCTGATTCATAGGGCTTCTTTTAAAAATGATCCTTATTAAAAACTCTATTAATGATATAGAAATGTGATTTAATATTTTATGAAAAATAGGTCTGTAAAATGATATTGATTTAACATGGTTTATTATTTCATTTATAGTTATATTTTTTATACCACAATTCATTTTTCAGGATCCCTTAGAGCAGATGAGGTATATTCAAACCCCATGTCTTAGAAACAAATTTAGATTATAGATTCGGAAACTCTACTCCATGATCAATTATCAATGAAATTATTTGGAATCTACATTTATTTTAAACAATATTAAAAACCAAATAAAAACATAAAAACATCCCCTTTTAAATTTTAGAATGTAAACCCCTGGTGTTTCTAGAAAATTATCTAACTAAAATATATAATAATACATTTTATCTAATTTTATTATTTTTTATTGTTGAAAAAATTGAAGTGGATATGTTATAAGGGTTAATATGTTGAATCCTTATTAAAATTGTAACACCCCAACCTTCTACGGAACGCTTCTCTTTGAATAATGTGATAGCGTGTGTTGTACGCAACATCGAGTTCTAACACTCCACAACCAATCAAACTAACCATTATGAATAGTAATACATACTTTTTTGAAATTATATGTATTTTATATTTCAAAATGGACTTCATTTTTGGATTCAGAATATCGAAATTATCGTAACTTGAATTTTTGGTATTTTTCTGTGAACTTCCAATTTTTATGAATAGTGAAAATTACTTAAAAACAACTTTTTTAATCAAAATAATTTATTAAGATAAATTATATTATTTAGTGGTTTTAAAGTATAATTATAATATATTTTTACCATTTTATCCAATGTTGTTGATTAGAATTAATTTCACTTTGAAATTGGATATAAACAATTATTAATCTTTTGATATATATTGTTTATTAAAAACATGCTATTTGTTGTAACAACGGGAATTAATTATAAAATAAATTAATGAAAATTATATGTTTGGAATTTTGTAAAATAGATATCATTTTTGAATTCAAAAAATCAATTATAGCTTAGGGTGAAATTTTGGCATTGTTCTGAAAAACTTCAATTTTTGATGAATAGTGAAACCACTAAGTGGTAGTTAAAAAACTGAATTTTTCATAAAACATAATTTTTCCACTTCGGTGAATGCAATTTCGAAAATACAAGAGACACAATTAATATCATGTAGAAAAATTTTGTTCAATGAGATGAAAATAATTTTTGCTGAATAGTAACGTTTTACTTTTATTTACCACGGTTAAATATAAATAGGGAAATTCAGGGTAAAAATTATATTAATATTACCCTAACACATGTCCTAATTCTATTGTACAAGTGTATCTCGACCAAAATAAACCTTAGGAATAAAATTTTATCATTTAGGTCCACTTGGATTAGATTAGGACATTTATTATTATTTAATTCAGAGAAGAGTTAAAAGAGTTAAAATCAATGTTTATTTACAAAACCATTTTTAATATAGGGTTATAAATAATATAAATTCGATTGTAAATATTAACTATAAAGATAAAATGATTTCATACATAATTATATTTTATTTATAATTTTTAGACATTAAATAATTTAATTTATTTATGACACAATGATGATGTAATAATTACCTAATTAATGAAAAATTAGAATGATTGATATTATAAATACACAAATAAATATAATTTGAGACTTTTAATTAATTACAATAATTTAATAGGTTAATATGACATGTTAGGAAGGATTTAATTATCTTTTTTTGAAGTAATCATTATGTTATAATATTTAAAAAAATCAATTATTGAATAGTGTCAGAATTGACATAAAAGAGTTTTTAAAATAAATATTATATTATTATTTGATATTAAATTCCTAAAAATCTAAATATCATCCAAGAGAATTATATAATGATATTTTTATCATTAATGGACCACTTGGGGGTCTCTTGGATGTATATAGTATGTTTATTAACCATATTATACAAAAATATAAAGAGACATTGTAAAAGTGAAACTAATTAACTAAGAGTTAATACTTAATGATAAGGTTAATATATTAACCCAAACCTGTCTAAATTATATTGGTTGAGTGTTTTTCGACCCATCCTCACCTTAACCATTAAATAACCCACTTTGGAGCCATTATAACCCGAATATGAATTTATTAAAAAATAATATTTCTAGCTTTTCCAAAGGTGCCCCTCACCCCTCTTATAAAAGGGCACTCTCCATTCTCCTTAACTGACACCTTCAAAGCCTTTTTTTCCGGCCAACCTCTAACCAAATACTCTCTCAACTTCACTCAATTCATCCTAGAGGCCTTCCTTTAGACAGAAATCCAACTTAGGGAGCCCTTTTGATCAAATCAAAAGGACGAACCCAAAGAAGAGGTAATGATTTCACCACCGTTTTTCAAGTTCCTTTCTTCTTCCACTTCTTCTTTCTTTCTTATTACCATTCTAAAAGAATAACTCCAGTATATTATATATACTGTGATATTATTATAAATATGGTACAATCATATTCAGTATTCTATCCATCATTTGAAAAACATGTCACCATACGTGGGTACTTACGGCTTACCGTCTCCACGTCGTGGTGTAATTGTTATTCAATAAATTATTATTTAGATGGGTATAATAATGATGTGTAATTCATTTAAATAATAAATATAACAATATAATGATTTAGTATATATGATATACCATCCAATTATGTATTATTTTATTATCAAAAGAATGATATTGTCGCTTGTGCATACGTACGGACTACCGTCTCCACGAATGTGATGAGATTCATTCTCCATCATATACATTCAAGTATAATTCTAATTTGATGATTAATAATAGTATCTAAGTACTTGATATAATTTTTGATATGATTAAGATACCACCTATACATGACAAACGCGACTTACGTAACAAAACATACAAAAGAAAATGAGTAAGTTAACACCCGAAACAATGATAATACTAAGATATTATTAACAAAACAATGTTAAAAGATCATATATGATATGATATTAATGTATATGATTCCTTTATAATTTAATAACAATTATTAAACCATTATATAAGAGGTTAACCTACCCTCAACCAAATAAATGTACAAGGTAAGGGTTTATTTCGCAATCTCTTCATTATCCGAGGTTAACCTACCCGCTATAGCTCCTTGATGAATCTGTAGGTCTTGTGAGACAAACTAGTGTCTTGGCACAAGGCCTTGACAAAATCTTATTTTTAGTCTTGGCACGAGGCATTGGATCTGTGGTTATGATAGTCTGGCATTATGCATTCCATCATTATGAAAGTTGTTATTGATATTGCGAGTGATTATTTGATTAGTAGAATATCCATGTGAATAAGTAAATGGAATTATTTCATTTTATTTTTCCATACTATGTTGAAGATAAATTTTAAAAGGCTTTTGTTTTAGTTATACACCGCCTTAAATTTTTATTCTTATTTATGAAAGTTTCAGCTATATTGTTATCCTTACTGGGCATTTGAGCTCACCCCTTTTCTATGTTTTATTTTTCCCAGGATGTGAGGAAGTAAATTATGAATGACCTGCAGGGATATTATGAGTGGATAATAGTGTGGACTATGGAGACAATATGTTGTAGTATTAGCGTTTCACTTTATTATGTAATGTAAAACCTTATGAATATATCTAGTGTTTCCAAAGATACTAAACCAATCAGTATTTCGAGATTTGATCTTTCTTCTAATCATGCCAATGTTATGTAATAATGCACTAACTCTAGGAAACATTGGTTGGGGCGTTACAGTTGGTATCAGAGAAAGTTTGTTACAAATCTTAGAAGCTAGATTTAGATAAACTCTGATTAGAGAACATATATTTAAGATGTACTTTGACGATTAGTATAGAAGAACTTTCTAGAATTTTGGTATTGTATAGATTTTGTGATTTTTCCGAGAAATACATCCATGTCTGGATAGGAGCAGGTAGAGGCAGCTCTGGCACGGATGTACCTAGGGGTAAAACCCGAAAACACCGCTTTGAGCTAGACTCGAACGGGAACCGGTGCACGACAACGGGCCTTGCTGCACTCTTGGTTACGACACTTCCGGGGGATATTCTTAGGATAACTCTCATGTTCATTACAAATCATTATGAAGGTTTTATGAGTATATAATTCTTCAAAGAAATTTTTTTTATGATTATGGATTATATCCATAAATAGTTCAATTTATGTTAAGTGTTTTATAAGTATGGAATTATATATTTTGATTCATAAACCGATCTAATTTTTTCCATTATATAGAAATGGCACCTAGTGGAAGAAATGGAAACTGTATCAATGCACGCACTCCATATAGGGATTTCCCTCCTACTCAAGATAATTATAGTGGCGCTGGTGTTGAAACTGGTGTCGATCAGCTAAACACCATACTGGGACAACTCACTCAGGTTATGAATAATAACCTTACCCGTATGGAGCACCCTGATACACAGCGTGGAGGATCAATGTTAGATCGATTCATGAGGCAACAACCACAAATGGTCAATGGGAGTACAAATCCCTTAGTATCTGAGCAATGGATAAATTCCCTAGAGAAAATATTTCAGGCTTTGTGGAGTAGTGAAAGGAAAATAGTTATCATGGCATTTTTATGCCTCACTGGAGATTTTGATCAATGGTGGTAATTGATTCAAAACACTAAGGATGATGATGAAGTATCAAATATCGAATGGAGGGAGTTCAAAGATCTGTTTTTAGAAAAATACTTTCCTCGTGACCATCGACCAGATATGGAAAGGCAATTTTTGAGACTGAGACAAAAGGTGGATCAGAATGTCGCAAAGTATGAGGCTCACTTTACAAGGTTAGAAAGGTTTGCTAGAGATTATATACATAACCCAAGAAGTAAGATTGATCGTTTCTTTGATGGCTTAAAACCATTTCTCCATTGAGAATTAGTATCACAATCCTTTTCATCGTACGAAGACATTGTCTCATGTGCTATCAAGACCGAAAAGGACTTCTCTAAATCTTATGACTTTAAAGAAAAGAAATAGAAGAAGCGATATTCTGATCAATCTGGGAATGGAAATAAGGGGAAGAAGGGAATGGTTTAATATCCATCCTATGGTAAATGTGGGAAGAAACACCCTTGAACTTGCTTGAAGGAAATGATCATTTGTTACAAGTGTGGTGAAAAAGGCCACGAAGCTCGTGATTGAAAAGGGAAGAAGGAAGCTACCAATGTTCAATGCTACAATTGCAGGGAGATGGGACATTATGAAAATGAATCTCTCATTCATCATGGGAACTTACCTTAGAAAAGGCCAAGGGATCAATTCCAAGCTTTTACTATCACTATTGCTGAGGTAGAAGCTCCAAAATAAGTGGTGGCAGGTAATTTAATGGTTTCCTCAAGTTTAGAAAATGCATTATTTGATTCTGGATCATTGCATTGTTTCATATCTTCCATGTTTGCTAAGAAAATTAGATATTTCCAATTTGATTTAATAAGGGAGTTGTCAGTTAAAACTCCTAAGGGAAGTATCATTGCAACAATGTTTTGTGAATCAGTCCCCATTAGATCACATAAATGTTCTTTATCTACTGATCTCATCGTCATACCTATTATTGAGTTTGATATAATCCTCGGTATGGATTGGATTTCGTACTATGATGTAAAGATTTATTGTAAGAAGAAGGAGGTTATGATTTTTGATGATGATGATAAAGAACACCTTATCTTTACAGCAGAATCATCACCACCTAATTCTTATCTAGATCAACCCCCAATAGCTCAACTAAATTCAATTATTTGGGAGGAAGATAATGAAATGACTGTGGGTGAGGAAAGGAATGTTCAAATAGAGGATGTACATGTTGTGAAGGAATATTTAGATTTATTTCCAGATTATTTACCTGGACATCCTCCAGAACGAGAATTTTAGTTTTCCATTGATTTAATTACTCGATCAAGGACTATATCGAAGACCCCTTATAGAATGGCCACTGTAGAATTAGTTTAACTACAGAAACAACTAGAGGAATTGATTAATAAGGGATTTATTCGCCCTTGTGTTTCTCCATGGGGAGCCCCTGTTCATTTTGTTAAAAAAATATGGATCTATGAGGTTATGTATCGACTATAGGGAGATCAATGCTAAAATAATAAAGAAAAAGTATCCCCTACCTCGCATTGATGATTTAATTGACCAACTGCATGGATCTCAATACTTTTCAAAGATTGACCTTCGATCTGGATTCCATCAGTTGTGTGTAAAGAAGGAAGACATTCCGAAGATAACATTTCAAACCAGGTACGGGCATTATGAGTTTACTGTAATGCCTTTTGGATTGACTAATGCACCCTCTGTATTCATGGATCTGATGAATAGAGTATTAAAGGAATATCTCTATGAGTTTGTGGTTTTATTTATTGATGATATCTTGGTATACTCCAAAATCTAAGAAGATCATCAAAATCACTTGCGCATTATCCTGAAAACTCTGAGAAGACATGAATTATATGGGAAGTTTTGCAAGTGTGAATTCTGGATTAATGAGATTTCTTTTCTTGGCCATATTGTCTCTAAAGATGGAATCTCTGTTGATCCATCTAAGAACAAGGCAATCCAAGAATGGCCAGCACCTATGAGTATAACTGAGGTACCTAGTTTTATTGGTTTTGCAGTTTATTAGAGACGTTTCGTCCAGAATTTTAACCGATTGGATAACCCATTAACGAAGCTCACACGTAAAGGGGTTAAATTTGATTGGACAAAAGAGTGTGATTTTTTTTCGAAGAACCGAAGAGAAGATTAGTCAATGCTCCTATATTGACTCTACCATTGGGGAATGATGGGTTCGTTATTTATAGTGATGCATCAAAGAAAGAACATGGTTATGTCCTTATGAAGAATGATAGATTTATTGCCTATGCATCATGACAGTTGAAAATTCATGAGAAAAACTATCCTACTCATGATCTTGAGTTAGCCGCTGGGATCTTTGCTTTGAAGATATGGAGGCACTATCTCTATGGTGAAAATTTTGAGTATTATACTGATCACAATATTTTGAAGTATATTTTCTCACAAAAAGAACTCAACATGAGGCAAAGGAGATGGCTTGAATTACTCAAGGATTATGATTTTACAATACACTACCACCCGGGGAAAGCAAACATGGTGGAAGATTCTTTGAGCAGAAAATTCCATGGAGTTTTGAACAATATGAGAATTGAATGGGATCCAATTTTTATTGATCTAGTGAAGATGGACATAGGAAAAACCAGGGTTGTTGAAACATTAATGCTTTTTCAAATGGTTTCAAAAACCATCTTTACTAGAAAGGATTATGTTTTCTCAGACTGATGAAAAATAATTTCAAAAGAAGTTTAAAGCTGTGAATAATGGGAGATTGAGAGACTTTGTGTATGAGGATGGAATTTTGAAATTCAGGAAGATACATTGTGTTCTTGATATACCTGATCTAAAAATGGAATTTCTGGATGATACTCATAGTTCCAATTTCTCTATGCACCCAGGGAGCACCAAAATGTATAGAGATTTGAAGGAACATTATTGCTGGTAGAACATGAAGAGGTAGATTTATGATTTTCTTGTCAAGATGTATGGTTTTTCAACAAGTTAAAGCTTGAAGGCAATAGCCTAGAGGAGTCATATAACCTCTTCCCATACTAGAGTGGAAATGAGCCAATATTACGATGGACTTTGTCAGGGGGATACCAAAGACTCCTAGAAGGAACGATGTAATATGGGTCATTGTTTATCGTCATACCAAGTCAGTACGTTTTCTTGCTATAAGAGAAGATCTACCACTGGAATGTCTAGAAAGACTATACATTGATGAATTTGTGAGACTTCATGGAGTACCCCTATCGATTGTTTCTGATCGTGATCCCCGTTTTACTTCATGATTCTGAAAAATTCTTCAGAAATCCTTGGATACTGAACTTCATTTGAGCACTGCCTACCACCCTCAAACAGATGGACAATCAGAACGAACTATTCAAACCATATAAGACATGTTGAGATCCCGCTCACTTGACTTTCAGGGTATGTGGGATCAATATTTACCTCTGGTAGAATTTTCCTATAACAATAGCTTCCATTCAAGTATTCAGATGGCACCATATGAAGCGTTATACAGAAATAGATGTCGTACACCAACCTCTTGGGATGACATTGGTGAAAGAAAACTTGTAGGCCCAGAACTGGTGATGGAAACGATGGAAAAGGTGAAGGTAATCCAAAATCACATCAAAGAAGCTCAAAGCAGGCAGAAGAACTATGCTGATAATCGAAGGATGGATTTGAAATTTCAAGTCAGTGATCATGTTTTCCTAAAGGTATCTCCATGGAAGAGAGTCATATGTTTTGGTAAGAAAGGTTAATTGAGTCCCAGGTACATCAGACCATTCGAAATTCTAGAATGAATTGGTGTTGTAGCTTACCGATTGGCAATGCCGCCAAGTCTCTCCAAACTTCATGATGTGTTCCACGTATCTCTATTGAGGAAATACATGCTTGACCCAAAGCATGTACTCACCTATGAGGAATTAGAACTGGAACCCGATATGTCTTATTGCAATGTGCCCGTCTAGATTCTTGATATGAGAGAACAAGTACTGAGAAACAAGAAGACACGTCTGGTAAAAGTTTTGTGGAGAAACCATAAGATAGAAGAGGCAACGGGGGAACCCGAGGAACCTATGATAAAGAACCACCCGAGTCTTTTCATGTGGTAGTATTCTATAAATTTTGAGGATGAAATTATTTGATGGAAGGGAGAATGTAACACCTCAAACTTCTACAGTACGCTTCTCTTTGAATAATGTGATAGTGTGTGTTGTACGCAACATCGAGTTCTAACACACCACAACCAATCAAACTAGCCGTTATGAATAGTAATACCTACTTTTTGAAATTATATATATTTTATATTTCAAAATGGACTTAATTTTTTCTGATAATATCGAAAGTATCCTATGTTTAATTTTTGGTATTTTTCTGAGAACTTCCAATATTTATGAATAGTGAAAAATACATAAAAACAACTATTTTAATAAAAATAATTTATAGTGATAAATTATTTTATTTAGTTGTTTTAATGTAAAAATAGAATATATTTTTACCATTTTATCCAATGGTGTTCATTAGAATTAATTTCACTTTGAAATTTGACAAAAACAATTGTAAATCTTTTGATATATATTGTTTCTTAAAAAACGCTATTTTATGTAACAGCAGGAATTAATTATAAAATTAATTAATTCAACTTATATTTTTGTAATTTTTTAAAATAGGCATCATTTTTTAATTCAGAATATCAATTATAGCTTAGGGTGAAATTTTGGCATTGTTTTGAAAAACATCAATTTTTGATTAATAGTGAAACCACTAAGTGGTAGTTAAAAACTGAATTTTTCATAAAACATAATTGTACGGCTTATGTGAATGGAATTTCGAAATTCCGAGAGACACGATTAATTTCAAGTAGTAAAATGTGGTTCAATGATATTAAAATAATTTTTGGTGAATAGTAACTTTTTTACTTTTATTTATCACGGTTAATAGTAAATAGGGCAATTAAGGGTAAAAATGATATTACTATTACCGTAACAAATGTTCTAATTCTATTGGAAAAGTTTATCTCGACCAAAAACAGCCTTAGGAATAAAATATTATCATTTAGGTCCACTTGGATTATATTAGGACATTTTTTATTATTTAATTCAAAGAAGAGTTAAATGAGTTAAAATCAAAGTTTATTTACTAAAAAATTTTAATATAGGGTTATAAATAATATAAATTCGATTTTAATTATTCATTAGAATGATAAATTGATTTCCTACATAATTATATTTTATTTATAATTTTTAGACATTATATAATTTAATTTATTTATGACACAATGATGATGCAGTAATTACCTAATTAATAAAAAATTAGAATAATTGATATTATAAATACAAAAATAAATATAATTTGAGACTTTTTATGAATTAAACTAATTTTATATGTTAATAGTAAATGTTAGGAATTATTGAATTAACTTTTTTCGATGTAATCAATCTGTTATGATATTTACAAAAATCAATTATTGAATAGTGTCAAAATTGACATAAAAAGTTTTAAAACAAATATTATATTATTAATTGATATAAATTCCTAAAAATATATGGTTATTCCAAGAGACTTATATAATGATAGTTGTATCATTAATAGACCACTTTAGGGTCTCTTGGATGTATACAGTACGTTTATTAATCATATAATATAAAAATACAAAGGGACATTGTAAAAGTGAAACTAATTAAATAAGAGTTAATACTTAATGATAAGGTTAATCTAGTAACAAAAACCTGTATCAATTATTTTGGTTGAGTGTTTTAAGACCCATCCCCACCTTAAACTTTAAATAATCCACTTTTGATCCATTAGACACCGAATATGAATTTATTATAAAATAATATTTCTAGCTTTTCCAAAGGTGCCACTCACCCCTCTTATAAAAGGGCATTCTCCATTCTCATTAACTCAGACCTTCAAAGCCTTTTGGTTCGGCCAAAATATAACCAAATACTCCCTCAACTTCCCTCACTTCATTCTATAGGCCTTCCTTTTTTTCAGAAATCCATCTTAAAGAGCCCTATTGATCAAATCAAAAGGAAGAACCCAAAGAAGAGGTTATGATTTCACCACCCTTTTTCAAGTTCCTTTCGTCATCCACTTATTATTTCTTTGTTATTACCATTATAAAATAATAACTCTAGTATCTTATATATAATGTTATGTTATTATAAATATGGTACAATAATATTCAGTATTATATCCGTCCTTTGAATAAAATTTCACCATATGTGCGTACGTACGGCTTACCGTCTCCACGTCGTGGTGTAATTGTTATTCAATAAATTATTATTTGGGTGGGTATAATAATGATTTGTAATTCATGTAAATAATAAATATAAAATTATAATTATTCTTTATATTTGATATACCATCCAATTATATATTATTTTAATACCAAAAGAATGATATTGTCACTCGTGCGTACGTACGGACTACCGTCTCCACGAACGTGATGCGATTCATTCTCCATCATATCCATTCAAGTCTAAATATCATTTGATGATTAATAATAGTATCTAAGGACTTGATATCATTCTAGATATGATTAAGATACAACCTATCCATGACAAACACGACTTACGTAACAAAACATATAAAATAAAATGAATAATTTAACACCCGAAACAACGATAATACTAAGATATTATTAACAAATCAATTTTAAAAGATCATATATGATATCATATTAATGTATATTATTCTTTTATATTTTAATAACAATTATTTAACAATTATACCGGAGGTTAACCAACCCTCAACCAAGTAAAAGTACAAGGTAAGGGTTTATTTCGCAATCGCTTCATTATTCGAGTTTGTTTATACGTAATAATCTATTGAGACATCTTTATCATCCACATCCATGTTTCATAGAAATTTATTTCAAAACATTTTTACTATTTACTATAATATGGGTTAAAGTCATTTATACCCTTGTTTGACTTTTTATAAGAGGTTTATAAAATAATCTTTACGTTGTTTTCCATACATGGTGCTTTTTAACCTTTTCGACAGAATTAAGGTAAGAATTTTTTTTAACTTATACGGTGGGTGAGGTTATTTTACGCCATTATGAAATCATCGAAGCTTCCCTTACAAGAATATAAGAATATTTTCAAAGAAAATGTTTTATTTTATAAATATATGACTCGTAAATGATTTCAAAATACAAAGAGATATTTCTCTAAAAAGAGTTTTGATTTCATCTATGTCAACATCCTTTGATGAATTTTACGCTTATTTGAAGTCGATTTATTATGATACAAAACTTCTATATTATATTGAAGGTTTTGTGATATGTTTGACTGTGGATGTGCTATTTTTATACCATTCATGGTTTATGGTGAAATTATTGACATTTCGTATGATAGTTTTAATACAAATGTTTATGTTATGTTTAAACCTTTTCATATGGGAATGCATTGGACTTAATATGTGACTGGTGGAGCCCGATATAGCTCCTCGATTAATCAGTAGGTCTCATGAGAGAAACTAGTGACTTGGCACTAGGCGTTGACAAAATATTATTTGTATTCTTGGCACAAGGTCATGGCTATGTGGTTATGATAGTCTGACATTATGCATTCCATCATTATGAAAGTGGTTATTGATATTACATGTGATTATTTTATTATTAGAATATCAATGTGAATAAGTAAATGGAATTATTGCATTTTATTTTTTCCATACTATTTTGAAGTTCAATTTTAAAAGGCTTTTGTTTTAGTTATACAATGCCTTAAATGTTTATTCTTATTTATGAAAGTTTCCGCTATATTGTTATCCTTACTGGGCATTTTAGCTCACCCCATTTCTATGTTTTATTTTTCCCAGGATGTGAAGAAGTAAATTATGAGTGACCTGCAGGGATAATATGAGGGGATAATAGTGGGGACTATGGAGACAATATGTTTTTGTGTTAGTGTTTCACTTTATGATGTAATGTAAAACCTTATGAATATATCTAGTGTTTCCAAGGCTACTAAACCAATCAGTATTTAGAGATTTGATATTTCTTGTGATCATGCCAATGTTATGTAATAAAGAACCGACTCTAGGAAACTGGGGTTGGGGCGTTAGAAAAATATATCAAAGATCAAATTTTTTTTCTTGTAAATTTTTCAGGGATCATAGAATATATTCTAATAAAACTAATGACTCGGAAGTATTAAAATAAAATTTTCTAAAATAATCTAGTTAATGGAAATGTATTATTGTTTCCAAGCCTTCTATGAAAAATCTAGGATTCATTTATTACTATTATAAAGAAATTCAATATTTATTCACATCAAGATCAGAAGTATAATGTATAAACATTTTTAGTTCCTAGTTATCTACTAATAGGTAGTTTAACTTTGAATATGGAGCAATAATTGATAGAAAATCCAATAAGAAAGCCATTATCACAATATTTATAGACACATATTATATTTTTACAAAATCACTAAATATATATAACATTATAGACTAGGATTGAATTTGGATCTCCAGCTGATCCCACTCCAATTATCATTCCTCTAGTATTATCATCAAAAGTGATTAATCATTCATCAACAAATATTAGCTTCTGGAATTTTTAATATTCAAAACTCATATTCCTTGAGAATAAATTACATGTATAACATATTTAACTTCTGTATTGAAATCTTTTACCTACCAATAATTGGATAATATAATATTTTGGTACCAAAATTCATCAAGTATAGTCGTGGTATTAAGTAGGGGACTTCACTTAAAAATTTACCTAATTTTTTCAAACATTAAAAGTAAACCATTACATATACTATTAAAAATAAATTAATTATTTAATAAAATTATATTAAGATTCCTAATGAAAAATTAAAAGCATAATAACCATTAATTTCTTAATATAAAAAAATTATTGATGTGATGTTTTCCATATAACCAAGAATGAAATATTTTTTAAATAGTTTTGATTATTCAACATTACATCCTATTAAATATTTTTTATTTTACCTGATCATTTTTTATGAATATTTTCTATTGACTAATCCCATTTCATGAGATGAATTCATTACATTTAATAAATGCTTATTCACATGATAAGTCTTTATTTTTTATATTATATCTTGAAGAAGTTGTCCATATTTCACCTTAAATTCCTTGTAATATTATCACATAGTATTTTTTCACTTATAACTTCTATATGAATGTTCTTTTAATATATATCTATTTTTACCAGCAATTTTTATTTTTTCTAAAGAATAGAGTACTATGAAAATAATTTATTATTTGATCATTTTTCAAAATCAGATGAAGAACTGTTATAGAATCGTATATCTTCATCTTTATGAATACAGAACATATTTTCATTAATTTTTTATGGATCCTTCTATAAACTAGAATAAAAATATATAATGATTTCATTTTAAACACTACAAATAGACTCCATAGATTTATTAATTTTCTTTCATAATTATATTTTATTTGGTATTTGGATTATTTCTTTTCAATATTTATTTTATGATAATTTAGCTATGGGATGTAAATTTTGACATTCTATATCTGTTAGTATTCATAATGTCAAAAAAATAAGAAACACTATGAATATTTTCTTTCTAATAATTGAATTTATTTTCAAAACCATTCTTCGTCATATAATACATACTGAATATTCTATATAGATGATTTAATTTCATTCTAGAATATGAAAATTTTGTATAATTTGATGATACATCATCATCATTAGTTTTTATTTCATTATTTGGAGTTGTAAAAATTTGAACCATAATTTGAATTTTTATCATTCTATGATCTTCTACTTGTTGTTGAATTGAGTCTTCAATAATCATTAGATTACTAATCAATCCATTCAATATTAATTACATGATAGGTTTCAATTTTCTAATTATAAAAGATATAATGATCTATTTAGAGGAAAATTCATAGAAAAATTTATGGATAGACATGGACATTCAATTAGATTTCCTAATGTAGTTACCCCATGAACTATTTCAGTTAGTATTATATTAATTTTTTAATAATTTCACCATTATATATCTTAAAAGATTAAAATTCATTATTTTCAGTGTTATATAATAATTTTTAGACATTACCATTTCCCACAGAAGAAAATATTAATTTTTACCACTTCTCAATGGTAGTAAAACATTGTGATACATGACTGTATTCATCTGGGCTAGGTTTACAAAAGATTTAATCTGTGGATCTTGAATTGAATCATATACTATTTTACATAGTGGAATCAAACTTTTTTGGTTCACCAATAATTTATCAATGTTTTAAAGTCGTCATATAAATTCTATATCCACGTCTCTCTATTATATAATCATGATTACCTCCCACGATACATAATTTTTACCATTATTTTATTGATCTCAAATAATTGAAATGCTTTATTTGATTTTATCTAGTAAATAGTTCTACGTATTTTCCATTGAATCATACTTTCTATTTATTATAAAAATTCCACAAATATAACTCTAATGATATCAATTTTTATATCGAAATCACATTATGAAAGAAGAGGAGGTCAGGTGATTTTTCACATTTTCAGAAATATTGAACTACTAAAATATTATCCCTCTATAGGTACATTAAATATATGAATTGGGTTATCATTTGATTAATTATTTAGTAGTTAAATAAAAAATCTGAACAAAAAAAATTATACTATATTGGGCTACAGATTTAATCTAGTCCACTCCACCTACATTTTCTCAACACGATAGGAGATTTACAATAAATATTCCCTCATATTCTAAGAACTATATAACTATGTTCATGCTATATAAATCATATAATAAGACAAGTATTTTATAGGGATGTTTTAAAACCCCATCATAGCAGGATAATATGACACTCCAAAAGGAATGATAAAATGTTGTATATACTTTAGTAGAACAAGCTTCAATTTTTATTGATAAACATGTTCATATTATATTTAAAAAAATATTTTAAAATATAGGTATCATCCTCTTCTAAAATGATAATATAATCAATAAAGAACAACTTTACAATGGCTTTAGTTATATCTTATAATCAAATTATTACATCGATTGAATGATACTATAATCATCATGATAGAAAAATATAAAAATATTAAAACATGTCTTCATCCAAATTTTATCTTATAATATATGTTGACACATTAATCATCATAAAAATATATCTTTAGAAGATACATATTGTGGTATTTAACAAGACCCTTGGATCTATTCAGGTCAAAGAAACCGTGAATGTTAGGTATAGAAATTAGGCTAATTTTAATTTTAAACATATAGTTAAAATCATAACATTCCATATAAATATAAAATATTTAATCCATTAAATAAGAAAATTTTTCTCTTTATTTAAACATCTTTAAAAAAATATTAAAATTAATGGAATAATTTTAGAATTCATATATATGAATTGTTATATAAATATCAATGATGACTAAGTCAAATGAAGGGTTCCAACAGAAAGTGACAAACATTAAAATTTAATTTGACAAATAACCGATGATTCCAAAAGTAGGGTAAATGAAAAATATGTTATCTGTATAAATTCAGGTTAACTAATTAATATATGGTTCCTAATACATACATTAACATAAAATATAGGGTTCAAAACATCACATTCCTTAAAAATTTAGGGTTCCTTACTCTTAATATTTCTTCTAATATAGGGTTATGAAAAATTATTCTAGAATTCCATGAAATTTATAGAATGTATTTGAGAATTAATAATCATCGTAATTAAAACAAATTCAACATATAACTAAACTTCATACAAATAAATTTATTTATAAAACCAAGTGTGGGAATTTGTGGGTAGAAAAATCAATGAGAAAGTAGTGAGATTGTTGGTTCAAAACATGCCCAAAATATTTTCCACCTTACGTGTTTATATGAAATTTAATCTCTTAGTGGATAAAAAAGAAACATATAAGTTACATTTAAGAGATATTCATATAAAAATAATTTTTCTAATCATGTCCAAATAAGGGTTTTTGATTCATTTCTATGTTTGATATAATATATGAATATTTTTTTCACTCTCATATATTGATTATCTTTTTTTTCTAACAGTATTTTACCTTAATTAGGATAATTAAAATGATTCTTTTTTTCATTTTCCAAATGATATAGATTTTGAATTTATATAAAAAAATATGTAAGGAATCATTATTTTAATGTTTATCATGTGAATGTAATTTTCCATTGCCAGGGAAATTCTGTATTATGAATCATTATTTATTTGTTACCATTATTATTTACAAGAAAACAATTCCTCAATATTCATGTAATTTTTATTTAAAATGGTATCAAATGAAAAAAGGAATTAATTTTTTAAAATAAAATAATTTGAAATTTCATTTATAACTCTTTTTTCAATCAATGTTCGAATGATATGATATTATTTATTTTTTTCATCTAATTTTATTAATAATTTATTGGTTTTACTAAAAAATATCATTCTATGTAAATCAATTATCTTTTATAATTAATATATAATAATTGAATGACACCATATAATAAAATCCTTCAATTTATTATGATCATGTTCTCTATCACTCCCCATTATTCATTGGATATTATTTTTCACCTTCATGTAAATATTTTTAATATCATTAGTTAATCCATTATAATTTCCTTTACCCAAATTATATATAAACCTTGTAACACACACACACATATATATATATATATAATATTTTTTTAATGAATTCTATTAATAACATTTTTTATTGAATGAGGTATTATTTTGTATTCATGAATCAATAAAGTTAAATGATTATTTGTAAGCAATTTTTTCAATAAAATGTAATATTCATTCCATATATTTTAGGAATTAATTAGTAATGAAACTAATGGTTGGTTCTTGTTATAGGTAGCCCTTATATGCATCGATAGGTACCATGAGACATAATAGGTTTCAATATAAGTTGAGTAATATTTGTATTACTATAAATATAATAAGAGTCTCTTGGTCATGTATTTGATTGTATGTTTAATGATATCATGGTCGTGGAATTTGTGGAA
Organism: Viscum album; assembly: GCA_963277665.1. Classification (NCBI taxonomy): domain Eukaryota; kingdom Viridiplantae; phylum Streptophyta; class Magnoliopsida; order Santalales; family Viscaceae; genus Viscum; species Viscum album. The sequence goes on along the minus strand of OY728165.1, from coordinate 1,574,564,606 downwards.
TGTTCATGAATTTCTAGATATTTTAATTAATTTATTATGATTTCAACTTCCATTAATTATCTTATTTCAATGTTTTTATTTTAAATGAATGTTCACTAAACATTGATTTTTTATATAATGATCTTGTTTTTATTATCCACATACCTTCTTTACAATTCCTTATTTAATATTGATATCCTCTATTTTTATATACTCATTTATTTTATTATGAGAATACAATTTAATTTTTTTCCATTACATAGAATATGAAAAGGAATCTCTGAATGGATTTTATATTTGACTTATTTTTAGAAGTTTTTTAATTTCCAATGTAATAATTAAAAAGTTTATCCTCCCAGTTTTCCAAGACATATAATGTTATCTATATTCAATGGTGTGATCCCTTGTATCTTATAACAATGTTAAAATTAAAAAACATCTCTCGGTTATTCTGTTAGGGGTGTTAAACTAACCCAAAAACACCATAATGTGAATATATATTTTAATGTTACCATAATGTAATAACAGAACTAGGATTATTATAATCTTATAAAACTAAATTTTCAAATAAATGTTATTATAGGCATGAATTTGGTATATTTTGAATTGATTATTTTATTACATCAAGAACATCTCAATTGTTTAATGTGTTGTCAGTTAAATTCTTATGTTGCATACAATGTTCAATTTTAATTTCCACTACTTAAGTTGAGTAAGGGTAAACCTAAACAACTCACTCAATTTTAATGGATGCAAACCACACTCACATATTTTTTATTGAGTTCTCCAAAAATTCTAATTGTTTTTATACCATTATATTTATTATTATTTGTAATAACAAATAAAATCATACTTATGTGAATAACATATTTATAGGAATCCTTTTCTTTAGGGATCAAACAAAAAATAGATTATTATCAACCTTATTAGAAATAATAAAATTTTTCTAAAAATTTTACTAAACCAGTAACATATTATAATTCTTAATTAAATAAAAAGATGTTATATATAATCAATATAAAAATATTATATATTTTTATTTTTATTCTATCAATATCCTCACATTAAAAAATCATTATGAAATATAAAGTATATTTATTAATTTAAAAACTATATTAGTGTTTCTTTAAAGGAAAAATATAATTTCAATTAATGTGAAAAAAATTTTATTGGCTATTTTACGATCATTTATAAATAACATCATTTAAGGATTCCTTAATTCTTGAGTCTAATATGATGTGTACGTAAGAAGGTTTTATATCATATCAATTTTTCCTGAATGTGATAATTTTTATCATTCTCAAATTTATCTCATCTTATTATTTAACATTCACCTTTAAATTTTCTTTTCATTGGTTTTAAACCAAAAAATATTTATTTTATGAATATAAGGGAAAAATTATACTTATTTTGAAATGTTTTTTAAAAGTAGTTGTTTAATAATTGTAATAGAGGGATACTATATTAAAATATATCATATATTTAACCTTTATGATTGGGATATTTTATTAAAAATTAATTTATTTTTTATTACTCAATGATATTACTATCGTTATCTTCTCACTCCCTTTATTATTCCACATTAGTATTCTCTTTTCAATTATATTAGACAATTGGAGTATGTTTTCTTAATTATCACTAGTTTCTTATATCATCTTTATTTTTTTTAATTCCAAAAAGATGATAGATTTTTATAAAACTGATTTTCTTTGGGTAAATACTTATAAGAAATTATTTTTCAATAGATATATATAGTTAATATTTTTTTTCTTATGAAGATATTTATAATATAGTAATTTATTAAGAGAAATTTATTTTTCTAAATAAATTGTTTTCATTATTTTTGATTGGTTATATTTTTTTCTAGAAAATTTATGCTTTCAACACTACATTTATAGTGGGTGATGTCATTGTTTTAAGAAGATAGGTAAATGTTCATAAAATAATAAAATACAGTATTATTGATTTTATATTTTCGAACAATGATTTTTAAAAAAATTTATTTGAAATATGGTCATCCATTTTGGGTCTACCACTTTTTCAAAATGAAAAATATTTTTTAAATAAGGAATCATTTTATCAATATTTATTTAAATCATAAGGAATTAAATTTTAAATTTTATTTAATATAATTACTTTTATGTGTTTTGTTTTCCAGGATGAAAATTTTTCAATTGTATTTCATGAAATTTAAGTTTGAGCTAATGATTATTGAAATTTTTTAGAAAAAACGTCTTCTGCTAGAGTTCATTCACTAGATTGTTGAGCATTGTAGTTGTGAAAAATATAACATCATTGGAGGATAAATATCAATGTAGGGTTCATCAAAATATAATAAATAATATTCTAATATAGTTATAATTTTCTTTGCAGAATGTATATTTAATTTTTTTTAAACATCATATTTAATATGACCATAATATAAAATATATTATGTACTACTGTATATTATATTTCCTTGAAATATATTCCTATAATTTGTGGCTTCAAACTTTTTATTATTATGTACACTTATTATTGTAGTATTTTTTATTATGAGTGTTCCCTATTGGAAAGTTTTATTATACGGATTTAATTATATGTTTGGTATGTTTTCATTTTTTTATTTGTTGTATTTGGAATGCTACGTTGATGTAGTTTGAAAGGAATATAAATATTTTTTCTATCAATTGAAATTGAGGGAATTTATTTTGTAATAGAATTTTACTATTACTAATCTGGATGATAGGCTTTATTGAAAGAAGATATAATATTAAATATTATAACACTTATATAATTTCACAGTTTCAATGTCAAGGGTTTATTGTAATAGAAGATGGGTATAACTTCTAAAAGTTCAATAACCAATATATTCAAAGTTATAAAGATAGGTTACTACTAGAATCCTTATTTCATGAAGCTCAGAGAATATATACACCTTGGATCATTTGAATAATATTCCTTTCACAATGGGTTGATAGTCTATGTTTTATAATATCTTATATATGACTCCATGATTTTATAACTTGGAAATTGTGATTCTTTTTTTATTTACACTATTCTTTATACCTTAATTTATTATTTTAATTACATTGTATAAATGTTGTTCATGAAATAATGGCTTATTTTTTAACTATTTTTTACTTATATCTTCCTGTTAATCAGAATATATCACCCTTGAGTAATGTTTGTAATTGAGTATGAGAAAAATATTAGATTGATTCAAAATAAAATTCACCCCACTTATATAAATTCCAAATTATAACCTTTCCTATTTAAAACATATAAATTTGATATCTAACCCACCTTTCACAACATGAATTTAATTTCAACATTTTTTTATTTATTCTACCCTAGAATAGGATTCATTCCTTTAGATATAAAAGAAAATTCATTCATTTATACTTCATTAATTATACTTTCCCACTCCAAATTTAATAGATATATAACTATTAATCAATAGTAAGAATTCTTTTTTTGTGGACTCCATTTTTTAGAGATTGTCTAGTTCTCATAGTAACTGGTTTATCACAATAATTTACATTGTCTCTATATGTCTTGGTGAAACTATAAATCATTTGATGATAACATGTGAATTCATTTTTCACTATCTTCACTACATTTTAATAGATTTAAGGATCTAGATTTATGGAACTATATTATTAAATTTGTCTTCATCTTCTTGAATTTACAATACTAAGATAATAATGTTATACCTTTAATAGTTTTTTTCTCTTATTAAGATAGAAATATTATTCCTACATTAATTTCCATGACATGTATTCAATGATAAATTTTGAGGCATTTTCTATAACAATTAAATGAATATATTGTTTTTGTATTGCATCCCATATATGTTTACTTCTCTTATATCTTTAGAAACAAATTTTGACGGTGAATAAAGTAATATGAGTATGTTTTAAATGAGTTTTTTATTCAGTTGACAGGAAGGTTAAATCAATTCACTTATAAAATACTTGTAAAATATGAGGTTGATTTAATGATTTTTATTTCACAAGTATCATGGGCAATTTAGAGAATATTTGATACAAGAAATATCATGGAAATGCAGAAAAAATGTGATTCTAATCATATTCAGGGATGATTAGAAACAATTATGTTGCCGAAATAATGGGATGTTACAATACATTCTGTGTAAAAAATGACAATACTAAATACGATTAAATGGGGTTATTTATCATGATAGATGGAGTTTTTTATGAAAGTAGATGAACATGAATCAGAATGGTTGGTTTTACTAATGAAAATTTTAAGGTGGCATTGTTTACAAGTGTTTTCCAAAATTGTTGCCATAAATATCTTGTATTTTATGGAAAAGGAAGGATTTCTATGAGGTACAGTTCAGTGATCTTGAAGTACATTTTACAAACCACATATGTTGTATATATAATGACGATGTAAAATCAGTAAAGGAAGGATTTTGCAAGGAAGCAGTGTGAGGACTAAGAAGCGTGATACACTATCCATGTATGAATAATAGTTTTCAAGAGTATTTTAGTTTGCATGAGGATTTTTATTCATTAAAATTCCATCATTTATGGATAATATTATGTTATATAATTGTAGATGGAATTGGATTCCATGAAGGAAGAAATGTGGAACACATACTATAATGGAAAAAATGGTTCGACGAAAGAACACAGTCACGGATGATGATTTTCCGAAATCAATGTTCTCGTATGATTGGATTAGCATGACATTCATATTTATTGGCCTATATAAATTATAATATTCCATTAATTAGTGGAGATATAATTTTATTATATGTAATCATTTTAGTGGGATGAGTTTTGAGAAGTATGAAGTTGTTCAGGAATAATAATTCCATGAAGGAGAAGTGTTTACATTGAAAGTATTTCTTTAAAGGAGACAGTTCATAGGAATAGTACATAGAAGATTTTTATGGGGATCCGTAACTCTAAAATGAAAAAGGATACCATATAAATGGTGTTATGTGAGACATTTTATATTTTTAATGAAGAGATAGTTATCACATAGAGAGTTTTTCTCTGAAGCACTCATGACATGTGTTTCAATGCATTTCACATAGGATATAACTAGTTCGTGGAGGAAGTATAAATTTTCATGATGGACTGAATAATGTTGCTAATTAATTTTGGTTAGGAAATATAATAATTTTATTAAAGGTCTAATTTTTGAAATTTTATCAGCAATCACTATAACACTATATTACATCATTTTATGCATGAATAATCACATTAATTATTGTATTTTTTTTATACTAGTAAAACATGTGTCTGGGAATATCCTATTTATTTAATTTCATACAAATGTATTCTTTTCTGGTGGATTTTTTGGTAATGGATTGTTTCCAAACCATACGAGGAACATAACTACACTTATAGAGTAGTGAACCATGTAAATTCCTTTGTTCTTGTGGAAGTGTAATTAAATTTTATTCATTAGAAAATGAAATATTTAATACGAGGAAAATGATGATTCATAGGTACAGAGACATTCAAGAATAAGATATCATTGAATCAACCTATCCCACTCCCCATGGTAATTGAATCCTTACTGGGAAACATCAATATCTTTAGAGTATATTTCTTATCTTTCATTTTTCTCTAAATGGTGTTTGTTTTTCATCTTTCTTAAATTACATATTAACTTGCATTTGGGTTATTATTTTCAAACTGTAAAATAATTTATATTTAATTATGTTTTTAGAGATCACTTCTTCAATATGAAAATTATTTTTAATTTCCTCATTGGAATATTAATGATCATAAAATATATTCTTTATATATTTATTATACTTATTCTATAAATTCTACTTTTATATAGTGGAATTCTTTTAAATGTAATATTTAGTCTTCCTAAATATAAGAATTATATTATTTTTCATATAATGAAATATTTTTCTTGAATTCAATGTCATTGTTCTTATTATTTTAAAAATACTAGTAGTATAAATCAATTATTTATTTTATCATTTGTTGTAGTCTATTAATATTTTACATATTTTGAAACCAAATAATTTTGGAGATATATAAAATTATTATAAGAAAAAAATTATAGATTCAACCGTTGAAGTAGTTTAAATATACTCTTCTTCCATGTGATTGTAGTGAGTTGATCATGTCTATATTCGAGGATATTCATTCTACCATTATAAGAGCATTTTTATATAATACTAGTATAAAAAACATTGGTGGTACAATATTATTTTTATATGTTTTCTATGACCCTATCTGTGATTATTCCAGACATATTCAATTCCCATTACATTCAAGGTAAATTGTTATGTGAATATTCATATCAACCACACCTAAACTAAAACTATCATCCCTTTCATTTTTTACATTTTTTAATTTTGTCATCATATATATTTTACTATACATTATTATATTTTCGCACTCATTCACCATATTATATTTAATATACAATTCAAAATTTTTGAGATCCCAAATATTTTTATAGTTTCTAATCAATTAATATTCTTCTATATCCATAATTTTAAAACATTAAATTTTTAACAAATATTTAATTGAAATGAATCATAATAATTTAAAATTTTACTAAAATAAACTATAATTATTCATCATTATCATTGAAATCCTTAATATGATAATTAATCTTTTGAAATTATATTGAAATTTATTTTCAAATTAGTTCGACATCATTAATGTAATATGTTTTATATATATATTGATCTTGTGTGAGATATAATATAAAATAATTCATTAGTATGAACATTATTCATTTATTTCATACCATAAAAATATAAATTTTTAATAGATATAACATTATAATTCACATCGTATTGAGAGATATAGTCATCATAGGAATCATTTTTTTAGATTTAACATAATAAGATAAAATTTGATAGCCTTATGGATGTTGTCTATCTACATACACCTTCTAGATAATCCTTAAAATTTCTACCTCTATTTTCAATATATTTTTAAAATTAAAGAACTAAACCATTTTTTATATTGGGTTGTATGTTGAATTTCCCATTAGATGCACTTTTAAACTATTTAAAAATTTCTTCATAATATACGTCCAATAAAAGCAAAATGAATTGAAAAAATTAGACCCAGAATGTGAAAAAAAATTACAACAATACATATTTGAGTTCCCTAGGTATCATTTATATTTATATGAAGGGGGTGGTGAATCAGTTATGAAATATTAGTATAATATTTAAAATGTTCATAAATAGTCATTTAACCAATTTAGTATTTGAACCTCTATTACCACTTTCTAATTAAATTAATCTATATATATCTTACCAAAAAACACAAAAACCACATGAAATGTAGAACTATAATTAATGGGATTCACATAGAATATTTCTAATGTTCATCCACTTCATTGGAATCCAACTTATTATAATTTATAGTTCTTATCCCAATACATATATTATACCCTATATTACGGATGTTGGTAAAATAAGGTATCACCTCAAACACATATAGTTCTATAAAATCATCCAGCACCTCAAATTAACAATATATATATATATATAATTTAATTAGATAAAAAATATCATACTTCTTGTTAGAATTACATTCCCATAATAATAAATGATTTCATGTTCTTGATCGTGGATCTCCCTATATCTACTAATCCAATCTTCTTTTTCAACAGTGTCATTGATAACATGTAGATCTCAAAAATTGCTATCATAATACTAAATCATTGTAATCATACAAAAAATATATAAATTAATTTAATTATATTATCATTATCTCTCAACTAATTATTCAATGATAACAACTTCTAATTATTTTTAAATAGAAAAAAAAGACATAATGTTCCCACAAAAATTCTAAATCATCATTTTTCTAGCTATTTCAATATTCAAAAATAGGTTGTATCATAGGTTCTTTTGGTCATCTCCATTTCATTTTTCATTGAATAATTAAAACTTATTTAAAGATTCTTTTCATCTTCTGATCCATTATTGATACACATTGATTATTCTATTTCATATCTATACTAGGTTATCTCAGTCACAACCTTCATTTTTTCATCGCATCACCTTTTATATTATTAGATTAGTAGAATATATTTTCTATATTATTTTAAAAAAAAATTAATCAACAATATTTTATTACATAATATAAATATCATTTCCCTAAACATATCCACAAGGTGTTTCCACACAATAATTAAATATTCTTCTTTTCATAAAAATTTGTCCCCCATGGACATCTAAGAATACCCTTTTCTCATGTGTTTCTCATTTTCTACAAGATAAGTCATTTGTTTTATTGATTCATCCAATTGACTTGATAAGAGTCATGAAAAAACATTTCAAAAAATATAATACAAACATAATAGTCTCCTTTATGTTATGAAAATAATATTGTGATTATAACATATTGTGTATGTCATATCTTAGTGATGTTACATTATAAGTTTTTATACTAATCATTATCTTGATTATCTATTTATTTTTTGAGCTCATCATTAACTTCATAATACCAATTTAATGTTCCCATTATCAGTCACTTTTCTTTGGTCACAATCCGATTTGATATTTCTTAATCCACTAATTTTTATTTATATATTTTTTAAATTTATTTAATAATAATATTTCTTCTATAATATCCATAATTATTTTATATTATAGAAAAACTGTAACATTTCAAAATATCAGACTCTTATAAAACTCCAAATGAAAATCAAATCTTAATTATAAAATGTATATTTTTATATTCTATGTAATTCCCAACCTATTCCATTTTTATTACAAAGAATAATTTTCCATGAGAGTAAGATAATATTATGAAATTAACCTTAGATCTATAGATTTTTTATGTTTTAAATAGAAATAAGAATATCATAAGTGTTAAATGAATCATAGTTTTTTCATTAACGATACATTTTTTTACAAATTTCATACATCAATTTATATACCATAATTGTAAATTAATCTTATGGAAACATAGATATCTCTTATAGAAACGTTCATTTTTAAAATTTTCATCATATTATTCTTATGAAATATGGAAATGTTTATCATGAAGTTGTGAAATGATTCTTATAAAGTTATTCCTTCTTGAAATTTCCCAATTGATGAATATTATGTTGCCTAAAATACTTTAATAATGATTTCAGAAATTATATATTTTTTGTCCAAACAATCTTTTCAAAAATAATTCTTATATCTTTTATTCTTTTTACACTTTGTAATTTAGATTTTCTAAGACAATAAAATATTTATGAATCCAAATGGAATAAAATTTCATATAAACCAATTAAAATAATATTAGGTCTCTCTAAATCACTCTAATCTATAAAAATTACAAAAATTATTTTTGTAATTTATCACATTTTCTCAATCACTTTTTGCATACATATCGAAGGATTTTTACAATATAAATAAGCCTATTTAAAATTTACATTTTTAATTCACATATCTTTAATATGATCATCAAAATAATTATATAGTTTTTAACCCTATATATATTATACACATTATGAACCAAAAGTCATGCTATATAACACATGTATTCTTTCACTAAAAAAATCAATTGAATAATATTGACACATAAAACCTATATTAATCACTTCATTAGTAGGAATATTTGAAACCCTTTAGCATCATGTTCAAAATCCAGATCTTATAACATTATAAGACCGTCACAGTCAATTATTATTAAGAAAATCAATAATTGTCTGTCAATTTATATAATTAATCCATCCATTCATCCAATATATATATAATTCATTTATAATATATATAGATAGTTATTATTAGATTATATCATCACTTGTTTGGACCAATAATTTACGAGAAACTTATTCATCCAATTTGGTCTCCTATTCCATAACCGAAGCTCAATATACATTGATGTTTCATTGCAGGAATATATCAATAATAAATACAACATTATATATGTTAATCCAATTTCTTTCATCAGAATTGTTGTTAGTATTATTATTATTTTTATTTAATCTATATTCATAAAAGATATTTTATCCACTCCTGAGAAACCATCAGTATAAAATACAAGAACATTTAATTTCACTTCATAATAATATAAAACACACCTATGTGACATCCATGTTTATTAAATAAGTGAATAATTCATGTGATATGGACATGGACTAGAACCACCATATTGAATCCAACATAGAACAAATAAGGAAATTAAATTTTATATATTTATATTAATAGTGAATGATTATTGAATTTTTATAGTGGATCTATAAATTAATGTAATAAAATAATATAAAAATAAATTTTTATTTGAAATAGATTAATATTAAACATAAAGTGATTTTATATGTTTCCATTTCACATATAACCAAGATGGAATCCATGGTAAGAGTTTTTCCTCTAAATTTCCTTTCATTGGGACATGTTTTATATTATTCATTATTTTTCCTTTTTTATTGTGTAATTATTTATGCATTAACATATCTTATCATATATAATACTAAAATTTATGGTTTATAAATGTATATTATATGATCCACAATTTATGTTATTTTAATAAACCTATTACCACATCAATAATAGTTTATATTAACTAAATATAAATTCAACAAGTTTTTTTCATTTTAAAATTTTTTTACATGATAATATATTTCAACCATCCACATTAGTTTTCTATACCAATATTACTCTCTTAAAATTCTTGGTTTTATAATGTAATTTTTATTCAAAATGATCTATAATTTATTTCCTAATAAAATAAATGTTATTAAATATGTAACAATTTTATACTCTCAATCTATTTTCTCTGAGTATTATATTTTCAGCTCTGAATATATTATTCTATGTTTTTTATATTCTTCTATTTACCTATTTATATGGATATTTTCAATTCTTTTTAGGTAAATAATATCCCCATACTATATTTTATTGATTAATTATTTAACATTATAAATTTTATTTTTTTCTCAAGATATTATGTTCCTCCCTATTAGGTCATTTCTTTTTATGTACATATTATTTCAGTAATCAATTATTTTAAATTATTATTTTTTTTGGAAAATATAACATCCAATAATTTTAAAAGTGAAAACTATGTTTGATAGCATTTTCGATACAAAACACATAACACAACCAAATCAAGATAATTTATATATAACTATTCTATACTGTTAAATGTATAGATTTAGGTATAATTATTTATTTTGTGAAATAAATTTTTATTTCTAGAAAATATAAATAAATGCGAATTAAATAATCAATCAATTATTTTAAATTTTTTTTGTCTTTCAAAATAAATTTTCATTAACAATTTTTTTTTATATTTACAAAAATTATTAATATTTTAGGGAAAATTAAAAATATTTATTTGTTAAAAATAAAATATTTATTGTCAATATGTCAAAATTTACTTTGGGTGGATGTTTGGGATTTTCTGAAAATATTTATTATTAAATAAATGTGAAAAATACCCTATTTATGTAAAATTTAATATTGTTTTAATAAATAAATTAATTTGGAAGAATAATTTTTATTTTAATTTAATTTAAAGTTATAAAAATTATTATTTAATTACATTCATTTAAAATAATTGAATTTAAATTTTATTTTTTCAATACATTAACACAAATTTAGTTCTAGTGTTTAATACACATATTTCGGAAAACTATTTTAAATTAATAATGTGTGTCTATATTATAAAATTAAAATACACCATAGTGAGAAATTATGATAGTCCAATGTTTAGATTATATATATTTCAATATGAATTGAAATTAATATAAATAATATTTCTATATATATATTTTCCTTATTATCATCTTTTCTATAACAAAATTATTTTCTGAAAATCAAAACATTTCATCACGCTTGTGGGTTTTATATTAAATTAAATTCTTCCACCTCTATGAATTTATATTGAAGAAATGGATTTCAGATTTGGAATCATCATAATTAATGTTATTTCTTAATATTAACTTAATTTTTTGTAGAATATGAATATAAAATGTAATAAATGTTAATTACCATGGTAAAAGGAAAATATGTTAATTACTAGTAAAAATGATTTTAAAAATTATAAAAACACCATAAACCAAATATTTATATATCATTTTCATAAAAATGGTGATTATAATTTTTACTAATTTTTATAATCATTAAATTATTATGGTACTAGTTTAATAGAAATTATATTTTGATACAATGAAACTCATATTGTTTTGGGTAAAATTCATGTTCAATTAAAGAATTTATTTTGACTAATTAATGAATTTCTGAAATAAATAATATTTTATTAAAATATTACTATTTAATCGTTTCTACATAATATAAATGATCATATAATTCTTATAAATTCAAATGTAGTTTTAATGTGGGGTAAAAAACGATTATTGTAAAAACCCCAACATTTCTCAATAAATATTGATTATATTTTAAATTTGATATTTACATATTTATGAAATCATTGTGTTAAAATAAATATTATTTTTTTAGTCTTAAAATTTATTTTATCCAATGGTGTATTTTTCATAATTTTCTTTAACATTCGGGTTTTCAAGTAAAATTTAAATTCTACATAAAAATATGATGCCTATTATGACATCATAATGACCCACAAGTGATTTGATATATACTATAAATGCAATGTGATACCATATCTATGTATTCCTTCAAATTAATTTTATTTTATGTTTGTTTTATTAATTTTATAAAGCCGTTATGAATTCTTATTAACATATAATTTATTTTCATGTTTTAAAATCATTTCTTTATGAGTATAACACCTACATCAGTAAGGGTGAAAGTTAATTATATTTGGAAAATGGGCTTATAAAACATTAAAACAGCTTCACATTAGAATAAACTACGGTAAGGGTTGTATATGTTGTTATTTTATTATATAGACTCCAAAACCATTTTTTGGGATATGATAATGAATTTCCCACTCTTTTCCTAAATATACACAACAGTGATCCCACATCTCTTAACTCATAATCCATAGAACATGTTCTTACTCTTATATCCTCTATATAAAGTCCTCGCATGTTTTCCATATATCTCAATAATCGTCTCCAAAGTATTTCATTTCACACTCTCAATGTAAGGGGCCTTCCTTTATTCCTTTGAATTTAAGAATCATCTTTTAATTTAGTCTTTCTATAGTAAATATTCTACATTATCATTCATTTATAAAAATATCCATTTTTTCTGATTTATACTATTAATTGATTAAAAACTTATATTCTCTAATTTTTTCCCTTACATAAGATGTTTATATCCCAACATTTTTTAAGGGATTTTCCTCTTCTCATTTCAATTCAAGCACCTCTTATAAGTTATGCCTCTTAATTTCCTTTAGTTTATCTTAGGACATATTCTTATATATCCTCATTACTGTATATTTGAGGTATATATTATGAGATATCCCATTTTCTTTCATTAATACCTCTCATTAACCTTTATATACACCCATTAGCCTACCAAAATTTTTTAAGGGATCTTCCACTAGCATTTTTATTCAAGTACCTATTATATGTTATGCTTAATAATTTCCATTTTTAATATTAGTATACAACATTCTATAGCACCCATTATATACATTTGAAATATGAATTATGAAGAACTCATTTCATTCTAATTTTTCTATCCCATGAACCATTATGTACACCAGTTAACATTCTAAAATTTTATGATAGAACCTTTCCTTATCCCATTTATTAAACATTATTCATTATCTTATGCTTTATAATTCAAATTCCTAATGTTGTAATTTGAATTTCCTTATAGTTATTATTTTTCATTTTATTTCTAAATTATGAGAGACCCCATTCACTCTAATCATTCCATTTTATCCATATTTAATTAATGTTGTTATACTGTAGAAATTGCATCATGACTTTCCATGCCAACAAATATGTAGTGAAGACCCATACCCATTTACTATCATGGTTGTTCACTATTATGAACACATAAATACTGATTGTGTACCTAGATATATTTTTTCTATACTTCATTATAGTTGAATAAAATATGATAATAAATAATTCCATGTTATATGATATTTGTGGAACACATAGACATGGGAATAAAAATAATGTAATAGGTGAACCTCGAATTATTTAGGGCACCAATTCATTGGGTAATGGTTAGTCTCAGGATACACCATGTTGGGAAGGAATTTAAAAATGATTCCTTTAAAGGGAATTATCATTCATGGTTTCTTGGAATTTATCATAAAAATATTATTATTATGTAGTGTTTTATGTTGTTTCCACATTTCTTATGCTTCATTTATGGTTTTCATAGTATATCATGTCTTATTTTTCATGTTTACGATTCTAATGTAGGTTCTCAGGTTAACCCCTCCAATTTTTAAGTGAAATCATGTTAAGGAAGTATTCAATAATGATGTTATTTTTATTATTTATATTTTTATATAAATTACATCATTATCAAAGACACTAAACATATCATAGTTTAATATTTTATTAATTAAAATGTTATGTACTAAATCTTATATTAATGTGAAATAAATAGAAGGGTTTTATCTATTTAATTAGAGAAAAAGTTTAGTTTTTTTTAGGATTAAAAAACTCTTTAGAAATCCTTATGTAGAAGAATAATCATAACAATATATATATTTTTTTTTATAATAGAAATAGTATTTTATTCCCAAGAAAATACATACCTCTATGGATACTACCATTTGATGTGGATCTATCACACAAGTACCAAGAGGAAAAAAACACAACATTGATCAAGACTCGTTCAGGAAAAGGTGCATGAAAATTGGAATTTTTTCAAACATATTTTGACTGTCCTAGGTGATATGCTTTTTAAATTCATATTCTCATTAAGAATCATTATTAATGGAAAAATAATTACAAAAAGAGTTTTTGTTAGGAAATAGATCAAAGATAACATAGATTGAATCCTATAAATTAATTATCTGTATAATAAACAACATTTATTAGAGATCCACTTATTGGTTAATTGGCCTCTAAATTTTTTAGTAGCTTAAAATTACACATTATTTGGTTAAAATTATGTGATTATAATGAAAATTGATTATAGTAAGAAATTATACCTATCAAGAATTTATATCTCTTAATGTATGAGGTATATTTGATTAATGATATCCATAAATCTATCAAATTAATTAGAATAATTTTATCTTCAAATTACATCCTTTTTTTCAATGATTTTATGGAAATTTTATCCATTAAAAATTCCTTGTTTGTGGGTAATCAATATCTCTTGAACATGTTATATATCATACTCTATTAGTTTTTTGGTGTTATTTATCTCTTCGATGTCTATTTTTTCACTTCCCACTAATGTTATCCTACATAGAAACATAGTTATGTGACATCGTTCATACATTACTTTCTCTCTTTTCATGATGTCTTATTATTAACCCATTTATATTGTGGGTTTTGAATAGATATATTTTCATGATTCAAAAATATTTCTTACAGATATCATATTTAAACTGTGAGGATTAAATTTATTAACTGGTAACCTATGTTTTAAGATGAAATAACTATGTTTAATAGCATATCTGATACAAAACACCAAACTCAAACAGCAATTGACTATTTAAATACGAATATTTTAACTATACAATTAAAATTATGGATATGATTAGTACTAATGTGTTTATTTAATATATATATATCATACATATATTTATAAATAATAATTAATTAATAAAACAGTATGTGTAATGTATTTTGTTTCCCCAAAATTGGTTTTACCTATTTATGATTTTAATTTATTTTTTTAAGAAATATAATTATTTCTTAAATCATTTAAATAAATTTATTGATAGAATAAAATTCAATATTGGATATCATTATAAAAAAATTAACTAAGGGTGAACATTTTTTACTTTTTGGGAAATATAAATATTTAAATTTAAATTAAAAAATGTCATTTGTATATAAAATTGACAATTCAACTGATAAATGAAATAATTTTATAGTAGAATTATTATATTAATTTAATTTTGAGGTATAATATGTATCATATAATTAAATTTATTTCAATTAATTATATTTAAATCGTCTTTATACCAGATTTTAGTTCAAGTTTTTTTTAGTATTCAAAATGTATTTTTTTGGTAAACTATTTTAAAATGCATCATTTATCTCAATTTTTGTTAATTAAAATAAACCATAATGTCAAATTATCAAAATGAATTGTTTATATTTTATATATATTATAAATAAATTTAAATTCATATAATTAATATTACTAGTTATAGAGGAATAGTAAAAACATATTTTCCTTCAAAAATCTATTTTTTTTGGAAAACTGATGTTCATCATTCTTGTTAATTTTATATTAAGTTTAATTCCTCCACCTTTGTGATTTGTTTTTTGATAAAACATTTTCCATATTAGGAATAATCATAACTATTATTATGTAATAAAGACAACATATTTTTTTACAATTTGAGTAGTAAATGTAATAAATATTAATTACAATGTTAAAAGGGAAATATGTTAATTAAGTGTAAAAATTATTGAAAATAATATAAATTAATTTTCCAAAATATAACTATTTTTTCATCAAAATTAAGATTATATTTTTTCATTAATTTTTTAATTATAAATTATTATGTTATTAGTTTGATGAAAATTATATTTTTAAAGAATAAAAAATATATGGTTTTTGGTATTTTTCAAACAAAACTAAGGAATTAGTTTTCAGGATCTCATTTTTTATTTAAAAAATATATATTTTAATAAGATATTATTATTATATATTTATGATTAAATATAAATAATCATTTAATTTTTTGGAAGTCAAATTTAATTTTTATTAGGGTTTGAAAAATGTTTTTTCCAAAACCTAGTATTTATAAATACATATTGATTATATTTTAGAAGAAAAAATCAAAATATTTAGAAATTTTTTTTGTTAAAAGACATAATATTTTTGGAATCATAACATCAAAATTAACCTATGGTAAATTAATTATAATCTTTCGGATCATGCCATCTTTTTTTGTAAAAATTAAACATCAAATAGAAATATGGTGTGTGTTATGACATCATAATAACCGAAAAATTGTGGTAATATATATTATAAATGGAATAAAATGTCAAAAATAATTTTTCCTCACTATAATAATATGTTATTTATGTTTATTTTATTAATTTTATAAAACCATTATGAATCCTCCAATACTTATAATATATTTTTATATTTCAAAATCATTACATAATGAGTATGATTAACTTCAACATTAAAAGGGTAATATTTTATTAATTATGGAATTTTACTTATAAATTAATTAAAACCACTCCCCTTAGGAAAAAAGTGGGAAACCCCATTTTAATGTTTTTGGTTTTGGTTATTTTATTATATAGTGTCTAAAAACAATGTTTCAAAAATGAGAAATAATTACCAATTAATTTACTATATAAACCAACCTAATATATCACTTATCATCGAAAAAAAAATTATTTTAGCACATATTTACTCTTGAATAAACTCTCTTGTTTCCTCCCAAAGTTCATCTGATCTCTCTAGAAGCTCCTCCGAAGTATTTGATGTTACACTAACAAGGTAAGGGACCTTCCTGTCCTTTAAATACAAGAACCCTCATTGAAATTATTTTTTTTATTAAAATTGAAGATATTTTCTTTACATTATAGAAATTAACATTCATTCTAATTGATGTTTTTTAAATTGGATTCCATTTAACCTCTATAATATTTACCCTTACTTAAGTCATATCTATGATGAAAATGAGTAAGGGGTTTCTCCCTTATCATTTCAATTCAAAAACCTATTTTATATTCTGACTCTTAATATCCACTTTGTTCATGTTGTTATATGTTCTTATATACCCACATAATGTAAATTTTATTTATAAATTACGAGAAACCACATTCACTCAAATTTTGAGAGACCACATTCAAGCACCAATTTTACATTATAACTAATAATATCGATTTATTACTAATTGTAAAAGATATTACATATCCCCCATACATTCCAATTTAGTTATAAATGATTATATATACCCTTTCACTATCATTAATCTCTACAACAAACCTCTATGTACACCTTTGACACTGCCAAAATTTAGTAAGGAATCATTTCTGTTTGATATTTATTCAATCATCTTCATTATATTATTCCATCTATTTCCAATTCCTAATTTTGGGATCAGTTTTTCCATGTCATTTTTATTGTCCATTTTATTTCCAAATTATTTTATACACCATTTTCTCTCATCAAAAAATTTATTGAGTATTTAAGTAGTATCATTTCAAAATCACAATTTCCTTACAATTTTCCATGAAAAACATTATCTAGTGAATACCCTTACACATATACATATTCATTATCACATACAAGTATATATTTCATATTATAAGATCACAAAGTAAAATGTGTTGAAAAATTATTCTTTGTTTTATGATCAATATGGGAAAAATAAACATGTGAATGAAATGAATAAGATGGGTAATCCTAGAATTATATTATGCTCCAATACAATGGGTAATGATTAGACTCATGATACATCATTTGGGGATAGGGATTAAACATTATTACTTTATTGGACTTTGTCAATCATGATATCCCACCAATTATCCTTGACCTATAGTTATGATGTATTATTTTATGTGTTTTCCAAATTTCCCATGTAACCTTATTGATTATCATGCTATATCTAGTCTTATTGTTCATTTTTATTATTCTTACTCATTTTATGATCAATTTATATGCCTATTTTAAATCATTTAATACATTTTTCATGGTATTCCATGTTTTCCCTTTCTAGGATTTATAGATTACTCACTTCTTATATCTATTCCTAGGTTATCCTATGATGTTTTAAATATGACATGGTAAACAAGTTTTCAACAAAGATATTATTTTTTCTATTTTATGTGGTTATGTTATATACCTAATCCCCAAAGACACTAGACTTCTCATACATTTGGGTTTTATTAATTTAATCCTTTCGTACGAAATTATGTATTAATATGAAATAATGATATGGGTTATTATATAAAATATGAATTATCTTTTTTACACTTTATAATTCTCAATATTCTTTATCAATGGCATATTTTTAAAAATTTTCATCATTTTTATATCTATCTTAAATTTTTTTTAGAATATTAAAAAAACATTTCTTCTAAACTCCATAGAGTTTGTTTTATATACTATATAATTCTCTACAATTCCCATTTTTCTTGTTTCGATTATTAGAAAGTTAATTTAAAATAACATTTTCCAAAATACCTCTTACATCCATCTTAAGTATTATTTTTAATGTTATTAGTGAAATTTTGATTTTATGATAATTTTAAATATGTTTTTCAAAAAGTATAATGATTCAATTAAAACAACTTAACTCTGAATATAAAAAATATTTTCTATCCACACAGTTATATTCAAGATCACCCATGAAATTCTATAATGGTATACATCATTATGAGGTAAATTTTTCATATCATCCAATATAATTCGAGAATAAATTTAATGTGATTCCACATAAATAATTTTCATAACCTAGTTAGTTGCATAGGTTTTTTGATGAAATAGATTAATATTTTAAAATATAAAACATATTTATATATTACCTTTATGTGATGTTTTTTCCTAATATATCCCACTAATGCATTAGTTAGAGATTATTATTTTTGGTGATTATGTTGTTATGTGTGAACCTAAATTTGTGTTCACAAATATACATGTGGATTGAATTACATAGTCACAACATTATGAATGGTCTTGATTACATCTTCACAACTCAATGAATTGATCTGATGTCATTTCGACTACATTATTCAAGGACATGATCGTGGTTAGCATTTTATGAAATTTTATAATTTTCTATTCTTATAAATATAAAATATTTGTATGTTACGAATCATTTATAACTTAATTTTTACATCTCATGGTTATTGTTAAATGTATCTTCACTCTTATATTAGGGTATATGTTATGTTTCTATGATGAACATTTCCTAGTGATATTTACTTTTTTTATTCCTTATAACTACATCTTATGATTCCATTATCTTTAATCAAATATTTTTTCAGAGATCTTTTTTATCACATGATTCTAATTCAACCCTTTATGATTACGGGATAAATATTCCTCCTAATTGTCATTTTGTCTCACTTCCTCCTGTAATATTATTCGATGGCTATTAAAAAATATTATTTTTTACATTTGATTAGAATCGTAGAATGTGATTAGGTTATTTATATGCGAAATTTAATAATAAAATAAAATTAATTTTTTTCCATAGTCTCTAAATATGCTAAATATTAGGTTTATTATATTATCAATTTTTACAATATTATAAAATATAAATGATGAAAATGAAGTGAAATATATTTATATTATTCTAGATTTTCGACATTTTGTTTTTAAATATGTTTTTATCTAATGTTCTTTTAGAAAAAAAGAAGAGTGTAGGTCTATGAAATTTTACTATGCACTTTTAAGAATAAAATAACATTACAAATTAGTTTTGGAATGAAGTGAATGATGAATCATGTTCTATAATTTCAGTTGTGCTCATGTTATTTTGATATGTCCATGTTGTGGTGTAAGTAGTAGATAGAGTTATGGGGGATCTTTAAATCATGATATGGATACATCATGTGATCATGAAGATTTGGATAAAATAATTTCGGCACACTGTTGGAAATAATATCTATACCAACAGTTTTGGGGAAACTGTTGGTATAGGTTACTTATACAGACCTATAACAATGTTTGGCCAAACATATTGGTATAGGTCACTAATTTGGACATATACCAATGGTTTTCCCATAACCTTTGGTATAGTGTGGACCTATAAAACTGGTTTGGAGAAACTATGGGTATAGTTCACTTATTTGGACCTATACCAACGGTTTTTCCAAAACCATTGGAATAAGGTCTCTATTATGGTCCTATACCAACTGTTTTGGCCAAACCGTTGATATAGGTCTATATAAGTGACCTATACCAACTGTTTTGGCCAAACTGTTGGTATATGTAACAATCGGATATTTTATGATAAGTATTCTTTTTAATTTATTTGATGTCATGTGTTTTATGCTACATCAAGATTATCTTGTGCTATACGCAACACCGTATTAGCCTTCAGTATACGCAACACTATTCTTAGACTATGTTACACACAATTTCATGTTCGTTTGATAATAGTCATTCTACACAAAATTGAGTGTATATATATATATTTATATATTCAATGTATAAATGAAATATGGTTGGATTGTATTATATGAACAAAAAAAGAGTCTTTCACAACACACTACCCTAACTTGGCTTTCATTACACGCAATCGCGACCTTCCTCGATAGCTTGTGTCGTACGTAATACCGAGTTTCACTAGACAACTCTATGCTATTAAAATATTATTTAAACTAGCCATTATGAATAGTAATGACCAATTTTTTAAATTTTTTAAATTTTATTTTTCAAAATGGACTTCATTTTTGGATTCGAAATAACAAAATTAGCCTAGGGTGAAATTTTGGTATTTTTCTGGAAACTTTCAATTTTTGATGAATAGTGAAAACACTGGGTTACTATTTAATAACCGAATTTTTATTTAAATAATTTTTTACATTATTTAAATTTATTTTAGGTCAAAATTTATACATAATACCTATATAAGTTCAATTTAATTCATTGGAGTAATTTTATAATAATTTTAGATATATAAAAATTTTATTGAACTTTTCACCGTCTTTTACCCACCTCTTAGGAGAATTTGCAAATTTACATAAAACATAATTTTACCACTTCTGTGAGTGGAATCTCAAAAATCCGAGAGACATGGTTGATGTTTGTATGTAAAATGTGGTGCAATGAGATGAAAATATTTTTTGGTGAATAATAACTTTTTACTTTTATTTACCACGGTTAAAAGTAAATAGGGTAATTAATGGTAAAAATGATATTATTATTACACTAACACATGTCTTAATTCTATTGGATATGTTTAATGCGACCAAAAACAACCTTAGAAATAAAATATGGCCATTTAGGCCCACTTGTATTAGATTAGGACATTTATTATTAAATTATTTAAAGATGGGTTTAAATAGTTAAAATAAAAGTTTAATAAGTAAATAATTTTTAATATAGGGTTATACATATGATAAATTCGACTATAAATATTAATTATAAATATAAAAAGATTTCCTACATAATGGTATTTTATTTTTAATTTTTAGACATTAAATAATTTAATTTATTTATGACACAATAATGATGCAGTAATTATCTTATTAATGAAATATTGACATAATTGATGTTATAAATACACAAATAAATATAATTTGAGACTTTTAATGAATTAAATTAATTTTATAGGTTAATATGTCATATTATTATTGATTTAATTTACTTTTTTCGAATTAACAATTTTGTTATGATTTTCACAAATATCAATTACGAAATAGTGTCAAAATTGACATAAAATAGTTTTTGAAATAAATATTATACTATTGTTTGTTATTTTATTCCTAAAAATCTATGTTTCGGACAAGATACTTATATCATGATAGGTGTATCATTAATGGACCACTTGGGGGGTCTCTTGGATGTATTTGGTATGTTTATTAACTATTTAATATAAAAATACAAAGTGACATGGTAAATGTCAATCTAATTAACTAAGAGTTAAAACTAAAAGATAAGGTTAATATAATGACCTAAACATGTCTACATTATATTGGATTAGAGTAGTAATACCCATACCCACCTTAGCTTCGAAATATATCAATTTGGAGCTATTGAAAGCCTAATTTGAATTTATAATAAAATAATATTTTTTGTTATTCCGAAGGTGCCCCTCTCCTCCCTTATAAAAGGGCACCTCCTCCCTCTCCTCCTCACACCAATTTGATCCTTCATGCTCGGTCAATCCCTGAAAATTATCTTCTACACTTCCCTAGAAACATCCTAGAGGTTCTGGTCTACTTCAAAGTCCAATCATAGTGCCCTAAGAGGAGGTTTCAAAGAGGCGTATAGAAGAAGAGGTAATTTCTTCTACCGATTCATTCAAGCTTCTTTCTTCTTCAACTTCTTCATCTTTAGTTGTTTCATAATAAAGTAATAACATCAGTACAAATAATATACTGACATGTTATTATAAATATTAAACAACCACATTTCACCTTCTATCCATCCTACGGAAAACAAAATCACCGCGCGTGCGTACGTACGGAATATCGTCTCCACGCTGTGGTGTAATCTGTTTTTCCACAAACACCTTACATGGATGGGTATAATGGTGTAAATAATAACTATACATAGTTATTATAACATCATACTAATTTTTATATATTTTATCATCCACTCCAATTCAATTCAATAATTATGGAAATGATATCATCGCTCGTGCGTACGTACGGACTACCGTCTCCACGACGCGATGAGATTCATTATCCATGTTAACCATTTAAGAATGTTTATAAAGTATATATATAAGGCCCTAGCCTTAAACCTTACTTAATCTTGAGGTATTAAAAGATTACACATTGAGGATCTTTTCGGGTTTATCGTTTTATAGAATTAGATCATAAAACTTGCATTACATTCCACATATAAACAATGTGGTTACATAAAGATAGTATTATTCTTTCCCATCAATGGAAACGTATTTAAAATAAAACATGGATTATTTCTTGACACTTCCTTGACACTATTATCATATCATGTACCTTTCCATTAACCTGTGAAAAAAATTTCAAAAAAACTTGGGATGAGCATAAAAAGATCAGTATGGGTTATAAAAATGTGGAAAGGGAACATAAGTTCATATATACATAAGAATGAAATCATACTTTACCCATAAAACATAAGCACTTTAACATACCTCATCAAATCATGAAAAAATCATAGAAATCATAAGACATAAAGGTAACTTGAGGCATTCATAACATTTTTACGTAGGGAGTAACCCTCTTAGTTAAGTTTGTAATACCCATCACAGTATATTTCTTAAATCTCTTTGGAGAAACATTAACGTTTCACTCCTTCACGTTACCCAATGCATTGGAGAGCTATATCGGGCTCACCCGCACTTAGTCTATCACGGAACCACCCGTCTTCATAATAATTCCCAAGAACCTCAACATAATCGTATCACATAAAACTGCATAAAGGAAACATAACATTTCCACCTTTCAATCACAAGATATCAATACCACACATTGACATAAAAATATTATGAAACCCATTTTCAATACCAAAATAAAATAAAAGTAAAACATGATATTTATTTTTCTTTTAAAAAAAGGTATGACTTGTTGAGGAAGCCGAAACTCAAATAATGGTCACGGCGGCAGAGAAGTTGTTGTTGCCGCATACGTATGACAAAACATTCCCTTTTGTCATTTAGTGAATTCTTAATATAAAAAATATTCCTTTTGAATAAACATAAAAGTCAAACGGGTTTATAAACTGTATAAAAAAGGTTGTGGATAAAACAAAATATGCCTCTATGAAAGGAGATTGAGACGAAGTCCCATACCTCGGGTCCGACTTAACTAGATCGTTCATTAATGTCCTGAATAATAAACATGAGTTAATTTCTAATTTCTTAAGAACCTTTTTTTAAGTTCATTATTCCTTTTATATCACTTATTTCCATGTCATGAACACTACGTAATTATTTAAGTTAATAACGGTCGTTTTAACGATCATTGGTACGTGAGTCAAAAATAAACCCTTTATAATTACAATTTTTTCATGTATCCATTATATCCATAATTATAATCATGATGTATATATCATATATATCTAGTATACAAATGCATTTATAATATTATATAATCATTTAGAGGTAAGAAATGAAATGCACCGTTCATGGAGACGATAAGTCGTACGTACGCATGAACGCTACTTTCATTTCTATTTCGTATTATATAGAATGGAATCATATTGATATAAAGGTATATTATAATTCTAGTATAATATCATATATAATATCATAGTTCCATCCTTTATACGTCCCACATATGTTATTTAATGAATCAAATCAATTTGAGGGGGAGGTAGTCTGCACTTCCTTAAATGAAGATATCGTGTTTACCCATAATGGAAACCATAAAGGTATGCCCAAAATGAAAAATACAGAAGCTTAAGGAAAAAATAATAATATTATATATCATATATAAATATAGTGACATCTTAATGGCAACCTTTGAATGTGTTAAAAGAATGTTGAACAATCATCATTTCGGGAGGCATAAATTCACCATCCACGGAAACAGTATGTCCTTTAACCATTATATGTAGGTGTGTGTAAGTGTTGCACGAATCCTTCTTATAAAAACATCCCAGTATATTGAATATACTTGATTTGTTACAAAATAAATGAAAAAAAAGAGTTTAGGGGGTTGGAGAAGCAAAATAAAACAAAAGGACTCAAGTGAAGACATTACCTTAAAATCGGGTAACTCCCTTTGGTTTGAGATCAAAGGATTCCTTGGGAAGACTTCTGCCCAAAGTGAGCCTTCTAAGAGTAATAGAGGGATGTGGAGAGACAAAATGCGCAGGGGTTGGCCGAGCCAAAGGCTTTGGAAGTGTGAGTAAGGAGGTAGAGGTGGGGGCCTTTTATAAGAGGAGAGGAGGGGAACTCTTGGAAGTAAGGAAATGTTACTTTATTTTAAAATGATTTTCGGATTAAAAAGGTCCCACATTGATATAATTCGACGGTAAGGTGATAAGGGTTCTAAATCCACCCATACAATAGGTTTTGGACATGTTTAGGTCTTAGATATTACATTATCTTTCCATTTTATTTAAATCCTTTATTAATGAGGTAATCACTGCATCATCATAATGTCATAAATAATTTAATAATTTTAATGTGTAAAAATTATAAAAAACTATCATGATGTAGGAAATATTTTTATCTTTCTAATGAATATTTATAGTCCAACAGATCATTTATCTGGACAAAATTAAAAATATTTTACTTAGGTGATACATTCTTTGTCACATTTAACATTCTTTAAAAATAAAAAGATAAAAAGTCAATTTCTCACAAAAGTGATTCCATGGGGCCCCCAAGTTTGGAAAAGGGTATGACATGGTCGGCCATGAGACAACCAGTAGAATTAGGACACATTTTGGTGTCATTTTTTATTATTATGATATTATTTTATTATCCTTAACTACCCGATTACTCATTAATCAAGATAATTAAAGATAATTACCGTCGTTACTATTCATAATGTCCTAAAACAAAAGAGTATTGATTAAATAATTTGGACCTTCTGATTCCAAATATGTAATCCATTTTACCAAATTCAAAACACATAAATTGCAATAATTGACTTAAAAATAATTCCCATTGTCAAAACAAAAAGCGGGTTTTTTTGAAACAATATCTATGAAACGTTTGGCATTAGTTTATGACCAATTACAAAGTGAAATTAATACTAATGACCACCATTGGATTAACTTGTAACAATATATTCATATTACACTTTAATACCAATTAAAAAGATAATCTAAACATATAATTAAATTAAATGAAAAAGCAGTTTTGATGTAAAATGCAGTATTTTTCACTATTCATTAAAAAATGAACATTGTCAGAAAAATACCAAAAATTTATCCAATGTAAATTTCAATGTCCCAGTCAAAATTAATATGATTATTTTGACAAATATAGATTATAAAATTGTCATAAGTATGATATAAAAATGGTTTGCCATCAAAAGGTAGTAAAACAATTTTTTAAGAATATTAGTGTATTCCATGCATAAGGTTGGATTTATTCTCATTTTAAGACTCTAAAACACTATCTAAATCATTAATAGACATAGATAAAAATATCTATTATTCATTACTTACTTGGGATTTTACATCCTTCCCCCCTTTAGAAATGTATGTCCCCGCAATTTATTTACTTATCGAATAAATTAGGGTACTTATCCCTCATTTCATTTTCAGATTCCCATGTTGCCTCTTCCATCATGTGGTTTTTCCACAAACCTTTACCTGATTAACCACCTTATTCCATAAAAATTTCTCCATGTGGTCAAGAATCTGGACCGGTTGTTCCTCATAAGATAAGTTCTCTTCCAGCTGAACTACCTCTGGACACAAAATATGTGATGGATCTGGCATGTACTTTCTCAGCATCGATACATGAAAAACATTGTGTACCTGAGATAAAATCGGAGGTAAAGCCACTTGGTATGAAACTGATCCAACTCTCTCTAGAATTTTATATGGTCCAATGAACCTTGTACTCCGCTTTCCCTTATTACCAAATCACATCACACTTTTCCATGGTGAGACTTTGAAAAAAAAACATGATCACCTACCTCAAAAGTTAGATCCTTCCTCTTGTTGTCTGCATAACTCTTCTTCCTACTCTGAGATGTTCTCATGTGTTTCTGTATCAGCTGAACTTTTTCTGCCAACTATTCTACCAATTCTGGTCCCATCAACTTCCTTTCACCAACTTCATCCCAGAAAGTTGTAGTTCGACACCGCTTCCCATATAATGCCTGAAATGGTGCCATCTGTATACTAGAATGAAAACTATTATTGTATGAAAATTCAACCAAAGAAAGATGTTGGTCCCAACTTCCCTGATAATCCATCGAACAAGCTCATAGCATATCCTCCAAGGTCTGAATTATTCGTTCTGACTGCCCATCTGATTGAGGATGAATAGATGTACTAAAATATAATTCAGTACCCAATGACTTCTAAAAGCCTTACCAAAAGTTAGAAGTTAACCTGGGATCACGATCAGATACAATGGAGAGAGGAACTCTAGGTAACCTGACTATCTCTTTAAGATACAAATGGGAAAGTTGATCTAGGGAAAAAGTATTTCATATAGCAAGGAAATGAGCATATTTGGTCAAGCGATCAACAATAACCCAGATTACATTATTACATCGAGATGTCTTCGGTAATCCCACAACAAAGTCCATGGATATATTCTCTCATTTCTACTCTGAAACTGGTAAAGACTGAAGCATCCCTTTCGGTAACTGCCGCTCTACTTTAACCTGCTGGCAAGTCAAACACTTCACAGTAAAATCAGCAATATCTCTTTTCATTCAGTCCCACCAGTAATACTCCCGAAGATCTCTATACATCATAGTACTGCCTGGATGAACTGAAAACGGAGAACTATGAGCTTCACATAACAACTCTCTCTTCAACTGTGAATCACAAGGCACACAAAATCTCTTCAAAAATCTCAAAACACAATCACTATCAATGTTGAATTCAGGAAACTTATTTTCTAAACTAGCTCTACCATTTTCTGCAACTCACTGTCTTGCTTCTGTGCTTTCTTGATTCTGTATGATAGAGAACATCTCACTGAAACCTGAAACAAAACAGAAGAACGTCATGTACCAACAACTTCTATGCCAAAGTTCATCAAATCCTTAACCAAAGGATCATGTTCCAAATGCAACATTTCAAATGAAGCATTACTTTTTCGACTCAAAGCATCAGCCACTTTATTTTCTTTTCCCGGATGGTAATGAATTGTACAATCATAATCATTGATTAATTATAGCCATCTCCTATGTCTCATGTTTAACTCTTTCGAAGTGAATATATACTTTAAACTTTTGTGATCAGTATATATTTCACACTTTACTCCATACAAATGATGCCTCCAAATTTTTAAAAGCAAAAACAACAGCAGCTAATTAAAAATCATGTGTAGGGTAATTTACCTCATGAGTTTTCAACTGATGTGAAGCATAAGCAATTACCTAATCATTCTGCATTAGGACACAACCAAGTCTTTTCAATGAAGCATCACTGTATATAAAAAACTCATCATTCCTTGAAGTTAGTGCCAAAACTGGAGCATTCACCAATCTTCTTTTCAATTCCTGAAAACAATCATCACATTCTTTTTCCAGATAAAATTAACACCCTTCTTAGTTAGCTTAGTCATTGGACTAGATAACCGTGAAAAATTTCTAACAAACCTTCGGTAATATCCTGCCAAACCATGGAAACTACGAATCTATGTTACATTTGTGGGTCTTGGCCATTCTTCAACAACCATTGTTTTTGCAGGATCAATGGTTATCTCATCTTTAGAAACAATGTGACCAAGGAAAGAAATTTGTTGCAACCAAAACTCGCACTTGCTGAATTTTCCATACAGTTTCTTTTCTTTTAATGTTTGCAAGATAACCCTTAAATGTCTTTCATGCTCCTCTTTACTTTTAGAAAACACCAAATATCATCAATGAAAACCACCACAAACTTATCCAAGAACTCATGGAAAATTCTATTCATTAAGTACATGAATACATAAGGTGCATTGGTTAGCCCAAAAGGCATTACTAAAAATTCATAATGGCCATATAATGTACGGAACGTGGTCTTCGGAAAATCTGCTTCCTTTACCTTCAGCTGATGGTACCCCGATCTCAAGTCAATCTTTGAAAAATAATGATCTCCGTGGAGCTGATCAAACAAATCATCGATATGAGGAAAAGGATATTTGTTCTTAACAGTGATATTATTCAAGGCTCTATAATCAATGCAAAGTCTCATTGAACCATCTTTCATTCTAACAAATAAAATAGGAGCACCCCATGGTGATGTGATAGGTCGAATGAAACCTTTCTCTAATAAATAATGAAATTGCTCCTTCAACTCTATATGTTCAATTTGAGCCATTTGATTAGGGGGTTTTGAAATTGGCTTAGCATCAGGAACTAAGTCAACAGTAAATTCAACTTCCCGATCTGGTATTATTCCAGGAAACTCATCAGGAAAAACATCAGGATACTCATTTACCACTGGCACATCATTAATCTGAAAAGTTCCTTTATTTTCAATGATGTGTTCAAGGTAACATTCATTAAAATCTTTTACATGTTTCTCAGCCTCTTGATATGTTATCAACAGTAAGGGTTCATTCGTGTACACAAACTGAAAGTCCTTTTGAAAAGAAACTTCTTTAGCTCTACACTCAATCTTAGCATGGTAAATAGAGAGCCAATCCATACCCAGGATAACATCAAACACTACTAGAGGTAGAACAATAAGGTTTTCAAGTAGGTTCTTTCGACGGATAAGGATCAGAAGGTTCTTATAAATTCTTTTTGCCTCATCATTTCCCCCAGGTGTTTTTACCACATGTTCAGGAGTCATTCCTTGAGATGGTATTCCCATTTTACTAGAAAAGTTTTTAGAGATGAAAGAATGCGTAGACCCCGAATCAAACAACACACTGGAATAATCTGAAAAAACAAAAAAAGTACCTGATACAACTTCATTTGATGGGCTGATATCTGCTGAAGTAGTTGCAAAGGATTTCACCACCCCTTTCTGCTTATAGTCTAACTGCTTCACATCACTCGAGCTCTTTGTCGGACACTCATTTGCATAGTGACCCATCTCATTGCACTTAAAATATTTCACTAACTGTAAATAAAATTTGAACTTACCATCACCTTGATCTTTTTCAGTGCAATCACGAGCCGTATGTCCCATTTTACCACATCAGTAGAACTTTCCTGAATTCAGAAGACATTTCCCAGCATTCCTTTTACCACATTTATCACAAACTAGAAACATTGTTTTCTTACCATCATACTTTTTTGAATAATTCTTCCCTTTCTCTTGCCACCTCGATCTCTTCTTCTGTTGGTTGTTATAGAACACTTGATCATCGGAAAACTACATTTCCACCTTATCAGCACATCAAACAAGTTTTTCATAACTTTTAAACTCACGAGAAGCTAATGCCCTTCGATATTTTGGATTTAATCCTACGTAAAAATGATTGATTTTACTATCAAGGTCTCGGATAAAATTTGGAGCATACCTTGCCAATCGAGTGAACATTTCTTCATAGGCAGCCACTGAGTCTTCCTCTTGCCTCAATTCCAAAAATTTCTTTTCCATCCTAAGTCGAACAGCCTTAGGAAAATACTTCTCAAAAAAAATACCTTTGAATTCATCCCAGTCAATAGAATCAATCTCATCAGCATCCCTGATATTTTTAACCATAGACCACCACTGATCCGCCTCACCCTCCAAATGGTAAATAGCAAGACTAACCTTTTTATTGTCTAAACACCCCATGACATCGAAAATATTCTCCAGTTCATTAATCCACCCTTCAGCTAACACATGGTCATATGATCCTCTGAATGATGGGGGATATTGCCTCATGAAATGTTCCACCCCTGACATGTTCCTCTACGGTTGATCTGGCTGATCTCGTGCATGGATTCCACCCCCATTTATCGCTTGAGTCAACTGCTCCATTACTGCAAAAAACTGTTCAGTTACAATTTCGACCATCTCACGATGCTGATTCGGAAGGTTATTTCCTTCTGTATGCCTTCCTAGCACTGCTTCCATCTTTCCTCTGCGGAAAACCATTCTGAACAAACATGTCTTAGATGAAGCAACATGGTAATATTAAAATGCTATATCATTTCAATTTGACCATAAAAAAAATATTTTTGGATATTCATTTAATAGAATTCTAACTCCTAAAGTTATCTAAACCGACCTCTGATACCAACTATAAGGCCCCAGCCTTAAACCTTACTTAATCTTGAGTTATTACAAGATTACACATTGAAGATCTTTTCGGGTTTAGAGTTTTAGAGAATTAGATCATAAAACTTGCATTACATTCCATATATAAACAATGTGGTTACATAAATATAGTATTCTTTTTTCCCATCAATGGATACATATTTAAAATAAAACATGGATTCTTTCTTGACACTTCCTTAACACTATCATCATATCATGTACCTTTCCCTTGACCTGTGAATAAAATTTCAAAAAAACTTGGGATGAGCATAAAAAGCTCAGTATGGGTTATAAAAATATAGAAAGGGAACATAAGTTCATATATACATAAGAATTAAATCATACATTACCCATAAAACATAATCACATTAACATACCTCATCAAATCATGAAAACATCATAGAAATCATAAGACATAAAGGTAACTTGAGGCATTCATAACATTCTTACATAGGGAGTAACCCTCTTGGTTACGTTTGGAATACCCATCATAGTATATTCCCTAAATCTATTCGGAAAAACCTTAACGTTTCACTCCTTCACATTACCCAATGCATTGGAGAGCTATATCGGGGTCACCCGCCCTTAGTCTATCACAGAACCACATGTCTTCATAATAATTCCCAAGAACAACAACATAATTGTATCACATAAAACATGCTTAAAGGAAACATAACATTTCCACCATTCAATCACAAGATATCAATACCACACATTGATATAAAAATATTATGAAAACCATTTTCAATACCAAAATAAAAGAAAAGTAAAGCATGGTATTTATTTTTCTTTAAAAAAAGGTATGGCTTGTAGAGGAAGCCGAAACTCAAATAATGGTCACGGCGGCGGAGAAGTCGTTGTTGCCGCATACGTAAGACAAAAAATTCCCTTTGATGTTTAGTGAACGCTTCGTATAAAAATGATTCCTTTTGAATAAATGTAAATGTCAAAGGGGTTAATACACTGTATAAAAGAAGGTTGTGGATAAACCAAAATATGCCTCAATGAAAGGAGATTGAGACGAAGTCCCATACCTCGGGTCTGACTTGACTCGATCGTTCTTTAATGTCCTGAATAATAAACTTGAGTTAATTTCTACTTTCTTAAGAACCATTTATTATGTTCATTATTCCTTTTATATCACTTATTTCCATGTCATGAACACTATGTAATTATTTAAGTTAATAACGGTCGTTTTAACGATCATTGGTACTTGAGTAAAAAATAAACCCTTTATAAATACAAGTTATTCATGTATCAATTATATACAGAAATATAATCATGATGTATGTATCATATATATCCAGTATATACATGAATTTATAATATTACATAGTCATTTAGAGGTAAGAAATGAAATGCACCGTTCATGGAGACGGTAAGCCGTATGTACGCATGAACACTACTTTCATTTCTATTTCATATTTTATAGAATGGAATCATAATGATATAAAGGTATATTATATTTCCAGTATAATATCATATAAAATATCATAGTTCCATCCTTTATACATCCCACATATGGTATTTAACGAATCAAATCACTTTGAGGGGGCGGTAGTCCGCACATCCTTAAATGAAGATATCGCGTTTACCCATAATGGAAACCATAAAGGTATGCCCAAAATGAAAAATACAGAAGCTTAAGAAAAACATAAACATATTATATATCATATATAAATATATTGTCATCTTAATGGCCACCTTTTAAGGTGTTAAAATAATGTTGTACAATCATCGTTTCAGGAGGCATAAATTCACCATCCACGGAAACAATATGTCCTTTAACCATTAGATGAAGGTGTGCGTCAGTGTTGCTTGAATCCTTCTTATAACAAAATCCTATTATATTTAAGATACTGGAGTTGTTAAAAAAGAAATGAATAAAAAGAGTTTAGGGGGTTGGAGAAGCAAAATAAAACAAAAGGACTCAAGTGAAGACATTACCTTAAAATCGGGTAACTCCCTTTGGTTTGAGCTCAAAGGCTTCCTTGGGAAGACTTATGCCCAAAGTGATGCTTCAAGGAGTAAGAGAGGGATGTGGAGAGACGAAATAGGCAGGGGTTGGCCTATTCAAAGGCTTTGGAAGTGTGGGAAAGGAGGTAGAGGTGGGGGCCTTTTATAAGAGGATTGGAGGGGCACTCTTGGAAAGTAAAGAAATGTTACTTTATTTTAAAATGTTTTTCGGATTCAAAAGGTCCCACATTGATATAATTCTAGTATAAGTTGATAAGGGTTAGAAATACACCCATCCAATAGGTTTTGGACATGTGTAGGTCTTATATATTACATTATCTTTCCATTTTATTTAAATCCTTTATTAATGAGGTAATCGCTTCATCGTCATGATGTCATAAATAATTTAATAAATTTAATTTTTACAAATTATAAAAAAACTATCATGATGTTGGAAATCTTTTTATCTTTTTAATGAATATTTATAGTCCAAATGATCATTTATCTGGACATAATTAAAAATATTTTACTTAGGTGATACATTCTTTGTCACATTTATCATTCTTTAAAAATAAAAAGATAAAAAGTCACTTTCTCACAAAAGTGATTCCATGGGTTCCCCAAGTTTGGCATAAGATATCCCATGGTCGGCAATGAGACAACCAGTAGCATTATTACACATGTTGGTGTAATTTTTTGTTATTATGATATTATTTTATTATCCTTAACTACCCGATAACTCATTAATCAAGATAATTAAAGATAATTACAGTCGTTACTATTCATAATGTCCAAAAACAAAAGAGTTTTGATTAAATAATTTGGACCTTCTGATTCAAAATATTTAATCCATTTTACCATATTCCAAACACAAAAATTTCAGTAATTTATTTAAAAATAATTCCTGTTGTCAAAACTAATAGCGGGTTTTTTTGAAACAATATCTATGAAAAGTTTGGCATTAGTTTATGACCAATTCCAAAGTGAAATTAATCC
Source organism: Viscum album (assembly GCA_963277665.1). Lineage (NCBI taxonomy): Eukaryota > Viridiplantae > Streptophyta > Magnoliopsida > Santalales > Viscaceae > Viscum > Viscum album. Next base: position 1,574,530,195 of record OY728165.1, on the reverse strand, counting down.
TAATGACCACCATTTGATTAAATGGTAAGAAAAATTTCAGATTTCAATTTAAGACCAATTAAAAAGATAATCTAACCATATTATTAAATTAAATGAAAACGTAGTTTTGATGTAAAATGCAGTATTTTTCACTATTCATTAAAAAATGAACATTGTCAGAAAAATACCAAAAATTTATCCAATGTAAATTTCAATGTCCCGGTCATAATGAATATCTTAATTTTGAAAAATATAGATTATAAAATTGTCAAAAGTTTATTTTAAAATGGTTTTTCCATTAAAAGTCAGTAAAACATTCTTTTAAGAATATTAGTGTATTCCATGCATAAAATTGGATTTATTCTCATTTTAAGCCGCTAAAACACTATCTAAATCATTAATAGATATAGATAAAAATATCTATTATTCATTACATACTTGGGATGTTACAATATATATGAAATAATAATGAAATATATGACATTATAAAACTACTGTGTTTATGTATATATATATGTATGCCATCTACTTGATTCCATTCAACTCAATAAGGAAACGAAAACAACGTTCATACATACGTATGGCCTACCATCTCCATGAAAGGTGTATTTATTTCCATTTATCGATCTATTATATATATGTATATTCTGAATATATATTATATATAAATCATGTTTTATATTCTGGAATTGAGTAATCATGATCTATGTAATCATATGAATAATTACAAGTCAAAACACGAACTACAAATGAAACGATTTTACCCAAAACACTCTTTATCATGGAATTTACAAAATAACGGTTAATATAAAGTCATAAGTGAACCATATATGATATCATAACAATGAATATGATTCTATAATAAGTCAATGACATTATTTAAATCATTATACAGGAGGTTCGGATACATACGAATCATATCAGACATAAGGTAAGGGATAACTTTTCCAATCTCGTTCTTATCCGAGATTGTTTTTTCGTAAGTATTTACTGGGGTTATTATTCTCATCCATGTCCATGTTTCCTAAAAATTATTTCATGAATTTTTCATGTCCTTTTTACCCATTTTGACTTTTTCTACATGGTAAGTATGGAATTTTTCTTTTACGAGGTACATTTTGACTTTTCCGGCAAAAGAACGAGAAGAATGTTTTTTTAACTTATACGGGACGAAAGTATTTTTACAGTTTTATAAAGCTTTATTTTCATGATGCTTCCTCCAAAATATTTCATGACTACTTTCAACAAAATCCTTTTCTTTTCAAATTGGATGACATTTTGTGAAAAGAAAATTATTTTGAAGAAGAAAGGATATCTTCCTCAAGAATTCATTTCAAGTGTTTTATCAAAACCATTTTTCATCTAAGATGAAATTATTTAATAAGTGTATGTTTCAAGTATCATGTCACTATGGTTTACATGGTTTCAATTTTCTTATTATTAAATGATATCCATTTCGTTTATATGGATTATGTGATGATGGGATGATTTTTATAAAACCCATTTTATTCGTTTTGTTATTATGAATAATGTATGTTTATTTTGTGGCAAAAGTAAGAATGATTTCATTATGAGATGGGTGGGACCTATATCTCCCTCCAATGCATTGGGTAAATATTTATATCTCATGAGATAGACATTACTAGAACTACAAGTTAAACCGGTTCAGTAATACCGGACTGGAACGAGGATTGAACTCGATTCAGAAAGAAACTTTGTCCACTAAGATGGTGTTGGCAGCAATGCCTTGGATAATATGGAAATCATATCATGTGCTTAAAGGACTCCACAATTACATGTTTTATTCCTATGATATTTTATGATTATTAATGTTTCTTTATGATCTATGCCTTACGTACTTCTATGTTTTATGTCATTGCTCAATATTTTGATGTTTAGATTTTATGCTCATGTTTTTTTACATTCAAATGTCCAAGGATTGTTTTATGTTCTCTATGCTTACCCTTACTAAGCATTTGAGTTCACCCTTTATATGTTTTCTTTTCTGCAGGATTTAAATAAAGGTTTTAGGTAAGAAAAAAAAGGGGAAGATCATTAATGGACATGTTGAAGATCTTTCACCACGATTAGAAGATTATATTCCGAGTTTCCAAAGACACTAAACTAATACAATCGTTGTGTGTCTATTTTTGTTATGTATTAACTATTCCACAAAAGTAATGTAATGACCATGTACGTCAAGTTTCAGGTCTCTACAGTATAGGTCCATATAAGTGACCTATACCAATGATTTTGGATAAACTGTTGGTATCAGTCCCCTTATCCCAAGGGTTTTTCTGAAACCGTTGGTATAGGTCCCTAAATCTTAGAATCTATTCCAACTGTTCCAAAACCATTGGTATAGGTCTGTACCAATGGTTTTTAGAACCGTTGGTATAATTACAAGTGTTTTTATGGAATATTCTTACATATAACATTATATAAATCCACATTTAAAATATTTATGATAATAAATATATATTTATAATATTATTATCACAAATGTCATGTTAGGTTAGTGGTTAGGTCAATCAATCAAAAAATGGAGGTACTGGGATCGAAACCAACATAAGGCTTCTTTTTTGATATATATATATACCAAAAGTTGTATGAAACCATTGGTATTGATTTTTCATATTGCTTATACCAATGTTTTTGAAAACCCTTAGTTTATGTCTAGACCAACGGTTTTTCCAAAATATTTGGTATAGACCAATCCCCATGGATTATTAGCCAACAGTTCTCCAAACCATTGGTATATGATTTACCAATGGTTTTCAGGCCTATACCAAAAGTTTCAAACTATTGGTATAGGGTATTTATCTAGTATTGGTGTTAGGGAGAGATAAATGTTGTAATAATTATAGTTATCTTCGAGATATTAAAATAATAAACTTATAGAGATTTTAATTTTTATCAATTATATGATTTTCGTTGACATATAATATAGGGGAAATGAAAAATTGATTTTAAATGTATTTCATATTTAATGTATGAAAAAGTTATATATTAGTGATATTTAGAATATCGAATTAAATTAAAGGAAAGGTGGTGTTCATGAATACAAAAATAATGATTGAATACTATGAAGTAATATTTTTCTTTAATAATTTAAATTTAAGTATGATATAATGAAGATAAATATTGAAATACTATTTTTTATAATTCTTTCACTAAGGATCATTCTTTAAAAGAGTATCCTCATTTTTATTAGGTCACGTTTGTCCATATTCAGGCCATTTTATTGCTGAAAATCAGTGTAGGTTCAAATTTATTCTATTACCTATAGATAATTCCTAATAATAAATGTAGTTTTTTGGGTGCCTGGGATACAAACCACCAAACACCAGTGATTTATTCATCCATATTTTATGTGTTCCACATTTAAATTTTTATTTTATTCATTTTCATTTCCATATATTTTGGACATACATATTTATATATTGAATAAAAATGATAGTGGATTGAATTGGAAAGAATAATATTAACCCTGATTCACCACGCCTCTTAGGGTTAATAACATTCCATGTGATCTATTATTAGATAATGTATATTCTGTCAAATATCACTCATTTCATCTATATAAAATAATATAATACTATCAATTGTATTTTGACTCATTCATTTGAATAAAAATCAATAATTTTATAAGGTTAGTGTCTCCCTAACATCCCTCATAGGGTCTATATATTTTGGATTATATACTTTGTGTTTCAAAATTTTCAAATAAGATTTCATATTATTATGTAGTTCATAAGAAATTTTTTAATATTTTTAAAATGGAAAGGAATGATCTACAATCCATCTCATCTAACAAAGGTCTTATAATGTTGTTGATATGTAATATTTTTTAGTATATGTTGACAAAACATTAATTTATTTTAAAGGAAACAAGATAGTTAAGGGAGAAAAATTAATAAATTTAGGGAACAGTTTCAAGAAGATAAAAAAATAATGATGATTTTACTATATTTATTTAAAAATGTTGATGTTATTTACAATGCTATTTTTGGATTTGGAGGATTTCATGATGTCTCTAATGTGTTTTAAAATCTAATTATAATTAATCTAGATAGGTTTAATTCCATGATCTCAAAACATGAAAATAAATATTATAATGATTTCATAATTAATGAAGATTATATTAAAATCATGAAAAATGGAATTATAAAATGATTTCCAATAAAAGATGGTAAGAAGGAAAAAATTTTATTTTCGGGAACTCAATGACAAATGGTGGAATATGAGAATAGTTTTTTAATAAATATGTGAACATAAAAGATTATATTTCATCTCTCTATCTATATGTATAATAAACTTTACAAGAAAGAATTACAATTAAAAAGAGATACTTTATTCTAAATGAATTATCATTTAGAGAAATTTATCTAATTCCTTACCATTTGTCCCAGAAATATTTACATTGAAGGTCGACATGATGAATATAGTAAATGTTTTTCCAATTATGGGTGTTCACTGAATGGAATATAATCTAAAAAATTCCAAGAATAAAATATCCTATAATTTTATCGAAAATAATTTTCTATATAATAAATATTAAATTTAATATAATGATGAAATTAATCAAGAAGAAAATACTCTTACATAGGTTTAAAAAAGTTCCCCAAATCTATAAAATTAAATAACATTATCCTTCATGGAACGATTCATAAATTACAAGTTAGATAACTATTTAAGAAATAAAATTATCTATGGAATACACTACGAGAATGAAGATCAAGATGTTAATGGAAAATAATCGAAGGATAAAAAGTAAGAATTTACCTCTTAAATGATTACTGATAAAGAATCATTATAGATAATAAATGTATAATTAATTATATTAATTGTTTTAAACAATAAAATGATGAAGAAAGAAAAAACTATTGATAACATCACATTCTCTAGCATCAAATGGGAAATGGGTGCTAAGATGATTAAAATGAATACTTTATAATTTGAGAAGAAAAAATAATAATCATAAAATTACTAATGTATACCTATTATAGGGGAATATGATTTCCCATAAATTAAAAATTTACCACATTTATAACTATGTTTTTTAACATAAACAAGTCAATAATGATGTTGTTATATCGCAAAATATAATTATGTACGTAGAGGAATCTAATGAAAAAAAATATGAATTATTTTTGAAGTTAAAATGAAAATAAAACCATTATAATATTAAGCCGGGTAATATTTTGTGATAAATTTCCATTGTAGACTTAAATTTAAAATAAATCAATATGTAAATGTTTAGTGAATTTAGTTCATTGTATGTGTGAGAATGGAGTTATATAAGACTAACTCAAATGAAATAATTTTTATCCAAGAAAGGGATTTGAATTATGTTTTTTTTGTGGTGTTCAGAAATAAAAATTACTATTTCAACTATCACATTCTTTTTATTTGAACAAGTAGGGAGCTTCAATCAATAGAGAGATAACTACACCAAATAAGAATTTATCAAAATCATCAACCAACATGATGAGTTATGATGTAAAATTTACTTTTGATAGTTTATAAGATAATTTATATTATTTTTTCCAAGAATAAGACATATTATTTTAATTTATTTCAATCATAACATCTCATTAAATAAATGTAACATATCTGAAACTTTTTAGAATAAGATTTATCTCAAATGAAGGGATATGTTTATTTGTCTTTCATTTATGGGATGAAAAAATAATAAGACATGGATAATGGATAATAGTTTTTATTATATTGTGATGATATATTTGAATAGTATAAATTAATTTAAAATATATAAGAGGGAATTCATTACTATCAGTAATGATAGATAACTAAAAATAAAATCTATTGAATATGATATTGCTTGAAAAAAAAAGATAAATAGTAATTGTGTTTTATTTATTTATGGGATGAATTCTAATATTTTGATTTCCTAAAAATAATGTTATATTGAAATTAATGTGATTTTTTGAATGAATATTATTCTAGTGATGAGTACAGAATAATTATTTCTGATAAAAAGAGGTTAAGAACCCAATGTGAAATGTTTTATATCAGATAAGACAAAATATTTTTCGGCATGGTTATCTGTGTTGAGATTAATTTGTACTATAACGAAACAACTATGACGTCTAATATTGAATGATGAAATTAGTAAATAAAGTGGTCTTATCTTATGCATCTCAAATTCCATTTCATTTGTTGGGATATTATGATCCATGACACCCTTACTATCCATTTAACGTCTGAAATGATGAAATAATGGTTTCTCTCTATATCAGTCCATTTTATGAATCCCTATCTGATGCCGTTATGCGTCCAAAATTAAATACAAAAGAAATTGAATCTAGCGGTGTTTTCTTCGCGGTGGTTTTGGGAACTGCCTCTAAACCATTTTTCAAAATGGTTTCGCAAAGGTTTATAATAAACTACCGTGAAACAATTTTTTTTCTCACTGCCAACGCCCCCCTTCTCATGTCGTGACCCTGCTTCCCCCAGCCCCCCCCCCCCCCCCCCCCCCCCGCTTCCCCCACGATGCTGGACCCCTGTGACCCCGGCAACCCCGACAACCCCGATGACCCCATGACCCTGCAACCCCGACGACCCCACTTCCCCCGGCCCCCTGTGACCCCAGAAACCTATACGAACTAAGGTTTGGATTCTAGTAATTTTACCTCATATCGTGTCTCTTTATATTATGAATAATGAAGATTCATGGTTGATTATCCATTAGTTTCATTAAACATAAACATAACATGTGTTTCATATGTTATACTTGATAGAAAAACTTTTTATGACTTTGTTATTATTTATGTTTAATCCATGTTGACTATTTCAACAACTTAAGGCGTTAAATTGGAATCTCCCTAGGTATTGTGCATTCTTACGTGACCAAACCACATTCTATAAGGTTTTTTCTTGAATCGTAATTGTAATGAATATAAAGAATTTGAAGAGAATGGTTTCACGAAACCATATCACATGTTTCTACATAAAAATGATACTCCCTTGTTAAACTATAATTCTGATAGATTATAAGGCCTACATGACTATATTGAATTATGACACTTGGTTATATATTTCCTTATATTTTTGATACTCAATCACAGAGTCCATAAAACATGTGTTTCTCAAGTACAACATCCCTTATATGTGTGGTACTCGGGCATTGCGTCCCTTATACTTGTGACACCCGAGCATGGTGTCCCTAATACTTAGAATAATTAGTCATTGAATCCCCTATACTTGTAAAACATGGTAATCACATCCCTAATTATAGTATTACAATGGTCTGGAGTACCTCATACTTGTTATATATGGTCATGGGATCCCTTATACATTTAATACATTTTCATGGAATCCCCTAAAACCATATGAGAATCCAGTGACTTTATTGGGATGTATGAGTACTGCCTCAGGTCATGGATTGTAAGTCACAAGTTGTAAAATTTTCTTTTTGGTAAAATGGATTGTTGTAGTGTTTCTCCCTTATAAGCAAGAATTTCAATCCAAACAACATAAAACCGAAGGGTTTTTTTTACTTTCATTTACTTTACTTTTCTTAAATTTCATTTGTGTATTGAAGTGAATGGTGTTGAATTCATTCTAACTTATTATAGTGGTTTGGATTAATATAATTCTTCTAAGTTCGCAAATATAATGTTCGGAGATTATTATTTTTGGGATCTATTTCCACCAATGAGATTCTATTTATCTTATTATGTTGTCCTGTAGGATAGTATCGACACCCCACAATTCATATCCAAATTTCCAACATGATTCTACTATGAATATCCAAACACCAATCCAAAACCCATCAACTATTCTTCAAACACCCTAGATTGAACCCCAAACCACATCATCCACATCTAGAATGACATTTCTAATGTTGTCTACACATTATTGCTTTAAATTTTAGGCAACAACACTAGTAAGTCCTTCTCTAGATGAATTATACGAAAGCACTCAATCCCACCCACCAATGTGCTATCATATCCCGACCACGATGCCTTAAAACTCAAGGGACAACAATAAAGTTCCATGCCCACACTAATGACTGAATCTAAATCCTATTTCAACTCCATGGTCAGATCCTCGATTGTCCCATTTAACCATAATTCTCCACTCATGATCACAAACACATATAAGATCCAAATAACCCTCATGTCACACAACCGCTCTTTTCTATGTGAATAAACCAATGATAATTCTAGGAATTCAATCCACACAAGATTCTTAGATCCTCAAAACCTAATCTCCCTTGTTTTTTCATCATGCATTTCCATGAAAAACACCACATATCATGTCTCAAGACTACCATCCCTCATGTGGTTCTTGTCACTCCAAGTAACAAACAATGAAATAATCAAAATCAAAGGCCTAGACCCCCCACAACCCCGTGACCCCGGCGACCCCACTTCCCCCAGCCCCCCGCGACCCTACGACCCTGGTGACCCCAGCCCCCCATGACCCCGTCGACCCCGGCGACCCCGCGACCCCAGCGACCCCACGACCCCGGCGACCCTGCTTCTCCAGGCCCCTCACAACTCTGGTTATCTCTCTATTTCCCTTGATTCCAACATTGTGCATGTATCGCATGGGGTTTGGGGTTTCAGATCTATTTTATCATAATTATTACTGAGTTTACCACGTACTCATCCTCACCATATGATGTGAAACTACATATTGAACATCTTTACCACATGTAATTAAACATTACAATATATGTGCACATTTGCTGAATTTAAACTATGTGATACATTAGTCCATTCTTATGTGGAGGTGTCTTCCCTTATCTTGGTTTTATTTTTCAAGTGGTGTGGTGTTTTGTATATGTATTTATCCTATTTTATTTTCACTATGGTGTTGTACATATCATTTCTTATTCCCATTATGCATTTTATACATTTTAATGGTTCCTTTATATATATTATAGTTATTTTTGTTTATTTTTCATATTGAGTATGAATATATATTGAAGGTTATTATAGGATATGACTTCGGTTATTGTAGGATATGGCCTCCTTTATTATGTGATATTCCTACTCAGTATTTTTCACAATTCCCTTGAATATTGGAGTTAGGATTTGGTTGGCACACTTATTTTATCATCATCCTAGTTTAGGTCTCTGTAGTGTAGGCCATGTTAGTGTGGAATTAGATTAGTTCAAGTCCAAGGAATATATTTTTGAGTTATTATTCACATGAGGACTATTTTAGGAATTTAATTTTGTAATTTCATGGGGTTTTTTATTTTAGTTATCATACCAATGAGGCTAGAGTAGGTTTGGTTGTAAATGTATCCTTTCACCGAGACATTGGTAACCTGTTAGTCAACCCAAATCTCTAAATCATCATATATAGGGTGAAATTAAGTTGATACATGAATCATATATTTATGAATCATTAAATTTCATGTGACTCCTATTTTAGTTGATTTAGATATACTCTAATCATTATGGGTTCATCCTATCAAATAAATAATTCCACCCACATGAAAACAACTTTTTTAGAGTTATGTTTGTGAAAATCCTATATTAGGGCTTGAACCTTTTTCCAATTTTAATTTAAGTTATGATCTATTGATTTAAATACTTATATATAGGATTCATATCTTACTCAGGGGATCATCTTAATTATATTATGTTTTTATAATCTTATACTATTGTATATATGAATCTATTTCCCTATTTATTAGTAACTATGTGTTTAAATTTTTATATTATTGTGTAGGAATATTGTGATATACATAGATAAAAGCTGGATCACATTACTGTGGAACAAACCTCAGTATGTTAAGGTTTTGAATGAGTTTTTATATTTTTTAATTTCTAATCGATCTGTCGAATGTAGAATAAGATGTACATGTCCTAAATGTAAATTTTAAACACAGTTGAATAGAGATGATTTTCATGAACATTTAATACTGAAGAAATTCCCTTGTCAATATTTGTGTTGGATTTTTTATGGAGAATCAAACGTTACATAACGATTGAGCACAGATTTCAATCGACACAATGAGGTCCCAAGTTCGTCGACAATGGAAAATGAAATGAAAAACCTCATAAAAGATGCATGCGTTTCTGCAAGACACCACTATCAGCATCAAAACATATCAGAACAACTAGAAGAGGGTGCTACAAATTATAATGTGACAAGTGATGTTTTTTAGACTGTAACAGAAGAAGATCATGTGCGAAACATATCATTGGATACTACTCTTGATTCTGTAGAGCCAAAAGTAAGATAAAACTTCATGAAGGAAAATGTGTTTCATGATTTAGTTGAAGATGTAAATCAAGAGTTGTATAGTGAGTATTTAAAATATTCAAAGCTTTCATTACTGTTGAAGTTTTACCATATCAAATGTCTCTGTGGAATTACAAATAAGGCAATTTCCATGATATTGGAATTGATTCGTGATGCATTTCCTGAAACAAAAATCCTAGAATCTTTTCATGATATGAAAATAATGGTTAACAATCTAGGTCCTAATTATAATAAATTTCATGCATGTCCCAATAATTGTAAGCTTTATTCAGGAGAAGATTCAAGTAGACAGAATAGCAAGAAATTTTCTTCTTCTAGATGATAGTCAAAGGCTGATGTTGGAAGTTTGAATGAACATAATTTCATGGAGAAGAACAAAAGGAACACACCTGAAAATCTTCTGTGTTAATTTATTTTGAAGCCTCGATTGCAAAGATTATTTAGGTCATCGAAAACCACCTAACACATGAAGTGGAATTCTGTAGATAATAATAATGATGGCTTAATGAGACATCCATGATATTCCCAGTCGTGGAATACATTTGATTCATTACATCCATATTTATCAACTGATCCTAGTAATGTTCGATTGGGATTGGATGCCGATGGATTCAACCCATTTGGGACTTTGAGTACGAGTTATAGCATATGGAAAATTGTTTTGATCCCTTATAATATGCCATTGTGGATGTGTTTGCAACAAAAATCGTTTAACATTTCAGTGATTATTCTTGGAGAACAAATGCCTGGAAATGATATAGATGTATACTTGTAGCCTTTGATTGACGAAATGTAGGAGTTATAGAGCAATAGTGTGGAGATATTTGATGTTACTTCTAAAACAATGTTCAAAATGCATGCTGCATAAATGTGGACCATTAGTTACTTCCCAGGGCATGGGAATTTCTTTTGTTGGAAAAAATACATTGGTTATTCTTGTCCCATTTGTAGCTTTGATTTTGAATCCAAATGTCTACCTCACAGTAGAAAATGGTGCTTCGTGTGCCATCGAAGATTTCTAGATGCATCTCATAGATTTTGGATGAACAAATCATAATTTAATGGTTCCATTGATCGTAGACCACCTCCCAATTTTTTAACTGGTTTTGAAATGTTGACATAGCTTGAAAATGTTGATGCAGAATTTGGGAAGGTTCATCATTTGAATGATAGCGTAAAATGGATCTGAAGTGCATCATCAAGTAAAATCAGAACACAAAATGGAAGAAAAAAGTATATTCTAAAAAATTTTATATTGTGAATTTAATTTGTTGTGGCACAATCTTGATGTGATGAATATTGAGAATAATTTCTATGATAATTTGATTTTCACATTACTTAATGAGCATGGAATGTCGAAGTATCATCTCAATGCTCACAAAGACTTACAAGTAATGAACATAAAACGTGATCTGTGGCCAAATGAGAATAAAAGTATGCTCGGACAATTTTTTCAATGAAAAATATGGATAAATATACATTCCTTAAAATTTTAAAGAATGTGAAGGTATCTTATGGGTATTTGAGTAACATCTTGAGGTCTTTTGACTTGAAGAATAGTATTTTACGTGGATTGAAAAGTCACGCTTTACATATTTGGTTACAACAGTTACTACCATAGTCATTGCGTACATTATTTTCTGAAAAAGTTACTGTTGTTGTACTCCAATTATGCACATTTTTCAGGAAATTATGTGTGAAAGTTCTAAATCCATTCCATCTTGACAACCTCCGAGAGAGGTTTGTATTGAACCTTTTTGTAATAGAGATTATCTTTCCTCCATCATTTTTTACTGTTATGATGCATTTAACTGTTCATTTGGTTGAGGAAGATAAATTAGGAGGCCTCATCCATTATCAATGGATGTATCCAATTGAGATGTATGTAATTTAAATGTTTTTCAGTTATGTAAACATTTTTTGGAATTTAAATAATTGAAAATATTATTATTTTATTTACATATATCTTGGGCATTTGAAAGAATACGTGAGATAAAAAAGCTCAACTAGAAGGCTCTATTGCTGAAGGATATTTGGGTGAGGAGTGTCTTACCTTTTGTTCCAAATATTTTGATGATATTGTGACATGATTTAATCGAGTTATAAATGTTTGAAACACACCAACTCAATCTAAAATGCATCAGAAATCAAAAATATTTCCTACTATTGGCCGATCAGTTGGGAGGTCCTCAAATGTGACACTAATAGAAATGGAATTATTACAAGCACATAGATATATGCTGATGAATAGTTAAATTACAGATCCATTTATTAAAGAGTAGAGGATACAAAAAAAGATATGAATGAGAGGCCAGTCATGAAATTAGAAAGATATACTAAAAGATGGGAATTAAGAGCTTATAGAATGGTTTTCACGACGTGTAAGTTCATAAATATTGCCATAAATATGAATATTAGTTTTACACATAAATTATTTTAATATATTAAATTATATTTCATTTTTCAGATCATGAATACTGATACTCGAGCAGATGTTTTAGAAGATTTGAAGTTTCTTGCTAGAGGGCTTATAAAACAAGCTAAAAAGTTCGACACTTATAATGTGAATGGATTTAGATTTTGTATAGTCGATCGAGAAAAGGGTTTTAAAACACAGAATATTGGTATATTTACATTCTCATAAGTGGGATATTATGGAATGCTTAATGATATTATTTAATTAAAATACCATGGACATTTTTATGTGGTTTTATTCAAATGAAAATGGGTCGATATTATCAGAGGTATTAAAAGAGATTCCTTGCAATTTACTTATGTAAACTTCTCTCGCTTGATGGATGTTGGTGATCGTGAACTGCATGATCCATATATCTTAGAATCACAAGAGTAATTGGTATATTATGTAAATAATTTTGTAGATTAAGGGTGGAGTGTAGTTTCTAATGTAATACAAAGAGATTTGTATGATATGGGTGATAAAGTTGAAGATTTTGACCTTTGAAATTGAATTGAATAAACAACATGAAGAAAAATTATTTGTCCAACATGATATTGAAAATATTTTTCTACCAAGGGTGAATGAAGTGGATGGATAAATGGAGCAGGAAACCAACATGATTGAAGGGTAAAATGATTTTGTGTACAATTATTTATTCATTTAGCAACCACTTGTTTCATTTCTACAGTCATTCATTAACATTGTCTTATATATTTTGTCTGTTAGTGCAGGGAATCTATTATCATTTTTTTTCTGCATAATTTTTTTGAAATATATATTCTGAACATAATTTTATTTTATTAAATGACAAGAATTCCAAGGAGGAAGTGGTACACAATTTCATCTAGTTCTATGATAGATGACGATCTATCTAGCTCCCTCCCTACAGCATCTGAGGCACCAACTGCCGACACCCCTACACCATCTCCCCCTACACAATCTCTCACACCATCTGTGGGAGTCCCATTAGAGGATTATTCATAGACTCCCCCTTTAGAAGCCTCAGTAGTGGGGCACTGAAACACCCCTTCCAGTTCATCATGGACATACAGAAGTGTCACTATCATAGGTACAAATTTTAATTAAATAAATTTGCTCTATTTTTTATACTAATTGTATGCTCATTGAAGGTGAAAAAAATGAAAATGTGGAGAAAAACATAAAATGTTCAGATATTTGGAATATTAATGGTGAGAAGATAGTCGAGCCATTTGATTCTTATGGGGTCCCTACAGATGAGGTCGTAGGGTTACATGGCCAGATTCTAGACCAGCTAGCAGCGGATCCCATTTCCCTTCCTATTTCATATGATGACTGGAAACAAATGCATCTAAGTTGGAAAAATGATGTTTTTTATTCAAAAATAATGGTAATTTTATTACATTATGGTTTAATTAAATGTCATGTTACTAATATGTTCAAAATGAATTTCTGTATAAAGATGTTCTTCCACTTTAAACTTTCTGATGTGATAGAAAGGAATTGGATGTTGAAAAATCTTGGTAAGAAATGGAAAGATTTAAAATGGTGATATTTGTGTGATTTCAAAGATACTTAGTTGAACGTGCAACAAATGTATGAGATGCTACCCAGTGGAGTACCGAAAGAGTAGTGGAATGCTTTTTTTTCTAGAAATTATGCTGAGAAACGGATGGTATTGAAATATATATTGTTATATTATCCTAATTTTACATTTATACATGTATATGGAGAGGATATGACATTGAATAAATTACTGTTAAATTTCATTTTATTTATTTCAGGATCTCACAAGACAGAATGCATCAAACCAGGCTATGCTAGTCATCCCTAACACCGCGAGCTCAAAAGCATTTCTAGAAGTCGAATGACATTGGTAATCTTTTAATTAGATAAAATATTTATAAAAAAATATTATCCATTTAATATATTGAAATGTTGATTTATATTTTATTAATGAAATCCTAGATTTTAGGGCATGAAGCATCCAGAACAAAACTATGGTTGGATGTTCGAGAAAAATCAGATGGAAGTTTTTTTAACGAGCCTGCCAAGGAAGATGGGGTATGAAGTCAATATTTTTTTTATAATAACTTATTATCAGTTTTTATTGTGTAAATATATATTGATATTTCATTTATAGGTAAAAATTAAAGAACTATATGATTTTAATCTTGGGCAGTCTTACTCAGTCTCCCAGGATGACCTAGTTGCTAATGTCCTTGGGAAGGAGCATCCTGGTAGAGTGTGCATGTCGGGTTTCAGAACCATACCAAATGAGGTCTTTGGCATGCCCCCAAGGATTCTAGATGCATCTACCGCTTGTTATAGTCAGTCCATACATGAAGATGCTCCGAGGGAGATTACTTCTCTACGAACCACAGTTCAAGAACAGGGGGCTCAGATATCCGTTTTGCAGAATGTGATGACTGGTATACATCAGCAGATGAGCATATATTCCCCCAGTGGTAGTTCATTGACTGGTGGTAAGCAAGTAAATCACAAAAGATAAAATTAATTTAGTTTTAAAACAATCATTGGTTTTATGTTTTAATATAAATATGAAAAAATATTTAATTTTCAATAAAATATTCTTACAGGTGACAACAGAAAGTGGAGATGGAGGTGGAGAGGGTGACGATGCATCATCAGACCATGATTAGTTGTATTGTTGATGTGTTGAACAAATATGCGAATAGTCAGTTTGTATATGTAACATCTGTGGAACATAGTTCCCACCAAACATTTTCATGTCCTAACATTTTCTTGATTTCTCATGTTTCCTTTTATGCATTTATTGATTTCTATTGTTTCCTTTTATGTCTTGATTTCTCGAGTATAGTATACATCATTCCATTTAGACAAGTGTTTGAATTGTTAGTCATGATTTTGGATGACTAGTAGTTAAACCCATTGTTGATGTGTTGAAAAAATTGGGTCATACCCCATATAAAACCTAGGTTCTTCTTAATGGGAGATTGTATTAAATCGTATAAAATTCGGATTCATTATATGATGTGAATTGGATGATCTAAACGTATTAAACTATATAAAATTTGGATTCCTCTTATGATTACTATGATATGTTAAAAAAATAACTCATATAAAACATGGAAGCATAACATTATGTGAGATGAAAAAAAAATAATTTTCTTCAAGACATGACAATAAACATTATCCTTATCCCATTCCATCAAAATTTGATTCCTCATGATAATCATTATATTCCAAAATTCCATCTATATATAGGATTTTCCCTAGATCCAATGTTGTTCATATACTATACCATAGTCTAGAATAACTTTTGTCTTGATTCACACTCTCATTGGATAATAATGATGCTTAAACATCCTTTTTGGGGTCTAGTTGTAAATTTATTAATCCCTTAACCCCATTTCTCTATTTACGGTCCACGTATTATAACCTTAAATAATGTTAGGTTCATATAAAAATGTTTATGTGATACCTGGGACAATATTAACTTCTTATACATTGGTTTTTAACCATACTATGACACATAGATACCATGTAGAGAATCATCATCCTAGTCTATGAATCATGACATTAAATTTTTCATCATGGTCTTGGTTGTATGATTTTATATTGTATGCAATCATATTCATGATTTCGTCATTGGTTGAAGGGCCTATTTTATCCTATAACCCCAAGTTTTATTTACCACAAAAACATTCTTGATTCCCCCACCTCACCAATCTATACTATAACAGTTTATATAAAGATATCCCTAGTCCAAGCATTAGGACAATAAAATATGCTCCTACATCCATCACATGGGTTTATTCATCCCTGGAGTTTCATTAAACATCAATTTCCACCACATTCTAAAACTTTGGGTGGATTGATTCCCATTTCCATGGGATACGTATTGATTCATATATCTTCTATCATTGATCCTAACTGATGATTCACCATATATTAATCTATTACATAAGGTGTCATTACCACAAAAGACTCACATGATCCTCCTTTTTAGCAATAATCTCCATTCATTTATGTTGACACATCAGTGGGGCCAGATGGTCTCATTTCATGATATGAGGAATTCAATAATGGGTATATAGATGAAAAAGTCCTTCTAAAATCCTAATAAGATGAATTTAAACAATATCATTACCCCGTGTAAAATATATATATCTATTAATGATAGATAATATAACCCCCATAAAAATTGATATATCTCTTAAAGTGATATAATTTCACCTCTAATAAATTCTCGATGCTTAATATTATAATATGTAATTATTCAATATCATCATCCATGAAGGTAAACCCTTTTATCGTTGGTATCCTATGGAACTGTGAATCATAAAAACATGTCGATTGATTCCAATAATCATGATATAAGTAGTTACATATAATTATATAATCTAGGGACCCACCCTATCACCGAATTATTATAGGTTTCTCCCTTTCCTGTCTATATTGGTCAAATATTGGAGACCATTAACTCAAACCAATTCCTATATTTGGAGCTCTATGAATTGAAACTAGTTGTAGTCATAGTCCATGTTGTATGAATTTAAATATCAAAGCCCAATGTGCTCACCAAACAATTTTAATTATCAACCATACCCTGTTAAATGAAATAAGGATACCTTATCCAATAAGTGTGGGATGATTATAAAAGAAATTACAACATATAAAACGGAGACTCCTCATGTGATAAGTATAAAATGAACCACACATTACCTGTATAAAACTTTTATTTCTCCGAATATGAGGTGATATGATATCCTTTCCAGAGATGAAATCACTCCACCAACAATAGTCTATGACCATGTCACACATCAAAACTATGTTTGTCTTGATTCCCATTATGAGGAGACACATATTGATGCATGTATATTACATCTCAATCCCATCCCTACCAAAAACTCATCATGGGGACATTTCCCTCTAGGATAGGCTTCAATCTTGTCATCCCACATGATTAAATAGAACATTTTAGCATATGAGGAAATATCTCTCATGAAACCTAATATTTTATATCGTACATCCCCACAAACACTTGTGAGGTTCACACATTCTACTATTTGGATAATCCTCACCCTACCAATCTGAAAAGGATCTCTAATGAAATGATTCATGGACATAGTGTCTTACGTACCATCTCAGGCTCATTGAATAAAGTAAATTTACTGATAAAAATTAGATATCGTGCTTTGATCTCCATGAATATTAGATCATGATATTTTTCATCCTATCCTCAACCAGGTCAGGTATCCTATGTTTCAAACATGGCCAATAATAATTCTATTTCTATCAATTACTCCCATTTCACTTCTCATTTCTTAATAGTTGTAATTTTCATCGTGATATTTTTCAGGTCACTTCTTCCCCTCATTGGGTTAATCACTATTATCAATTATAACTATATAAATATCCTTGATTCGTGATTCAATCATGGTTCAGCAAGGCTTAGTGGTGTGGAGGAAGTCCACCTCAAGCTTGGTTGAGTTTCAGGATCACTACATGGTCCTAAGTCTATAACCTTAAATGAGTATTATATGTCCATGAATCACTAATCTAAAATAATTTTAAATCAACCTTAGAATGTGTTTTGTGGTGTTATACCCATTCTCTATCAATTCAATTCATGTTTTACCCCTCCTCACTACCCATATCCATTAATGATGTTCCACTATATTTTCTATGCGTCACGACCATAACTTTTTTACTTGTTGTCTCCATTGTTTTTTAAATTTTGGGTGCATTAATCTATTAGGATATTGGTATTTCTGGTTTTTTTTTAGGGAAGGGGTGCAGTGGGAGAAAAACTGTTATTTTATTTTATGGTCAACTTTTCGTGGAGGTTTTAACCACAGCTAAAGTATACTTTTAATCCATTAGTGGTGTTTTTATCCGATGCTAAACATACGTATTTTCTACTTAGCGGCGGTTAAAACCACTGCTACAGAGTCGCATCACCCTCGTGCATTCTGCGGATGTTTTCGTGACTTTAGTGGCAGTTTTATGGTAGCTAGATTTTATTTTTTTTTGCGGAAGTTATAACTGATGCTAATAAAATAAAATCTAGGGCTCCTAATAACCACCGCTAAATTCAGTAAAACCACCATGAAACGAGGAAGCTATGATGCTTTCCTTAAACCGCCGCTAAATGGAAATAACCACCACTAATAGATTATCGACGTCCAATTTAGAGGCAGTTTCTATAAACCGCCACGAAATCATATAGTGGCGGTTCAAACCGCTGCTATATGAAATAAAACCACCACTAATAGGCAGTTTTCATTTAGTTTCCCCATAATTTTCCATGCCAAAGTCATCATGTAGTGAATACCAAGCCAATTTCTCTATCAATGGTACTCACCATTATGCATACATACTTATCATTTATATGCATTCATATATGTATTCCACATTTAGTTATCGTGGATTATATTGTTATGTTGAATGAATCCCTGTTAATATGATCTATGTGTCACAAATAAGCATGATATAGAAATGTTTATGAAGGGTGTTCCCTAATAGATCTCTAATGCATTAGGTAATGTTTAGTATCCTGAAACATCATGGTGGGATAGGTTTTAAGAAGATTCAATTTAGGACTTTTTCTACCATGTTGGGACATGGGTTTACCTGAATATTTATGTTTATGATGAAGTGTTTTAATTTTTTTTTCCACTTTTCTATGTTATTATTATCATGCTATATCATGAATTTATTTTCATGTTTCAGTTGTTTTCCCTTGATATTCCTATTTCCTAACATGTATTTTACTCTTCATGTAATAGCTTGTTTAATACTTTACTAGGATATATAGCTCACCTTTTGTTATATATGTTCTCATGTTATCACATCCAATCATATGTAAGAAGGCTTTTTGTGGTCATGTAAAAGAAGTTTTAAATATAGATGTTGTCTTTTATGCCTTATGATGTCATGTATTCTTCCTAATCCCAAAAAAACTAAAAATTTAGATATTATTTGTTCCATTAAGTGAATGTTTATGTAATAATTCATGTTTAAATGGGTAATAAAGACCAAGGTGGTTATAACTGGTATTAAAGGATAGGTTTAGTTATTTTTTGGATATTGATTATAAACACCTATGGAAAGCCTTATGAATAAGACTATGTATAAGAAAAACTCCATAAATTTCGGTGAGTTTAGCTTAAGTGGTTTATCAAAAAATACATCTCTGTATCGATAAGAACAAATAGTGGTGGATCTATCCGAAATGTATATAGGGGTAAAACCTGAAGACACCGCTTTGAGCTAGACTTGAATGGTAACTGGTGAATGTCAACGAGCATTATATCACTCTAGGTTCAACACTCCTGGTGGAAAATCTTTCATAAATTTATAATATTTTCATGAAAAATTATCAAGGGAATAATATCCAATCCCATAAAAATATAGGTTATAAAATAGATCAGGGATAACATAGATTGAATCCTAGAAATTCATAACATAAGGAAATAAATATAATTTATATGTTATCAATCTATTCATTATATTCCCATTTATGTTTTAATACATTAAAAAACCTACCCTAATTTTACTTTTATTCTAGACAATTTTTGTTAATAGGAGGACTCAAGCTAACAAATGATGTGATGATCAATGTAATTATTGTTCTGATAAGATGACCAATCCCATGGGAGCAAGAATCGAAAACATTTCCATGATTCTCTAATAGATAATTGATGTTTTGAAAAGAAACATGGGTAGATAGGATCGTCCAACCACCCCCTCCCCAAAAAAAATTTCTTAATAGAGAGCTTCATGAGAAAAATAACACCTACATTCAATGGATTATCTGATCCCTCAATCATCAAGAAATGGATCAAATCTATTGAGAATATATTCTCCATCCATAAATGTTATAAACAAGATATGGTTCTTCTGGATGCTTATCATATGGATGGTGAATATGATCAATGGTGGACATTGATCAAAGAAAAATGGCCTGAGGTAGAGATTGATTTGATGATATGGAAAGATTTCTAGAAAATGTTTTTAGATAAAAAATTTCCCCATACCCTCCCTCATATTATAGAAAGATATTTCCTTACACTCAAGAAAAAGGATGAAAAATATGTTGGGGAATACGAGGAAAGCATCACCAGACTTTAATGATACACATCTTATTTTGTTGTTACCCCCAAATGTAAGGTTGATCGCTTCTTTAGTGTGAAAAAACAAAGCATATGGAAAGACCTAGCGATCCACAACATTGAAATCTTTGAGAAAACTGTACAATGGACCCTCAATGTTCGGATGATGATTGGTGAATCTCATGGGTATCATGGTGATAAGAAGTGGAATTTGGGATTTATTTCTTTTGGTATTATTGATAAATACAACGTCTTTAGTATATTCCAACATCCCACTTACCAATGGTGTAAAGAAAATAACCCTAACAATTTCCAAAAGGGGATAAGGAAATGTCTGAGGTGTGTGAAGGAAGGAATCTTACACATAGATTGCTGTCAAGAAAAACAGACTACTTCAATGGAGGAAAGGAATCCACAATTCAATCCCCAACAAATTGTTCATTACTATAACTACAAAGAACCATGAAACTTTCTGAAACAATTCCCTAATACAATGGGTTTTTGATACAATCAATAACCTCCAAGGAAGAAGTGGTGATCTTTTTCTATCATTACAGTCGAAGTGAATCCTGACAACAATGTGGTAAGCAGGACGATAGTTATTCAATAAAGAATAGAGAACATACTTATTGATTCTACTTTTATGCATTCGTTTATATCCCAAAATATTGGTATAACAATCCAAACACCAACAAAAATCATGTAAGTAGATATATTGGTGAGAATGGAAAATGGGGAAATTATTGCATCCCATTAATATAAATCATCTCCTGTCAAAATTTGTGGATTGAACATCCCAAAGAACCTCATCATACAACACTTGGTAGAATTTGATGCAATTCTTGACCTGGATTGGCTTTTTTTATATAGTGTCGACAAAAATTATCATGGGAGTGAAATCACTCTCTATATAGGGAATCAACTGCCGATTCTATTCAAATTCAAGGGGCATGATGAATCTTTTTTAGAACCATCATATCAAAAATGGTTATTACTTCCCAATAAGAAAGCATATCACTCTCAGAAGATTGGGTCTATGGAAGGAACCATACTTTATGGCATGCCAATTGTGATGGAATTTGATGATGTGATTCTAAAGGAATTTATTGGTCTTCCTCCTAGAAGAGATGTTGAATTCGTGATTATTCTTTTAATAGAGGCATTTACAATAACCAAGACTTCATATAGATTTGTTGTTGTGGATATTTAGGAGATAAAAAAAACTATAAAAGAATGTTTAAAATGTATTTATACACCCATGTGCATGACCATGGACTGAACTAGTCATCTTCTCCGTGAAAAAGGTTGGGTCAATACACATTTCATTGATTATCATGAGCTCAAAAAAATCAATTTAAAGAAGAATAATATTTTCCACAAATTGATGACATGTTCGACCAGATACATGGATCAACAATACTCTTCCAAGGTGGATCTATAGTCGGGATATTAACATGTAAGGAAAAATATGGAGGATATCCCCAAGAGAACTTTTTAATAAAAGGAACGGGCACTACGAATTCATTTTAATGCTTTTCATACTCACTAATTCTATAGAAAATATTCAAGGATATGATTAACAGAGTATTTAGAGAATATCTCAACAAATATATAGTAGTATTTATATATTATATTCTAATATGCTCCAAAATCAAGTAGAATCATTAGGAGAATCGTAACATTATACTAGATACCTTGTGAAAGGATAGTCTGTATGAAATGTAAAAAAAATTTGAGTTCTAGTTGAAGGAAGTATCATTCCTGGGGAATATCAACCCAAGCATTGGAATACCTATAGATCCTTATAAAAAATATAAATTGAGGGATGATCAAGGTTGACATCTGTGATGGATATTTGTATCTTCTTTGGGTTAAGAGGATATTATCATCGATTTGTGAGAAATTTCTCAGAATTGTCAAACCCGCATACCAAGGTAACACTGAAGGGTGTCAGGTTTTCTATGAAGGATTAATGTGAAGAATTGTTAATGGAGTTGAAGAAGAGTGTTATCACTCTCCATGTACTCACACTACCCAATTGTGGGTAGATTTCCATAATCTTCAGCGATTCTCCAAATAAGGGCATGGAATGTGTGTTGATGCAGAATGACAAAGTCATCACCTATGTTTCTAAATAGTTGAAACTTCATGATAAAAACAATACCATTAAAGATATAGAGTTTGAATATGTGATCTTTGTATTGAAAATAGGTTGGTGATATCTCTATGGGGATAACGTTGAAATATATATAAATAACATAAGAATCAAATATATTTTCACAATGAAAAATATGAACATTCACCAACAAAGATGTTTAGAGCTCATCAAGGATTATGAGTGCTCAATAATTACCACCAAGGGAAGGAAAAATATGTGGAAGATGCTCTATGTAGAAAGGAACCAGTGATTCTATCATTGATGATAACTGAAAAGGATACAATCTTCGTATATTTGATGATGTGGGACCTGGGAATCATAATGAAGGGAATAACATCAATCCTTTCACAAATGATTGTTCAACCATCTCTTTTGAAAAGGTTAATGGATGCTCAAAATGATAATGTAGGATTTTAGAAAGAAGTAGAAACTATAAGAAAAGGGAAATAGATAGAGTATAATGTTAATGAAGAACAAATTATGATATTTGTTTCAGGACTGTGTGTTCCATCAGATCTGGAGTTAGAGAATGAAATTTAGGATGATGCACATAGTTCGAATTTCTCGATTCACCTAAGAAACCCCACGACGTATCAGGATCTCCGAGAGAATTATTGGCGGGATAACATGAAGAAAGGGATCATAGAATATAAATCAATGTTCATAGAATGTCAGCAAATGAAGGATTATAGGTTGATGGATAAGGGGGTGATGCAACCAATACCCAAAAAATCATCGAAATGGGAAAACATCACCATGGACATCGTCACCAGACATCAGAAGACATTGAAAGGAAAAAAAATTATATATTGGCTATCGGGAATTATATCAAAATGACAACACAATTCTTTGCAATTCGAGAGGATTTACCATTGAATCAACTATAATGGATATATACCAGAGAATATGTAAGGATTCGTGGTTTACCACTATCGATTATATCTGATTGGGATCAATGATTCAGTTCTATGTTCTATATGAGTCCAACAAGCTCTAAATACTGAGTTGTACTTTAGTATGAATTATCATCCTCGATCTGATGGCCAATCCAAATGGACTATCCATACACAATTGGATGTGTTTAGAGCTTTCTAGATGGACTTAAATAGATGATGGTATCAACATCTTCCAATTCTGAGATTTCATACAAAATTAGTTTCCACTCAATCATCTAAATGGTTCTTTATGATGCCCTTTATGGGAAGAGGTGAAGAACACTAACATGTTGGGATAAAGTTGGGGATAAAAAACATATAGGTACAGAAATGGTCAAATAAATGGTAGAGATGGTTAAGACAATCTAGCTGCACATAGAGGCAGCTTAGAGTCGACAAAAGTAAAATGTCGACAACTGTTGATGAGGACAATGTTTTATGACTGGAAATATGGTTTCCCTCCTTATATATCTTGGGAATTGAGTGATGATATTTTTGAAGAATGGATATATTATATCATGGTACATCATTCTTTTTGATATCCTTGCTCGCATTGGAGCAGTGGCCTATCCACTAGCACATCCCCCGAACATGTCTCATGTACGTGATGTATTCTATGTATCACTCATGAGAAATTACATACCTAAAACATCATATGTACTCAATCTATAGTTTCTTCCTTTGGATAATGAAATCTTCTCTAAATGGAATCTGGTGAAGATCTTATATCATAGGGAAAAGGTTCAATAAAATAAGACAATGCCCCCATGTCATTGTATTGTGGAGAGACCAAAACTATGAAGATGCAACATGGGAACTATAGGAAGTGATGAGGAAGAGTTACCCTCACCAGTTTCGGTGTGGGAAAAGGAATTTTTGTAGGTAAAAGTTTTTGAGGGAAGGTTATGATGACCCAATCATTTATGAATAAAATTCCCTTTCATTATTTGAAATATATTATGGATTTTGAAAACACATGAATTATTTTATAATTAACTTTTATATACAATTGGGTTTAAATCAAAATTATGTATCTTTACCATTTATAATATATCTATTGAACAGCAGTCACACAACTAATAATAATATTAGGTTTTAGAAAATACCAATGACAGAGATAATGTTTATGATGACCTCAATCTGTAGACTCAGACCATACGAAGATCATTTTTCAGAGCATGGAATGTTGGTAGCATAACTAGGTTTTTCTCATGACCAATACAAAGTCTATCTTCAACATGTTAAAATTTAATGGAATATCCTACGGGATAAGTTCAAGTTATAAGTTATTACCACCCAAGAGGTGTTATCTGAGATTCCCCAAGAGTTTGTCACTATCGAAAACCTTACCCTTTAGTCTTATTTGGGTGATATAAAAGGTTATGTAAAAAGGTATTAGTTTTTTATTATGTAATCCTTCTCGATAAATAAAATTTTTATTCCATGATTAACATTAAAAGAATAGTCTTTCAAAAAAAATGAAGAATTTGATGAATTTATTTTTTGGGTAAAAATGGTACTTCAGAGAAATATATATATTATGGTTTTTATTAATAATATTATCAAAAAATTCTTATAAATAATGATTCTACCAATTCCATATCTTTAGATGAATATGAAATCATTTAGATAAGAGTTATATTTTTATATGATAAAACCGAAAGTGTATTTTTTTAATTGTTGAATTTATTTTCTGGAATTAATGAATTTTATAAATAATTAACATTTAGGTAAAATATTAGTATCAAATAAATTTTATTAATAGAAAATTAGTATATAATTTATATGTTGTCAATAGTAATTTTTTTAATGTTTAAAATCTGTTTTTTCTAAATCAATCAATTTTCAATAAATGTAGGTTCACATTTTAAATGTCAAAATTAACATTTATAGAAAATTAATTAGATAAAATGATTTTTTTTAAATATTATTTTATTATAATCCAACAGTTAATTTTTCATAATTTTTTGAAATAGTAGAATTTTTTGTTAAAAATTAAATAATAAATATATATATTGTGTATTATGACATCATAATGAGACAATCATGATGTAATAAATACTCTATATGGGATCTTTGACCAAATATATGTTTTAACTTTAAAATAATTTGATTTTAAATTTTTTTTCCTTATTTTGCACTGCCTTATTGAATCTTCCACAATATATAACATATTTTATTATTTTAAGTTCATTTCATTAATAATTTTATTCCACTCCACATAAAAAATACTATTATTTTAATATCTCTATACCATTACTAATAAAATAATATTTTCCAATCCCCTTGATTAAAACCCAATGGAAAACCCATGGGTTGGATTTTGGTTTTGAATATTATTGTGGCTAGTGTCCAAAACCTAAATATTAAAAAATTATTCCTCCTATCCTATATAAACCCTCAAAAGAACGTATTCAAATTCATTAAAACTATTTTAGTATCATTATAACTCTATTAATTCATTCCTAGAGTCCTCACATGGCTCCATCAAGCTCCCAAGAATATTTTCCTAAGATATTTGGATCCTACTTCAATGAAAGGGATCATCGCTTTTTTCCTTTCACATTCTTGTCCAAGTATCCTTATAATGTAATACCATTTTATTTTTCAATTTAAAATTTTATGGTATGTTTTAAAACCTCCCCCATACATCACTTATTGTTCTTGAAGGATGAGATACCCATTTCACTCCCATTAATCCCTCCCATGTACACCCATTACAAAGTAGGAATTATGTAAGTGATTTCTCTCTCATCATTTATATTCAAGCATTTATCATATGTTATGCATCTAAAATTCCATTTCATGTGTTGGTATATTATCATTCATGAATCCCTTTCCTCTTATTTCGTGTCTAAATTATTAGATGCCCTTTCCTCTCTCATCAACCTATTTTTTGAATCCCAATTTTATTTCATTATGCTATCAAAATTGCATCGTGATTTTCCATGATAAAATCATAGTGTACTGAATACCATTCCCATTATTCTTTAAAGGGTATTCACCTTTATGAAAATATACTTATTTATTATATAATTTCATATATTGATTCAAGATTCCTTTAATATTTAATAAATGATGATGATGAATGGATCCTTTTTATATGATCTATGAGGAATAGTTAATCTTGAAATTGATATCGTTATTAAGTGTGATCTATGATAGCGCTTCAATGCATTGGGTATTTCCTAGTTTCATGATACGTTATCATGGGATACTATTTTACTCAATTCCTTTTAGAATATTTTTCCACCATTTTGGCCTAGGGGTTTACCTAATTACATTTTAATTATGGGTTGTTTAAGTTGTTTCTACATTTCCATGTTATGATAGTCATGTTGTATCATTCCTTTATGTTAATAATTATATTGTGCTCCATTTATATGCCTATTGACTAGAATGTATTTTATTCATCAGGTTTTGTTTTTTTACTCCCTTATTGGGCATTATAGCTCACCCAATTCTTTTTATTTCCCTTATGTTATCCCACGCAATGTTATGTACAAAAGAATATTGGGGTATTGTAAAATACATTTTCAATAATTATGTTATTGTTTTATATATTATGTTTTCAAGTAATGTTCCAAAGCCCCAAATACACTAGACCTCCTCATCTTCTATGTTTTATTATGTTCAATTTTATGTAAAAAATATTTTTTAAATGTTTAATAAAGTCCAAGGATGGTATAATAACCTTGCTAAATTTTCTTGATACATCATGAAATTTATATTTTATTGAAATTATCATCAGTGGAATGGTGAAAAATATAATTTTTAATAGAAATTATTAAATATCTCACTATGATATTTTGATAATGAAGAATACATATATATAAACATATAGTCTATTTAAGATTCCATGTTTAACTGATAATAAAATCATCTGTTGTGTAATGTTTTATGATAACTCTTATGGTGGAATATTTCATTATTCTACAACATATACTATCTTTTAGAGGAGATTAAACATAAAATATGATATGATAGTGGATTAAAATGATCCAACTTTCTGAGATAATTAATATGTGGAAAAAAAATATTCCAAAGTGGATCATGTTTTTAATTATAAAATTAATTATGAGACTAATGAATCTAGATATACTCTAGATTGAGATACCAATTCATCTCAGTATATTTATGATATAAAAATTATTAAATCCAAATGAATAACATCATGATTGAGAAAAAAAATGTCCATGATGATAATTTCATTGTGTATTAGAGTAAATGGGTTTATATAAAAATAAAAATTATTCCAACTATTCATATTAATCATGTTGACATGATTTCAACCTAGACTATTGAAGAATATATTTATCATATAGAATGAAAAAAATAATTTAATGATGTTATCGGTCAAATTAAAATTAATAAAACATTATTTATAAATCCTTAGATCTATATGAACATTATGATAAAAATATGGTTGCCCAGAATAACCTAATTTTGAAAGGTAATGTGGTAAGAAACCATTATAGGATTGTCTGAAATGGATACTCACATATTAAAAGAACTTTTTCTAATAAAATTTATTCTATTTATATTGTTGATAATATCAAAAACTTTCAATAAATTATATATAAATTAAACCATTATAATTTTTAGATGTATGTCGAGTCATGTTTTATAAATTGTGATATAAATGTTGGTTTTCATATAGATAAACTAAAGGTAATAATTATTGAGAAATGGGGAAGTTGATTTTTAAAATTTATGAAGAATATTATTATGTTGAAGGAAGTTGGAAGATTCATTCATTTCAATTAGAAATATTACCTAGTAATTGTAGATTTTCGGAGAGGATATATGGATAAAAACTTATATATAATGAATCACAACACTACGTCACTCATTTTTATTTTTCATGTTACTAATATCATATTATCTTATAATGAGAGGAAATTATGTTATGAATTTTACATATAAATTAATAATAATTATGAAATATATTTTTAGGGGGTAATGATATTTCTCTTGTGCTGGATAATTACATATGATATTGGACATAATATCATTTCATATTAAATTATTTCAATGACATAAAATGAAGGTTTATATTAGAATAAACAAGATGATTATTAACATGAATCCATAGACACACCATGTTTAATAAATATGATTATTGGAAGGGTGTGAATAAGAATCATGTCATGAAATTTATTACAAATAATTTCTACTGTACAACCTCTAGGGTATTTATTTTCTATACTATTATACATTATTCTAGATATTAATCAAAAACATATGGATCACATGTCTTTTTAGAAAACTCAATCATAATATACATCATAATTGAATCTTACAATAGTTTAATTGTTTATAATAAAAAGTTGTTGGACTTACTAATTTTTATTGATAATCTCATGGATTGTAAAACTAATGATAAATATATAATTTTGAATAAGAATTCATACTTTGTAGATGTCCTGTTTTGTGATATTCTAGGAACAAATATTAAATACATGACCCTAGAATCATAGAGAAGAATGTTAATTCATTACAATTTCACGAGATAAAACCAATAACATCCAATAGGAAATCATATTTCGGCAGTTTTTATAAACTAGATACATACATGAATCACACATTAAATTTTTTAACGTGGAATATAACAATGTATTTTTTTTAAATAGTTATTCTACCAATATTATACATGAATATCTGTTGTAGTACACATCCTAGAATTTACACAAAGCAAATTATAAGAAAATGGGATAGCTCAAATCCTCTATAAGGATTATATACAAAAGAATTTATCTTGAGTAAATAAGTTATAATCAATATATAAATTTAAATAACATAAACACATTAAATTTATTAAATGAAAATAGAAAAATGAATAATATTGAAGGAATAGATGATTGTAAAATAATTTAATATAAATAGTTACATTATCTTGAATTTTATCCATGTATATAATAACTATTAAAATAATAACATCGACATCAATAGAAGATTTCATAATGATGGAATTAAAAATTTCATAAATCTAAAACATATCTTCAATGACTCTTGAAAAAATTCAATCTAAATTTATTTTGATTTGGAATAACAGGCCACTTATTTGGTCTCGTGAGACCTACTGATGCATTAAGGGGCCATTTAATTTTGCAGCCTAACTATCACTTAATAATTAAATTGCCTTAATCCTATTAATAGACAATTAAATTTAATAAAAATTCTTCAATAATAAACAAATAAGTTTATTGTAGTAAATACCATATGAATTTCCAATACATTCTCTAATAAAAATGTTCAGAAACCATCCGGAGAAAGTATACGAAATGTATATTTACAACATATCTATATTGTATAATATGATTAATGAATGAATTTTTCATTAACGAATAGGAATACGGAAAACTATTATTCAAAATATTCTTGATAAAATTTACCTTTTCAATTTTAAAATCACTTTTACAAACCAAAAATAAAATGAATATTATGAAAAATAGTTTTTTTAGAACTAATAAATCCTTTATATGAATTTTTAACTAATTAATCTATAAATATGGTTTTAAAATCTATTCACGTTGTATTTATTAAAACATAGATTCTATTCACTCCGTCAGAAAAAAGTACCTTGTCAATAAAATTAGATGAATAGTGATATTAATGTTCATTTTAAAAAAGTAAAACATTGTAAAAAATATCAAAAAATATATAATATTAAAAATCATTCTTTAAAACATTTTAAAAATACATGTATATGGAAGGAAATATAATTTTTACCAAATAAATATTTATTGTTAATATTTCCTTTTAATTGTTATTTGGGTCCCTTAAATACATAAAATGAGAAAGATGAAATGATAACAAGATTTTTTTAAAACAAATAAATAATATAAGATTAATAAATTAGGTTTATAATATACATAGTAAGTAATTATACTAATAGAAACATAAATATATTCAATCATGAATAATGTTGGGATTGTGAAAAAAAGGCCTTACCTCAAATTTGACTTCCTTAATATGTGTTATAACCTCATGTGTAATAAATATATAGTTATTAAAATACTATTACATGACTATAATAAAACATATAATACAATATATTGTTTACATTAATTATTTTTTCACCCATTTATCAGTAATTGATTATTCAAATTACTTTTTCATGTGATAACTACATAATTTTTCAATTCTATTTTGGTTTGATAGTTTTGGTCCTTATATATTTCTTATCATTCCATTATAATCATATTATAAAAATTTATATAAATAAAGAGTATATTCATTATAAATATATATAGTCATTCATTGAAACTATATATATAAAAATGAAATTCATTTTTCATGGAGAAGGTAAGATATACATACGCATGAAGAATGTTTTCACCTTTCAAATGATGGAAAAAAGGAAGGTAAATATTATGTCACCATTATAAAATCGTTATTATATCTTATATATCATATATATTTATCAAATAAGTTCTCATTACCATCCACTTTAAGATGAAATTAATAATAAATCACATCACTTCTTGGAGGTGGTAGTCTATAAATACACACGAGCGATGTAATTGTTTTTTCAACAGATGAGAATATAAGAGGGAAGATAATATATTATAATTATAGAATCAAAATTGTTTAACAAATATTTTTTATAAATATTAAACCCCTTATAATTACTTTAAAATAATTATTATCCTTGAAATTGAATTTTATTATACGTGTGGGAGGATGTCCATATGTATGCATGAGAGGTACTTTTGCATAAATATTATCGAAAAGAGTGTGAATAATCATGGTTTTAAAATCATGAATATAATTATTTATAATAAAGATAATGAAATTATAATTTTAATAGAATTATTAGATATTTAGAGCAGGTAGAATAATATGTAAAAATTAAGTGATTGGTTAAGATGATTACTTTGTCTTTAAATAAATGTATTTATATATCCATTTATGAACCCCATGTAATTTTTAATAAATAAAATACCCTTCAGGACATGGATATTTTTTGGAGTGTTATTATTTTAGGATTTGTTAAAAATATATTGATCAATGTGTTGTAATGAAAAGCGATACGGGGGTTTACTTCTTAATGAATGGAAAAAGAAACACAATGATTTGAAAATAAATATTAAAATATAACTAAAAAAGTATAATGAAAATTGCAACCAAATTGATGGATAATTTAATAAAAATATTTTAGGACAAATAATTAATAACAAATAAAATATATTTAGGATTATTATAATTTCAAACCATATATATTGGTTTCACACCTTGGTTTATGAATCATAATATTGATAATGATAATGACTTATTTATTTCAAATGGTAATAAATATTATTTTATTTTTAACATTATCTTATATATTACCAATTGATAAATCTTTAGGAATTTCTCATACAACCTGTCATATTTAATTATTTTATACTTTTATGTAATAAAAAATAATTTTTCCTAAAATATAATTAATTCCATTATATGAACTATTATTATATTTTTTTGGGAAACACCATTTAAGAAATGGAATTGTAATAGAACACTTTAATAAACATCTCATTATTTATTTTTTTCTCCAAAATTAAGATAACATAATAATTTACAGAAATTATATTATATTTTATATTTATTAAATAGTTTATTTAATTTTTTTTGATTAATTTTGAAAATATTAAATTTGTGTTTTGTGATTCTATTTGTAAATTATTTAATTCCAAAATTTTTGAAATAAAATACAAAGATAAAAAATGAATTTATAATTAAAATATATATTGACAATTTAACAGCTCGTCTTTTTATCCTTATGAAAAACATTATGAGTTATTAACATCATGAGAGTGATATTTCATATTTACTATTTACTTAAATTATTGTAAAATTCATAATAAAAAACTGGAACCAAGTATCCATTTATTCAATACATATCTTTAAAAATGGTATATATACACCCATTCAATATGTTGTAGGTATGTTTTGTAGAAATTGTAAACACTTATCACAAGGTTTTACTAATTTTTTATCCATTATAAGCTTAAAGAGGTAAAAAATAATATCCAATCATACTATTAATAATGTACAAATATTATGAGTGAAACTTTACCTGACTATTATCCTCATGATTCCCAATATATAATCCATTTTCAGGTTTCGATTTACATTTTTTACTAATATAGTTTAAAATTAAACATGAAAAATGTAATGAAAATCTGTTTTTTTAAATAAAATCTTAAGTATAAATATATTTATAAACAAATACAACTTATAATTTCTTATAATATCCTAAATTATAAAATTCATTATATAAATGAACTAATATTAATTTTCAAAATCATTATAATAAAGGTTACATTTGAAAATTTTATAAATATAAAGAATATATTTAGTAAAAATAATTAATTTTTACAATCAATATGAATTTAAAAATTTTAAAAAAATATCAAAAATTCACCGATAGATATTTCTGAAAATATAAAATAGAAAATGAAGATTATTTTTTTAATTAAAATTTCTAAACGCTTCTGAAATTAATTATTCTATTTTGTTATAAAATTCTATAAAAATCATTTATGATGAAAATTTATTTTTGATGTTATAATAGATCGGACCTCTCTAGTCAATTACATCGATGGCATCTGGTGTTTGAGGGGTTCTTGGAGTTCAATGTGACTTATTCCCTTCTCATTGAAACTTTTCTTGTTCTATGACTATTGAAATCATTGAGTCATATGTTGGTGTTTCATCTTCATCTGTCAGTGAGTCATCTTCATCTATCGGTGAGTAATATTCATCTTCCAGTGAGCCATCTCCATCTATTGGTGAGTCAACCTCATCTATCGGTGAGTCATCTTTATCCTCCAGTGAGTCATCTTCATCTATCGTTGAGTCCTCACCCTATGGTTTAGAGCCATCTTCTTCTGTTGGTGAGCCTTCTTCATCTATCAGTTAGTTATATTCATCTATTGGGGAGTAATCTTTATCTACTGGTGAGTCAATATCATCTATCAGTGAGACATTAGTTGGCGAGTCATCTATCGATGAGTCATCTTCATTTATCGGTCAGTCGTCTTCATATATTAGTTAGTCATCTTCATCTATCTGTGATCTATATTCATCTGTTTGGGAGTCATCTTCCACATTCAGTGAGTACTCTTCAATTTTTGTTGAGTCATCTATCAGTATGTACTATATTGTTTCTAGATCCACTGGTGAACAATGTTTCCATCTTCCTATCGTTCCCCCCATTTGACATTTTCATTCACATAAATATCATCTGAAGCCTTGGTTCAATGGATTTAATTGAGATTAACATACAATAACTCCTATCATTAAATCCCTAAGGCTCTTGAGATTTTTATATGGTCAAACCATGTGGGTTATTGAAATCTGGATTTAAATGAAATTCAATTGCCTCAAAATCCAAAGGTCTCAGATCTGATCATTATATGTCGGGGGCCTTCCTTACGTTTATATATTTTCATTTCTCTTTGTATGAGGAACTCATAACATTTCAATCCCAATGATTCATGTGATTTTGGTGTAGAACATGGATCCTCAATTCCCTAGTGTTTATCCTATGGCATGCACACCACCTATTTTTATGGAAGAAGAATGTATCGATCCTTATTCAATAAAAGGTATGTTCTATCTCTGTTATTTTGGGTAATTTTATTTTTTTCAACCCATTTCTCCTTTCCATGTTATTGAATATGTCAACCATTTTCTAATGGACGTTTCTAGGGTGTTGGTTGATGTAGTTGTTTTCCGGCATCCTCAGGTGGATGATTTCATTTTAGGAGATGTGATCGTGATCCTTTTTGTCATCCTATCCTCATGAAATAAACATCAATAATATTTTGAAATAGGGTATTCATGTTTTTTATATTCTTTTTTATGTAGTTGTTTTGTTATCATGTTTGATCCACTATATCACTATGAAATTGACCTAAAAATATTTTAATTGGATTAAATAATTGGTATCATTTGTATATTGTTACTTTGTACCGTGATAACAGTTTTCCTCTAAATTTTCATTGATAGTGTGATATCTATGTCTTTCTTATTTTTCCTACAGTTGTTATCTAATATTTCTAAATAATGTGTGTATGATATTAGTTGTAAATTTATTTGGCAACAAATATTGAGGCACGTTATCGAATAAGAATGTTTTTGGTGTTCTTCATGATAAATCATATGGAAGTAGTTATGCACGTTTAAATAAATTGGTTAATTTAATATGGAATAATAAACCATTTTTGTATTAAATATAATTCCATGATGGGTTTGGAGTTACCGTAATAATTTTAATGGAAGATTTCCTTTTTCTCTGGATCTGTGAGTGATTGTTGTGTGTGAAGGATGAATTCCTTGTTTAGGACCAGGAGCCCAATTTCTATGTTGTCTATTTCCTAATACGTGTGTTGTCATGTTGTCTTGAGTTGGATTTTCCAAGAGGGATGTTTTGGTATGTGGGGATAATGAGACTCATTGGTTTTTGTAGTAGTAGATGATACCTAGAGCGACAGGATGCATCAGTTTATACTTGTGGGTGTCATTGAAAGAACTAATGTTGATGAAATGGGTTGGTTGTTAATGTTAGATTCTTGTTGAATCATGTTGTTTTTTATCTTTTCTGCATTCCCTAATACTTGAGTCATATAGTCATTCTTATCAACCTTCCAATAGAGGTGAATACATGTGTCGTATGCTACAAGATTTCTAGTTTTAGCTTTGCAAGTGAAGATGTGCCTATGCTCCAGCTGTAGGAGGAAAAGGCTCGATGGGTAGTTCATCTAGCAACTATGTGGAGCCCCTTCTATTTGTAAAATAAAATTGTTTTCTTTCTAAAATAACTACAATTATGGAAAATTGATAATTTTTTTAATAAGTGATTAAATAAATAATGGTAACCCATGGTGTTGGAGCTTACTGGGATACAATGATGAGGTTTCAATTTAAAAAAAACTTTAGACTTGGTTTGATTATGCTTGGTAGGAATGGATCATGGTTGGAATGCTAATTAAATGAAATTATGAAATGATAATGGTTAATTAATTTTCAAATAATTTTTTAACATAAATTGAAAATCATAAAAATGGATAATTTAACTTATTATATATCTTTAAACAGTTGTGTGGTTATAAGATATCTAGTCCTAGTTGTGGTATCTAGGAGTCCAAGAGACGTTAGATGAAGTTGATTCTAAAG
Source organism: Viscum album (assembly GCA_963277665.1). Lineage (NCBI taxonomy): Eukaryota > Viridiplantae > Streptophyta > Magnoliopsida > Santalales > Viscaceae > Viscum > Viscum album. Next base: position 1,574,494,171 of record OY728165.1, on the reverse strand, counting down.
TAAGGTTATTCCATTACTGTGTTTGTGAGTTATATTATATTCTGTACATTTTTGTTTCTATAAGATACTCCACCATGTATGTCAAGGATACTAACAACCCATGGATTCTGAGCCTTAGGGGTGTCTTCACCAATATCCGAGTTGGAGGATCAATGGTTGACTACCCACTTTGGCCCACCTCTCTTTTTTTGGTAGTTACTATTTCATGTGTTCACAATGATTTTTTCCCATATATGTGTGTAGAGGGTTGTAATTTACTGTATTTATTCACACACAAATATTATAGATATAGTTTCCTATGGACTATTATATGTTTAACAAGTATATGTTGTGATGTCTTAAAAAACCTTTCTCAGTGTTTGGTTTGTAATGGAATGAGGTATAATACCTAACATATAATACATGTTATGAAAGATGTTGTGGCTCCCAAAAATTACCCAGTTAGTTTGGTTACATGTATGTGGATCTTGTGTCGTACATGGTTTATGTTGTGGTCCTTCAACCAAATGACTATGGGAAAGCCTTTTTAGAGAGTTATTCTTAGGTTGTGAGAAGTTAGGGAAAAGTGTCAAACCATTTATTGCGTTTTAGTGGGGTACCATAGATATTTTTAGTTATATTATATATTATTATATTTGATACTTGGTGAGAGTATCCATAGTAAGGCTGGGGATATGTTATACCTGTTTAAGTGACAAGTAAGATTCACTTCTATTTCACAATGCATTATCATGATTTCTTCACTATTAAACAAGAGGATCTGAAAAGGGTTTTATTGAGTACACTATTATACTCCCTATATTTTATATAAAATATTTTTCTTGTCATATTGAGTAGGTTGAAGATCATGTTTTTTACAACTATCTTGGGGTTTCATGAGTTGTTCGGGCTTCGTGGTCAGTTCCGTTTGAGTTTGTTTTGGTACTTGTAATTTTCTATTTTCATTGTAGTAGTTATTGTATGAAGTTACATATGTGTACATAGTATTTATTTTATATTGTATTCTATGAATAAGTTGGTTGCATTCGGTCTTATCCCTTTATTTTTCATGTGTTCTCTTAAAGAGTAATAACTCCCATTTTTATGTTTACTATACCCTCAGTGCTAGTCTCCAACCTAAGGCCTACTGGTAGAGGGTCTTGGATGTCACTATCTCCCTTATCACATTTACATACAATAATGGTACAATTTATGGTGAGGGGGTCATGAAATATTGGTATAGGAGCTCTAGTTGAGGTATTGGATGGTGTTTGGAGTTATGAATGGGTGAGGTTACATGGGTTGGTCGGGAATCAATATCTGCTAAGTTAAATAGGCATTGTAAACACTACAGACTAGCTAAAACACAAGTATTTAAGTCCCCTAATGATCTTTTTCATAGACCATTAAGTACATATTTTCTACTAAAAAATGTGATACTTGTTTCAAGGTAGAGACATCCGAAAGGATAATGTATCACTCTTCTTTGTGATTGTGTATTAATGATTTGACATTTCGATATGTTAACCCATAATTAATCAATGAAAAAAATTAATTAATTAGTGTTAATACTGTAGTATTTTAGTTTTTAGAGATTTAATTGTTTGTTCGTTTGCGGGTATATCTATAGGTCAACATCCTCCTCAGGTTCATGAAGAAGATGTTCCACAGGGTCTACCAACCGATCACCACAGAGTAGAGGATGATGATGATGAAAAATGGAGGAGGAAACATTGATAGTTATAGAGCCAGAGTCTATAGAATTATGATGGAAATATTTCAAATGTTTTCATAGAATACTGGTTTGAGGAGGTTGTTATAACATTCAGCTCGATCTGTGCTCTTAAAGAAAACTGGGTGTCATTAGTTGTGACGGTGCTATGTGGAACTCTAAATAAGTGGTTTTTCTAATTCCTATAGTATCATGATGAGTCAAAAATCTCATGGGAGGATTTCTGATACAAGATCAGAGTCAAGATTCATTCTTTGATTTTGAAGGTTCCTAGTCACTAAGAGTTTCTTACCATTCAACAAGTGAGCTAAAGTGTGTGAGAGTTTGTACTCTGTTTCAGGAACCATTTCTGATATGCTTTGTACCTATTTCCATATTAAAAGGATTTGGAAAGGAATTTCAATGAGGATTTTTGTCTAATGATTTAGTTAGATGCCACCTCATTCATGCTAAAGAAGTATCCTGATGTACTAGAGAAGGTAGTGGTCATCGAGAGGAAGGTAGGAAAAAATTTCATCATGATAGTGGATTTGGAAGTATTCCTCCTAAAGTAGAGTTATGGTTTTGGGGATCTCAGTTTTCATGTAAGAAGAGTTTCTATTTGGATGGGGGTATGTCCCAACCATCCATATATCATTTCTATGGGGGTAACATTCTCAGACCTAGGTCAATCGATGAGGTAATTGATTCTATTATGGAGGAAAAGGTCATCATCAGAGAGAGTTCTCCACCTTTCTGAGATGCCAATGTGTGTCAGTTTTTCCCCTTCAGGTTCCTCCATTGAGGAAGATCTAGAATAGGAGGTAGTAGTAGGTTTCAACACCTTTGGGTCATCATAAGGTATATGGGGAAGGCATAGGATAGCCTTTGGATTCTCCCCATACTTTTTAAGAAGAGCAAGGATATAGTGGTGGATATCAACAATGTCAGAGAAGCCATGGAGCAGGTTTTTCATAGCCTTATTCTTTAGCATTTCCATCTATAGGTTATATAGACATCATTTTGAGCACTTTTTTCATGTTTTTTATTGGGATGTATTCCTTGTTTGATTTAAGAGTGACATAGTTCTTCAGTTCAACTTCCCTTGTCCGTGATTTGGGACATGAGGTAGAGTGGCTTCTAGTTCTCCTATAGTTGGAGGTCGAGCTGAATTGTATGAAGTATTTAAAGACTGTGACCTATTTCTAGGATATAAACGTTTTGGGGGAGATTTCCTATGTTCACGAATACAATCATATGATGTCATCCTAAGCCTGGATCGGTTTTATTCATTGGAGGCTATAATGGATCTATTCAAGAGGATGGTGGTGTTCTTCGATGCTGATGGACTTCTAGTAGTGTTTGATCATTCCATTTATGACATTTTTAAGGGATGATCTGATTTTGAGTTTATCAAAGGCCTAGTAGTTCATGTTTTATAGGGTCATGGAAGAGTACCCCAGTGTCTTTCTTGAATAGGTTGTATCATTTGCACCATAATTAGTGATCAATTTCTAAGTAAATATACAAACCTTAGTGTCTCCTATATCTATGTCTCCTTATAGGATGGTGACTTCTATGTTGTGGGAGTTGTATATAAAGCTTCATGGTATATTAAAATTTGGTTTTTTTCATCTGACTATGTAATCGTGGGGCGCACCAATTTTTTTCGGGAAGAAGGCCTTTGTAAGTTTCCATGTATGTATGAATTATAGTTGTTTGAACGAAGTGATTGGGAAGAATCGCTATCCTCTTCTACGGATTGATAATATATTCAATAAATATATGTGTGAATGTTGGTTCATGAAGATATAATTTTTCTAAGGACATCATCAGATGTGTTTGAAGCATAATGATATCCCAAATACTACATCCCAATGACATCATGGGCATTAGATGTTCATTGTGATGTCATTCGGTGTGACGAATGCTTCAGTTTTGTTCATGGGGTTGATGAACATTTTGTTCTGTGAATTCCATGATATGTTGATGGTGGCCTTCATCGACGACATCCTTATGTACTCCATGTCTGAGGAGGAGCATGCAGAGCTTCTCCATTCCATTTTCGGTCTTATTTGTTGATAGAAACTCTTTGGGATGTTGTTAAAGTCTGTGTTTTGGAATGAATATTCCCTTTTCATGGAGAATGTTTTATCCCAGTAAGGGGAAGATAGGGATTCATCGAATATATAAGTAGTTGTATCTGGATAATCCCCCATGATAGTGACTGAGTTTTGAAGTTTCCTTGGACTTGCCAGCTATTCATGGAGGTTCATTGCTGATTTCTCTTGGGTTGCAACTCCTCTAACAACATTGACAAAAAATTATCAGGTTTTCAAATGGATTGATATGATTCATGAATATTTAGAGTATTTTAAGGAGAATTAGGTCAGTGATCCATTTCTTTTTATTCCAACAAAATGAGTTTAGTTTGACATATTTTGTGATGATTCTTGTATGGAGTTATGATTTGTTCTGATGCAATAGAGAATGGATATTTTGTATTTTTCTATGTACTTACATACCAATGATCATAAGTATTCCATCAATGATCTATAGATGGAATTAGTGGTGTTTTATCGAAATTTGTGGAGACATTACTCCTTAGGAGAGTGCATTTTTGTCTACACCAATAATAGAAGTCTTAGATACATTTTCTCACATGGTTACATGAACTTGTGACAACATCGGTGGATGGATTTCATACACTATTACAACATTTAAATATAATATACCCTTGATAAGGGGAATATTGTATCTAATTTTTTGAGTAAAAAGTAATATAGTGACTAAGTTCAAGAATCAGGTGATTTTTGGAGTGTAATTGAAGAACATTCATCCTTACCTATCGATATGGAAGATTTTGGGGGCATAGGTTTCCTTTTTCAGATGAAACTGAAGTCATATTTGGTTAATAATATAAAAGATTCCCAATTTAGGGTTCTTGATATGGAGGTCGGGATAGACTGATTTGTTTATGGGGAAGCCTTTGATGAATAGTCTGAAGATGAACAACATCGAGTGTTGTATCATATAAGGATTTTCATTCCTTTGGTGATGCATGAGTTGATTCTCATAGAGTTATATAGTTTTCACCTTGATGTATATATTGGAATAAAAAAGATTTATTGAGCTCTGAGGACTAAATTTTGGTGGCCTAGGTTGAAGCGTGTAGTTCCAGAGTTTGTGTCTCGATGATTTGTGTGGAATAAGGTAATGGTCATGCACCATGTTCCCAACGGGATTCTCCAACCGTTACATGATCCAAAATGGAATCAGTTGGGCATCATGATGGAAATTTTTACTAAATTAAATTGATATCCAAGAGGATATTATGTATATCGGTATTTTTGGATAATTTTATAAATTCATCCCACCTAATAGTAATCATGGAGTCGAGTTTAGTGGAGGTTTTATCAAGTTTATATCTGGAGGTAGGGGTGAGACTCCATGGGGTCCCTATGACTTTAATTTCTTATCAAGATCCTCATTTTACCTTCAGTTTGTGGAGAGGCCTCTATAATTCATTTAGTTTTTAGGTATTCCCTTAAAATTATCTTCCTTAGAAGATGTACGTTTAGACAGAGCAGACGATGCTAAATCTTGAAGACATGTAGCACACTTATGTCATGGATTTTGGATGTTTTTAGATGATTTAGTTATCCTTGTTATAATTATCCAATAACAGTACTTTCCACTCCACACAAGATTTGGTGAAATTTGAATCCTTGTCTAGCCTAATTTTTTTTCTCAATTGTGTTGCACTAGGCTCCAAGAGTCAGCAATTACTGAACTGGAACTGGTAAAAAACATCACAAAGATAGTTCAAATAATTTGTGAGAGGATTAAGGTAGTGTAGGATCATCTAAAATCTTATGTTTATCCTGGTAGGATATCATTAGAGTCTAACATTGGGGATCGTGTGTTTCTAAAGCTGACTCCCCGTCATGGGTAGCAGAGGTTTGGCCATGGGTGTAATATTAGTCCTCATTTTTTTGTATTTCTGAGGTGTTGGATAATTTTGGAGATATTGTGTATTTTTTATCACTTCCCCCACACATGAGCAAGATACATGATGTTGGTCACATGTCATAACTTTTTCATTATATTCATGATGACTCTCATGTCATCAAATAGGGACAGATCAAAGTTGATAATGTAGAAACCTTAAAGGAACATCATTTTGAGATCCAAGACACTAAGGAGAAGGTGTTTTGTGGGAATGATATCCCTTTGGTTCATCACTTATGGTAGAAAAATGGCATGGAAGAGCGTACATGGTATTGTGAGTCATAGATATGTGCTTTATACCATGATTTGTTTGATGTTTATCTCTCTTCATGTAATGATATTACTCATGTGGTTATAAACCATTCCTATTTATGAGATGGTTTCTCTTAATGCTTGTTGTGGCTTTCTCTCTTTTGATTGTTATCTACCCAGGGAAAGTATTTAGGATATGTATGTAGTTTTTTCTTGGTTTTTCATTGTTCCATTGATGAAGTGGTTGAGCTCCTTTGGTGGCAAGAGTCATTAGAAGTATCATGTAGGGTGGTTGTTTGGAACCTTTCTAAGTTTCTTATTTTCTTTTTCTTTGATTTTAGAGGAAGATATTGTTTTGAGAGGTATATGATGTATTGATATGGACCACATTAGTCCATTACTTTTCTAAAATATGGTGCTTCATGAAATTTGAGATGGAAAGGATACTTATTCCCAACACTTATCCAAATTTCCAGTTCTGTGAATAGTGTCATGAGTGAGTCAACTTCATATGTAGGTGAGTCATCTTCATATATCGACGAGTCATCATTATCTGTTAGTGAATCATAGCTATCTATTAGTGAGTTATATTCATATATTTGTTATTCATGTTCATCTTTAGGAGAGTTATCTTCATCTGTCAATGAATCATCTCCATCTGTAGGTTATTCATCTTCTTCTTTCGGTGAGTCATCTTCATCTGTCAGTGGGTCATCGTCATCTGTTGGTGAGTCATATTCAGCATTCAGTTAGTCACCTGCATCAATTTCTAAGTCATCCTCATATTTCAGTTACTCATCCTCATCTATTGGTGAGTCATCTTCATCTCTCAGTGAATCAATTTTCGGTAGGTACTACAATGTTTCAAGATCAACCGCTGAACAGTGCTTCTAACTTCATATAGTTTCACCTGTTTGATGTTTCCTTTGATGTAAAATTCATTCATAGCCTCATTTTAAGGGATTTAGTATCTATTTAATGTCTATTACTCCTCTCATTAAATCCCAATGTGTCTTAGTGGTTTTACATTGTCAAACCACCTTGGTTATTTTGATCTATATTTAACCAAAATTCACCAGTTTCATATTTTTGGAGTTTTTAATCTGATTCATCTAGGTCTGGGGCCTTCCATTCATTAAATTACTCTCCTTCATCTTGGTACAATTAACTTAGAAAATTTTATTCTGGAGGATATGTGTGATTATGGTGTGGACCTCAGATCATGTTTTCCCTGGAGTTCTTGCTAATGCATGTGCACCCCCTATTTTGGTCCAACCATCAAGTGTCAATCTTTCATCGATAAATTGTTTGTTATATATATTTTCTTCTGGGTTCTTCAATATGTTTCCTACCTTTTCTCTTATCTATGATATTGATCATTTTCTCTATCTTTAAAATAGACCTTTCTAGGGTGTTGGTTGATGCTCCTCTATCATGTAATCCTCAGGTGGATTTTTTCATTGCAGGATAGGTGATCGTTATCCCTTGTCTTGGCACATTATCATGAAAATAACATCATAAATATTTTTAGGTAGGTTATTCTTGGATCCTATATTATTTTCTGTGAAGTCAAAGAGTTATCATTTATAAAAATATGATCTTAATGAAATTGACATAATAATCATTTGAACTGGATTAATGATTTTGTATTGATTGAATGTTGTTATTTTTTACCGTGATAAATGTTTAGCTCATTATTTTTTAGATAGCATTATATATACTCCTTTATTTTTTATAATTTAATTCTTTATGAAAATTTTTCCATAATATAAACCCAATATTAATTATAAATTTATTTGGCCAAAGATAATGACGCATGTTAATGAATCTGGTTGTTATTATTGTGCATGGTAATAAATCAAATGGATGTAGTTATGAATGTTTTATTTAATTGGTTAATTTAATATGGAATAAAAGACTATTTCTGCAATAAATGTAATGCCTTAAATTGTTATGAGTTATCTTCATTCATTTTAATTCATAGTGCATTATTCATTGGTTTTGTGAGTTGTTGTTGTGTGTGAAGGATTAATACCTTGTCTAGGTCCAAGATCTCAATAGACATGTTGTTTGATTCCTACTTCATTTGTTGTGGTTTGATCCTAATATGGGTGATGATGGGGGGAACATGTGGTTTGTAAGGTCAGAGAGGCCTCGTGGTTTTTGTGGTAGCAGTTGACTCTTATAGTGGCGAGATACATCTGTTTATAAATTTTGGTGTCATGGGAGGACATCAGAGATGATGAAACAGGATGGATGTGAAGGTTGGACGCTTGTTGATTCTTGTTGTGTGATTATCTACATTACATTTACCACTACTTGAGGTATATGGTATTAATTACCACATCTAAATAGAGGAAAATACATGTGGGGAATGGCATGTTCTTTACATGTTTAGAATCTCATGTGTGGATGGGAATACGCTCCACCTATAGGTGGAAAAGACTCAGTAGGTAGTTCATATACTCCCCATGTTGAGCCCCTTGTCTTTGGAAGCTAGAGTGTTTTCATTCTAGAATACGTGGAATTATGTAAAATTAATAATTACCGTAATAAATTATTAAATAAATGTTGTTATCCCAAGGAGTAGGTTCTAGCTGGGATACAATGTTGAGGTTGCAATTTAAAGAAATTATGGACATGGTTTAGTTATTCATAGAGGGTATGGATCTTAGTTGGAATTATAATGAAATAAAACATGGAAATGAAAATTGTTAAATAATCTAAGAATAATTAATTAACATAAATATCAGCAGTTAAAAAAATTATGTAACATATTATAGCTATTAACATGGTTGTGTCTTTTAGGATATTTCGTCTTAACAATGTCAGTTTGGAGTCCGAGAAAAATTTTTTGTAGTTGAGTATATATCCAGGATATAACCATGGTGTGGTTGTGAGTTATATTATATTCTCTAATTTTAGGTCTCTAAAAACTACTCCACCCTATCAATTGGGTAAACAGACTCCCTGGGGATTCTGAGCCCTTGTGGGTGTTTTCCCTAAAAAATAGTTGGGAGGATGGATTTCCAACTACCTCATATTGCTTATATCTCATCAGTTGGTAGTTACTAGAGCTGGTTTGTATGGTGGTTAGTTTTCCACATATGTGTGTGTACAGGTATATAATGGCTTGTGTTTATTCCCAAACATATATTCTGGATATTGTTCCATATGGACTACTATAGGTGTAATGTGTATAGGCTTTGTTGTCATTAGGATCCTAACTCTGTGTATAGCCTCTAATGGACTGTGGTATAATACCTGACATATGATACATGTTATGTGAGTTATGGTGGATCCTAGAAACTACCTCTTTACATTGGTAACATGGACATTGTAGCATTGTTACATGAGGTGCATCTAATGGTGCTTCAACCCAGTGTCTACCGGAAACCCTTTTTGAGAGAGATTCCAGGACGTGCGATGGTGGGTAAAAATAGTAAACAAGGGGGGAAGTGATAGCAGGGTACCCATGATATTATTTATTATATTATATACACTTGTATACAATACTTGGAGAGACTAACCGTATAGAGGTTGGGAACAAAGTATACATGTTTAGGTGATGTGTCAGTTTCACTTTTTTCCACTGTTCTTTATCATGTTCTCTTTACATCTGAATGAGAGTCTCCAAGGAGGATCCTATTGACTATACTATTTTATTTACCCCACATTATATAATCTATTTTTTAGGTCACATGAAGAAAGTTGGAGACCAGGCTTGTTACTACTATAATGGACTTGCAGGAGCTAGATGGGAAAACGATAGTCTCTCCCTTCTCACATTGTGTGTTTATTATACGCTCAGTGCTAGTTGCCAACCTGGGGCCTACTGGAGGTGGGACATGGGAGTCACTGTCTTCCTTCTCACATTACTGGCCTAGGAGGGAAATACATTGCAGGGATGGGATAAGTACATAAGTATATAATATTTTTAATGTAATTGTATACTTATAGAAAATTTTATTTATATTATATAATACCTTTAAACCTAATTTTCAAAAAAAAACTGTATTCTTATTCATAGAAACAATTTTCATAGCTATGTATTAATATCCACATTTAAATAATAATATGTTATCAATATATCATCGTTCGTTTAGTCTCAATGTAGTGTGAAATAAAAGAAATTTAAAAATTAAAATTATCTAACGTGCATGTATTCTAAAATAATATTTTTTTACATAATAACCAATTAAATTAATTTTCACCTTGAAAATTTAACATGTTCATTAAATGTTTAATGTTTTAAAATAAATTTGTTGAAATCCAAAATCTTACCTAGGGATCCTAAAAATTCCTTTGAAAAGGGGAGGTTGGAACCATGATGGTTTTCCAAAATAACAATAAATGTGGTTCCCATATAAGGATAATATGAGTTTGATAATTAAATATAATCATTAGGGCGACTAATAACTTCAAAGGACTAATAGAGGTTGACAGAGAACATGGTCCTAAGAAATTTTATAACCAACGAGCCATAAATTAGAGTGGTTTAAAAATTAACATTGAATCATAAGAAAGGAACATAAATAGATATGATTTCTATTTTAAGATTATTTTCTAAGAGTATAAGACTTATTTTAAAAAATAGAAATAGAATATAAGAAAATATACAATTAATTCATGTTTAAATGAAACATTTAATAAATATTCCAAACAATGTCATCTTTTTTTATCAAATGATGATTATTGATGTTGATTTCGGAAATAATGGACAAAAAATGCACTTTTAATGGATCATATAATACCAAAAATGTATTCTAGTCATATTTATTAAAAAACAAATGGTTATAATATTTTAAGACAATACCCAAACTAAAAAACCTTCATATAATGAAATAATACATTAAATTCCAAAAAAAAAATGTTTTCATTTATAATTCAACAATTAAATAATCAAATATCCTAAATAACCTTAATAATTTCAAAATTTAAAAAAAATAAACCTCAAATTATACGCTTTACCCTTTAACTAAATCTCTAATAACAAAATAGAATTATTCCCAAATAATTATATACAATAACCATATAGGTTATACATAAATCATCCTTATAAAATTTATACCAATATATTATAAATCAATTAAAAAATTATTTAATCCTATAATATGATTCTTAATTTGAACATAATAATTACCCTTAAAATTATTTAATTAAAAAAATTACTACCAACTGGGATATCATGTAGTCCAGTGTAGGTGTATCTCCATTATCACCCTTTAGTTCTGAGTACAAACCACATGACCTTTCTGGAAGTGATGTGTTGTCATCTAACATTTTAGTTGTCCCTTTTTCTAAAAATATTATAATATAAATTATATACCATTCCAAAAATATCATTAATATCATCTAAAATAATAATAATCCTCAAATCACTTCTTAACAACATTTATTTTATATAAAATTTATTTTTTTGGAAAATAAAATATTCATCATTGATTATTATTACATTAATATCAATGATCAAATGAACTATAATAGTTATCAATAACATTAAAATTACAAACACAAAATATGAGATCATTATTCGTCAAATTCCTATTTCAATAAAAATTATACCAAAACAATGTTTTGTATTTCCATAATTTTCTCTTAAAATATCATTAATCGTGTTATACTCATATCACATTAAATCCCAATTTTTTTATTTATTCAATTAACGAAATGATCAATTGTATACTTATCATACAAATATACATTTGGTTTATCTCATATCACTATGGCGTATCTTATGATTCCATATGTACTATTCTCTCATTCATATTAAGGTTTCAGAATGAAAATTTGAATAAATCGAACAATATAAACTAGTAGTGCCAACCCCAAATAGATTTAATGGAACACTCGCCATTCAATTGAATGATGGATAAGAAATATATGAGAAATTCGTATTTGAATTATTACGCCTTGAAACAATGTTCAAATACCATTTCTACATACATTATAATTATATGAATGTTTTTAGGAAAAAAAATATCTAATATCAAATATAAAAAATCATTAAGATATTAATATAAAATTAAATATACCAAAAATGTTTTTAAAAAGGTAATTTTTCCTAATAATGTATTCTCAAATATCTATCTTCCATGGATAGTATTAAAATTCATTTGATAGAAACCAAAAATACCTACACCATATAATCCAATATTATGTGTTTATAATATTACATTAAAACTAGATTCAAAAACATTATATCTGAAAGGACTAAATAGTTTAGTATTTTTGGTAATATATTAACACATTTGTATATCAATTTATATTTGAAAATATGAAATGTAATATATTACTTTATTTTATGACATCATTATTCTATTTATCTTTTCCACTTTTATCAATCATCGTAAACATATTGCTTTAGGGAGAAGTATATATATGAAAATTTGTCATATCACATTCTCATTATAGGTTACATATAATGGAAAAGATCCTGAAAAAATAATACATATTCATTATGTGTAGGAAAATAATAGAAAAAATCATTTTAATTCAAATCACGAGAAGAAATAATAATATGATATGAATAAATAGTGAAAAAATTGGGCCAAATAAGTCAGCCCATGATCATGAAACCTCAAAACAGATTTCATAATAATTTAACTAATAACAATGACATTAATAATGTATTTTATATCAATGGAATTCATAAATCTGGGAATCTAAAACATACCATCGAGTCCTCATCCCCTAAAATCTATATATATAGGAAAGTACATAACCAAAACCCAATTTATTTTTTAACATGATACATATTGATTCATCGATGGGAAATATAATAGTGTTCCCCACCAGTAACATGTAAACTAAAATGATTTCATAATATGAATAGAAAATAAAACTCAATAAAAATTACTTAATAATGAAAAAATTTCCATATATAAGGAACTGCTTTAGAATTTTCAATACCTTTACCTAAAAAATGATAATAAACAATCCAAAAAAAAGAATAAGTATAATATCACCAAATCATATCCCCAGTGGATCATTAGTAAAATAATGTTATCTTTTCAAAAATGAATAAAAATACCATAAAAATATCAAACAAAACAAAATTGTGGAAAATTCCCATTTCACATTAAAAATAAATTTGGAAAGCTATAAACTTATTAAATATTAGTAAGAAAATATTATTTGGAATTTACCATGGAAACTTTTCAAAGATGTTTAAATTTATTCATTTCTTAGTATGGTAGAAAATTCCTTGTATTTTATAATCATTAAAACAAATATTATCTTCACACTTTCTGTAAAATGTAACTTATTCGAAAAAAAGATTATTATAATTGTTTTTATGAACAATAAAACATGGTAAAATTAATTTAAAAATTACCTTAATAAAAATATAAAAATAATTAATATATATTGAAAATATATATGTGTGTGTGTCGAATGAAAATGAATCTGGAATGAAATAATTAATAATTATTATATTTTCCATCGAATTATACATTTGATCTATTGAGTACATAAATATAGGAAAATAAATGGAAAAAATATTATTTTATATAATAAAAATGATATATGAATAAATATATATTTTTAGATAATAATATAAAATAATTACCCCAATGAATACCTAAACATAGTTAATCCCAAATAATGATGACATTGTAAAAAACCTCTTAACTCAAGTCGAAAATCCTAAATAAGTGTTCAAAACTCCCATGTAATAAATATATATTTGTATAAAAAATTTCAAAAATAGTAATAATATATATCATACATCATATTAAATCTTTATATTATTTTTTCTCCAATTTAATAATAATTTTATATTAAAATTAATATTTTCGGTGATAAATACTTTTTTTCTGAGATAGTATTTTTGAGATGATTTTGTCCTTTATTCATTTATTTTTTTTAATAGTCTAAATTTTTTTAATTAATATTTTAATATAATATATATTAAATGTATATATTCACTTATAAATATTGGAGATATGAAAATGAATTACACAATTCATGGAGATTATAGGATATATGTTGGCATGAATGTTTTTTCAGTTTTCAAGAGATAGAGAAAAAAAATTATATAATATATTGCATTTAATGAATAATTATATTTCATATATATCATAAATACATAAAAATTTATACTTGTCAATATAAATGTAAATTTGGGATGAAAAAATGTATTTGCTTCAGGGAGGTGGTACTCTATATTCACACACGAGTAATCTTGTCATTATTCAATTTATGTGAATGTGATAATTTGAAAAATAATTTTATAATTAAATTATTATTATTATTTAAATAATATATAATCGAATAAATAAAATAATAACAATGACCATCTCTAAATTCTTGCAATGGAAAAATAACTATATCATTATGGGAAGGTGGCAGTCCACTTGTATGTATGATCGATACTTTATTTCCAATTTTGAAGGAAAAGAGGGTGGATAGTGGGGTATTAATAATAATAATAAAATTTAAGTATATTTTAGATACATAATTTATTATTAATGTAGATTTAATCATATTTATAAGATTTAATATAATGTGTTAAAAAATAATGTAATCAACTATGGAAACATCGTCTAATTTGAAGTACCTCCATGAGATCTCCATATATGAACAGAGGGGTCAGTATTATGGAATTATAGAAAATCTAAAACATGGATGAAGATATATGGTATTTTTTTTCAGGTATTGGTCCGTCTAAACTAGGCAATTTTATGTCACGAATTGATATAAGAGGTTTCCTCTTATATAAGAGAGAATTTGAAAACTTTTAATTAAAAAAATTTAATATAACTAAATAATTAATTAGTAAAATTATTAAAAATGACCATATATTCACATAAAAATATTATAAGTTATAAATATCATCATATATTGAAATTTATATATTTTTTGGTATGATTTTAATCCTTATGTTTTGTTTTAACCTCTTGGTTAACATATTTTAATCTTAATCTGGGTAATGAATTTTTAATAAAAAAATATTATCATTTTACTTATAATGTTAAAATTGGCACGTAAATATTAAAGGGATGAAAGTATTGTTCCATTCTAAAATTAGCATTCCTCTTGAAATTTTTTTATTGTTTCTAAGCATATTTTTATAAAATATTTTTATTTTAAAATACGATTAATATCATATTCATAACAATTCAGTCACGATGTCTTCGAAAATGACATCATTGAATTGGAATTCGAATATAACACTTTAACAGATCTAATATATAATATTTTTATCTAGAAACCCATGTAAGAAAATCATTAACAAAAATAATAATTATTATACTAGTTTAAAAATCAATTAATTTATTTTTCTATTAATTGATTGAATACTTTATAAATGTTGAGAAATCATTTAAAGTAATTATTTTACCATAAAATATTATAAATAAAGTAAAATGATAATAATTATTCAATTAAATTTCAAAATTCATTTTTACCAAAACATTTTCACTTTTTATCTTCATGTTAATACTTTTAGGATATTAAATTCAACACAGCCACATTTTATATTCATCTATTCTTTAGATTTATATAAATGTATCAATCAAATAAGAATGTCTCTATATTTCATAATATTCTATAATATTATAAAAATATCAAAAATAATATACACATTAAATAGAATATTAGTGTAACAACACAAAATTAAAAAATATCAACATTGTATTGTACTTTGTCTATAAAAGAAATCACCAAGAATATAAAAAAGTATAACATAATGAGAATTTATGAAATATTATTTTTAATATAAATTCAACCAATTCAATATCATGGATAATAAGAAATGATGAGGTTTTCTTGCATTACTAATATTACTAATATTATATTTCATTCCAAAAAACATTGAGTTTTATTTTCATTACAAGAAACATTATTTTTATCTTAGGTTACACACAACCATGAGTTTATCTTGTGTTACACGCAATACCTAGTTTAAAAAAATGATTTAAATATTTAATATGAAAAATATCACCGTTTAGATAAATTTTTTGTAGTATTTTTTATTATTAAATTTTGAAATTAATTTTTATAAATTTATTAGATATAAAAAGTGAGTCATCTAAAATAAATAATAATTTTTGTTGGAAAAACTGTATTTTTCTAAAAGATATATTAGATGTTTTGAAAATAAATTTTAAAATTATTTTTTTCAGTAATATATAATTTATTTAAAAAAACTAAATTCATTTTTAAATTTAGAATTTCAAATTTATATAAGGGTGAAATATTTGGGATTTTTCTAATACATTAAAATTTTGATATCTAGTGAAACAAAATGAATTTTAATTGAAAAATGTATTTTTTTATTAAACAAATTATAATGGAAATATATATTTTTAATTTTTATTAATTAAGATTTGTTCATGTATATAACTACTATTCTAATTTACCCCATTTTCATTATATTTATGTTTGAGTTTGATACTTTAAAATTGTAAAATAGTAAACATTTTTTCCGTGAAACCGCACCATCTCATCATGTCTACAATATAAATTGTAAAATATAATTTTTCCAGATTATTGAATATAATTTCATATATTGGATTACATATTTTTAATTTGAAAATATTATATCATATAATGAGTTAAAAGTTCTTTTTGGACAAAATGAATAGTGAAAAGGTAATAATTAATTTTAGTAGTTGGTGAATAAATGTGTTTACTACGGGGTTAAAATAAAATGATTACTATTAAAATGGCTTACCAAAATATAAAAAATGTATTATATGGACATAGATAAACCTTGTACTTTGAATACTCTAATATATAGTCAATTGGATGCTTTTTAATTGTGAATGAATTAACCATTTTAGATCCTTCTGGGAAATTCCATGTAATTTAAAAGGAAACCCACTACCGTCACTCATTCACACCATTAAATTAATATATTCCAAAAAACACTAAAATTTACTCAAAAATGATTTTATTCACATTTTTGATCTATTTGTCATTTCAAAAGACCTTCTCATGGGTCCTTATGTGGAGGCCCAAAGATGCTTTCTCCTAGAGATGGTAATTAACATAACAACACTATTTCATTTAATTAATTATTTTTCAAAAATTAATTATATATAAACAATAAAAATATTATAACATGATTATATTAGTTATACTATTTTGTTATTATTTTTATTGAATAATATTTATCTGTATCATCTTTCAAAAAATAGGAAAAGAAAACATTGGTTGTGTGTACAATGGACTTCCTCTTCCGGAATCGATGTAGATCAATTTACATCACAAACATTAAAGGATGGATATACTAATTCATTAAATACATTTATTTTATATTTAATATATTATTATTTTTCTTTAGTTTTAATATAATTTATAACATTTATCATTCCATATTGTTTAATATTTGATAATGTCACTCTTGTTTATGGTTGACTGTCATCTTGCGAAGAGATGTGGTTCGTATTCCTCTTAGTATTCAAATATAATGTAAATATGATAAATTAATTAATGTATGAGATATTTATGAGGTTATATTTATACTTGAAATTTAACATATCACCCGCTTTATTAACCTTTCACTCATTAATGAAATGATATCATCGCCCGTGCATATAAACGACGTACCGTCACTATGAAGATATATGATTCATTATCCATATCAACATTCATAAATTTTTCTGTTAATATATCTACTAACTAAATTAGATTTTTACGGCATTAATATATTTAGGACAATTATTTATTTATATTATATGGATAAGAACTATAACATTCATGAAAAACAAAATAAGAAAACTAGGCAATTAACATCTGAAATAATGATTATAATGAAATATTATACATGAATGGATGGAAACTTCTACTAATAGTGTCAATAAGTGATATTATAAAGTTTAAAATGTATCTTTTGTATTTTATAAACCCTATTAAAACCATTATACTATAGTTAAATACATGTTAAAGTACTGTAAATCATGGCGATGTGGGATTATTCTCAATTTCCCTTTATTGAGGCATGCTATAATGTTTTTAACATAATTTATCTTATATGGTGTATATAATACAAATTTTACATGTAATATCATAATTATTTTAATATTTTTTTTTTATGTATCAATTTTAATTATTTCAACCAAAAGGTATTTTACTTAAAAATTACTAATTTTTAGAAGTTATTGAACAAATTCCCGTTAATTAGTTATTGTTATCCTTTTCTTAAAACGATCACATTCATATGATAATATTTCATTAGAATGTAAATAAATATTAAATATCCATACTCAGGTATAATGGTTATGATTATCACCAAATATTTATATCATTTTCTCATACGGTTCTTACTCTAAATGATAATTAGCTGAATGTGGAAAAATTTATATCATTTAAATATATATTCAATGATAAGAAATATTTATTCATGAATTAAATAAATTATTAAGTTTATTAGGAATGATTTATGAATATATAGTTGGTTTGGCCTTGAAATTATATATCCTCTTAATGCATTGGTAGGTTTCATGAGACAGATCAATTGGATAAATTATATGAGTTTCTTCCTATAGTTTAAATTATCCCATTAATGGTATTAAAAGTATAGGTATAATGATGTATAATATCATGGCATCCAATAATTATTAATTTCTTTCATTGAGAATTTATTTATTATAATTATCAATGGTTTTTCATTATTGATATTATCTCGGGGTGTATTTCATTATCATATTATTGTTTATATGGAAAGTATTTTTAGTTGTTTACTATTCAATATTGGTTATTCCATAACTATTCATGCGGTCAAGTTATATAATTTTCATCCATGTTCATTTATTTTACAATTGATATTGACTATTTTATATTAATTCATGATATATTCTATTGAAATTAATATGTAATTGTAACAACCCGTGTTTTTGAACTAGAAAAGAATACAATGTAATTTTAATTTATTATTTACTAGATGGGTTGTTTTATAAATCAAGCATCGAAACATAATTTCAAGATTATAAAAACATCAATGTATTGTTTTTTAATGTGTTTTTATCAAAGAAAATATATATATTAATTAAAATTAAAATAATGATAAATTAAAAAAATGAAAAATTGAATACATAAAAAATAAAAAAAAATAAAAATAATGAAATGATTAAATAATAATAATAATATAATTATTATTATTATGCTTATGATGATTAATATTATTATTTATAATATTTAGGTTCTGTTTTTTAGTATACCAAATAAGGGGTTTTCTTCTCCCTCACTTGGAGCATCACACATCCCACACTCCATGATTCCACTTGGAAGTGTAATGCACAACCCAACATCCTCAATAGTGCTTTGAAATCCATTAAATTTTCATCTGGTTTTCTCTCGATCATGCGAGGTAAGGCCCCCTTCTCTTTTTCCTCCCATTTCTGTTGGTTTTTTGTTTCTTAGAAAAGGTGGTATCTTATTCCAATACCAAGACACAATTTATTATTAATAAGAAGGGGGGATTAAATGATTATGAAGTAAAGGATTTTTCTACAATCCCTTTCATAAAAAGGTAGGAACTCAATAGGTAGATCCTCCTTCCAAGTAAAGTCTAACTGATACCCATGTTAACAAGGCCATCAACAACCCTATTATCTTCATGAAAGGTGTGTGTGGAAATGTAGTTGATCTTTAGGATCAAATCCATGAATCTCATTAATTGGGTAGTGATAGGCCAAGCGAGATGTATTTTTCCATCCCATATATCCTGGAAAATGGTGATTGAATCACTCTCAAACCAGATGTTGTTCCAACCATTTTTCCTGATGAAATTCACAGCGTGAATCACACCCATAATCTCTGCCTACAAGGACATGGCCATACCGCATCTCCCAATGAAGAAACCATGGCATCGCCCATTAAAATCATTGAAGATATCACCAAAACCAGTAGGTCCTGGATTGCCATTGAAAGTGCCATCCATATTCACTTTTATACATCCTGGTAGGTTATTTTTCATAAATACATCAAATGTGCACTTTGGTTTCCTGTAGATAGCATCAACTCTGAGGCTATGAATGATCTCGAAATCCCCAAAGGAGTTGTCACAATAAGATTTCTGTATCGAAGTGGCGTCCTTAATGTCCATTCATATTTGTGTCCACACTATATTAAGATTTAATGGGAAATTATTGTGTATAATGGCATATCTATCATACAAGATCACGTGTAGTAGTTTCTCCACCGCTGTAAAGAATAGAATTTTTATTTGCGGTGAAGATTCCTTCACCACACAGAATTTTAATTGTGCGCTATTAGAGTTGGAGTGTAACAATCTGCAACCAAAAAAGTCATTAATATAATTCCAAAGTGCTGAATCCATAACACAAGATAAAAATGGATTGTTAGAATCTTCTCTATGCTGGTGGAAAAAATTGCACTTAGAAGAATGTTGTATTCCAAAAGATTGAAGTCAAACCAAATTGGGAACACCATTGTGGGAAATACGCCAGGTAATATTAGGCCTCGATGGATTAATACGGTTCATATTTAAGTATTTTAACAAAACAAAACTGAGATCTGGATTTGTGATATTATGGTTGTAAAAAAATTGAATCCAGAACCCCATTTTGATTAGGCTCCCATATAAGAACATCGTCATTTTCGTAGGAATAATTGTCGATAATATGCGTGATGTTGTCAGGAAGGTTGTAGCTACTGGAATTCATGATATCCTTTATAGTACAGTTTTTGTTCACCTGGATGGATTTAGGTGGTAACATAGTAATAAGAGTGACACCATTCCAACTATCCACCAAAATGTTCTTGGATGAATCACCACTAACTATCAATCTACTGTTGACCATAGTGTTTGTAAAAGGATGTCAAATGGAGGGCATGATAGACAATTGGATATTGTTCAAATTTCCATTTATAAGTTTCTATGTGAATCGTTTTCTATGAAAAGTGAAGGAATAAAAGTTATTATTAATCACTCTCCATGTGAATATAGCTTTAAGGGCATCATTAAGGAGTCAATGGTTTTTAATACCGATACACCCATTATCTAATGGTTGGTAACAAGTTTCCCAGAGAATGGACACAATATTTCTTTCAATAATACTACCAGTCCAACAAAAGTTCTCGATGTAAACATTAATTTCTTTTAAAAATACCAATATTCCATTTATAATCATCAGTGAGTAGAGAAATTTTCACACAATAGTAGATTTTACCAAACAAATCCTTCCCTCCATAGACAGAGAATTACCCTTCTCGGGGGAAATTTTGTTGACCACATGATCATTAATTACAGAACAGAAAATGGATTTAGGCTTTCTCAAAAATATAGGCAAACCAAGGTAGTAGAACTAGAAGGATCCTTCCTTTATATTGAGAAAATTGATGATGTCATTTTTTCTGTTATGAGAGAAGTTATTTCAAGAGAAGGAAAAATATTTTCCCCCTACTTATAGATTGACCAGAGATCTCATCATAATGAGCCAAGGAATTTTTAAGATTTTGAATATATCTTTTATCTCCTTGTATGAAATGAATGACACCATAAGTTTAAAAGACATGTGTAGTCACACTTATGTTTCAAGCTGCATGAATGGGTTTACGTTTGTTTTCAGTAACCAGGTTGGTGGGAAGCCTGCTAAGTTAATCATCATCTGTGGAAAAAATTATTGCAGATAAAGGATCACCTTTCCTGACACCTTGGTAAATTTGAAATATCCTTTACAAGAACCATTTTCAAGAATATAAATAGAGGCCGAATTGAACAAGGAATTCATTAAAATAATGAAAATATCATTGAATCCAAAGACTTACAAAAACCTAAAGATAAATCCCATTAAATAGTATCGAAGGCTTTCCTAATATCAATCTTAATGGTGACATTACCACCTCTGTTATCTTTGTTCATTATTTTTGTGCTTTCTTAGGCAAGGAAAATGAATTCTTGTATTTTTATTCCCTTTATAAAACTAAACTGATTCCATGAAATAATTTGTTGACATAGAGAATATTTCCTATTAGAAAGCATTTTGGTGATGATTTTATAAAGAGACTTATTTTGGGAAATGGGCAGGAAGAGATGTATTTTAGAATCATAGGAAATTTTGGGAATTAAAGTAAGGAATTGAGAATTTATCCCATGAGGGAGAAACCCATTGGAGAAAAAATGTATAATAATTTTTCACACATCCATGTTAAGGAAATCCCAATGATGTTGAAAAAATTAATTATTAAGACCATTAGGTCCTGGGGAACTATCATGATTAAGGCTAAAGATGGTGTCTTTGACTTCTTGGTCATGAGGGATTATTAAATGGGAAATATTATCTTCCTCATTCACCAAGATCGGAATTATCTCAGGAAGAAGTTATTTATTAATAGTTGGTCCATAAAATTTTTTATCAAAGTAGTTGACCACAAGACTAGTGATGGCCTCCTTTGAGTCATGGAGGGTTTCATTGTCCCTATAGAAGGAGAGAGGTCGAAAAATATTCATTATTCTTTGAATAGAGTTATAAAATGTAGTGTTTCTCTCACCATCTGAAAGCCATTTTGTTTTGAAAATTTTCTTACTAATGTTAACTTTTTTCAATAAGAGAGAATTAAATTGTTATAGAAGTGCTGATATCAACTTGAGAGTTAGTAGAAAAATTAGAGCATGTAGAGTTTTTTTTTAATTTTAGAGTGTTATTTTTCAAGGATAGAGATGTCTTTCTCTGTTTGCCTGTATTTTGCGTTGCACCATCCATTAAGACATTTTGTGAGGTGATTTAAAATAGTAATGCAAGAAAAAGAATCTCTGTGATGGTTCATTGACTCCCAGCAATTTTTTATAAAGTTAAAATAATCTAAATTAGATGAACAAGCATTTTTAAATTTGAAAGGACGAATTTTTTTCATCTTATTAAGGTTGAGTCTTACAAAGATAGGGTGATGAACGGAATTAATCTTGGGTAATGTGATGATGTAAATAGTATCCCAATAGTCCAGAGTCTAAGAATTAGTGAATTCCATATCTAGTGTGCTTTTAAATACCCTATTTTAGTGTCTTATGTACCATGTGTACTTGGCACTAGTGAGATAAATATCTAACTGATTGCAATTTTTAATAGCAGCTCAAAAATATCTCATGGAAATGGAAGAGAAGGAAGGTCGAATTTTCTCACTAGAGGTATGAATAGAATTGAAATAACCTAACACAATCTAGGGTTTATGTGTGTTGCTAGATAAATCAACAAGATCTTCCCAGATGGTCCCACGGTCTTGATATCTATACTTGGTATAGATCATCGTATAATGATTAGGCTTTCCATCAAGAAATAATTTACAATTTAACATTATCTATGTGTAAATTAAAGCACTACCATTCTATAAAAAGTCATGATAAAACATCCAAAGGGATTCAATTGATGACATTATTTTTCAATCACCTAGATAATTATAACCATATGCACACATATGTTTAAACATTTGTGACAAATTAATTTTTTTCAGCTATAGAAAAGGGTTTTGGTTTGTGCTAAAAATAAATCTTTTAAGCACAGAAAAGGTGTCAGGACTCCCAATGCTCAGAAGGTTCCTGAAGAGGCAATCCATTAAAACATATTCTTTGTTCTAGAGCCCCCTTTTTTATTTTTCGATCCAACTGAGCTCCTCTTCCTTTGTGATAATCATATTTGTCTCTGGTATTGGGGAATGAAATTGGTATTTTGGGATGTCTAGTTTCTCATTCTGACATCTTCTACTAGTAACGAACTGAATTGGGTCAAATATTATGGTCACCACCATCCAAGGTATGGTTTTTCATCCAATGTATGGTTTAAATTTTTTTATTCATGGTTATTTTTGTTTTTTGAATCCCTAATGTTTTATTTTTAGTGTTTTGAACAATTACATTTTGTATCAATTTTTTGCCGATTAAACTATCAAGTTTTGAGTGTATGAATTTGTGCTCATTGAGGGAGGATCCCATACTTATTCCATTAATATTTCTAAATCTTTATTTTCTTGGATTTCACACATCCATGAATTTAATTAGTGTGGGTTGATTTGTAAATAAATTCATTGTGATAATACATGAGGTTTTTTCTAAGAAAATTCAAGGATTTTATAATAAAACACCACCAACAGTGGTGAACAGTCTTCAGAAACACAGAGTGGTTATTTATTATTTTTAGCATGCTTGGTTTAAATGTTAGATTTTCCCTTATTCTTTAGTGTCAGTGAATACTAAGATGAATGCTATTGTGCATTCTCTTTTTTTATTCTTAAAAAATGATGCCACTTTATATCTATTTCTCTCAACCAAAGATCCTTTTAAGCATAGAGATTATTTTATAAATTAAAAAACGTTCCCTACAGACGAGGATTATAAATTTAGGGATTTTATTGTTTTTATCATCATTCAGTTTCATTTTACCATTGTGACATGGTTCCACTTCCCAGATCCATATGATGAGGACTTATATTATCATATTAAATTATTTTTTATTCCTTACCATGTCCTTTATGACAATCTATTTGGGGAAATCTTATTCTGGGTGTTGACCTTTGCCTTGGCCATTTGTATTGGGTGTTCCATTCCAAATTTCCCCTTTTTCCCTTGGTCTTCAATGTGAAATTTTCCTTGGATGGGTGTGGCACCTTGGTTGAATTATTTAAATCAATATAAAGAGTTATGAATGGTAGAAAACCATGGTTTGGGTTCCTTTTGTAATTATTAAGATTACTCATTTTTGAATGTACCAAGCATAGTGCTAAATTCGTTGGCATACTTAAGGTTCCATTTTTAATTCCTCATGCCATGTGATAAAATTTGCATGCAGCTATTATGGAACATATTCCAAAAGTCTAAAGTTTAACCAAGTTGATTAAATGATTATACTAAACATTATATACCCATTCATTCAATTTTTTATGCTCCATGTACTTTGATCAAATGTTTTCTAATGTTTTCTCTCAATTCCAAGTTGATTGACATGAATGGTAATCCTTTATTTCCAAGCTAGATATCATAAGGGTGATATATCATTGATAAAATATGGTAATATGAATGATTATGAATTTTATTATGTGTCGTTTTATAAATTTTGGGGATTTTATTTCCGATTGTCATTTCTTAAGAAATTAAATTCTTATATAGGGGTCATATGGTTGTACCATTGTGTGTACGCATAATTTAAAAAGCATGATTTCTTATAGTAAGATATGTTTATTTAAATAGATTGAAATTATAAATTCCTTCCAAATATATTGATTCTTTACTTTCTTGTGATGTTCTTCGGATATATAACATGTGATACACTGAGGATATGGGTTTTGTATTTAAGATTCATGGATAGACTTCCATGCTCAGGAGGTCATACCATGACACACCGATGGAGATGATTTGGATTTCCATAAAAGGGATTCCAAGTTGGTTTATAATACTACTGATTGATACTAGATATATTGAGGAGAAACACTAGATGGATCCATGTAAATATTTTACACACCATGCATTGGGTGATATTTGGACCTCAAGTGGGATACTAGGAATGAGATTAGAGTTTATATGAATTGAGTAATACATGGGATTCATTATGGATCATTGTGGATGGAATCAGCGGTATTGGATTACATTGTCTTGTCCATAGCAGTACATGTGATAGTTCATAGATTTATAGGGATGGGCTGAGACTCCACCTTAATGTTTGACAGATTCCGTGTATAGTTTCACTTGTGGTTCATTATTATTACCCATCATTTTATGAATATCTTGTTAGATTTTAACATGAGATGTATACAAAATGGAATTTTATTTTATATATAATTTACTTCTTGTTATGTAAATTTCTTTATTGATCAATTTCCATGGTATGGGAGATAAAACGGGTTCTATATTAAGTATCCATGGATGGAATCTTCCTGATTATTTGATTCATGACCAAATTCATTGGGTGGTATTCATTAGATTTCTAGGTAGGGTATTCTTGGGAGGTTATTATACTCTTCAGTGATACTGGTTCCCTATAAGATAAACCATAGACTTGCCTATTGGAATTGTGAGAACATCATACCTTGGGTGATACAAGGTCCACATTGTGAGATACCTGGGATGGACACGACATCCCCATGCCATGAGTGATATGTGGAATTATATATTGAACGACATTGATGGACATAGTTGTATTGGATTATCATATATTCTCATTTTGATACTCGATATTCAATTTAGATATCCAAGGAAGGGAATGATGATCCACCTCTAGATTTTATGGATTTTTTTAATTACATGAGTGGAATCGTTTTTCATTATTCTTTATCTTTCCTAGGAATTTGTGATTCTCTTCCCTATATAACGATTTGAATTTGTATACATATTGTTCCTTGTGTAGTATCCTCTTTCACATACTCAGTTAAGGCTGAAGTAGGTATTATGGGATGGGTTTCCATTTTGGAACCCATATAAAGGTGTTATCAATTTTTCTGTAACTTTATTTTCATTAATTATATTTGTAACACTCCGTAATTTATAATTAGCTACCTGTGTTGAAATTGACATTGTGGGTTCCATCCTACTGAGATTTATATCTCACACACTCCTTATTTTTCTATTGCATTAGGGTACTCAATTAGACATCTCTTGTTTATAGGACCAAGGATTCTAGTATATGTAGTTATGTGATGTACCTAATAGCTTGGACCACATGACAATATTGGATCTAATGATTCTCATAGGTCATGTCTTAGTGATTTATTTTATTTGATTTCATCATTCAGGTATTATATATTATTATTTCCTCTTATATGTCTTTTGTTTTAGATTTATTTTAATCATCAGGACATGAATGTTTGATATTCATAAATGGGTGTTACCACTTATATTCAATTGACATTTTTATTCTTCCACAACCATATTTAATTCATATATTATTACTGCATCGATGTTTTTTTACTATTTAGTTATTTATATAATTGTACTGTTCCAATCTATGAGGGAATGATATCCTCATAGACTCAACATATACCTTTATTTATAGTTTGTTGACTCTGGAATTTAGGGAGAGGAGATTGGGTTCTTGTGGCGACCAATCTGGCTACTTTTTTTGTTAATCCAGTTATGATGATAAAATTTTGAATCAAAGATAATCTTATTCTTTTTATTACACATTTGGGTTGATATATTAGATAATAAGTTTGTTTTGGAACATATATAATATTGGTTAATGGGAATGATCACCCCATGTATTGGAAATGACTATGTGGGTATGGTTAGGAATGTTCTTCATGTAATTCGGTGTTAAATTTGATTGTGATTTCTCCTTGATTTAATGGGTTATATTCTGATACTTATTAATTTATGAATTCTGTAGAATTTTAACCTAGTCCTAGTATGGAAAGGTATAGAAATTACATGAATCATAATATTCACATAGATATTCACATGTAATTCATTTTACATTCCATGTAGTAGAAATCATAGGTTTCTTGCTGATATGACTATTTTCCTTGAATGATATGTCAGGTTGTTGTGTATATTAAGATTCTTATTTTCATAACATTGTTAGGAATTAGTATTTCAATATTATTTTCTATAGAATATCTGATATGTGTTGGATTCATGAAATGAGATTCTATTTTTCTTTTGTTGTAATTGATTGCATGGGATAAATGGATTGGTTGCAACTAAATGGGATCTGAAAGCCAAATTTTATAGTGTATGGGTACTTCAAGGATTGGTAGATTACCACCCATGACCCATAATTATGATATATAACCTTATTATATTTTAAATTTTTTAAAATGTAAGGGATTTTCAATTTTTATTCAAAATTAATTAGATACTTCCTAAAATGTGAAATAGGACCCTTGTAGGTCAGGTGGGGAATGTTTTATATCAAATTACAATGTATAGGTGGTGAGAATTTTAATAAATAATATAATACTATTGACTGACATTATAATGATCCCAAATTTGATTTTGGGTCCCTTAAAGGTATATTTATATTTAAAACATAAAAAAGAAATTATTCTTGTAAATTTCTTATTTATGATGAGAAGTCTACAAATGTTTAATTTTTTTAAATTAATTTTTTTGAGACATTCCTAGTTTTCATTTTGTGTATTAGTTAAATCATTAAAATCCTTAATTTTAAAATGTGAGTCAATATATAGACCATCAAATGTAACCTCGTGTGGTTTACTTTTTTTAATCCTTCAAGTATGGGTTGATAAAACTCTCCTTTATGTTGACTTGGAATAGATGCATGAATGTTTTCCATAGTCCGTTTTCCTTTAGAAATGACATTATGATGGGGTCTTAATCATAGTGAATTTTCATAGTAATTATATCATTATTGTTCAATACTTTATTATATCAAAATGGGATACCCTATGGTATGTAGGACCCTTAGATCCTTAATGCATTTCTAATGTTGGGTCATTTCTATTGTATGGTACCATTCAAGTGTATTTGTGACTTGTAGGACCTTTACCTTACTAAATGAAACCTTTTCATATGGGTAGTCAAGGTTTAATTGAGTCTTATGATGTAGAGTACATCTTGGGTCATCTCTATAGCTATGTGACCTATGAGTTAAGGAAAAAATATCATCCTAATTCTTGGGATGACTTCATAGATACTCTAGTGTTTTTAAAAAATGGTATTTTTGGTTTTAAATTTTATGCCTAATAAATTGGATATGTGGTCATGGATTATGGGACCTTCATACATTTTTTTAGTTTTTTTATCTAGTACACTTATGAGTGGATAATTTAAGATCTATTTTATTGACTAAGATGCTATTTGGGGGGGCAGGTCTTGTCGAATTGGGTAAACAAGTTCTTCCATGTAGAAGAAACCCAACCAAGGATGACCATTTGAAATGGTTGTTTTTTTGAGTTCTTTGAGGCTTCAAGTGTCAAACCATGTTGGTGCTTTCTTGGAAGTGGAATGTTGTTGATTTTTTGATGTCTATGAAAACTATGGGTATCACTATTGGTCTTACAGGTCTTCTGTGGGTATGAATGAATGATCATGTAATGCCTTGGGTGGTAAATTGTTGGTGTTTGGTTAGAGGTGGTTCATTTTTAAGTGAATCCATGTTATTATTTATAGAATTCGACCGAATGTTGTTTGACTATTAACTTCTTTGTGATATGTTCTTATTGTTTAGTGTACTCATTTTTAGGGATGATTATGTCCCGAAATATGATATCATCCGTAATACACTAAGAGATCATTGGTCTTACTCCATGTAAATGAATTAATATTTCTATTGAAATTATTGGGTGGTTTTCGTTTAGTATTTCATATCAGATGTGTTGTTCTAATCAAGGCATTGTGGTTCTGTGTTACCCATGAGACGCCAAAAAAATTCCTTAGGAGAACTCTTGAACACAAATAGTTTCCATCACCCTGGCCACAAGGATAATGAATCTCTTGGATCATTAAATTATTTTATATGAATGTATTTTATTCTTACCAAAACATCACTCCCAATATTGATTATAGAATAACCCAGTTAGTTCCTCAGAATCAACTTTATATGAATCCATCGTTACCCTAGGCTTTTTTGGCTTAGTGGTGAAACCTTTGATCAAGGAAAGTCACTAGAATTATGGTGGGTGCTTCATTGAAGGTGTTCATTATAAACACATAATTTTTTGAGATAAGGATTTTTTGTTTATTTTTCATTACTCTAGATTTCTAAGATGAGCATATTCTTGATAATTTAGTAGGACTGTCTTGACATATTTTTCATTTTACACAAGGAAAATTATCAGTGGGAAATCCATTTCAGGCACATCGTTAAGTGGAGATGAGTGATGTTTTTGTCGGCAAGGACATTTATTGAGATTCTAGAATGACTAATTTAATGAGTTTAGTGGGGAAAATACATCATGATCGTCTCATTATCATGACATGAGAATCATTAAAAACACGTAGGGGTATTTTTTATAGGTAATTCCTATAGTGGGGATGTTGTCGATTGGAATTGGTTGTGAGATGTTGTATCCTAAGATGGGGATCAACTCGAGATGGAAGCTTCACAAGAAAATGACCTAATCATAACTCTACTGTAAAGAACTTGTGTAGGCCCCATTTCAATTTTTCTATTGGAAAATCGAGCTTGGGATCAATTTTTAGTGGCTTATCATCAAGAATAAAATTGCATATCATCAAGAAGTTTCATAAGGAAGAGAAATTGAGACGTAATCCCATTCAAAGATCATGTCATTAATACAAGGATACATCAATTACATAATTATAAGTGAAAAGTATAAATACACCCAATATAAGTGGATATAAAGTTAAAAAAATCATATTTCATTCACAAATACTCTTGGAAAAACAAAACCAATGACATAGATATTTAACTAAATGAAATGAGATTGAGTTATGATTTCCAATACAAGTTTGTTTAAATGACGTAAGAATTTATCAATGAGATGATTAAGTGTAGAAATAGTATATCCACACAAAGGTGTGTGGAAATTATAAATAGATATTCCACACATAATCTTGGCATAATAAAATCAATAAGTAGAGGTTTAACCCAATGAATTGAAAGTGGGTTAAGAAGTTGTCTTACAGAAATTCGACAGCCTAACGACGTTAATTTTGAATTCATAAAATGAGATGATGAGAGATAAAAAAGGGGTATATAATCACTTGGACATAACATTTATATCATTACTGATATATAATAACATATCCAATCATAATAATATTAAAATGCCTAACAAAAATAAGTCTTTTAATATGAGGAGTGTGAATGGTTCCCTTACCGATTTGGGTAACTTTCGAAACGTACACCCCATGGAAGAAGGGTCATACAATGAAGATGTAAATACCCATAAATTAAATTATATTACATAAATAGTAGAATAATAGGCAGTAAATATACCACTCAATGTAAATAGTGGAAAACTTAGCATAAATCTCACGGGAATAAAAGTGAGATGAAAAATCCCTTACGAAAACTCGGCAGCCTAACTGAACCACATAAAAATTCATAAATTGATTTCATGAGAGTAAGTGGGGGTATCTCATCATATTAAAATACAAATTAAATTATCGTGACTATAACATAACATCCTCAAACATAAGAACATGAAGCATAAAAGAAGTGACATAAAAGAGATTACGTGAAAAGAAAGAGAGAGGTCAGATCCCTTACCTCAAGTCCGACTTGTCTTGTTCGTTTCTTTATATTCTTGAATAATAAACTTTTTTAAATTTATAATTTCATGAGGACCTAATTTAATTTTTATTATTCAATTAATATCAAATGTTATAATGTTATAATAATTAGTTAATTATGTGAGTTCATATCAGATGTTTTTGTCGATGTTTGGTACATGAGTCAAAAATGAACTTGTTTGAAAAGAATTGTCCATGTAGCTATAAGTACATCATCTCCAGGATAGTATTAATGATTGAAATATCATATATATCCAGTAAATATTCATTTTATACTATTCCATAAAATTTTAAGATAAAAATAAATTAAATGCATCGTTCCTGGAGACGGTAGGCAGTACGTACGCATGAACCATACTTTCATTTCATTGTCATATTAATCGAATTTTAAAAATAATTGAGAGAAATATATATATTATAATTTCAGTATAATATATATTTTATATAGGTCACATATATTCATTAATTCAATTATTTATACATTACATATTTTTCATGAAAGAGTCACGTCACTTGAGGAGGCGGTAGTCCACACTCCCTCATATGAAATTATCACATTTTCACAAAATGCACAGAATAAATGTATATTTTAAATATAAAATACATAAGCATATAGAAAATATAAATACCATATTTATCATATATAAAATACAGTAACATCATAATGGTCACCTTTAAAGGTGTTAAAAGAATATTGAACAATCATCATTTCGTGAGGCAGTAATTCGCCATCCACAGATTCAGTATGTTATTTAACCATTAGATGGATGTGTGTGTAAGTGTAGCTCTAATACTTATTATAACAAAATCCTAGAATATTTAAGATACTGTTTTTGTTACAAAATAAATGAATAAAAAGAGTTTATGGGGTTGGAGAAGAAAAATAAAACAAAAGAACATAAGAGAAGTCATTACCTTTAAATCAGGTAACTCACTTTGGTTTGAACCAAAAGGGTTTCTTTAAGAGATTTCTGCCCAAGGTGAGTATTAAATGATGATGATAGTGATTTGGATAGATGAAATGGGTAGGTTTTTTCCAAGCCAAAGGCTTGAGAGGTGTGGGTAAGGAGGTAGAGGTGGGGTCCATTTATAAGAGGGAGGAGGGGCACACTTGGAAAGCCAAGAAATGTTACATTATTTTAAAAATGAGTTTAGGATTTTAAAGATCCCACATTGATATATTTTGTGGATAAGTTGTAAGGGTTCGAAATATACTCATACAATAGTTTTTTGACAATTGTATGTCTTAGGTTTTACATTATATGTTCATTTTATTTAAATCATTCATTAATGAGGTAATCGTTGCATCATCATGGTGTCATAATTAAATTAATTTATTTAAGGCCTAAAAATTAAAAAAAAAACTACTATGATGTATTAAATCTTTTTATCCTTCTAATTAATATTTAATGTCAAAAATATGACTTGTATAACCCCATCAAATAATTTTTTTAGTAAAACAATACATGTTTGTGAGATTTGTATTTTAACTTTAAGTAAAAAGTTATTAATATCATTTTCCTATCAAAGTGGCTCCATGGGGGCCCCAAGTTGAACCATGGATTCTCTTGGTCGGTCATGACTCATCCAATATGGTTAGGACAAGTGTCAAGGTCATTTATGTTTATTATAACATTATCTTTACCTTAAATTACACTAATTACCATTAATAGCGATTAATAAAACATAAAAGTTACTATTCACCCAAAAAATATTTTAATCCCATTGAACAACATTTTACTTCTTAATTACAACCATTTATTTCATATTTTTGAAATTAAAATCACATAAGTGGTAATGTTTCATTTAAAAGAAAAATCAATTTTTTTAGCTACCATTTAGTGGTTTTACTATTCATCAAAAATTGATGTTTTACAGAAAAATACCAAAAATTCACCCTAATCTATATTTTATATTCCGATTTCAAAAATGATGTATATTTTAAAAAATTAAAAACATATAAGTTTCATTAATTAAATTAAAAAATTAATTCCTGCTGTCAAAACAAATAGCGTGTTTTTTAGAAACAATATCTATTAAAATATTGACACTAGTTTAAGTCCAGTTTCAAAGGGAAATTAATTCCAATGACCACCATTGGATTAAATGGTAAAAATATATTATAATTTAATATTAAACCCAATTAAAAATATGATCTAAACATATAAATAAATTACATTAAAAATAGGTTTTTAATTAAAAACAAACATTTTTAACTTATTCATTAAAAATGGACTTTATTAATATAAAATAACAAAACCTACACAAAGTAAATTTTGATATCCTGATTCTAAAAAAGGATTTTATTTTGTCTAATATAACATATAAAATTTACTACAAGTTTATGTAAAAAGTGTTCACCATCAAAATGCGGTTAATCGACCTTTTAAAGAATATTAGAATATTTACGCATAAAATTGGATTCATTCTCATTTTAAGCCTCTAACATTTATTAGATAAAATTAAAAATATTTGACAAACATATATAATCATTTTGTAGTTAGTTCTGTTCATTCCCGCCATTACAATGTCTTGGCATTAACTACCATTTAAAATAATATTATTTTATTATTTGAGTGCAACGTAAGATTTCCAAGAAACTCGTTGTTGTGTATTGGGTACGCCATAGAGCATGGTGTTACCTTAAAATTAGTATTAACATTTTATTCACAAATATGGATAAATATGAAAAATTAATATTCTTTATTTACCTATGATGTTACAGGAATAGTCTCCCCACAATCATACACCAGTCCCTTACTACAAGTTGTAAGCCTGCAGCATTTAGGGAGATTTGATTTTGGTCATTTGGTGTCTATTTTGGATATTGGTTTCTATGGTAAGATTGGTCGTGATTTTAATTTAATGAACATTTAATCTCACCCTTATTTTTTCCATTACCTTGGATATGAAGAATAATTCAGGGAATGATTTATTGGATGAAAAAAAATTTCCATTTCAATTATTTTTATTCTTTATTTCAATGTAAAAAATGTATCATGTACATATCCTATTCAAAAAAATTACTACACAGACCATTCATTTGGAATTTTACCCATTGTATCTATGACAAAATAGTACAGTATAGAACTGGTTGTAGGTTACTTGGTTCAATGTAATTATAGTTGGTATTAGAGGATATTTAATAGAAACTATGGGAAGTGGAGTTAAGAAAATATCTATTAGAGAAAATTAACTATGAATTAGTTTTAGGATATGTATAGTAACATTAAAATGGTTTTTTTGGAAGGTGTTTGGTAGTTTTTCCTAGAAAAACATTCCTATATGGATACTATAATTGGGTGTAGTTCTGTAAAATATATAACTATGGATACTAACACAGAGAATTCTTCATTGGGATTGAATTTTTCAACACATAGTTCTTTATTACTTACCATTTTGTGCACCAATTTTTTTACTCCCAAATGATTTTATTAAGATAATTTCTATTTTCCTAATAAACCATTATATAGGATTTGAAAATAAATATTTCCCCTGTGAAATTGTTTTTATGATTTTGATATTAATATTGATTAAATCTGAAATCATGATATGAGTAAAACCATATTTGGTAATATAAATTATGATTTAAATATTATTATTTTAGTATCTAATAAATAATATTCATGTGTTTAAAATTACATAGGGAGGGAAGGAGTGAATCAATAATCATGGCCAAGGAATTTATTGAACACTTGAGGAATCAAAGAATATTGGAATCACAACTAATCAAATAATTGCTATATGTGGTACGCATACTCATTGTTAGAAAAATAAAAATGAAAGGATATAGAAACCTATTCCAAACTGAGACTATATTATGTTGGATATCAATATGTGACTGAATACGCTTTAATATTGTTGTACAACTAATCCAATGGTATCAAGAATATTGGTTTTGTCTCTGGAGAATATATTTATGGCCTTGGGATGTGGTCAAAAGGAATGGGTTTCACGTGAAATGTATTTTATCATATGTGATTCTGATTAATTGTGTGCATTGATAAAAAATATTATAATTGAAGGCGAAATAGAATTCATGGAATATAATTCTTTTAATGGGGATTTTTTCAATAAATATTTCCCTCATAAGAAATAATCTGAGATGAGGAGAATATCGGTTTGCCTAATTAAAAATGAATAATAATGAATTTTGGATTATGAATCTACCTTTAATTGTTTATTTAGTTATTCTATGGATTTCATACACATCATGAAGCATAATATTGAGAATTTTCTGGAAAGTCGTCATCCAAGTATCCAAATGGAATTGATCTTTCAAACCATTTCTTCATGGGAAGAAATAATTGTTTGTTCTATCAAGACATTGAAAAAATTATAAAAGTGTTATGGATTAGTATGGGATGAAATTTAATAAGATGATGGTTGATAAAAATAGATAAATAGAATAATGTAAATAAGGGTTTTCCCACCTGTGGTAGTTGTGGAAGGAAACACCATGGTACTTTCCTAATTGGAATGATAGTTTTCTAAAAGTGTTGATGGAAATTACACCATTCATCTACTTTCAAGGGTTATAAATAAATTTAAAATGATTAACGATTACACTATTAGGATATAGGGAACTATATAAATTAATTCCAAAAGAATAAAGGGAGTATACCATAGAAGAATTTATGGGATCAAAGTCAATATTATGCAATTGATATGTTCAAAGTCGAATGATTAATTGGATTTTGTATTTAAAACCAGAAAATATATTGTAAATGTATTTTATTTGTTGATATTATCATTATAAAAATCATGAAATACAAATGGATTAATTTGTAGTATTATTTCATAATGGATGTGAAAGAAATTATTAAATGGTACCAAGAAAAGGTACTAAGTGGCAAGATGAACTTCATGGAATACCCTGATTGAGGGAAAGATAAATCTTGCAATTTTTCTGATGTTGGAATAATTATTTCAGTATAATGAGATGCATGATATGGATAAATTATATAGGATTGTGATTAATATATTGGAATAGATTAATTATTTGTACAAAAAAATATGCTAACATTGATATCGGTTAATCCATTTTAAAGGAATATATCTCAAAATCCATTTTAACATATGTAGTAAGGATGTATGTGAGTTTTCAATATGTTTTAATGTTAATTTAAGTTATTACCATGTTTTAACTTCTATATTTTTCTTATTAAAAATATGTTTTATTAACCCTTTTTATTATGTCGGTTCTTTCTAAAATGGTATTTCTAAATGCCAAACCCTTGATTATCGAAACCATGTTTAAATTGTGAGGACAAAAATATTTTCATGATAGGAGAATATAATGCCTCAAAATTATAAAATAAGAAAAATATATTATATAATGTTTATTGAATGTAACACCATGCATAGAATAATATATAACACCCCAATGCCTTATGATTTAATCATTTTTAAATAAATTCAATACCATTATGAGATTTTTTTAAATGAAACTATGATTTTTTTGTTACATGGAAAATTATTTGTATCTTTCATGAAGAAGAATAATAATTTCAATTTTCATTACATGGAACTCATAGTTTACCTTTCATTACATGCACCCCTGAGTTTATCTTTTATTTCACATAATATGAAGTTTAATGGAAACTTGACTTCTTAATAAAATATTAACATTTAAAATTATAGTCATCACCTATATGATAAAATTATATATGTGAATATAAATTACTAAATTATGAAAAATATGTTTGTATATCTATAAAAAATAAAATTGGAATCATTTAATGGGAAGGATTTTTTTTGAAAAATAGTTTATTTCAAAAAGATGAATTATTCCCGCATTAAGCACATATTTTGTAATTAATTTTCACCCATTTTTTAAAATATATATAATAATATGATATTAATTTATTTTAAATAATAATATCAAAATTATATTATGATTAATTTTTTTTATTTTTCTAAAAAAATAATATTTTTATGAATAGTGAAACATATAGATTTTTTTGTTGAAAACTGTTTTTTTGATTATTTATAACTATAAATCATATATTTTATCATTTAATCATTAAATTAGTTCAATAATAATTCAATAATTCCAAATTTTCATCAAAATCACTATAATAATTCATTTTGGTATAAAAACGTTTTAAATATTTAAATATTGTCATGTTGGAACCCCGCATCCTAATCTTGTCTCTGTAATTACTTTTAAAACAAAACATTCATCTTATTTGAATGGTATTTGAAAAATGTATTTAATATTTTTAATTGGAAAAGATAATATTATATAAAAATATCTATATATTATTTAACCAATATTACTAGAGAAATCAGAAAGAATATAAATATTTGTGTGACGATAAAAATTAGTTTTCTGTGTGGTTAATCTATAAAGATAAGGGTTAAAATGAGAAACCAACTTTTCAAAATCTTATTTTATTGAATTATTTCAACATTAATCTTCACAAAATAGAATATACACAACTTTAAAATATTTTTCATGTGACGTAATCTATCAATTTGGATCCTTTTGGTAAATTTCCTTGTAATTATTAAGGAGCCCCCTTTTCAAACTAATAAAATGGAACGTAGTCCCCCTATGTTAATAACACATAAAAATACATTTGGATCAACAAAATCATTCAATATGATCTAAAAAAGATTAATAGTCACATTTTAGTGAAATTTATACTCACAAGATATCATCCATAGGGTCCTTTAGTGGATATCCAATGAAGGATTCTCTTAGAGATAACAATTATATAAACAAAGATATTTCATTTTCATTCTGATTTTCCATCGTAAAATACGTATTAACTATTAAAATATAATAAAACCATAATCTACCATATAATTAAACGTTATTATGTTTATTTAATAATATTTATCCTTATCCAGTTCTATCAAATGTGAAACAAAAACGTTGATCTTGTGTATAGTTAACAGCCACATCGCAAATTGATGTATTTTTTTTACATCACCACCTTCTAAAAGTTGATATAATGATGGATGTAAAAAAATTTATGTGATATTTATGATATTATTATATTGTTTTGATTTTAACATCACATCTTCTTATATAAATTCCATTTTTTTTAAATGAAAATGTGACACGTGTGTATGGAGGAACAAATCCTCGCAAAGCGATGTGGTTCATTTTTCAATTTTGATTTTCATGTAATATAATAAAAATATAATTAATGAATAAATTTTATTTATATGGTTTTATTTTTTTATTCAAATTTAATATATTATACACTTCCTTATACTTTCACCTTTTAAGAGAATGATATTTTTGGTCAGGTTTATATATAGCATGCCATCACCATGAAGCAATATGATTCATTTTACATGTTCCACATTCATCAAAAGTTATAATAATTTATCTACTTAATTATTATGCTATTAATAACTTTAATTTATTTCTATATATAAATAAAATAAATTATATGGGAACTAATAAGACTATTAATGAAAAACATGAATGAGAAAATAAGGAAATTAACAACCAAAATATTGAAAATAATGAAATATTACAAACAAATATGTGGTAAAATTTAATAATAGTTTCATATATGATATTATAAAAATGAATATAGTTCTATTAAAAATATATAATATTTTTAGGACCATTACATATGATTTAAAATAATGTTCAACTAAAATAAAGTGTGAGGTACGAGGCATCGTCTCAGTTTCCCTTCATTGAGGCATACTGTAATTTTATGAACAAAAATTCCATTATATTGGGTATATACTACCTCATTCACTTGAAATATTATGGTTAATTCATAAATAATTGAATTTTATGATTCAATGTTAATTATAATTGCTTGAAAATTTTTAATTGGTAATGTTTATGGAATAGTCACTCATTCTATTTTATGGTTACCCTTCTCTTGAAACAATCAATTTCTTAGGATAATTGTTCATTAGAAATTACATTTATATAAAATATCCATGTTATTTTATCATGTATTTTCTTATTTTGTAAACCATTTTACTTTTTTTATATAGTGTTTACTTTTATTATTTATGGGTGAAATTGAATATTATGTATCCTTTAATTAATACAGATGCATGATGATAATGAACATATATTCATGAATTAAATCAATTTTAAATATTTATAAATAATTCCTTGGAACTACAATTACATGTGGGCCTTTAATTATATATATCATTAATGAATTTGTATGTATCATGGGAAAAATCAATTATCCCTATTAAATAGGTTTCTAGTTCAAGTTTAAACATTCAGGTGAAATATGATGATAGTATTGGTATCGTGATTCATTATATCTTGGAATCTAATAATTAATCATTTTATTCATTTAAAATTAAATTATTATTATAATCCATGATATTTTCACAATGGCATTATCTCAACATGTATTTCATTCCCATATTTTTTTTTGAATCGATTGTGTGTTTAGCTATTTACATTCACTTATTGATTATGACTTTTATGTTCACATAGTCAAGTAATTTCAATGGAATGAATGTTCTGTTATTTACACTTACATATTAAATATTACTTAGTAATTCATGTAATATTTTATTTTTCATGCCACATGCTGAATTATGGACCTCACCCTTATTTTGTTCCATTCTCCATTATATGAATAATAATTCATGGAATGAGTTCAATGATACAAAGTGATTTCCATTTCTATTATTTATATATTATACAACTATGAATACTGGGTATCATTTATATATATGGTTCTCTAAAACTACTAATATTTTTGATACATTGGGATTTTATCCTTCATATCTATGATAATTTAATAAATTAAGGCACCAACCAAGGGATATTTGGGCTGGGGTTTGAAGAGGCGTGTTTTGGTGAAATTTTAAATACATATCCGCATGTTTTATCCCTCTTTTACCTATTTTCCACTTATGAAAGTGCCAAATAATTATCATGGTTTCAATTCATAGTGATAAAATTTATAAGTGATATATTTATAATATTTTATCTTATAAATTATAGATAAATTATATATTTTTAGTTATTAAATTCAAATAATTGAGAACCCCTAATTTGAAATTAATCTCAAAAAATGCAATGTAAAAATGTTTTCCTGAAGAAAATGTTTTTGTTGTTTCAAATATTTTATACCAAAATACAACGTAAAATTAATTAAAATGAATATAAAATGATTATTCATAATATAAATGAACTAATTGTGTATTTATAATATTTTAAAATTTAATGGACTATTTTATGTTCATTAAATGAAAATGGAAATTTTCGATCCGAATCATCATTTTAACTATTCATTAAGAATTTAGTATTTTCATAAAATTAACAAAATATAACAATAAGAAAATTATTATATTTTGATTTAAAAATTTTGATTCATTTTTTAAAATTCTATATCTAAATGTGTAAAAATATAATTATAATACTTTCTCACACAAAAAAATTAAAAACCCTATATACGAAAGTGTATTTTTAACATATAAAATTATACTATCGAATAAGTGGGTACTTATTTTTCTGTAAATTTACATTATGTAAAAACTCTTCACATAATTTTCATAATGTATTTATTATTATTCAAAAATAAAATTTTAACTTCTATGTAATAATGGTCATGTGTAAATTATAATATTACAATATCGCATCCCAATTCATTTAATCTCGGGGTTGCATGTATTTAAATCTATTAATGAAATTAAATATATTAAAATAAAAAAATAATATGAAATATATGTTCACTTTAGTAATCATATATCACATTAATCTCAAATGAGGTTGTATATATTAATATATCCTAGGTAGTGACACATATAATTTCAATGAAGACATATCTTGAGTATATGAATATTGTGTATTGATATCCATTTTTTTCTATGGAAAATAATGTTCTGAGAATTTCACTAAAATTATGATTCAATAATCATGTTAAGATACTATGGTTATTATATATAATTTTATTAAAGATAATTTTATTAATGGGTTTTTTATTATAGGATTTGTTCAATCTAAGGAGAAAACTTATAAAATTATCACATAACAATTTTTAATAGACACTTTATAGTATTTAAGATAGAAATTTGTAGTTTATCCGAATACCTAAAAACATTATGGTATTTATTTAATTAAAAACCCTCGTATAATTATCAATTAATAAAAAAATGTGACAGAAGTTGTTTTCAAAGATAAAAATATAGATTCTATTGAAACATTTTTTATCATTTTTTGAGTGACTATAAAATTTAATTTTTAAATGAATTTTTAATTATATGCATTTTTTTATGTTGTTGAATCAATTTTTGATCATTTCATGGACAAAATTTATATTGAAATTCATAATACATGTATGTATACATAGATTTTAAAATATCTTGAATCATTTTTTTTGAATGTTGATACCAAACCTCATACAAACTATTTGACTTTATTATTAATATGGATAAAAAATGAATGTTCACCTATATGTGGTTGTATATAGATTATAGGTTTCATTTCATACATGAAACTAAAATGAATGCAAATAAAACAAATCAATTGTAATAATTTTTTTTGCTCAATTCAATATGATTTCATAATTTTTTGTACATGTTAATATGGTTTGTGTTCATACATTTTGGAACTTATTTTTAAATTTATTTGATATTATTTTTATTGAGGTATTTTTTTTATGTTATTAAAATGTAATTTTATAAGTTCAAGAAGATATGACGAAATAAATATAAAGTTAGTGAGATTTTAGGTTCTGTTTTATTATGTATTTGATAATATATTTCATTAATGGGAGTCAATATGTGATAGAGATTTCAAACGATTGATAAAGGACTTGTTATGTAATATTCAATATATTAATTCACACAACCCTTGAAACATACCCTATGAGATTTCACAATTATATATAAAAGTAAAAATGATAAAATATAGAATATATACGAGTCACATCAAGTTATTTCATATTCAAAATTTAGAATACTCAAGAGGATATGTTTTAGTCTAAATTTGGAACAGAATAGTTTATAATATTGATAAGTAAGGTCTATCCAACACAAATATAAATGACATCATAATGTTAAATTTAAAACATAATAATGAAATATAATATATCTAAAAGGCACTCATATTGAATTATGAAAATTCTTAAGTACCAATATGATACAAAAATGTATGGTTCTCAACACCTTAAGGTCATATAGGTGTTTAAAAAATAAATATATCTCATTTATTTTCTATAATTGTTATATTTTTATAGTTATGTTTTGTAAAGTGGGAGAAAATTTAGTTGATTCATTCTTTATTTTTAAGTGTTGAAATATCAAGATTGTGGTTGTAATCATTGTTAAAGAATAGTTTTTTATAATGAATCATAACATAACTATTAATTTATAAAAATTAAATGAATCATGAAACTGGTTTTTGGGATAATGAAAGATATGGATGAACTATATTTTCTCCCAAGAGAAAAATATCACTCTCTAAAGCAGTCTTAGGGAAAAAGAAAAGGCAATTATTTTTTATTATTACATATGTGTTCATTCCATGAGGACAATGAAATAATGTTTTATTGAAGAAAAAAGGGTTATATACGATATTTATATATGTCATGAAATCAATATATTATAATGATATTATGGAGAAAAACATATATGTATTCTTGAGAGATTAAACTTGATATAATTTTTGTTAACAGATTGATATTATAAATTCAATTCTTATGAATATATTAAATGTGATCTTATAAATGAGTTTTGATAACTAATAATGAAGAAAAAATTTATGAGATGATATTAATGGGTTTTCCTATTAAATGTATAGAAAAAATATCCATGGGAGATGATAAGTATATAATAATTAAATAAATATTTAAGAAATGTTCTAGCATACTGCCAAAAATAATAAAACAATACAATGAATGGAGAGATTAATGTTAGGATTATTTTTCAAGGTTAGTAAGGAATATATTAAAAATTATATTATTCAACTTTATCTTATTCTTTTAGGGTTGAGAATTATTCATAGTTTTATTCTCATTATTTTTGTGAAAACATAGTTAATGTTAATTTTGGGTTTGCAATGAAAATTATAGTAGATTCATGTTCATTCCAATTCTCATATATACTTCTTTATAATAAAGGGACTGTTTTTTATGTGTTGGAAAACAAAATAAATACAAGGGATGTAGTCATCCCTCAATAAGTTGAATCCTGTTAATAATTGTTTTGAATACCCTTATATTTATTTAGAATTGTGTATTGAGGAGAGATATAAAAAATATGAAAGATATTGGTTGGGATTTTGAAGAAAAATATTAACCTAGAGTCACCCCTACCCCTTATTGGTTATCACATCCATGGTAACAATATGATCACTCTTCATAGAAAAAAATTAATGTAGTGTTGATAGAACTTATATTTAGTACTCCATATATTTAATGTTAATTTATTTTAGACTGACTCACTACTCATCCATCTTTCATGACCTTTTCCAATCTTCCAGTCACTCCATTAGAAGTGAGATACATGAAATTATTTCCTTGATTATCACATCAAAATTATTAGAATAAAATTTATATTATTGAAAAAAGTATATAACTATGTTTTATATGATATTAGTATATTCACTACTTGAACATAAAATGTATCTATACCAATGTACTCTAATCACATTTTTGTTAAATGATACACTTTCCAACTCCAAGTTAATCTTATGATTCAAAATATTTAAATATCTTTCAAAAAATTACCCAAATGTTTCCCCTATTTTTGTTATAAACTATATATTCTATCACACTCCCTTCATTTGAAGTCAACTATTAATCTCTTCCATATATTGTAACTTTAATTTCAAATTCAAATTAATATATAACAACCATATTTAACATCCTATCATGTATTTCAACCATCAGATAATATCATGATATATCTCAATCATTGAATAGTTTTCATCAGATATATCTTGAATACTTCTTACCAAGGATATAACCCTGATTTTGAATGAATTATATATCATTTACCAATCAATGGTTGGAAATTTGTTCTTTTTAATAATAATTTGTTTTATCTATCATCTTATATACCTTTGAGATACATAATGGTGTTATAAGAAGTTTCATAGTTGAGTATCCCTTTTTCCAAATATATTCGGGAATAATTTTCATGAAATCACCACTATAGTATAATTTTTCTATGTACTATCATTATTAAAGGATTCATTATTCCACAAAATCTCCCCATGTTTTTTTAAGAGTATATTCATAGTGTAATAATATCTCATATCACTTCATAAACCATTTATTTTATCATGAGAAATTTTCATTTAATTCTGCTGAATAATTATTTAAGAAAAATTATATATCATCATGGTAGAATATTTAATTCTAATTTTAATAATACTTATTGATATTAATGAATCTTTTATGGTGTGTAAAATTAATTATGGTATATATTACACTTATGAGTCATAATAATTGTATTAATTTTTCTAATTTACTAGATATATTAAAACTAGTCATATTTTAAAATTTTTTATTATTATTAATAGACTCTTTACATCATAGAGTGACCCGCATATTTACACCATGATGAAATCATTTTAAAAAATAACATTGTAAATTAATTTAATAATATAATGCAATCAAAAACTAAAACCACAAAGTCTAAATATGTTAAATTGAATGAAAGATCAGTATTAGAGCCAATATTTATAGAATTTCAACAAATTGGATTTTTCACTCAATCCATTCCCCTATAAATAAATATTATAAGGCCCTAGCCTTAAACCTTACTTAATCTTGAGTTACTTCAAGAATACACATTGAGGATCTTTTCAGGTTTAGAGTTTTACAAAATTAGATCATAAAACATGCATTAC
The DNA here is from genome assembly GCA_963277665.1 of Viscum album. Lineage (NCBI taxonomy): Eukaryota > Viridiplantae > Streptophyta > Magnoliopsida > Santalales > Viscaceae > Viscum > Viscum album. Next base: position 1,574,449,297 of record OY728165.1, on the reverse strand, counting down.
ATTCCACATTTAAACAAAGGGGTTACATAAAAGATAGTACTAATTTTTCCAATCGATGGAAACATATTTAAAATAAAACATGGATTCTTTCTTGACACTTCCTTGACACTATCATCACATCATGTACCTTTCCCTTGAACTGTGTAAAACATTTCAAAAACTTGGGATAAGCATAAAAAACTCAGTAAGGGATATAAGAATATGGAAAGGAAACATGAGTACATGATTACGTATACCTCATCAAATCAGGAATAAAACATAGAAATCATAAGACATAAAGGTAACATGAGGAATTCATAACATTCTTACATAGGGAGTAACCCTTTTGGTTACGTTTGGAATACCCATCAAAGTATATTTCCTAAATCTCTTCAGAGAAACCTTAATGTTTATCCCCATCATGTTAGCCAATGAATTGGAGAGCTATATCAGGCTCACCCGCCCTTAGTCTATCACGGAACCACCCGTCTTCATAACAATGCCCAAGAACCATAACATAATCGTAACATATAAAACATGCATAAAAAATAACATTTCCACATTTCAATCACAAGATATCAATACAACATTTTGATATAACAAAAACATTATGAAAACCATTTTCAATTCCAAAATAAAATAAAAGTAAAACATGGTATTTATTTTTCATTTAAAAAAAGGTATGGCTTGTAGAGGAAGCCGAAACTCAAATAATGGTCACGGTGGCAGAGAAGTCATTGTCACCGCATATATACGACATGAAGATTCCCTTTTGTCGTTTAGTAAAAACTCTTCATATAAAAAAGATTCCTTTTGGATAAACGTAAAATTCAAAGGGGTTTATACAACATTAAAAAGAAGGTTGTGTATAAAACAAAATATTCCTCAATGAAAGGAGATTGAGACGAAGTCCCATACCTCGGGTCCGACTTGACTCGATCATTCTTTAATGTCCTGAATAATAAACTTGAGTTAATTTCTACTTTCTTAAGATCTGTTTTTCAAGTTAATTATTCCTTTTATATCAATTATTACCATTTTATGAACATTATATAATCATTTATGTTAATAATGGTCATTTTTTTGATATTTGGTACTTAAGTCAAAAGTGAACTTCTTATATTTAAATGTTGTTCACGTAGTCAAATATAAATTATATCAAGAATGATATTCATGATGTATATTCCATATATATCATATATTTCCTATATATACATGCATTTATAATATTACATAATCATTTAGAGGTATGAAATGAAATTCACTGTTCATGGAGACGGTAACCCGTACGTACACATGAACACTACCTTCATTTCTATGTCACATTAATTGAATTAAAACTAAATGAAAGATATGTATATTTTAATTCCATAATTATATTCATTATTTATATGTAACATACATCATATATATCCATTATATATATGTACTTATAATAGTACATTACATTTGGGGATAATAAATGAAATGCACCATTAATGGAGACGGTAAGCCGTAAGTGCCCATGAACACTACTTTCATTTCTATGTCATACTTTAATGGAAGGAAATAATAATTATATAAAGGTATATTAAAATTCCAGTATAATATCATATATAATATCATTAAATCTATCCTTTATACATTCCACATATGGTATTAACGAATCAAATTACTTGGAGAGGGCGGTAGTCCGCACTTCCTAAAATGAAGATATCATGTTTACCCATAATGAAAACCATAAAGGTATGCCATAAATGAAAAATACTAAAGCTTAAGAAAAAAATAAAAATATTATATATCATATATAAATATAGTGACATCTTAATGGACACCTTTGAAGGTGTTATATGAGTGTTGAACAATCATCGTTTCGTGAGGCATAAATTCACCATCCACAGAAACAGTATGTTCTTTAAACATTATATGTAGGTGTGTGTAAGTGTAGCTCTAATAATTCTTATAACAAAATACTAGTATATTTTTGATACTGGTGTTCTTAGAAAATAAATAAAAACAAAGATTTTAGGGGGGGTTGGAGAAGCAAAATAATACATAAGAACACAAGAGAAACACTACCTTTAAAACGGGTAACTCTTTTTGATTTGAGCTCAAAGGATTCCTTCGGAAGACTTCTGCCCAATGTGAGGCTTCTAGGAGTAAGATAGGGATGTGGAGAGACAAAATGGGTAGGGGTTGTCTGAGCCAAATGATTGAGAGGTATGGGTAAGGTGGTAGAGGTGGGGGCCTTTTATAAGAGGAGAGGAGGGGCACTTTTGGAATGTTATAAAAGGATACTTTATTATAAAATGATTTTCGGATTTTAAAGGTCCCAAAATTATATATTTCGAGTATAAGGTGATAAGAGTTAGAAATACACCCATCCAATAAGTTTTTGACAAGCTTAGGTCTTAGATTCTACATTATCGTTTCATTTTATTTAAATCGTTAAATAATGAGGTAATCGTTGCATCATCATGGTGTCATAAATTAATTAATTAATTTAATGTCTAAAAATAATAAAAAACAATCATCATGTAGGAAATATTTTTATCTTTCTAATGAATAATTATAGTCAAAAATATGACTTGTATAACCCCATTTCAAAATTGTTTTAGTAAAACAACTCTGGTTTGTGAAATTTTAATTTTATCATTAAATAAAAAAAATTTAACGTCATTTTCCTACCAAAGTGGCTCCATGGGGTTCCCAAGATGTCCCATGGATTTACTTGGTCGGCCATGACACATCCAATAATTGTAGGACATGTGTCAATGTCATTTAATATTATTAAAACATTATTTTTACCTTAAACTACACTAATTACCTCTAATCGCGATTAAAAACTTAAAAGTTACTATTCACCAAAAAAATTATATTAATCCCATTGAACCAAATTTTACTTCCTAATGACAACCATGTATGTTAGATTTTTGAAATTCAAAACACCTAGGTTGTAAAATTTCATTTAAACGAAAAATCATTTTTTTAAGTACCACTTAGTGGTTTCACTATTCATCAAAAATTGAAGTTTTTCAAAAAAATACCAAAACATCACCTTAAGCTATATTTGATATTCCGTATTCAAAAATGATGTCTATTTTAAAAAATTCAAAATATATAAGTTACATTAATTAATTTAATAATTAATTCCCGTTGTTAGAGTAAATAGCGTGTTTTTGTGAAACAATAAGTATCAAAAGATTGACAGTAGTTTAAGTTCAATTTCAATGTGAAATTAATTCAAAGATCACTATTAGATTAAATGGTAAAATTATTTCTAATTTTAATTTAAAAAAACTTCAAAATATAATCTAATCATATAAATAAAATATATTAAAAAGAGGTTTTAATTAAAATACAACATTTTTAACTATTCATTAAAAAATGAACTTTATCGGAAAAATACCAAAAATTTACACAAAGTAAATTTTGATGCCCCGATTCTAAGAAAGAATTTTATTTGGTCCAATAGAATGTATAAGATTGACCAAAACTATATTTATTGATGGTTCCCCATCAAAAGGCGATAAGTCGACCTTTAGTGAATTTTAGAGTATATATGCCTAAAATTGAATTCTTTTCGTGTTTTAAGCCTTTATATTTTATTGGATAAATGTAAAAAAAATTTAAAAAACATATAAAATCATATTATAGTTATTTCTATTCATTCCCACCAATAAAACGGCTATGTGTTAACTACCATTTAAAATAATATTGTTTTATTACTAGTGTGCAACGTATGATTTAAAAGAAACTCTTTGTTGTGTATCAGGTATGCTATCGAACATAGAAATCCCTTTAAAGTAAAATTAATATTTCATTCGTAAAAATTAATAAATATGAAAATTCTTTATTCTTTATTTACTTGGGATGTTACATCCTTCACCCCTTTTGGTAACTGCATCCTCGCAATTTTATTCACTTATCAAAATAAGTGGGGGTATTTATCCCTTATAGCATTTTCAGATTCCAATGTAGTCTCTTCACTGATGTGGTTTTTCCACAAAACCTTTACTTGATTAATCACCTTATTCCGCAACACTTTCTCCCTGTGGTCAATAATCTGGACCGGTTGTTCCTCATAAGATAGATTCTTTTCCAGCTGAACCACCTCTGGACTCAAAACATGAGATGGATTTGGCATGTACTTCCTTAACATTGAAACATGAAAAACATTGTGTACCTGAGATAAACTCGGAGGTAAAGCCACTTGGTAAGCAACTGATCCAAATCTCTCTAGAATTTCATATGGTCCAATGAACCTTGGACTCATCTTTCCTTTCTTACCAATTGGCATCACACTTTTCTATGGAGAAACTTTGAGAAAAACATGATCACCTACCTCGAAAGATAGATCCTTCCTCCGGTTATCTGCATAACTTTTCTGTCTTCTCTGAGCTGTTTTCATGTGTTTCTGGATAAACTGAACTTTTTCTACCATCTCTTCAACCAATTATGGTCCCATCAGCTTCCTTTCACCCACTTCATCCCAAAAAACTGTAGTTCGACACCGCTTCCCGTATAATGCCTCAAACGATGCCATCTGTATACTGGAATGAAAACTGTTATTATAATAAAACTCAACCAAAGAATTATATTGGTCCCAACTTCCCTGATAATCCATTGAACAAGCACGTAGCATATCCTCCAACATCTGAATCGTTCTTTCTAACTTCCCATCTTATTGAAGATGAAAAGCTATACTGAAAATTAATTCAATACCCAACGACTTCTGAAGGCCTATCCAAAAGTTAGAAGTAAACCCGGGATCACGATCAGATACAATGGAGAGAGGAACTCCATGTAACCTGACAATCTCTTTATGATACAAACGGGAATGTTGATCTAGGGAGAATGTATCTCGAATAGGAAGGAAATGAGCAGATTTAGTTAATCGATCAACAATAACCCATATTGCATTATTACCTTGAGTTGTCCTCAGTAATCCCACAACAATGTCCATGGATACATTTTCCCATTTCCACTCTGGCACTGGTAAAGGCTGAAGCATCCCTTTCGGTAACTGCCGCTCTACTTTAACCTACCGAAAAGTCAAACACATTATAATAAAATCAACAATATCTCTTTTCTTTCCATCCCACCAGTAATACTCCTGCATATCTATGTACATCCTAGTACTGCCAAGATGAACTGAAAACGAGGAACTATGAGCCTCACACAACAACTTATTCTTCAACTGTGAATTACTAGGGACACATAATCTCATCCCAATCCTAAAAACACAAACTTTATCAACATTAAATTCAGGAAACTTACCCTTCTAAACCATCTATACCTTTTTCTGCAACTCACTGTCTTACTTATCTGCTTTCTTGATTATATCTGATAGAGAATATTTCACCGATACTTGAAACAAAACAGAAGGACATCCTGCACCAACAACTTTTATTCCAAAATTCATCAAATCCTTAACCAAAGGATCACGTTCCAAATGCAATATTGTTAATAAAGCATTACTTTTTCGACTCAAAGCATCTTCCAGTTTATTTTCTTTTCCCAGATGGTAATGAATTGTACAATCATAATCCTTGATTAATTTCAGCCATCTTCTCTGTCTCATGTTCAATTATTATTGAGTGAATATATAGTTTAAACTTTTTTTATCAGTATATATTTCACACTTTACTCCATACAAATGATGCCTCCAAATTTTTAATGCAAAAACAACAGCAGCTAATTCTAAATCATGTGTAGGGTAATTTACCTCATGAATTTTCAACTGACGTGAAGCATAGAAAATTACCTGATCATTCTGTATTAGGACGCAACCACATCCTTTAAATGAAGCATAACTGTAGATAAAAAACTCACCATTCCTGAAAAAAAAGTGACAAATATGGAGCATTCACCAATCTCATTTTCAACCCCTGAAAATAATCATCACATTCTTTTGTCCAGATAAACATAACACCATTCCGAGTTTGCTTATTCATTGTACTAGATAACCTTGAATAATTTTCAACAAACCTTCGGTAGTAACCTACCAATCAAAGAAAACTACGGATCTCGGTTACATTATTGGGTCTTGGATATTCTTCAACAACTTTTGTTTTTACAGGATCCACATTTATTCCATCTTTAGAAATAATATGACCAAGGAAAGAAATTTGTTGCAACCAAAACTCATACTTACTAAATTTCCCATACAATTTATTTTCTTTCAAGGTTTTCAAAATAACCCTTAAATGTCTTTCATTCTCCACATTACTTTTAGAAAACACAAAAATATCATATATGAAAACAACCACAAACTTATCCAAGAAATCATGGAAAATTATATTCATTACGTCCATGAATACATTAGGTGAATTGGTTATCCCAAAAGGCATTACTTCAAATTCATAATGGCCATATCTTGTACAAAACACAATCTTCCGAATATCCACTTCCTTTAACTTCAACTGATGGTACCCCGATATCAGGTCAATCTTTGAAAAAAACTGAGCTCCCTAGAGCTGATCAAACTAATCATCGATATGAGGCAAAGGATATTTGTTCATAACAGTGATGTTATTCAAGGCTCTATAATCAATGAAAAGTCTCATAGAACCATCTTTCTTTTTAACAAATAAAACAGGAGCACCCCATGGTGATGTGCTAGGTCGAATGAAACATTTCTCTAATAAATCATGCAATTGCTCCTTCAACTCTAAATGTTCAGTTTGAGCCATTCGATAAGGGGGTTTTGAAATTGGATTAGCTTCATGAACTAATTCAACAATAAATTCAACTTCTCTATCTGGAATTATTCCAGGCAACTCATCAAGAAAAACATCAGGATACTCATTTACCACTGGCACATCATTAATATGAACAGTTCCCTTGCATTCAATGATATGTGCTAGGTAACATTGATTTCCATCATTTACAAGTTTCTCAGCCTCTTGGTATGTTATAAATAGTAACGGTTCATCCTTGTACACAAACAGAAAGTCTTTCTGAAAGAAACTTCTTTAGCTCTACAGTCAATCTTATCATGGTAAATAGAGAGCCAATTTATACCCAGGATAACATCAAACTCTACTAGAGGTAAAACAATAAGGTTTTCAAGTAGGTTCTTTCCACGTATAAGGATAAAAAGATTCTTATAAATTATTTTTGCCTCAACATTTCCCCCACATGTTTTTACCACAAGTTCAAGAGTCATTTATTGAGATGGTATTCCCATTTTTCTAGAAAAGTTTTCAGAGATGAAAGAATGTGTAGACCCCGAATCAAACAACACACTGGCATAATCTGAAAAAAAAAGTACCTGATACAACTTCATTTGATTGCCCGACATCTGCTGATGTAGTTGCAAAGGATTTCACCACCCGTTTCTTCATGTATTATAACTGCTTCCCATCAATCAAGCTCTATGTAGGACACTTATTTTCATAGTAACCCATCTCATTGCACTTAAAACATTTCACTAACTATAAATCAAATTTAGATTTACCATCACCTTAATCTTTTTCAGTGCAATCACGAGAATTATGTCCCATCTTACCACATCGGTAGCACTTTCCAGAATTCATAAGACATTCCCCAGCATTCCTTTTACAACATTTATTATTAACTGGAAACATAGTTTTCATACCATTAGAACATTATGAAGAATTATTTCCTTTATCCTACCACCTTGGTCTCTTCTTCTCCTAGTTGTTATATAATACTTGATCATCGAAAAACTCCATTCCCACCTTCTCAGCACATCGAACAAGCTCTTCATAACTTTTGAACTCACAAGAAGCTAAATCCCTTTAATTGGCTTTAATCCTGAGTAAAAATGATTGATTTTATTATCAAGTTCTTGAATAACATTTGGAGAATACCTTGCCAATAAAGTGAACATTTCTTCATAGGTAGCCACTGAGTATTCATCTTGCCTCAATTCCAGGAATTGTTTTTCCATCCTAAGTCGAACTGCCTTAGGAAAATACTTCTCAAGAAACATATCTTTGAATTCATCCCAGTTGAGATCATCAATATCATCAGTGTCCCTGATATTTTTAACCATCGACCACCACTTATCTGCTTCACCCTCAAAACGGTAAATAGAAAGACTAACCTTTTGATTGTCTGATCACCCCACGACATCGAAAAACTTCTCCAGTGCTTTAATCCACCCTTAAGCAAGAACAGTGTCAGATGATCCTCTGAATCATGAGGGATGATGCCTCATGAAATGTTCCACCACTGACATGTTCCTCTGTGGTTGATCTGGCTGATCTCGTGCATGGATACTGCCACCATTTATCGCTTGATTCAATTGTGCCATTACTGAAACAAACTGTTCAGCTCCAATTCTGACCATCTCAGGATGCTAATTCGGAAGGTTATTTCCTTCTGTATGCCTTCCTAGCACTGCTTCCCCGTTTCCTCTACGGAAAACCATTCTGAAAAAACATTTCTTAGATGAAGAAACTTGGTAATCTTAAAATGCTATATCATTTTCAATTTCACAATAAAAAAATATTTTCGGATAATCATTTAATAGACTTAAAACTCCTAAATTTATCTAAATCGACCTCTGATACCGACTATAAGGCCCCAACCTTAAACCTTACATAATCTTGAGTTACTTAAAGAATACATGTTAAGGATCTTTTCAGGTTTAGTGTTTTATTGAATTAGATCATAAAACATGCATTACATTCCACATTTTAACAATGTGGTCACATAAAAGATAGAACTCATTTTTCCCATCAACGAAAACATATTTAAAATAAAACATGGATTCTTTATTTGCACTTCCTTGACACTATCATTACATCATGTACCTTTCCCTTGACCTGTGATTTTTTTTCAAAAACATAGGATGAGCATAAAAAGCTCAGTAAGGGATATAAAAATACAGAAAGGAAACATGAGTACATGTATACGTATACCTCATCAAATCACGAATAAAACATAGAAATCATAATACATAAAGGTAACTTGAGGCATTCATAACATTCTCAGGTAGGGAGTAACCCTCTTGGTTACGTTTGGAATACCCATCACAGTATATTCCCCAAATCTCATCGGAGAAACCTTAACCTTTAACCCCTTCATATTACCCAATGCATTGGAGAGCTATATCGGGCTCAGCCGCCCTTTGTTTATCACGAAACCACCCGTCTTCATAACAATTCCCAAGAACCATAACATAATCGTATCACATAAAACATTCAAAAAGAAAACATATCATTTCCACATCTCAATCATAAGATATCAATACAAAACATTGATATAAAAAACATTATGAAAACCATTTTCAATACCAAAATAAAAAAAAGTAAAACATGGTATTTATTTGTCATTAAAAAATTGAATGTCTTGTAGAGGAATCTGCAACCCAAATAAAGGTCAACGTGGCAAAGAAGTCGTTGTCACCGCATACGTACGACAAAAACATTCCCTTTTTTCGTTTAGTAAAAATGATTTGTTTAAAAAAGATTCCTTTTGGATAAATGTAAAAGTCATAGGGGTTTATACGCCGTATAAAATAAGTTTGTGTATAAAACAAAATATGCCTCAATGATAGGAGGTTGAGACGAAGTCCCATACCTCGGGTCCGACTTGACTCGATCGTTCTTTAATGTCCTGAATAATAAACATGAGTTAATTTCTACTTTCTTAAGAACCATTTTTCAAGTTCATTATTCCTTTTATATAACTTATTACCATGTTATGAACATTATGTAATCATTTATGTTATTAAAGGTCATTTTGTCGATATTTGGTACTTGAGTCAAAAGTGAACTTCTTATATTTACAAGTTATTCATGTAGTCAAATATCCATTATCTCAAGAATGAAATTCTTGATGTAGATTCCATATATATCATATATATCAAGTATATAAATGCATTTAAAATATTACATAATCATTTAGAGGTATGAAATGAAATGCACCGTTCATGGAGACGGTAAGCCGTACGTACGCATGAACGCTACTTTCATTTCTATGTCATATTAATGGAATTAAAACTAAATGAGTGATATGTATATTTTAATTCCAGAATTATATTCATAATTTAGATGTAACATAAATCATATATATCCATTATATATATGTATTCATAATAGTACATTACATTTGGGGATGTGAAATGAAATGAACCATTCATGGAGACACTAAGTCGTACGTACGCATGAACGCTACTTTCATTTCTATCTCATACTTTGATGGAAAAAAATAATAATTATATAAAGCTATATTATAATTCCAGTATAATATCATATATAATATTATTAAATCTATTCTTTATATGTACCACATATGGTATTAACGAATCAAATCACTTTGAGGGGGCGGTAGTCCGCACTTCCTAAAATGATGATATCACGTTTACCCATAATTGAAACCATAAAGGTATGCCATAAATGAAAAATACATAAGCATAAGAAAACCATAAAAATATTATATATCATATATAAATATAGTGAAATCATAATGGCCACCTTTGAAGGTGTTATATGAGTATTGAACAATCATCGTTTCGTGAGGCAGAAATTCACCATCCACAGAAACTGTATGTTCTTTAACCATTAGATGTAGGTGTGTGTAAGTTCAGCTCAAATACTTATTATAAAAACATCATAGTATACTTATTATACTGGTTTTGTTACAAAATAAATGAAAAATAATATTTTAGGGGGGGGGGGGTTGGAGATGCAAAATAAAACATAAGAACACAAGAGAAAATACTACCTTTAAAATGGGTAACTCTTTCTGATTTGAGCTCAAAGGCTTCCTTGGGAAGACTTTTGCCCAAAGTGAGGATTCTAAATGTAACAGAGGGATTTGGAGAGAAACAATGGGTAGGGGTTGGCCGAGTTAAAGACTTGAGAGGTGTGGGTAAGGTGGTAGAGGTGGGGGCCTTTTATAAGAGGAGAGGAGAGGCACTCTTGGAATGTTATAAAAGGTAATTGTATTATAAAATTCTTTTCGGATTTTAAAGGTCCCAAAATTATATATTTCAAGGATAAGGTGATAATAGTTCTAAATCCACCCATCCAATAGGTTTTTGACAATTTTAGGTCTTAGATTTTACATTATCTTTTCATTTTATTTATATAGTTAAATAATGAGGTAATCACTACATCATCATTGTGTCATAAATAACTTAATTTATTTAATGTATAAAAATTATAAAAAAAATATCATGATGTAGGAAATATTTTTATCTTTATAATGAATATTTATAGTCAAAACTATGACTTATATGACCCAATTTAAAAATTGTTTTAGTAAAACAACTCATGTTTGTGAGATTATAATTTTAACTTTAAATAAAAAAGTTTTTAATGTCATTTTCCTATCAATGTGGCTCCATGGGGTCCCCAAGTTGACCCATTGATTTTATTGGTCGGCCATGACACATCCAATAAGTTTAGGACATGTGTCAAGGTCATTTCATATTATTAAAACATTATTTTTACCTTAAACTACACTAATTACCTCTAATCACGATTAAAAACTTAAAAGTTACTATTCACCAAAAAATTATTTTAATCCCATTGAACAACATTTTAATTCATAATGACAACAATGTATGTCGGATTTTTGAAATTCAAAACACACAGGTTGTAAAATTTCATTTAAACAAAAAATCAGTTTTTTTAAGTACCACTTAGTGGTTTCACTATTCATCAAAAATTGATGTTTTTCAAAAAAAAATACAAAAACATCACCCTAAGCTATATTTGATTTTCCGGATTCAAAATTGATGTCTATTTAGAAAAATTCAAAACATAAAAGTTAAATTAATTAATTTAATAATTAATTCCCGTTGTCAGAGGAAATAGCATGTTTTTATGAAACAATAAGTATCAAAAGATTGGCACTAGTTTAAGTCCAATTTCAACGTGAAATTAATTCCAATGACCACTATTAAATTAAATGGTAAAAATATATTCTAATTTAAATTTTAAACCCATTAAAAATATAGACTAATCATATAAATAAATTATATTAAAAAGTATTTTTGAATTAAAATACAACATTTTTTACTATTCATTAAAAAATAAACTTTATCGGAAAAATACCAAAAAATTACACAAATTAAATTTTGATGTCCTGATTCTAAATAAGAATTTTATTTGGTCCTATAAAATGTATAAGAGTGACCAAAACTATATTTATAGACGGTTCGCAATCAATAGGCGATAAGTCGACCATTAGTGAATGTTAGAGTATATATGCCTAAAATTGATTTCTTTTCGTATTTTAAGCCATTATCTTTTATTGGATAAATGTAAAAAAACATTTAAAAACATATATAATCATATTTTAGTTATTTCTATTCATTCCCGCCAATACAACGGCTATGTGTTAACTACCATTTAAAATAATATTGTTTTATTACTGGTGTGCAACGTAAGATTTCAAAGAAACTCTTTGTTGCGTATCGGGTACGCTATCGAACATAGCAACCCCTCTAAAGTAAAATTAATATTTAATTTGTAAATATTAATAAATATGAAAATGCATTATTCATTATTTACCTAGGATGTTACAAATATCCAACTATTAAATAGATTCCTCACACTTAGGTATTATATTCCAATTAAATTGATATTTATTTAAACTAAATCTCCATAAAACATGTATTTATTATTATTTATTCCCCCACCCCCTTTATAGTAAAATAAAAATGATCATTATATTTTTATTCTTTCTTGAAGGACCATCTAGGATGTTCCCCTTTTGACAGAAAATTCAGATAATTTGAAAAAAAATTGAAATTATATTTCCATATTCTCTCACATAGTTCAAAAACTATGCAATTTTTTCTTAACATATTCTATATGTATACATGATTCAATTATTTGTAAATAAATAGGTGTAATCACATTCCATAATATTGATACTATATTAATGGTTGACAGTTTTCAAAAGGGTGTTTCACTAGATTACAATAATATAGCTACAAGAATGTATATAATGATAGTTCTAGCCACACCCACAACCCCATAAATAATTTCCACATAGAAATATATGTTTTCATTAATCATGTAATGTTTATTTAATCATGTCATTTTCATATGAAAAATTTGTTTCAGTGAAATTTCATACACAAGGTTTTCTTCATCAATATTGTAAACATGCAAGGAGAATCCTTTGAAATTATCCAGAAACGTTATTGATCAATTTTACATGAGAAATTTATAGCTAATATTCGCTCATGGAATATTGTTAGCACACTTTAGTTGGGGAAAAATAATTGGTGGCTGATATTTCAAAAATCTGACGAAAAGTGCCTCTAAACCATATTATTTGTTAGAATATATAGCTTGATGAGTATGTTGAGTCATATGGATCAACTATTACATCTGATGCTGAAATTATTATCTATGGGAGTGAAGAAAATTTTAGCAATAATGAAGTCATTATTTATCTTCCAAACATGGAAATGTTTAAAGAGACCAACCCAAATCCCAGCAGTTGATTTTCTTTTCTATTTTTTTAGATTTTTCTCAATTTTGGAGAAGATTGGATCAAATAGAAGTGTTAAGTGATATTGAGAAATAATTACCATCTTTTAATAGGTTATTAATATCTGTTTTCATGCCTAAAAATTCTGGCTTAAATATAAATTTTTATTAACTGTGTGAAATTATGAATTCCTATTGTGATTTATATATTGAAAATGGTCTTGGTGGGGGAATTAAATATATGAAATGAAAATACATCAGACACACATGCATGAAACCATGGAGGCTTGAATTCAATACCTCCCCAACACCCCAAGGTATCACTGCAATTGAGATACTACATGGGGTACTATCATTTTTTCTATATGAGCTGGTGTTTGGCATCAATTTATCCTAGAAAACAACACATGTATGTTCTTTTACAAAAACATCATATCTCTATTATTCATACTAGAGTACATATTTGATTTATTCTCTTCATGGATTCATAAAATCCTATAAACGTAATCCAAAAAACATACCTATATAATTTGACCAATATATGCATTGAGGATATTGGTGATTAATAAATACTTACTGAAAGAACACGAAATAAACTCTATGTATTGACTGATTATTTCTAACACATGTATCTAAAAATTGATTCTATATATATATATATATTAGAAATTATTTTGAGTACTGGTAAACTATAATTTCACAATACCTGGCTTGAAATTATCATTTATAATGTTGTAATTCATTTCGATATTCTTTATAAAAGAATTTAATACTAGGGTCTTTATAAAATAAATAGAACTTTTACTATCATTCTAAATTAAATTTGTTTATCTTGTAACTTATCCAACATATTCATGTCGATGGTGTCTGTGTGAATTATGTAAAAACCAAGGTGACAAAAATATAAATTTTCTACATTTTTTTCAAGGAGGTAATTTCAATTTCATTTCATAAACCATACAGCACACATTATTCAATATTATAGTGCTCCAACAAATATTTTTTTAGTCAAATAATTATCCTAAAAAATTGTTTATGAGGAAGATAAAAATTTATTTTCTTCTCATTTAAAAAATAATACACGGTTCAATGTTCCATGAATACATATCATTATCCACATGATATGTTTTTTTTCTCTTCCATAAAATCAATAGGGAAGATTATGAAAATATTTAATAATATATTTTTTAAATTATTTATGAGAGATAAAATGGACCACTACAAATGTTTAAGTGAACAGTGGAGTCTACTACCTTGCAACCATACTAATTTTCAGTCTTATTTCTAAGCACTATTGGTTTTTAATTTATTTTACTACCAACCATTTTATACCTAATTAATAGCACTCATAAATACTTCACTTGTGAAATCAATGTGTTTTATTCCATATGATGTAGCTATATAGTAAAAAAATATGAAAACATTACACGTAATGATGGCTCAAATATAAAATCCATAATAATTTCAAATTTCTTTACATAATTATTCATGTTATTATTAATGATGATATCCTCCATGTATAATATAATTGTAAACAAATGTTTATCTTTAATTTTAAAAACATGTTGTCATCAAACCATCATTTTAAACACCAATTTTCTAAAACTTCTATTTAGTTTTGAAAACTATGAATGATGAACCTTCTTACAGATAGATACTTGTTTTTCATCCTACCATCCATAAAAAATCCCTATAATATAAAAACCATCCAATTTTGAAATATAAATTTATTTCTATAAAAATCCATTTAGAAAATATTTCTTGACATGAGATTTCTAAACAATAAATTTTATTTTTCCTATCAGAAATATGAAAATTCATAAGGATTCTATTCTAGAAACAAATAAAAACATTTCAAATATATAAATTCCACTATTCAAAGTATAACCTACACATATCATCATTACCTTATTCTTTATTACACTACCTTGTACATCAATTTTATGTTTCAATATGCACTTTTTACTAATCACATTATGATACCTATTTTTTCATGTGTTCTGATTTCATTTACTTTTTAATCTATTTTAAATATTCATTCATATATTTAACCCACAATTAATCCATTTCAACCTCTATAAATAACTGATGATTCATGTCTAATAAATAATAAATATACTATTTTATTCACATTATCGTGGTTTACAATGGATAATATTAATAATAATTAGTATTTCATGAGTCAACTCTAGGTCTTATTTTTCTTTTTGAAGAATCACATCAAAAACCTTTATAAAAATCTCATTATTTGATGAAAAATAATAATCATCGTCACCTAATTTTTTTTTAATTCACAAATTTCTTCATATAGAACTTTTTATTCTTCACGCCCTTCTCCATGGGAATAGTCTCCACAATTATTGTTAGCTTAACTTCTATCCACCATCTGATAACTTATTCTCAATATATTATTGAATTTTTTTTGAAAATTTTATATTCATTTCACATATAAGTGTTTCCTATAAATAAACATTTATATGTTGAATGACAGATAATTAGTTTTTTTGATTCCTGAATAAACGCTTTTTGGTTAACTGATAACCCATCAAAACCAATCATTTGGAGGCTAAATGTGAACCAGTAAACCCTCACAAAGATTCATTGATGGGATGTGAAAATAACCCTATCCAATACCAGACACACCAAAAAACCACAAAAGACATGTGACCATAAAATTGAGGCTATGTGAGAAATGAATATGAAGAATTTGATGGAAAACCCATGCTGATACAAGCCACAAGAAAACCACACCCAAGAGCCTCGATGGTCAGAAATGCCATCATCAGATACACCATGACCATATAAATTTTCCAAAGAATCTTTTAAACTAGTATACAGTGGGAGAATAATCATTTACATTACACATTTAAATAAATACTTTGTAATACATCTTTATTTTAGAAAAAATAGCTGGATCAAAATAGATTGAAATTTTTTATTGGTGGTTTAATTCCATGAAAAAATTCATATGCAATCACCTCACCTTTTGGGATAAGAAATGATCAGTTTTATGTTCACATGGAATAATTTACTACCACGTTCAATTATTTTAATCATATAATAATCTCAATTAGAATAGTATTTAAAATTTATTAAAACACATCAATATTTTATTATATCAAAAATTTATATTGATTAGTAATACTACAAAAACCTCTTGTATTTTAATTTTTTTCTTATAATGTAAAAAACTTTTATTAAGGTATATATATATCCATTAACTGATCATAAGATCATCATTTTTCAATGAATTCCTTTATATTTCCTTCTATTGAATATTTTTATGTAGAACAACACTTCTTTCATATGCTTAATGGATAATTAGAAATCTATCATACCATAGTCATGAATAAGAAATATAAAAAACTAAAATTATATTATAATATGATTAATGTTACTGTCTCAATTATTTTGAACCAAATCCCATATATTTTATGCCCTTATCTTCTTTAGATGGTTGGTATTCCTTGAAATATTTCCAAATAATCATACACCACATGTATTACAACTATTTCTATTTAAATAAAGAGTATTAATTTTCTATTTCAATATTAAAAACTTTTGACTCTATATTGTTGAATATGACCATGTATTTGATTTCATTGGTTTTTTTTCTACTTTTATAGTAAAGATATTATTATTTTCTTTATCAACTGATTGTAAAAATTTCATTTTCTATCCATCACAACAATAATGATTTCCAAGCATTTACATTCGTATCAAATCCAATGTGATTGTATGTTACATACAATTTAATGTTTAATAGATGAATCACAATGAAAAAAATATATATGAGATTTTCAATAAAGAAAACATTTGTATTTTTCATAAACATACATCGAATTTTGTTTTAGTAGAACGTTTGAGATATAAATCTTTAAGATTATCATATTCAAATAATCTATCCACACTTAAATTAAAATATTTTAGAAGTTTCATGTTTCCAGACATATATGATGAAAACCCACTATCATTAATCCAATTTTTGTTTTATTTTTAAGGCATTAAATCTGTCTAAACATGTATATATTAATTAATTATCTTTAATATATTTTTAAACCATAAAATCCCATGATGAGTTGAGACACATTTTTTCTGCATCTAATTTTATTTATTGAATACAATAAAATCATTTTATTCTTCATAAAATGGATAACATATATTTCCTAATGGAATTATGATTAATAGTATAATATCTATTCTTCCATTATTCTTATAGAAATAACTTAAGACCCTCATTTATAAACAACCAAAAAATTTATATATATATATTGAGTAATGTAAGTAATATTCATCAAATTGATTTTTATTCTATGGTGAAGGATATGTTTAAAATATTATTTATTGAATTAAAATTACATAACATTTTCAATATTGATTTTAGTACATCATGTTAAAAAATATTGGGGTCTATGTTTCTCGAAAATTACCATAACTTAAAATGAAAATTCAATTTTTTTAATCTCTCGATATATTCCCAAATTTGATTAACATCTCAAATATTGATATGTTCATAATGTCATGGATAAGAACTATCTTATCCATAAATTATCTCACATCACCCTGAACCTCTTCTTGGTTTTCCTAATTTCCTACTATGGTTTTTCTATCGCTACAATGTTACTCCATCTCTTCCCTCATATCCATATACAGTTCTCGTTTTCACATCTTAGTTTGTTGTTTCACTCAACCACGACCTAATTTAGTCAGGGTTTTTAACTATCAAATCATGTGGTTTAAAATTATTCTCTATGATTCTTTGACTTTATACTAGTACTATCATCACACACCCAATAATTGGTTTAGCCATTAGCAAAAATAGAATCATTGAATTATGATGATGATAGAATGTATAGTTAAATATTTTCACTTCATTTGTATTATATTATTCCATCAAATCATTTCTCCCTCCTCAAATAATTTTTGATTTTCTAAACAATTTTCCCCTTTTTCTCTAGAATTATAGACTTCTCTATATTTGGTTGTGATAGTGGATTTTGGATTAGGTTACTTAGTGACATTAGTGTTGTGGATTTCTAGTTTTGTGTGATAGTCTTTATTGTTAGTTCTCAAATATGTGGATCATTTATGTTTCTCCTTTTCAATTTCCATATATCCATGATTTTCTAAACCCATGTGGTCTAGAATTATGGATCATAATGTATACATATATTTATTATGTTTAAATATCGTTGGATATTAATGGGATCCCGATTAGTGTTTCTATTTTCTTTTCTCTCTATATAATTATTTACATTGTTTTTAGTGAACCATTTTAAAGGGAATATATTTAGTTTCCATACATTATTTTGATTTATAGTTTCATCTAAAAAATAATTTTGAGTTAATTTTACCAATTTTATACTTCAATTAATAATGTGCTTTGTGTTTTATACTTAGACCATGTCAATTTTCTGTCTTGTGGTAAGTCTACTATCAATATCGTACATGGCCTTTAATTTTTTGGTTGGTTCTTTACAATACATGAAAGATATCATTTATTTGTCTGTGATTCATGGTGAAGAAGATGTATTGTTTTTTTAATATTTATAGTCTCTATGATGTTGAATGTACATTTTTTTTGGTGTTAGATAAATCTATCTTATTCCAAGGGGATGATAACATACCAATTGTATATTGATATTAGTAATTTTTATTTGGTGTGTGTATATTTTGGGTGAAGTCACCATTAGAGGTTCATTGACACTTTTTCATACATTTTTTCAATCCCCTTCCTTCCTAAATAGATGTTTTCATAATGATGGTTATATTAGGTTTCAATTTATAAAATATGATATATTATTTTTGGTAGGTCTCTAAACCAAAGAGTATAAAAATAAGAGTAGGTATTGATGTGGGTTTTAATATTTATAAAATGTCACTGTGATTTTTAAATTCATGGGATTGTTTTTAAATGTTTGGTGTTTGATTTTAAGGATTTTTTTATGCTTTTATGGGTTCCAATTTCACCAAAAATAGATATTTAATATTTCTAAAGTGATTTTTTTGAAATGATCTCAAATAATTGGAACATTATCCAATATTATTCATCCCTTTACACTTCCCATTTATTTTCTTTTCTTTTGTTTTTTCAATATCTTATATGATCCCAATTTCACAAATGAAAATGGGTTTTCAAGAGTTTAATTATTCCTCATCCCACCTGATCCCCAATATAGCCTTTTATTTTTAATTTCGTATTAATAATTACTAATCCTTAATATCATATATATGTAATATGATTTTATATTTTACTCAATACCACTTCACAATAATTCATATTAATTCTACTTCTCTTTAATCCTCATTGTTTTCTCATTGATAAAAATATTAAAAGAACCATTTATCTTAGAATAATTTTTAATTTTAACAATTAGGTTCACAATTTGTTCATTTTTCACTTTATAATATTCATGTTCCAATAGAAAATATTTCAACTAATCAATTTCTATTTCAATGTCATCAATATAGTTTGAGGATTCGTTTTTTAATATTTTAATGATTATTTTTTTCATTTTAGATCATGTTTCTTTTTATCTCATTATAACTCTACATTAAAACTAAAACCCCCCTAAATTTTTAGAAAACAATACTGTAGTTTTTTATTTCTTTACTACCGTCATGTCATATCAAAACCCCACTTTGATCCCCTCTATGAAACTAGTAAAAAAGATTATATAGGGGATAAAATATCATGTATACATAATATTATCATAATCATGGCTTCTCATGATGATGAGGAAGTATCATACTAATTATTCAAGGAATAAATAATATAATCAACCTAAAGAGTATAAATGATTTTCACTTTCATCGGCTTCTCCATTTGTTTTTCCAACATATGCACTATAATCAAATTTAATGTAATCAATACTCTTCACTATCATTCAACTGTACAAAATATATCTTCACTAAATCATACCACATACAAAATCAATATCTTAATTATCCGTCCATATTCATTTATATTAAGTTAACATGGACATGAATTACATCAAATTCATTCTCATATACAACAATTATTAATCAATTACATAATTCATTCCATATTGATACAGCTAATGGATTATTAGTGCATCATTTACCACCTCATTAAATGTTCACATGGTATTCTTGTACATCTGGTAAGAACCCAGTTCTTATTTGTGGTAGGGATAGTGAGTATTCTAGAAATTATTTGTTTAATTGCTTAAATATGGCCTAATGTAGATACCCATTGGGGTTTTGGAATGCTTGGGGGTTTCTATGGTTTTATTGAATCCTAGAACCTTACTATTGAAGAGTTTTGTAATTTCCCCATAGTTAGAAGAAACTTTGACGGTCATGCCACATGGTTAATCAAACCATTCAAGAGGTGGTAGTGGAGGGAATTACTTATACATGGTTTTTGGAAACAAGGTGTTAGTGACTACATGGTCATGCACTAGTTATAAAAAAGATGGTGATCTTAACCAGGGGTACATCAAAGTTACTTCATGATTATGAATACCATGCAAAGTAATCATCTGAGTGCCCATGTCTCTTACATGATTTTGTGCACGTTTTCAGCACTATTTTTCAAACAATGTGGATATACCGTGGGAGAATTACTATGTAGGATTTTTAATATTTTTAAATTAAATTACATATAATTTATAAACCTTATCTAGGTTTTTTTCTTTTGGAAAATAACTCTTTCATTGAAAGGATTTACTCTTGACCTATAAAAGTAGTTCAGATCATTTATCTATCTCTGTTTTGACTGTAATTCATCTCCATGGATCTGTAACGGTAAATCTTGGATTCCATTATAATAATATTAGATTCTTATTCTTATCGATTACACTATATGAATTTAGGGTCATATTACATAATATCCCTTTCTTCATCTGTCCATAATATTTATCCCAAACTAGGGTGAACCAAAACCTAATATCGAATGAACTATCTTGAATGAGAATAAGTTAGGTGGTCGTGTGGCTCTGCTAATTATCAATCTGGTTATATAAACTAGAGTGTCGTGCACCCATTTTTAGGGTGTCTCCTTGATCTCTAAATCACCAGGTCGTAAAATAATATTGTTAATGTAATTAATTATGTTCTTCAAAGAATTTTTGATGTATGTTAATATGATAAAGGGTCACCCCTTGAGTGAGTTCCTCTTTCCAACACATTATAGTAGTTTAGCCTAGGATACCTATGTGTTATTCATTGAATCTAACATTTGGTTTGATTAAAATGGAATTTGATATTCAAATAATTGTTACATGTTTTTATCTGTTATTATAATTGTCTAGGGTGGAGGATAGATGAGTTTCCCCTTTGAACCATGTTATTCCCATGCTTGATAAAACATGTTTGGAATGCCTTACTCGAAATTTTAACATTTCCATATGAGTTAATTACTGTTAATTCAATGAAATATTTTTATTTTTAAGTGTTTATTTTTAAATAAGGTGTTCCCATGTTAGTAATGATAGGTCAATCCATTGAGTTTGGAACTATCTTGAGATACCCTTTATGGTATGATGTTAAATGATTATTGTTTTGAAACTATCATGTCTAATGAAATTGATCAATGAACATGTTAAGGTTGAATGAAAAATATCTTGGAGAAAATCATGGTTTTTTATGGAATTCAATGGATGATCTTTTAACTATAATTTTCTTTAGACCCTTGAGTGATCCCTAAATTCTCTTAATTCCTTGGATGGGCTAAATGGGTTTTTTAATTAAATGGTAATCCATGACTAAACCATTTATTCCATGGATGGGCTCACAGAGGCTCTATAGATGTCAAGTGAATCATAGATCCTTATCGTATTCCATGGATGGACTCATGAGGCAGGGATTCAGTTTGAGATGATAATTGGGAACCCGATAGTTCTTCCAAGGATGGGCTCAGGGACATATATCATACCACACCTAGAGTGACACTAGATTTTCCTCTATTTTGTTCTCCAGGGATGGTCTGGTAGGGTGTTAGAGTATTTTCACCTAGAGTGACCTTTTAAATCCAATTTAGTAATGTCAATGATAAGGTCATGTTTATATGGATATGAAATGTGTTATGATATGTCTACCAAACCAATGAACATTATTGCTTTTGGTCATAGCATATACAATACTAGATGGCCTTCGAAGGAATCTTCAGTGATTCCTACAATGTGGGGAATCATTGGCCTTTGGATGAATCTATATATATACACTATCAATGTAATTGAATTTTTTATTGAACATAAATGGAATTTAAATGGATACTAGGGTTTGGTGGAATGTTTACTTTGAGTATTTCAGAGAATACTGCTTTCACTTTTTTATACTACCTATTAAATATACTCACTGACATATTGGCATAGTCTATAGGTGATTTACTATTGATATTTAGTCCCACACCTTGTTTTCATCATTCATTGGGGTGGAAAAGATTATATGGTTGCAGGTTTTTATGAGAGAAATATCCTCCCTTCATGTACATGATGTTTTTTTAGAGCAAGAGAGAGTGGGATCAAGCCTAGGGTTTTGATGATACTAGGATATGTCAGCTCTTTCTGTGCCTTATTGAGTAATTTACTTTATATAATAGCCCTTTGAATTGTTTGGATGTTTTCACAGAAACATGTGTCATGCATATTTTTTTATGTGATACGACACCAGGTTGTTTGTATTAGCAGTTTTCCAATTTTTTCTTCGTTTGTATCCTATTACAGTTTTGGATAACTTTTCCTTATTTCTGTTGTGTTACACTATTCTAATGGTATTTCTAGGTGAGTCGAGCTACACTGGAAAATTGTGGGTTGGGTGGGATGATAGCTAATATGGTTAGTAGGTATCTGGATAGCCAGAGAATACATTAGATAAATTTCACTCAAGTGGCTGATCATTTTATAGATGTTATCCTGGACAATTTTCCTTGTTTACCTATAGTGAGTGAGGTGGGGTACATTTTTGAGTTAGTTCCAAGAGCTGAAATGGTATCCATTCCTCCATAAATGTTATCTATGATGTATTTTCAAGAGCTCAATAAGCAACTAAGGGACATGGAGGCTAAGGCTATAATCTAAACTAGTACTTCTCCTTAGGGTTTGCCTATCCTTTTTGTGAGATTGTTAGGTTGTACCCTTAGTCATAGCGTGGATTATCGGATGTTGAACCAATTTATGGTAAAAAACTAGTATCCTATACCATGAATTTAAGAACTCTCCAACCATCTCCTTAGAGATCGACTTTTCTAAATGATCTATATAATATATGGTTATAATCAGGTGTGTGGTATATCATCAAACATACCCTACACAACCTTTAGCATTACGTATTGTCTATTTGAGTACCCTGTTATGACATTTGGTCTCACAAACGCACCAGCATTTTTCATGGAGTTGACGAACCATGTGTTCCATACTTTTCGTGACTCATTTTTCATGGTTTTTTAGGATGATATCATGGTGTTTTCTCGTAATCAACACGATCATTCCAAACATAATGATATTGAATTGATTACACTGAGAGGGAAATTTTTATATGATATTATCGTAAAATGAAATTTCTAAATGGATCCAATTCACTTTCTTGATAACATCATCTCAGGGACAAGAATATTAGTGTACCTAGAAAAGGTGAGAGTAGTAGTTTCCTGGGAGAAATCCAAAAACATCATTGAGGTGTCGAGTTTCTTAGGTTTGGATGGTTAAAATATGTGGTTTATACAAGACTTCTCATATTTAGAAGTTCTATTAATGAGTTTTTCAAAAAAAGGATAATAAGTATATTTTCAAAAACGCCTATGAGATGGACTTTCAAGAGATTAAAGGAATATTTTTCTTCATCACTCATACTAATTTTTCCAGATCCATGTAGTAGTTACACAATGTATAATAACACATTATGTATCAGGCTAAGAGAATTTATTATGTAGGGGGGATATTTATTGGGTACGGTCCTTAGAAATTGAGGCCACATTAGAGGAATTACCTGATGCACAAGATAGATGTGGTAGTTCATACTTTACGTTGTTGGATAAATTACTTACTTGGAGAGCATTTTTTGGTGTTCACTGACCGCAAAATCCTCTTGTATTTATTTACATATCATGATCAAAATCATGGACAGTGAAGGTGGTATGAATACCATTGTTATTTTGACTTTGTGCTTGCATACCCACCTAAGAAGGGAAATGTAGCGGATGATTCTTTGAGCAGGATTTCTAAGTTGAAGGAAGTGCATCATGCCAACAACAAGTATAAACTTATGGAATCATTCTCAGAGATTCATATAGTGGTGAAAAAATTCTAGGACACATATTTCTCTTATCATTAGTTGTTACCTATACTCTAGTGGATGTTATAAGGACCCAGCCTTAGAGATTACATAATATTGAATTAAATTAATAATTCACAATGAGGATCTTTTCAGGATTATAGTTTTAGAGAATTAGGACATAACTATTACATCTCAAAATTTTACAAGGTCGAAATTTCTACACAGTTTCCATTTTTTCTTAAAATAAAATCTCTTGAAAAAAATTCCACGTCTAGTTCCATGTTTTAGACATCATGACTTTTCCTTGATCCCATCCTTGACCCTATACATCTTTAAGTCTTGTGAAAACATTTCAAAACTTGGGGTGAGCATAAAAATCTCAGTAAGGGATATAAAACAATGCATGAAAACATTTGTTCATAAATACATAGAAAACATGAACTCTTTTACTTACCGCATGAAATCATTAGACTTATGAAAGACATATATAAATCATAAATGATATAGGTATCTTGTGGCATCCATATCATACTTATATTGTATCTTTCACAGCTATATAGGGAGTTAATTTGGAATACCAATCACAGTATATTCCCTAAATCTCTTAGGAGAAACATTAATTTTTACCTCTATCACGTTACCCAATTCATTGGAGAGCTATCTCTGGCTCACCCGCCCTAGGTTTATCACGGAACCACCTGTATACATAAATAATTCCCAAGAACAATAACTTAATCATAACACATAAAAAAATAAAGGAAAGATAACATTTCCACATTGCAATAATAAAATATCATTTCAAGATATTGAAATAATAAATCCATTCTCAAAATCATTTTAAATACCAAAATATTTAAAAAAGAGTATATGGTATTTGTTTTTCCTTTTAAAACATTCTGGCTTGTTAAGGAAGCCAATGATCAAATAATACTTGCGGTGGTGGAAAGGTCATTGTCACCGCTTTTGTTAAAAAAAATTCCTTTTTGTCATTTAGTAAAACACTTCATATAAAAATATTCCCTTTGAATAAAATGAAAAGTCAAAAGGGTTTATACACCGTATATAATAAAGTCATGTATAAAACTAAAAATGCATCAATGAAAGAAGATTGAGATGAAGTCCCTTACCTTGTGTCCGACTTGAATCGATCGTTCTTTAATCTCATGAATAATAAACTAAAGTTAATTTATACTTGATTAATAACCTTTTTCAATATTATTATTCCTTTTATATCACTTATTACCGTGTTATAATCATTTTGTAATCATTTATGTTAATAACATTCATTTTGTCTATATTTAGTACTTGAGTCAAAAATGGACTTCTTATAATAACATATTGTAAAAGTAGTCTAATATCCATTATCTCCAGAATTATAATCATGATTTAGATATCATATATATCATATATATCCAGTATATACATGTATTTATAATAGTACATAACATTTGGGGGTTTGAAATGAAATGCACCGTTCTTGGAGACGGTAAGCCGTACGTACACATGAACGCTAATTTCTTTTCTATTTCTTATTTTAATGGAATTAAAACATAATAATAAATAGGTATATTATAATTCCAGTATAATATCATATCTAATATCATTAACTCTATCATTTATAAACCCCACATACGGCATTAATGAATCAAATCAATTTGAGGGGGCGGTAGTCCGCACTTCCTCAAATGAGATTATCGTATTTACCCACTATGGAAATCATAAAGGATTGATATAAAAAGGGCTGTACAGAAGAATAAAGAAATAATAAACATAATATATATCATATATAAATACAGTTCTATCATAATGTCCACCATGAGAGGCGGTAAGATATAATTGAACAATCATCATTTCGTGAGTCCTTAGTTTTCCATCCACAGAAACATTATGTTAATCATCCATTAGATGGATGTTTGTGTATGTGTAGTTTGAATAATTCTCATTAAAAAATTCTAGTATATTTATTATACTGGTTTTGTTACAAAAGAAAGGAAATAAAAAGATTTTATGGGTTGGAGAAGTAGAATAATAGAAAATAATTTAAGAGAAACAGTTACCATTAATTTTGGTAACTCCCTTTGGTTTGAACCAAAGGACTTCTTGAAGTGCCTTCTTCCTAATGAAAGGCTTCTACAGGAAGGAGAGGGATTTTGAGAGCTCAATTAGTCAGAGGTTGGACGAGACAAATGGCTTGAGAGTTGTGAGAAATTGGTTAGAAGTGGTCTCCTTTTATAAGGGGGAGGAGGGGCTCTTTAGGAAAGTGTGAAACTATTATTATATTATATAATGATATTTGGTTTCTAATGGTCCACAATTTATTATATTAGAAGAAAAGATGAGTAATATTCGAAATAAAATAATCCAATCAGAAATCTAAATTTTTTGGATAATATTTTAATCATTATAATCTTATTTATTTTAATCATTTTATAATGTGGTAAATACTGCATCATTATTGTGTCATAAATAATTTAATATATTTGATGTCCAGAAATTATAAAACAAATAACATGATATAGAAAATAATTTTTATCTTTCCAAAGAATATTTATAATCAAAAATATGACTTATATAACACCATATAAATATTAATTACCAAACGATATTTGTTAATGTCAATTTTGTCTTTACATTAAATTAATTAATCTAAATTGTCATTTTCACAACCATGTAGATCAAAGGAGTCCCAAAATCGACCCAATGATTACCATGGTATTTAATGACTCAACCAATAAGGTTTTTACAAGTGTTAAGGTAATTTTGAATTATTATAATATTCTTTTAACCTTGAATTTCCCTATTTACCTTTAACCGCGGTAAATAAAAGTCAAAAGTTACTATTCACCAAAAATTATTTTCATCTTAATGAACCACATTTTACTTCTTGATAACAACCATGTATGTCATATTTTTTAAATTCAATTCACAGATGTGTTGAAATTCATTTAAATGAAAAATTCAGTTTTCTTAACTACCAGTAAGTGGTTTCACTATTCATCAAAAATTAATGTTATTCAGAAAAATAACAAAATTTTAGCATAATAATTATTAGGTATTATGAATTAAAAATTGATGTATGTTTTTACAAATTCAGAACATAGAAGTGGAATTAATTAATTTAAAAATTAATTCTCGTTGTTAAAACAAATAGCTTGTTTTTAAGAAATAATAACTATCAAAAGATTGACACTTGTTTATGTCCAATTTCAAAGTAAAATTAATTCCAACGAACAACATTGGATTAAATGGTAAAAATATATTTTAATTTACCTTTAAAACCAATTAAAAATATAATATAACCATATAAATAAATTATATTAAAAGTCACTTTTAATTAAAATACATTATTTTTCACTATTCATTAAAAAATGTACTTTATCAAAAAAATTCCAAAAACAATTGCACAAAGTAAATTTTTATGTCCCTATTCTAATGAAGGATTTTATATGGTCATATATAATGTATTAAAGTTTCCAAAACTATATTTAAAATGGGTTCTCAATTAAAAGGTGACAAATCGACCTTTTAATGAAAATTATGCTTAAAATTAGATTCATTAACTTTTTACGCCTTGAACATTTATTGGATAAATGAAAAGTCATTTTACAATCATGTATAATAATATTGTAGTTAGTTTTATTCATTCCCTCCAATACACCAGCTAGGAGTTAACTAGCATTTAAAATAATTTTATTATATTATTACTGTGCAACGTAAGATTCCAAAGAAACTCGTTGTTTCGTATTGGGTACGCTATCGAACATAGAAACCCATTTAAAGTAAAATTAAAATTTAATTTAAAAAATTTAATAAGTATGAAAATATATTATTCTTCATTTACCTGGGATGTTACAGATGTCGTATGTTTGAGCTTGATATTGGATCCTAAAGGCCTAGTTCTATAGGAGAGTGTGGAAGGCGTGGAACCTCCTCCTGGTTGGACTGTAGTAAATGAATAGGTTCTTCATTTATATGGTTATGTATGGGTTTCCAAATACATGTGTGAGGTGCTGATGTGGGATTTTCATGGATCTGTATGGGAAGTACATCCTAGTTTCACTATGATGTATTAGGTTATACATCTTCGGTATTGGGTGGAAAGGTATGAAAATTGATGAAGTTGGATTTGTCTTGAGGTGCTCCTCCTATCAGTAGTTAATGGAAAAACACAAGTGACTAGTAGGGCTTCAAAATTATTTACCCATTTCTAATTGGATATGTAATGATGTCATGATGGATTTTGTGATGGGTTTACTGAGGTATCATTGAGGTAAAGAATATATTTCAGTTTCCATTGATATTCCTACAAAGGTAGGGTATTTCCTTCTGATCATGGAAACCTTCAGTGTTGATGATCTTGGAAATATTTACATATGATATATCATAAATTTTCATAGGTATCTATATTATATCATTTGAGATAGGGGTTCTCATTTTACACCACATTTCTAGACAGGGTTATAGATGTATCTGGGTACACAAGTGCTTCTATGCACTGCATACCACCTTCAGATAGATGGTCAATCCGAGTGCATGATTTATGTGAATAAGGAATTACTTCAGTCATGTGTCCTTGATTTTTGGGGGACTTCGGAGAAAAAAAATACTCTTTTTGGAATTCACCTATATTAATAGCTTTTCAGATACGATTTAGATAGTTCTATTTAGGGATTAATATGGTTGTCCATTCCGTTCACCCTTATTTTGGATTATGGTAGGAGAAGAAGCTTTGTGGGGAACTTATCTTTTCCTAGAGACCACTGAACAGGTTCAGCTGATTTTTAAGAAGATAGATACTGCTTTGTCTCATCAAAAATCATAGGGTAATCATTTCAGAAGACCTTTAGAGTTCGAGGATGGGGATTGTGTTTTCCTTTGTTTTTAACTATGGATGGGACATTAGAGGATCAAGATACATGATATTATTTCTCCAGGATATGTCATACCATTTGACATTCTGGAGAGGGTCGGGCATGTTTCCTGTCTATTGTACTTTCCTTATAGGATTCTAGACATGCATATCGTATTACTTGTTTTTCATGTGCGGCATTATTTTTTAAAACCATCTCAGGAATTTTAATCTGATGAGGATTAGTTAGAGAAAGATACTTCTGTTGAGGATCATCCTATAAGAATTGATGATTGTATCACAATGGTTCTCTAACCCCATTATATTCAATTAGTAATATTGTTATGGAATCACAACTGATTGCAAGATGAGACCTAGTAGTTTAAGACCTATGGTCCGTCACAGTGGCCAAATTTTTTCTCAGATACATATACACCACCCTTTGAAGGTAAATTTAGAGGTGAATTTCTTTCAGGGGTGGATGTTTGTAGGAACCAAGTTATTCTTTGAGTTATGGATCATTAGTTTTATATCTATTCATCATTTAATTTCATAAATATAGGCTAGTGTGGATGGTCATTGAAGTTTTGTAAGGCTCTTAGTGTCTGTGGATCATTAGTGTATCGGATAAGAACTCTTGAAGAGTTTTCACTATGTTTCACAGTTAGAAGAAAACGTTCTGGGAAGACTGCATGGTTAATCAAACTATGTGAGAGGCGGCATTAGTGGTAGTGTCTCTTACAATATTTCTTTAAACCTTGCAGTAGCAGCCACATGGTTGTCTGGTAATTCTATAAAATTTTAACTCTTAAAAGAGGTAGCATATGGTTTTTTCACTATTAGTTATACCATTTGGAGTAACCGTGTATGTTCCCCTTAATCTTATTGGAAGATATTATTGTTTTTAGCATGGTTTTTCTAACCATGTAAATAAACCGTGCAAGCTCTACTGTGTTTGATTTTCAATATTTTAAAATTTAATTAAAAAATATATGTCAATATAAACTTGGTACTCTTCATCTGGAAAATAGATCACCTATGGAAAATCTATTCCCTTGGCCTAGATTAGTATTTCAGATCCCTTGTTTGTCTAATATCTATTATGACTCTCAACCATCTCCAAGGATCCACAATGGTAATGTCTAGATTCTTTTTTTTCCATATTCGATTATTATTCTTATCAATTGCACTATTTACATTTACTCTCATATGCCATAATATCTCTTTCTTAATTTGTTCATCATATTTCTCCCAAACCAGGGAGAATCAGAGCATCATACTGGACAAGCTATCCAACACGAGCATAAGGTAGGTGGTCTCATACCATTGGTTGAATGTCTAGATGGTGATATATTCCCGCGAGTCATGTGTCCATTTTTTGGGTGTCATATTGATTTGTAAATCATTTATGATATTACCTATTCTTGTTAAGGTAATTATGTATGAATTTCAAAGAATGTATAATGTTTTTTAACTGGATTAAGGGTCACCCCTCGACTGACTGCCTGTTTTGACCACTTTATGGTTGTTTGGCCTAGGATACCGATGTGGTGTGCCATGAATCCATTTGGTGGGTGGTTAAAATGTATGTTATTATTAAAATGGGTTTTAAATGTTTTTATATTGTACTATAATTGTCTGGGTTGGGGAATAGTTGAGTTTTCACATTCTCCCGGGTTATTTCTGTGCTTGAAAAGGCATGTTTAGAGTGTTTTGTTGTAACTGTAAACTTTCCCACATCTGTTAATTAATGTTAAATGCAAGTATAGTTTAATTTTTAGGATTTTTATATTATTTTAATTGTGACCATGTGAGTATTTATTGTTCAACCCTTGAAGATGGTCCAAGCATGAGACACCAAAGTGGTACGGTGTTAAATGCTTATGGTTTTGACCATATCATGTCTAATAAAATTGTAAATTAATATGTTATGGTTTAATGGTAAAAATATTTGAGGGAATCATTGATTTTGTGGAATTACATGGACATGATTGTATATTTTATTTACCATTGTCCATTGAGTAAACATTGGACTCTCTGAATTTTGTGGATAGGATTAATGGGTTTGTTAATTAAAAGATAAGTTGTGAGTGAACCATGGAAGCCATTGATGGCCTCAGAGAGGCTCTATAAATGTAGTTTGAATCATGGATCCTAATAGGAATCCATAGAAACAATCAATAAGTGGGGATTTTATCATGGATAATACTTGGGCTCGCTATAGGACCTCCATGGATGGGCTCAGTGAAATCAGTTATACCACACCTAAATGGATAACAGATTATCATATTTGAGGTTAACTAGGGTTGGGCTCAAAGGGTTCTTGTGGAGTTACACTGGGATTAAACATTGAATTCCACATTAATAATTTCATGGATGAGATCGAGGTTATCTAGATACTGAATAGTTTATGATATGTCTACCAAGCCAAAGAATAATCATTGTTTCGGTCATTTCCTATACTTTCCAACATTGAATTCTGAGGCATTAGTGTTTCTTACTACTATATAGAGAATCCCTAGGATTTGGCCTGATATTAAGACATAAAAAATAATTTTAAATGGGGTTTTAATTAAAAATAAATGTAATGTAAATGGAAACCTGGGCATATAGGAATATTTACATTTGTGTCTTCCCTAGCATTATCCTTTCACTATATTACACTGCCTGTTATATAAACTCACTAAAATGTTGGTGTAGACCATGGGTTGATACCATCTATTATTTAGTCTCACACCCTGTTTGGGCAATTCTTTGGTCCCAAATAGTTTATATGGTTGCAGTTGTTGATTAGGGAAATAACCCTCCATTAGGAACATGATATGTTTTTTAGGTGTAAGAGAGTGTGGGACCAAGCCTAGTCTTATTATACTGTCATGATACTTTTTTTCTTTTTGTACCTTTTTAGATCTTATACTATATATTATATCCTTGTAACTTGATTGGATGTTTCCTTAGAAACTTGTAACATGCATCATTTTGCATATGATATAACACCTAGTGATTTGTACTTAAAGTCTTCATCTGTTTACTTATGTTGAATGCTAATACAGCTTCCGCAACCTATTTCTTCTTTCGGATGTGTTATACTCTACTAATGAGGACATAATACCCCTATTATCACATATAAGCCATTGATACTATTCACTAGCCTCTGGAATTTTAGGATATTCCCTTGAGGCCATGTGGCCAACTAGGATCAGATCACAATTATCTAGACTCCGGACTCGGGATATCACACATAACATTCTTTATCTATGCAATCATACTTATCCTCATGGATGTCCCCCAAATTTTCTATAAGTTTGTAACATGAAATAATATTATGACCATATCCAACATGAGAAATTAAATCACCTAGTTAACCTATATGGGGGAGTGAGAAATATATAGTAGTCGTCCACTTATTCCGTTTCCAGTTATGATGTTAGAGAATACATTTGAGACACAAAAGATGTTGGGTTTTGGTAAGGTTATCATCTATTAGTGCTGCTCATTGAGAAATTATTGTAAAATATAATAATTGTTTTTTATCACTAAAACGAAATCAACTATGGGTTCCAAAACATCACATGTCACATCCACTACACACCATAACCACTTCTAATTATAACACAACGTTCCAAATTTTCTTCCAATGAAAATAAGGACCAAAAACAACACATATCTCCCGTAAAGTCATTATTTATCATATTTACATATATATGTTACATAATCTTTTATATTATATATTCCATCCCATCCTATATTTATTAATAAAACATTTTCTATATTTTACCATATTTAATTGAATCTGTTACCCTTTCATTTCATGCATCATTATTTATGTTAAAACATTAATTTACTCAATTCTAACCACTTCCCTTAACAATTTAAATTTTTACCAATTATATTCCACTATAACAAGGTAAATAAAAATAATCCCACATCAAAAAACCAAAAAAATTCCCATAAAAATCTAAAAAATTCATTTTTCAACAATAACTTAGTAGTTGCAGCCAAACTAGTCAATCCACATCAAAAAATAACCCTACACCAAACATGGAAATCTTCACATCACTGACTACAAAAACTATAGTGATAATGTAATTCAAACGAAATCATTTAAAACATAACATCCACCACAAAAACACTATCATTACAAACCATGTCAATAATCAATCCAATAGAACAAGATAATATATTTTTTCATTAACCACTTCAACATTATTCCTTTATCAGACATAAATTAATTTTGATTTATTCATTACATACATATAGTTCATTAAAATGTTTAATTAATAACGCTTTAAGGAAATTTTCTTTCAACTATAAATCATAAAAATATAAATAAAATCTAAATCACAACAAAATATTTCATCAATAGCTACAAAAGACATAAATACTATGAATAGGATCATCCAATTATGTAAACACATATCAAACAATTTATTCCCATCAAGTTTAGTTAGGAAAATTCATTATTTAAAAAAATAAACAATTGATTCCTTCATGAAATATTATTCTATTCTGATATTATACAATAAAATAAAAAATAATCCATTACTTCACTGCATTAAAAAGAAATATGCATGTTGATGCTGAAGAGTGATGCAATGAAGAGATGTTCTATTTGATAATACTAATAATAGTATCCCTAAAAAATTTAGTACAAAAAAACTCCAAATATAAAAACAGAAAACTAGATGATATGACACATAAAAACCTTTTTAACCTTCCAAAATTATTGATAGGGAATGATCAAAAGTATAAAAAGAGAAGAATATCATGATTAACGAATGAATCCTTTATCATATGATACTTGGAATCAAAAGTTGTCAAATAGAGATCATGATTCTTGAAAATTCATTAACTTTTCAGGGGTAGTATGAGAGAAGATAGGGGAAGTTAATTAAATATAGGCATTAAATACATCATACCAAGCCATATAATGGATAGTCACTACTCAGATGAGAAATTATTACACTGTTAAAATATAGATAACAAAAGTTATGTCCTGAAAAAAAACTTATTATCCATGATTTTCAAATTTAAACCACCTCACTTAAATCAAAACTATTAAACCCCTTAAATATCCCACATTTATAATAAAAACATCCTCTTAAATAACACATTACTTGGTAAAGGTTCTTCCTTTGGTAGAATATTCTTGTCAATACATAAGTATTGAGAGAACCATTGAATAATGGCTCCCAAGACCTCTTGCTTCATTAAACATCTCCACACAATGTAGTATCTCTTTTAGAGAAACCATAAATATACCTATAATATGTCCTCAGATTACACTATACAATTTGGGCCACCATATTTCATCACATTTATTCCTTCTATCTCACAGCCACACTATGATCCCAACTCCCATTCCCTTATATATCTCATATATAAGAACCCTTTACTATGGCTTGATTCCTCTACATTATAACATGAACTACAATACAATGACCACATACTCTCAAATAAATTCTTATATCATTTATAAAATACCTCCTATATAATTCTCTCAAAACCTATATTAACTGACTCATATAAAGTAGTAATATGAAAAACCATAGGATGTTACCTTAGATAACCTCTCAAATAAATCTCATGTAACTCCCCAGCTGAAAGTCCAATTGATAGTTCCCCAAATCAATGCACAATGTAACCTCTATCATGGATCATCATACAAAATTGTGTTTTCAGATGTGGTAAGGTCCTAATAAATATAATGGGAAGAGGTATCTAATGAAAAATATGAAATAATTGAAAATTAAATAAACAATACCCATCATATACCTTAGAATACACATTAATGAACCAGTACAATGCTATAAAAAATATCATGGGTAATTAACAGAAGCATACACCACAAGACCCCCCCCCCCCAACTACAATGATCATATATAAAAAACGAAGATACATAATATATTTTAAAATGATGCTTATCACACACTAGAAAACCATTATTTAAATACTCTTCATGTTACGCTAGCCTAGTACCTCCAATGCCATTTGGTCAAACCAAAAAATAATACATAATTTATTTATGTACGATAGTGTTCTATGGAATAGTTTGTGAAATATATCTTTATTTCATCTCAAAAATGTTTCCCTGTTACACTATATCATATACATTTATAAACGAGGAAAATAAACATGTTATAGAAGATAGTTTTGCAACATGTGCTAACTAGGACACTATGAATCAATTAAAATCTATTCACCATGTTCTAAATAGGACACAAGGAAACCTAATAATACATTTTTGGTATAATTCTATAATACCATTGTCTCCTAATGCCATAAATACGAAACAAATAAATTCCTTAAAAACATAGGTTATAATTCATCTAAAATGTCGACTATATACCTAAAATTATAGGGTATGGACCTATTTAAAAATAATAACCCAACCTACTATCACCAAAAGTAGGGACCATTATAAATGTCTCTCATGTCATCATCATATAGCCATCTATCTCAAGGTTGTCAACTATAATGACTCACAAATTCCCCACAGATGAGAGATCTAGAATTCGTGCAAATGAGGACAACATCTCTCCCTTCATAGCCAATCATTTTTCATCAATTCATTTTTTCCAGAAATATGACACTTATATGAGATTATGTCTATTTATTACCCAATCATAAAAAAATACACACATGTTGAAACACATATGGTTCACACCTCCTCACATTTCTCAACAATACATATTGTGGTACTAATCGCAAGATGCCTATCACCTCATATTGAATAGAATATCATCGCACAAGTTGTATTATCCACTTGATACTATAGACCCAGCATGGTAACATTTAATGGGGAGTATTTATCCCTCTAAATACATATTTGAATACATTACACATAGGTTAAATCTAATCCAAAAAAATGAATTCCCCATCACACATGTTACCTCAAACTAGGGAACATCTTATACTATCTCACTCTAATACCCCTGATAATGCCATTGGAAGTCCCAAATGATTCCAACAATGTTGACATTGTTCTCATATATCATGTCATAGAGACGATATATAGATTCATCACATTGATGAAACCCCATATTTGAAACACCAAATCTATATTTGAGAACTTTCCCCTACTTTAACAAACACTACGAATCTTTTTGCACTATAAGATTGAGTTCTCGGCCACTAAGTATAATTTATTAGTTATCTGGCATTTCATTACATATCCCTAAAGCCACACATTCTTATAGAGTGTCCCTAGAAACTAAACCTAGGGTGTCACAAATCAAAAATCAAACGCAGATACCTACCCAATGCCTCATAAAAATGTAACTAGTCCCATCACTAATAAAAAACACAGCATGCATGAATTCATAATTAATCTTAGAGGAAAAGATATGTTTTTAAATATATGGAATTCCTATTTCCATTGCATCTTATCTGACCTGTGTAACATTTATATATAAAATACATCATGGATTATCCATCTTATGATATTTATAATGGGGCCACCTGGCTCGATTCCATAGAAAAACCCAAAGCAAAACATCATACCATCCTAATTAATTCCCCATATTCTTCATCCAGGTTCGTATAACCACTCAAACAACAATCACCTATAATTTAATATTTATAATTATTTTAAAAGTTTTTAATGGATATTTTACATGAAAATAACATGGAATAAATGGATAAAATTCACCTAGCATCTTTTTTACATTGAAACATCATAAAACCCATTACATTCATCTCTTAAGGTAGTCTTATAACCATACAAGGAATCAAAATCATTGAATTATGGTCATTTATCAATAATAATGTTAAATTATCACAAAAACCCTAGACTAAAACCCCCCAAAATAATATTGGTACAATGGGGTGAATAAAATTAGGATAATAAAAGAATAAATCACCTTGAACAACCTCAAAATCTAATAAAAATAAACACCATCCAAGGGGGTTTAAAGGGATAGAGAATTCAGGGGGATTTTCCAAATGTTCCTCCTTGAGAGCCTAATTTACCCTATTAATGAATATGGTATGACCAATACAATACAAAGTTACACTTAATAAATCACCTAGGTTCATAGTTAGGAAATGTCCATGAGTGTCACTCTATCAAACCCTCTTACAAGGTTTCTTAATGGTGTAGAATTCCTTCTTGTGGTGATGTTCAAACCCAAAGTGCATGAGATAACCCCTACTACCCCTCCCTCACAATAGATTATCCATTTAGTTTTTCACTATTATATTCCATGACCATGGCCATACTGTGTTGTTTCTCCCATGTTTTAGTTAATTCACATGAGAAGTGGGAAATTCTCACCCATGATGTATAACCCTTGGGGAATATCAAATGAAAACAATTACATAAGGAAAAAATCAATAGATCCCATCCACCATGGATCCTAATATGGGATATTTTATGCTTCTCTACTAAAAAACAACACCACATCATAGACCATTATATTGTGTTGTGTCCTCATTGTCCATTAGTTTCCAAGCCCAATAACCTACATTACATTGTGGTGTCTATCTGCATATGAAATTTTATCTATATGGACACGCCAACCCTACTTTGATAGAACCATTACCACTCAATCAAAAACAAATTATTTATTAAATTCCCATGAACATGTCCATAAAGTGTTAAAATTCATGGATTCCAAATATGACACCAATTAATGAAATGACACCTTCTTCATTACAAACAAAAATCACTTAAATTTCTAACACTATAATAATGGGGGTTCATACAAACTCCTAATCATAATTATAATCTACCTCAAGAATTTACAATATTCCATATACAATATAAATATTAACAATTAGGATCACTAAATAAATTCAAAATTATAATGATTTATCCACACATGAGAAACATTCTTTTTCTATACAACTTCAATCACTGTTGTGCAATATTCACTTGATGTCCAGTTTTCTACACCCCACCAATACCGACATAAATATGTAACTCAATATAACTTATCTTCCCTGAGACACCATATTGTATTAGATAAATTCAAATAAAATATTTGGATTCTCATCATTATAGTTATTAAATTAAAAGAGGCTGATTCCAAACTATTGTTATCCTCAATAAAAGATTATTTTTTAGATAGAGAGTTCGATTTCAAGTGTTCAAAAGAAATTATCTCCATGGTTATTAGATAAATGCATAAAATTACACCGAAAAAACCTATATAACCTTCTCTATATAGATTTTATTTTGAACATTATTTACCAAACCAACTATAACATCCTCAAAAACCAAACCACCCATTCATCATACTATCTTTTTATATGTATATCATTTCACCACTAATCAATATCACTCCAATACCAAAAACTACTATCTTGATCCTGAATCAAAATTAACAAATATATCCACCACTATATTCTCATTTTTAATATATTATTCACATAAATAATGAAATATTATCATATCTTCCAAAAATGAAAATATATTTGCCCCTATAAATATATTCTATTTAGTGTCCCTAAAACCGTAGAATTATTAGCATAAGGGATACACATCCATGACTGATATGATTCTTCCCCACATGATTATCATTGTCACCACTCTATAAAAATAATTCCCACCCACCAAGGAGCTTGTTTTATTCCATTAATTAAAACAATGATTTGGTGTGATTGTCCGACTAAAAATTGATTTTCAACCAAAAACCCCAACAACTACCCATCCTCAATTAAAAACTGCCCCATTAAAACTACTTGGTAATCTATCTAAAATGAGAATCATTCCATATGATTTAAATATATCACTCCCCACAATATTCCTTCCCATTTTCCGCTTCTTATGTTGTAATGTAGTTGGGAGCCATCTCTGTTATCACTGTTCCAATCAACACTAGACAAAGATGCAAACTATGATCCTAAATTATTTTATTTCATAACAAAACAAAACTATTTTCATGGAACTAGCATCGTTCATCTAAAATCATAAAAATTATCAACTGACCCTCACATGGAAAGTTCCCCGATGGAATAATTAATGGAAACCATACTAAAAATACACCAACCTACCATCCAACACTAGATCCTTTTTCAAATAATTCATACCAACCTCACTCTACAACTCAATGAAATGTGAACCCAGAGGACCCAGATATAGATTTCTAGATGCTATATACCATAATCTAATATGAAACCAAAAAATGAAGACTTTTATATATCATTGTCAGACAAACCAACCCATAGTCTACTCAGTCACTAACAATCTATAAAGTGACATTTGTATTTATGACCCATGATCCCATAACATATATAAATTTTTGATGAATTTTATATTGCATATATATTTATGGTTTCTAGTTCTATTGAACTTGAAAACATACATTACCCAAAAAATTGGATAATTTCTCACAAATTCAATTTTCACCCCAAAACAATTCATTAAATTTATCTCCATTTTCTTTTAACACATATTCCCTTCATTTAATATGAATCCCTATATTGCTATAACAGACTATTATATAGTTCATCTAGCCCATAGGAACTGTGAAAACATTATAAACTTAATTAATAACCAAAAATATATACTATGTGATATTAAAATAAATAATTCTTGTAAGTATAGTGAAAATATTAAAACTAAATAAAATGATTACTTTTTTGTAATTGAATACATGATAAACTAAATAAATCATTTCAAAATGAAAAAATCAGCATTTTCTCATTGAAAACTTCTAAACCCAATTGAAAGAATAGAAACCCCATAACATACAACTTTTCAACAACACAAGAACCCATTAAATCACTTTAACTTGAAAATAATACATTCTCAATTAAATAGTCCTATTCCTTCTTCATGGGATCAAATAACTTTAATTAAAACACATTAAATAAAGGAAAAATAAAAATATTAAATAGGGGTATCATAATATCTTCATGGAAACAGCTATAAATTAAAATAACAACATTCACATATGTGAATTTTACATCATTTATATTCATTACATTAATGGAGTAATTATCTCCATCTATATTGTCGTTTGAGTAATATTCATCAGTTAACATCATAACTTTACCTAATAAATTTGATGGATTTGATAGACCCATCCCAAACAAATTTGATATAGTACTATATGGATGTTGGTTCCTCCTCCATTATTATACTAACCAATAAGTCCCATGAATCTTATCACTAGTATAAAATTTTAATTAGCTGTCATATTTCATCAAAAACCCCTTAAAAAGGTAATTTGAAACCATATCAAAAATTAGATTCCATTTAATATAAAAATATGGATAATTATATTATTATTTTGGAATTCCTTTACATAAAATTAATAGAACAAATGTAATGGGATATTATTTTAAAGACTTTATAAATAGTTAAAATAATCATGATAAGGAAGAAAATGACATAAATGGTATCATCTATTGATTTAGTGTATATTAATAAAATATTCTTATCAAATAAATTGAAAAAAATAATATTGAAAACTACATATTTAAGAAAATTTTAAAATATGAATTTTCAATAAATATAAATTCATGTCAAAGTTAGGTGAAATATACAGTTAAAAATAATTTTTTAATAATAATAATATGTTTTAATCATTTTAAAGAACATAGATTGTGATGGAGAAAAAATTTAATGAGAAAAGATTTAAAAAATTAATACATTTGAATAAAAAGTAAATTGGATTTGAGATAAAGAAATAGATTTTTTAGATGTATAAAATTATGTAAATGATTTATGAAGGAATTAAATCTGTTATTTTGTAAAAAAACCAAATGGTGAAAATGGTATAATTTTAAATGAAAAAGAACTATGATGAAGATTCACTTTCCACATATCCTAACATGTTTCATACATTAATTTAACATGTATAATAATAATATTATAATATCTATATACATATTCAATAACTTTTTTATTTTTAATAGATTGCACTAATTCAATTTATTTAATTTCAAAACATTATTTATTTAGTTACTAAA
Organism: Viscum album; assembly: GCA_963277665.1. NCBI lineage: Eukaryota > Viridiplantae > Streptophyta > Magnoliopsida > Santalales > Viscaceae > Viscum > Viscum album. Next base: position 1,574,407,906 of record OY728165.1, on the reverse strand, counting down.
ACATTTATGTTTACAATAGAGGATTTGAGGTCATTTGGTTTATAATTATAGAAAAATGGTGGAAGGATGGCCATGGTAAAAGTGTTATATGGTAAATCATATAAATAATATGAATACCATTATATTTATCATTTTTATAAATTAAATTTACAATTAGAACCATCTATATTTGGTGGTCATGGAAAATCATTTTCCTCATTTCATGGAGATAGTAGTGTGAAAATATACCTGACTAATGATTCCATATTTCAACATGGATAAAACGAAATAAATTAAACTATATATTACAGTTACATACTCATATTTATATTTTCAATGTGAAATTATTTAAATATTCTCATCCTTATGACTATCTATGGGATTAAGTAATGAAAAAAATTATAACATCGCTCCCTGGAGGTGGTAGTCCACATGTACAAATGAATGTTGTTATCTTTAATCAATATATTGAATTATAACCTGTTTTGTAATATTTTATATTTTAAATAGAATATTTATTTTCTTTATATCATAAATATTCATTTTATCAATAAATTTAGCTATCTACACAAGGCAATGAATATAAATAAAACACATCGATTTTTGGAGGAGGTAGTCTGCACGTACGCACTAGATATGTTTTTATTTTTTGTGTGATGTAAAAGGCGATGATAAGGGATTATTCTATAATATAAATAATATTTTAGTATATTCGAGAATCATATTTGATTATAACATTATGGTTAAACAGATATTAGCGGTGGTGGAAGATAAATTAAAATGAAATAACTCTGTTAAGAGTTGTTCATATTTTATAGAAAACATCATTTATCATACTCAAATGGATTATATACTTCAACATTAGTTAATTATAATGACTCATGTTTAGGGTTCTTATGGTTTGGGAGATATTTGAGTTTTTTTTCTATAATATAGTTCTCTAATTATGTTACTAATAGAGGATAGGTGGTTCCCATATATTGTTTAAAAGAGAGAATTTCTTCTAAATATTAAATTACATAAAATAATATAGAGTCACCCTCTTTATAATGTGGATAATAATAAATAAAATATATAAATTAAGTTAATATGGTTTGAAATCCAATAAACCAATAAAATTTAATTCTATTTTTTGAGTGAATTATTGTATGATACAGAATTATTCAATAGATTTTTCGAGATTGTTTCCATGTATTATTTTTTGTTTTTTCATTATTTCATGTTTATGTTTTTTCTTTGGTGAATTTGGGTAAAATAAGGTTTTTTAGGGTTTTTTGTTGTGCGTGGAAGGAATGTTATTCTTCCATACAATTCACACTACCACAACAAACCATGGAACTCCAGAAATAGAGGGGTTGCACACTTGTTACAATGTTTTTTAAACCATGAACCCTCTTAAAAGTGACCATTTTAAACCCATAAGTGAGACACATGGTTAGGTAACATGGATAGGGTAAATCATGCACCTCGTATAGAAAACTATGAACATGGAAATTTATTCCACTAAAAATTTGTGAAAAATATACAAGCAGTCATAATTTACACTAAATTTACCCCAACTCAAACCTAATTTATTTAGCTCCATATTCGAGGCTCTTAGAAGGATTCAAAGGTCTTTTGAACTCTATGCTTCAGGATTTAAATTCTGGATTAGAGAACCGAACATCTCCCAGTATAAAATTCTATTCCCTATTGGTTTCCTCTCTCTCCCAATCATCTTTATCTCATCCATTAAAGTAATTCTTTCCTCCATTTGTTATGGATCTAGATATACGTGTTTATTGATCTAATCTACTTTATTTTTGATTTATTATTCATATTATTATATCATTATATATCATTCTCTTGGTAGTTGATAATCAATTATGGATTTATATGGGTAAGAATTCATCATCAATTCTGATTTAGGTTGTCTAAATTGAATTACAATAGACTTGAATTTCAATTGTGTGTATGTGTATTGATATTAAAATTGGATGATTGTAAATTTAATCTTGAATTGAGTTAATTATTTAATTAATTAATTTATTGATTTGAGGAATTAATTTAACTTAATTTCTATGTGCTTGTCAATTCTGAAAAATTCAGGACAATTTCAATAAGTAGAATTGGATTAATTAATTTGTGAATTAATTAAAGGAATGTTTTATGATTATAAATTTTATTTTAAAAAATAATCTAAATATGTTAATTAGTAATGTGAACATTTTCACTTTTATGATGAATTTTGAAAAAAAACTATATATTAGTTGAAACTGTCATTTCCTCTAAATAATTAATAATATTCAATTATATATTAAATTATTTCTAATGGAATAATATGTATATAATTTTTCTATTAATCCATTTTAGTTTATTTGAAGGATTTTTATATCAAATATATATATTAAAACGAATAGGATTTTCTTTTATTTTCACTATAAAACCCCACTTTCTCACTATGTATATGGAATTAAATTTAAAATTAATTTTTTCACTTATATGAATTGAATTATGAAAAATGGACATGGATTGTTTTAAAAATTGCAATATTTTTATACTTATATAAAAACATAGTTTCTAATAAAAATATTATTAACAGTATTTAAAATTAATTTCAATTATTAAGGTAAAATTATGCTTAACAAGGGACAACACATTAATCTTAAGGTCCAAAATGACCTATACACATGTCCAAAAGACAATGGATGGAAATATGTCCACCATTTACAAAAGTTTTTTTTGAATATTATTACTCATTGGGATGATATTTCATTATAGTGAACCATATAAAAAGTTATGTAATAAAAAAACAAAAAATTAACCTTCCTTAATTAAAAATTTATAAAAATATATTGTATCGAAGAAGATACAAAGTATCAGTTAAAAATGTTATTCTGAAAGGAAGAGAGGTTTTTTAACATGGTAATTTAACATTAATTTTTTGATTTGATATTATTACATTAATTTGTACCAAACGATAACACCCATATTATTTAGTAAATATTTAAATAAGATAAATGATGCTAAAAATAATAAAATTAAAGTAAATTTAATTATTTGTTGTGTTACATTATTTTTCTAGTTTAATATATACGGTTATAAAAGAGACTTTAGATAAGAGAGATGGTCAGCGACGTGATGATGGTGATACGACGATGAAACCACAACTCCGGAGATGGGGATCTTGTCTCCCCCTCCGCATTGGAGGGGGAGTTTCTACTAGTCCACTGCCCGAAATGAGCCCTTCCACTTTTTTCCCTTTCTCAAATCCTGAGTTTATGCCCTCTCTTTCGCGGATTCTGATTTTCCTGAAAGTTCCTTGTTTGTACTATGGCTCGCCCCAGCTCTCCTTAGCACATTAGGAGTTCAAATCTCCCTCTTACATGTTCAAGATATCATTGGTGGTGTTGTTTTTTAAACGGATACCCTTGGTCGATGCATTTGACCACTTTGTCTTTGAATCCTGGGATCTTCAAGATCATGTGATTATTGGTCTCCTTGACCGAAGGCACATTATGATCCAGTTTGCATCGGTTGATGATATCGTGATTGCATGGTCTAAAGCCCCCCGGAGATGTAGTGGTTTGTCTTTCTAATTCTTAGGTGGAATTTTTAATTACATATGCAACGTGATAACCCTAGCATGACAATTTGGGTATGTTTCCCCGGTCTCCCACTTCCCTTTCATAATCCTTTTATTTTTCCTCTCCTTAGAAATATGATAGGCCGGTATCTGTGTTCTGATTCAAAAACTGATGTTTTTTGTCATTCAATATTCCCTAGTATCTGTGTAGAGGATGATGTTTTAATGCCCCCAGTTGATTGGGTGTGGATTACTGATAGGGAAAGAATTTCGGTGGAGGCAAGCTGTCAAGTTTGAACCATGGATGGATTTCTGCAGTTCCTATAATCGGTTGGGACATCGTGCTTCTTCTTTCCAGAATGGCTCATTGAGATGAAGTGTGTATAGGTGGGGTTATGAGGATTCATCCATCTGTGATGGTGCAGTTGGGGATTCTTTGACGCTGCAGGGGTGGTTCAATCGGATGGTGGGCTGGCAAATAAACCTGTGATACCCCAGCTTCGGGTGGAGAATGTAATGGATGGTGGTGAAAGTGTTGTGTTGAAAGAGACAAGTGTGGTGCCTCCATGGCCGAGGGTCAGGGATGTTTTCACCATTCTACTGCGAGATTTTGGGTAGAGTGACTCTATGTGTGGAAATGATCATGTTTCAGTTTGGGCTAAGGTTGCAGGGGGCTCTAATGTGCATTCTCGTGCTGAGGGTTCCTCCCTAGTACATGATCACATGTGGACGGGACCTCTGAGCCGATCTGCAACTATTTATTTGGCTCCTTCGGATCATGACAATGGAAAAGGCTCATGTGGACAGCTTTAGGACAATATTACCACCCCTCTGAAGCAGGTTTCCAATGTTGATGATGTAGAGACCCGAAGCCTATCGTACATGAACATTTCATTACTTTTGCGGAATACTTAATACCAAACAAAAATATACACACAAGGATCGTAATAGTTTAGTGTCTTTGGAAACTCGGAACGTAATCTTCTAATCCTGGTGAAAGATCTTCAAAATCTCCCACAAAGATCTTCCTTTTTTTTTACCTAAAACCTTTCTTTATATCCTGGGGAAAAGAAAACATAAAAGGGTGAGCTCAAATGCTCAGTAAGGGTAAACAAAAGAAATATCAATCACATAATTTTCATAAGAACATAACATTTTTGGAAATCTTAACCTGCAAAAGAGAGCATAATTTCATAACATGGAATAAATCATAGTAGTGAAAATGAAACCCTTACTTAAAACATTACTCATTGTGGCATACACACATAATCATAGAGAATCATTTCTTGTTAGTCAAGACTCATTTCCAAGACTATCTTAGTGGACAAAGTCCCTTTCTGAATCGAGTAATCCTCGTTTCAGTCCTGTTTCACTGAACCGGTATAACCTACCATTCCAGCCATGTCTATCTCATGAGATATGAAATCTTTACCCAATGCATTGGAGGGAGATATAGGTCCCACCCATCTCATAATGATACCATTCTTATGTGTGCCACAAAATCATAAATCATACATCATTGCATAACCCATGTAATAAAAATGGGATTCTTAAACAACATGACATCATAAAACCATTCATATAAGATAAAGAAATTCATAAACTTAATTCCATCACAACATAGTCAAATAAATGGAAAAATATGGATAGAAACAGAACCCTTTATTATCTTAGATGGAAAGTAATTTTGATAAAACACTTGAATTGAATTCTTGAGGAAAATATCCTTTCTTCTTCAAAATCAATTTCTTTTCACAAAACATCATGCAATTTTAAAAAAATATATATTTTATTTAAAATAGTCATGAAATCTTTTGGAGGAAGCTTCATGAAAATAAGGATTTATAAAACCGTAAAAATCCGTTCGTGCCGTATAAGTTAAAAACATTCTTCGTACTTTTGTCGAAAAAGTCAAAAAGTACCTCGTACGAAAAACATCAAAAGATTCCTTTCATATCTTTTACTAAAAACTCATCGAAGGGTAAAATAGGATTTAAACAACTGTAGGAGAATGGAAATAATACTACATATTTAGGAAACATGGATGTGGATGATAAAATACACCCCAGTGAATACTTACGAATAAACAATCTCGGATAAAAATGAGATTGTGATATTTCCCTTACCTTAGGTCCGACATGCTTTGTAAGTGTCCGAACCTCCTGTATAATGATTTAAATCATGTTATTGACTTATTACAGAATCATATTCATTGTTATGATATCATATATGGTTCACTTATGACATTATATTACCCGTTTTTTTGTAAATTCCATGTTAAAGATGCGTTTTGGGTAAAATCGTTTCATTTATCGTAGGTGTTTTGACTTGTGGTTCTTGACATCATTATTACTTATATCATGATTTACTTACTTCCAGAATATAAAATATGATTTATATATCATATATATTCAGTATATATATATATATATAATAGATAGATAAATAAAATGAAAAACACCGTTCATGGAGACGGTAGTCCGTACGTACGCATGAACGCTGTTTTTCTTTCCTTATTGTCCTGAAATGGAAGTAAGTAGATGACATACATATGTATATATATACATAGATCCAGTAGCTTTATAATGTCATATATTTCATTATTATTTCTTATATATACATTATAATCATTCTTAAATGGTTAACATGGAAAATGAATCTCATCGCGTCGTGGAGACGGTAGTCCGTACGTACGCACGAGCGATGATATCATTTCTATAAATATTGAATTGAATTGGAGTGGATTATACAATATATCAGAATCAATATGATGTTGTAATAACTATGTATAGTTATTCTTTACACCATTATACCCATCCATGTAAGGTGGTGGTGGAAAATAGATTACACCACGGCGTGGAGACGGTATTCCGTACGTACGCACGCGCGGTGATTTCTTTTTCCGTAGGATGGATAGATGGTGAAATAGGGTTGTTTCATACTTATAATAACATATCAGTATATGAGTGATACTGATTTTATTACTTCATAATGAAACAACCTAAGAAGAAGAAGTGGAAGAAGAAATAAAGATGAAAGAATTGGTAACGGTAATTACCTCTTCTTTGAAGTGCCTCTTTGAGACCTCCTCTTAGGGCACTAAAATTGGTCTTTGAGGAAGACCAGAACCTCTAGGATGTTGCTAGGGAAGTGGAGAAGAGATTTTGGCAGGGGTTGGCCGAGCTTGAGTGCTCAAATTGGTGTGAGGAGGAGGGGGAGGAGGTGTCCTTTTATAGGGGAAGAGAGGGGAACCTTAGGAACTCTTAAAAATATTAATTTATAATAAATCTAACCCCACTTAAAACCCTCCAAAAATGACTCATATTCGAATATTAGATGAGATAGGGTTGTAATATCATCAACCAATAGTATTTAGACATGTTTGGATATTATTTTAAACCTTATCAATTAGATTTAACTCTAAGTTAAATAATTTAACTTTTACCGTGTCCTTTTTGTTTTCTTTCACTATATGGTTAATACACTTACTATAACATGCCAAAAGAACCCCAAATTGTTTATTATTAATATATATATCCTTATCTAAGTCATTTGGCCGAACCTTAGATTTTTAGGAATAAAATAACAATTAGTAATATAATATTTGATTTAAAAACTATTTTGTGTCAATTTTGACACTATTTGATATATGATTTTTTTGAAAGTCATAACAGAATTAAATGTTCGAACCAAGTTGATTAAATCAACATTAATATATCATAGTAACCTAGAAATTTAGTGGAATTCATAAAAAATCTCAAATTACATTTATTTTGGTGCTTATAACATCAATTATGTCAATATTTCATTAAAAAGATAATTACTGCATCATCGTTGTGTCATAAATAAATTAAATTATTTGATGTCTAAAAATTACAAATAAAATACCATCATGTAGGAAATCTTTTTATCTTTCTAATGAATATTTACAATCGAATTTATCTTATGTATAACCCCATATTAAAAATGATTTACTTATTAAACATTGATTTTAACTATTTTAACCCTTCTTTAAATAAATTAATAATAAATGTCCTAATCTAATCCAAGTGGGCCTAAATGGTCATATTTTATTCCTAAGTTTGTTTTTGGTCGAAATACACTTGTCCAATAGAATTAGGACATGTTTTAGGGTAATAATAATATCATCTTTACCCTTAATTACCCTATTTACTTTTAACCGTGGTAAAAAAAAGTAAAAAGTTACTATTCACCAAAAATTATTTTCATCTCATTGAACCACATTTTAGTCCTTGATATTAACCGTGTCTGTCGGATTTTCGAAATTCCATTCACAGAAGCGGTAAAATTAAGTTTTATGCAAAATTCAGTTTTTAACCTACCACTTAGTGGTTTCACTATTCATCAAAAATTGAAGGTTTTCAGAAAAATGCCAAAATTTCATCCTAAGGTATATTTCATATTCCGAATTCAAAAATGAAATCTATTTAACCAAATTCATAACATAGAAGTTGCATTAATTAATTTTATAATTAAATCCCGCTGTTAAAACAAATAGCGTGTTTTTAAGAAACAATATCTATCAAAAGATTGACACTTGATTATGTCTGGTTTAAATGTGAAATTACATTCAATGACCAAAATTGTATTAAATTCTAAATATACTTTAAAATCACTCAAATTAATGATTTATCACTATCAACTGTTTCGATTAAAAAAGTTGTTTTTAATTATAATTTAGTAATTTTCACTATTCATCAAAATATGAAAGTTATCCGAAAATCACCAAAATTTCACCCTAAGCTAATTTCGATATTACAAATCCAAAAATGAATTCCATTTTGAAAAATAAAATTTACAAAATTTCAAAAAGTGGTTATTACTATTCATAACGGCTAGTTTTAATAATATTTTTATAGCATATCGTTGTTTAGTGAAACTCGGTATTGCGTACTACACACGCTATCGAGGAAGGTCGTGATTGCGTGTAATGCAAGGCAAGTCAAGGATGTGTGTTGTGCAAGCTCCTTTTGGTGTAGCGTACAACACAAGACATTAATAAAATTAAAAAGAATATATTTTTTTATAAAATCTTGGGATGTTACATTCTACCCCCCTTAAAATGAATTTCGCCCTCGAAATTCGTCAGGGTTATAAATGGTTTACTATTTGAAAGTTTCTTTAATAGAAACCCACATCGTAAAAAGGAATATCAAAACCAATCTTTAAAAACAAAATTATGAAACGTAACGGTTACCCAAATAAACTAATCACTGGGTTTCCACATAGGTGAAAATATGGATATGGAAGAGAAATCTAACCATCATGTTCTGATGGAGAGTGGTAGAGAACATGGCTATGGAAAAGCTAGCAATCACAAATCCATAAATTTGTGACGATCTAAGGTACCATCGGATTAATCAGATATAAGAGCACTAGGATGACATTTTTGGTTTTCAAGATCATTTCCCTAAAGTTGAAAATTTGAATTAGAATAAATACTTACTTTATTTTGATACAATATCACTGTTGTTCGTGCCTTGAACAATTTCCACTTCACCTCTTAAATAAATGAAGTTGAATTTGTTATTCGTAAAGTGTTAGCAGATCATGTGATAGAATGACGGGTCATTCCATCTGTCTCAAACAAAAGGTTAGAAAAAGTTATTAATTATACATAAGTCATTCTATAGTGAGATTAATCACATATGGTTCCTAAAATGGACTTATACTTCATATATCATACTGCTTAATATAATAAAACTAGTTTCTACTAAACAGGGACTTCCTGTAGGTCAGTGGTAGGTGATAAAGGCCAGTCGCACTTCGGTTGTGGGTTCGATTCCCACAGCCTTGTCCGAAGCGATGGGTTGTCGCCCGTCCTGCAGGTTGTCCTTTTTTCTAAAACTACGTTACTATAACATCCCATCAATAATATCGAAAATCTTCTATCCTTAAACAATACTAACTTATTTCCAACATAATCCAGTCTAATCTTTAGGCTTATACATAATACTGCAGTCCACTCTCATAATATAGTGACAACGATTACCAGAGATTTAATACTGTCGTTGATCCCCACATATCATAAGATATGTCTTGTTGGTCACATTCCAAACATTCAAAGTCCTTAATCATGTATTCTCTTGAATACCTTAGTGAAAACATGAGTGCAGTTAAAAGTTAACACTTTCCACATATCAAAATCCTCAAAATTCTATATACTCAAACCATGATATTACTTAGTCCTTATATCAATCATGAGCTCATGAATACTATTAAACATTTCATTTTCTCGTCTTCATTATGCGCATATCATCTTATTTCCAAAAAAATATCTCAATCACTTTGAATACCACATCAATAAATATTTCAATACTCAATGATACATTATTTTGGAATCCCATTACATAAACACTTAATCATTCTACCACATCGTTGTCATATTCAACATTGCCAATAGTGATCGCATGTGATTTCCATTTGTCCTTTGCCTTCATTGGTTGCTCATGTTGATCATCACTAACCCTTGGATTAGGGCAATTATTAGCATAATGCCCCATTTCCTTGCACTTGAAGCATTGAAGTGTTGGCGGTGCGTTCTCTGCAGTGTTTGCTTTATTCACATCATTAGAAACCCTTTTTCCATTACTTCGACACTCAGCTGCTCGATGACCTTCTTTTCCACACTTAAAACATTTTCTAGTCCCTTTTAGACAATCTCCACCATGCTTCTTTCCACACTTTGTGCATAAGGAAACATTCATCTTCTTTTCACCAATATTCTGAGATTTCTCCTTGAACTCCATCTTTCGTTTCTTGTCAAAACCATGAGATGGATATGTAACACCAACTTCCATTTCTACCTTGATAGCACAACGCACAATTTCTTCATAGCTACTGAAGTCTCTTATAGCTAATGCCCTTCGAAGACTTGGTTTTAAGCCACTGAAAAATCGATCAACTTTACTTTCAGGTTGGATGATAATTCCAGAAGCATACCTTGCAAGTCTTGTAAAATTTTCTTCATAGGTACCAACAGATTCATCGTCCCTTTGCTTCAGTACAAGAAACTCTTTCTCCATCTTTGTTCGAAGAATACGAGGGAAGTACTTATTGAAAAATAAGTTCTTGAACTCGTCCCATTCCATGGACTCAATTTCATCTCTTGGCCTCGTATTCTTGATAAGATTCCACCATTGATCAGCTTCACCTTCCAAACGATATACTGCTAAGATGACTTTATCATGTTCAGAACATTGAAGAACTGAAAATATCTTTTCAGTAGTACTGATCCATTGTTCAGCCACAAGTGGATCAGAAGACCCACTGAAAGAAGGTGGATGTTGCCTCATGAAGGACTCAATAGAATATTGTTCCCTTCTCTGCTCATTTGGAAGTCCAGAATGATTCATAGCTTGTGTAAGTATAGCAATAAGATTTTGCACTCCATCTCCCATAACATTTGTTTGTTCAGGAGGGCAATCATTGCATTGTCCATTGCATTGATCAACACGATTCCTTCGGGTTCCAGCCATCGTCTAAAACCCAAAAAGAATAGTGTGAGAGGCAAAAATCATGCTAGGGAAAACAACATAATAAAGGGGCAGTACCTTCAATATCCAACATCTTATGTTTAATTCTATGATCGTTAGCGTAATTCTATTACTATAACCTATACGTATACTTATCCCTAGGGACATCCCTAGACATACCTTAGAAATATCTCTAGGGATCTCACTAACGTTTTCGCATCCTAGTTTCCAAAGGTTGACTAAACCTTTCCTCTGATACCAACTGTAGAGACCCGAAGCCTATCGTACATGAACATTTCATTACTTTTGCGGAATACTTAATACCAAACAAAAATATACACACAAGGATCGTAATAGTTTAGTGTCTTTGGAAACTCGGAACGTAATCTTCTAATCCTGGTGAAAGATCTTCAAAATCTCCCACAAAGATCTTCCTTTTTTTTTACCTAAAACCTTTCTTTATATCCTGGGGAAAAGAAAACATAAAAGGGTGAGCTCAAATGCTCAGTAAGGGTAAACAAAAGAAATATCAATCACATAATTTTCATAAGAACATAACATTTTTGGAAATCTTAACCTGCAAAAGAGAGCATAATTTCATAACATGGAATAAATCATAGTAGTGAAAATGAAACCCTTACTTAAAACATTACTCATTGTGGCATACACACATAATCATAGAGAATCATTTCTTGTTAGTCAAGACTCATTGCCAAGACTATCTTAGTGGACAAAGTCCCTTTCTGAATCGAGTAATCCTCGTTTCAGTCCTGTTTCACTGAACCGGTATAACCTACCATTCCAGCCATGTCTATCTCATGAGATATGAAATCTTTACCCAATGCATTGGAGGGAGATATAGGTCCCACCCATCTCATAATGATACCATTCTTATGTGTGCCACAAAATCATAAATCATACATCATTGCATAACCCATGTAATAAAAATGGGGTTCTTAAACAACATGACATCATAAAACCATTCATATAAGATAAAGGAATTCATAAACTTAATTCCATCACAACATAGTCAAATAAATGGAAAAATATGGATAGAAACAGAACCCTTTATTATCTTAGATGGAAAGTAATTTTGATAAAACACTTGAATTGAATTCTTGAGGAAAATATCCTTTCTTCTTCAAAATCAATTTCTTTTCACAAAACATCATGCAATTTTAAAAAAAATATATTTTATTTAAAATAGTCATGAAATCTTTTGGAGGAAGCTTCATGAAAATAAGGATTTATAAAACCGTAAAAATCCGTTCGTGCCGTATAAGTTAAAAACATTCTTCGTACTTTTGTCGAAAAAGTCAAAAAGTACCTCGTACGAAAAACATCAAAAGATTCCTTTCATATCTTTTACTAAAAACTCACCGAAGGGTAAAATAGGATTTAAACAACTGTAGGAGAATGGAAATAATACTACATATTTAGGAAACATGGATGTGGATGATAAAATACACCCCAGTGAATACTTACGAATAAACAATCTCGGATAAAAATGAGATTGTGATATTTCCCTTACCTTAGGTCCGACTTGCTTTGTAAGTGTCCGAACCTCCTGTATAATGATTTAAATCATGTTATTGACTTATTACAGAATCATATTCATTGTTATGATATCATATATGGTTCACTTATGACATTATATTACCCGTTTTTTTGTAAATTCCATGTTAAAGATGCGTTTTGGGTAAAATCGTTTCATTTATCGTAGGTGTTTTGACTTGTGGTTCTTGACATCATTATTACTTATATCATGATTTACTTACTTCCAGAATATAAAATATGATTTATATATCATATATATTCAGTATATATATATATATAATAGATAGATAAATAAAATGAAAAACACCGTTCATGGAGACGGTAGTCCGTACGTACGCATGAACGCTGTTTTTCTTTCCTTATTGTCCTGAAATGGAAGTAAGTAGATGACATACATATGTATATATATACATAGATCCAGTAGCTTTATAATGTCATATATTTCATTATTATTTCTTATATATACATTATAATCATTCTTAAATGGTTAACATGGAGAATGAATCTCATCGCGTCGTGGAGACGGTAGTCCGTACGTACGCACGAGCGATGATATCATTTCTATAAATATTGAATTGAATTGGAGTGGATTATACAATATATCAGAATCAATATGATGTTGTAATAACTATGTATAGTTATTCTTTACACCATTATACCCATCCATGTAAGGTGGTGGTGGAAAATAGATTACACCACGGCGTGGAGACGGTATTCCGTACGCACGCACGCGCGGTGATTTCTTTTTCCGTAGGATGGATAGATGGTGAAATAGGGTTGTTTCATACTTATAATAACATATCAGTATATGAGTGATACTGATGTTATTGCTTCATAATGAAACAACCTAAGAAGAAGAAGTGGAAGAAGAAATAAAGATGAAAGAATTGGTAACGGTAATTACCTCTTCTTTGAAGTGCCTCTTTGAGACCTCCTCTTAGGGCACTAAAATTGGTCTTTGAGGAAGACCAGAACCTCTAGGATGTTGCTAGGGAAGTGGAGAAGAGATTTTGGCAGGGTTTGGCCGAGCTTGAGTGCTCAAATTGGTGTGAGGAGGAGGGGGAGGAGGTGTCCTTTTATAGGGGAGGAGAGGGGAACCTTAGGAACTCTTAAAAATATTAATTTATAATAAATCTAACCCCACTTAAAACCCTCCAAAAATGACTCATATTCGAATATTAGATGAGATAGGGTTGTAATCTCATCAAAAAATCGTATTTAGACATGTTTGGATATTATTTTAAACCTTATCAATTAGATTTAACTCTAAGTTAAATAATTTAACTTTTACCGTGTCCTTTTTGTTTTCTTTCACTATATGGTTAATACACTTACTATAACATGCCAAAAGAACCCCAAATTGTTTATTATTAATATATATATCCTTATCTAAGTCATTTGGCCGAACCTTAGATTTTTAGGAATAAAATAACAATTAGTAATATAATATTTTATTTAAAAACTATTTTGTGTCAATTTTTACACTATTTGATATATGATTTTTGTGAAAGTCATAACAGAATTAAATGTTCGAACCAAGTTGATTAAATCAACATTAATATATCATAGTAACCTAGAAATTTAGTGGAATTCATAAAAAATCTCAAATTACATTTATTTTGGTGCTTATAACATCAATTATGTCAATATTTCATTAAAAAGATAATTACTGCATCATCGTTGTGTCATAAATAAATTAAATTATTTGATGTCTAAAAATTACAAATAAAATACCATCATGTAGTAAATCTTTTTATCTTTCTAATGAATATTTACAATCGAATTTATCTTATGTATAACCCCATATTAAAAATGATTTACTTATTAAACATTGATTTTAACTATTTTAACCCTTCTTTAAATAAATTAATAATAAATGTCCTAATCTAATCCAAGTGGGCCTAAATGGTCATATTTTATTCCTAAGTTTGTTTTTGGTCGAAATAAACTTGTCCAATAGAATTAGGACATGTGTTAGGGTAATAATAATATCATCTTTACCCTTAATTACCCTATTTACTTTTAACCGTGGTAAAAAAAAGTAAAAAGTTACTATTCATCAAAAATTATTTTCATCTCATTGAACCACATTTTAGTCCTTGATATTAGCCGTGTCTGTCGAATTTTCGAAATTCCATTCACAGAGGCGGTAAAATTAAGTTTTATGCAAAATTTAGTTTTTAACCTACCACTTAGTGGTTTCACTATTTATCAAAAATTGAAGGTTTTCAGAAAAATGCCAAAATTTCATCCTAAGGTATATTTCATATTCCGAATTCAAAAATGAAATCTATTTAACCAAATTCATAACATAGAAGTTGCATTAATTAATTTTATAATTAAATCCCGCTGTTAAAACAAATAGCGTGTTTTTAAGAAACAATATCTATCAAAAGATTGACACTTGATTATGTCTGGTTTAAATGTGAAATTACATTCAATGTCCAAAATTGTATTAAATTCTAAATATACTTTAAAATCACTCAAATTAATGATTTATCACTATCAACTATTTCGATTAAAAAAGTTGTTTTTAATTATAATTTAGTAATTTTCACTATTCATCAAAATATGAAAGTTATCCGAAAATCACCAAAATTTCACCCTAAGCTAATTTCGATATTAAAAATCCAAAAATGAATTCCATTTTGAAAAATAAAATTTACAAAATTTCAAAAAGTGGTTATTACTATTCATAACGGCTAGTTTTAATAATATTTTTATAGCATATCGTTGTTTAGTGAAACTCGGTATTGCGTACTACACACGCTATCGAGGAAGGTCGTGATTGCGTGTAATGCAAGGCAAGTCAAGGATGTGTGTTGTGCAAGCTCCTTTTGGTGTAGCGTACAACACAAGACATTAATAAAATTAAAAAGAATATATTTTTTTATAAAATCTTGGGCTGTTACAGATGATGTGCAGGAGAGGTGTTCAGCTAGACTGAAACCAGCTTCTACGAAGCAGGATTTTGGCATTTCTCTTAGCAATTGCTTTGTTGGATTGCTGGATGATGTCTCAGCTCTGGGTAAAGATAAGGGAATGCCCTCGAGTGTCATTTCTCCTAAGGAACCATGTGTTTTGGTACTAGGTATATCTGTTGGTTTGAAAGAGCAGGATGTTGGAGATGGAGTTACTGCAACTATTATTAATGAAGACTGCTCAAAAGAAGTGGAGAGTAGTACTGCTCAAAAGAAGACTGCTCAAAAGAATGTGGGGAGTGGTACTGCTGTAGGCCGTGAGGATGATGTGCTGAATGGGTTAAATGTTAATCATGAGTTCATGGATCGCACACATTGTCTTGCAGGGATTGACACTAACAGTGGACTCCAGAAGGAATGGGAGGAGAAGGAGGGTTATCGTGTTGTGAAAATATTTGGAAAGTGGGGGCACTGTATTGATAGTAATAAAGAAAATGCTGGCGGCCTGTCTCAAACTTCATACAGTGATGTTGTACAAGGTTAATGTAAGAAGGTGTATGTTCATGAGGATGTGATGACTACACCACCATGAAGACGGACAAGGAAAGACTATTCTTACATGCCAAAGTCAATGTCCACTAGGTCTTCTGTTGGGAAGGAGAGCTTTGTAGCGAATTCTTATAAGGAGTTTCTTTCCCAGGAAAAGTTTAATCTGAGAAGGAAGTATGCCAAGATTTTGAAGTAGCATGATAGATCGGAATGGGAAATAGCCATGGCGGAGGAAGATAATTATTAAGGATGTGGTGATGGGTCTGACTTTTATGACATGTATTTATTTCCTTTACCTTGTTGTAACTATTTGCTGCACTTTTCTTTTATTTTAATAAATGGTCATGGGCTTGCCTCTAACTAATCTTTTCTGGTATATATGGTTATAAATGTATGAAATTTAAATATTTTAATAATAATAAGTATTTATATTTTTTTAGATTTTAATTAAATAAATATTGTCAAATTTGACATTAATGTTATTATACAACTAATGATATTATATTAAAAGATTTTAAAATTAAAAAAAATCTTATTATCTACCATGTACTTTTTATATTTAATTAATTAAAAAATTTGTTCCATTCTTGGAAAAATATATATTATAATTAGCATATCAACCCAACGATAGTAAAAACAATTTTATCACTGTCTAGGTTAAAGCTGTGTTTTTCCACCTTTCATTCTCTTGGTTTAAATTTAATTTCCAACACACCTCAATTTTTTTTTAAAATAAATATTAATACTTATTATTAAATGGTTATGCGTTTTCTAATAATTATTACATTAATTTTGTCTTAATGGTTGAATTACTTATGTTATAAACTAGTTACATTAATATAAACAAAATGATAAAAATTTGGGAAACATACATGATAAGGAACCAAAGTTTAAAAATGTAGTAATTTTTTTGTGTGGGAGGTTATTATAAAAAATATTTACCATTTAATTCGTTAGTTATAAATTTTGTAGGCACAAGAGGTTAGTGAAACATCCCAATATTTTATTCCTTTTGGTGTTTACAAGAATCCCACTCCTCCTACACTATAAAAATTCAATCACTATTCCCATTCCTCACACCTCTAAAGCCACATTATCACATCTAAACTCCCAAAAAGAAGTCTCATTCCCTTAACAAAAAAGTCTCCAATATTTATAAAATCTATTTGATCACGGGATTTGGTTATAACCAAATAGCAATACCCAAAACACTTGTAACATTATTTAATGTTAATTTATATTTTATTTGTTTCTCCACCCCTCAATTTATTATTATTATGTGATTATATAATTAAAAAATAATCCTAAATATACTAATATTTTTAAATTTTAATGGATATGCATACACATACAAACACTTCCTTCAAATCTGTAATGAACTTATTATTTTCATGTACGACAAATTTCAACCTCGCGAATTAATGTTGTTAATTTTTCCATTACCACCTCACATGGTTGGAAATTGCGATGTAAACCACAATTATATATTATATATGTGATATTTATGTTTTCATCAAACTTCAATATTTTTTATATAACACAGAACATAGTACTTTCCATTTTGTGAAAATAAAATCACTTCATTTGTGGATGTGTAGACATATGCTACATCAATGTGATGTAATATGTTAACACAATACCTAGAATGTATTGTGGACGTGTTACATTAAAAATATATTCCCTAAATGAAATATATATTATATTTTGGAAATAATTATATTCCTGAAATATAATTTATCAGTTACTTTATTACCTTTTTACACACTGAAAAAGTGATAAGATCATTTGTGGATGTACAGAGTACCACTTCCTTGAAGTGATGTGATTAATTTTTTATCAAAATAATTATATATATAATTAACTAATTTAAAATAAAATTGTATATATGATATAATTATTTTTTTAGAAGGATAATTGTTACTTACCTTCTTTCTAGTGTGGTCATTGAAAAATAAGAACGTTTCTCATATGTATTTTAGACCTACCATCTCCATGATAGTAACATAGGTTAATTTTTCATAAACATATTTCATGAGGGGATTAAAAATAATAATTTATTTATAAATATGTTAATAATTTTATTATTATAATCGATATATTTTTAAATAATTACCCATTTTTCCATAGTTGACCAATAAAATTCTTTTTTGACATATGAACAGATTTTTTCAAAACACCTGATGTAGACATAACTGACTATGTATTTGTAAAAATATTTTAAAAAGTTATGTAAAATAATAATAAAGATGAAAAATGTTTTTATCCAAGTTAATAGTTATCCTAATTTTATAATTCTGAAGTATAACAACATATGTGACCGGTCGGACTAAAGGTAGGGGATTCCGTCTCAATTTAAATTACATTGGGACTAATTTGTTAGTTTTCACCGATTTAATTTTAAATAGTGTATAAAAACCCCATTAACATGTTATATCCTGAATATAATTAATCCCATTCTATTATATGTTCCAATGAATTCTAATACTTTATGGGGATTATTATTCAAATGTTTCCAAGTGGAGTTGAAAAATTTGGAGTGTTTAATGATAATTTTCTTCAATAATGTATTAGTGATCAGTAATTTTTTTTCCATTTATAAATGTCAACAACTATTGTTTTTCCATAAAACCCACTGGTTAAATATTTGTAAATATATTTTCTTTATTCAATATGGATATTCGGTAAGGTATATAATTTTTTAATTCAATTGATTATTCGATATGATGAATTCTTTTGACAAGAATTGATGTGTGGGGACCGAACATTATGTATCCCTTCAATGCATCAATAGTTTCACATTACACTATGAAGTTGGAAAAATGGAATGGGTTTTAACAAATATTTTTTTTATTATTTTGTGAAATTTCTAGACATTATAGGTTTTCATATTTCATAGACATGGAATTAAATAATTATAAATTTCCATCATAAATATATCATTTACCATTTTTATTATAGAAAATATTTTCATATGATAAAATCAGTTTATGAATTTAATTTCCAGATTATTAACTATATCGAATGTCCTTTTGTTTTAATAAATTCCAAGTTGGTTATTCCTTATTTAGTTATTTAAATGGAATGTGTTCTCATATATTCAACTTAAAATTTGGATTTATTCTTGTTGATTCATTATTTATTCCACATTTCATATCCTTACTATGTATTTAATATCTCCCTTATTATTCTTAAATTCACTAGGTTATGAAGAGGAATCCATTTATTGATTTTTAAGGATTCATAGCTTCTTTTATGGAATATTTTTTCCCCAACGTCATATATTTTTTATGTATATAATATGGTTTTCCAAAACATATAAACTATTTGGTACCTTGGTGTTTTGATCTTGTATCTAAGCCAATAAAATTAAGTAATCTACCAACTATAGGCTTTGGGGGTTGGGACATTACAGTTGGTATCATAGGATGTTTAGCTGAAACCTGGGAAATTGTATTTTAAAAACACATATTCTGAAACATTACCCTAAGATATGATATGTGGATATATATATATATATGAACTTCTAAATACATATTTATGATTATTAGAATATATTAAAATAATTTTTCCTTTTTAGGTAATGTATTTTTTCCTATTTTTTGGATTATACACTATATTTAATTATGATATGGTCTAACCTATTGTATATCATCATTGAGAAATAACACCTAGAAGAAAGAATGTAAAACTCATTGATTCACTTGGTCAAATGAATTAGAAGGATCATATCTTTTGTGGGTTATACTAATATTTTTAAGGTAATTAGCCTCCCTAGAATTGTCATCATACACGTATATAATATCATGTACTAATGAGATTGAGATATAATTCTCTAATTATTATGGATTTGGAGGGAATCGTGATAACAAGAAGACCACATGGATAAACATGGATAAATAGAAAAAGGGAAAGAATTATTTTCCCATATGTGATAATTGTGGATGGAAAACTGTGGTATATTATTAAGTGGAATATGAGTTTTTCTAAAGTGTATAGAAAAATTACACAATGCTCATGATTGCAACATAAATAATTAATTTTCCAATGTTCAGTTTTCTACTTTATGAATATGGGACAGTCTTCAAATAGATGTCTCAAGCATCAAATTAATTTACCATAAAATCGGAAACTGGATCATTTTTTTAATTATCATTCTACCTCATATAGAGAGGGATGATTAATGTGCCTTTTTAATTTATCCGTTAATAATTTTGAAAATGTATATTTTTCATGATATCCTAATTAGAAGTATTTTGGAATATATAATGTATCATATCATATTTTATCTAGGTATATCTCCTTCATAGTTTCCATTAATCATTCCTTTCGTCTTTGTTTTCATGATGAAATACTCTCATTTGAATAACTACAGTATTTGGTTGTAATGAAACATAATAAGTACTAGAGAGTATCATTGAGGAGAGAATAGTTAAATAAAATTAACTAATAATCTAGTATCTATGGTTATTTGAATTAATGGAGTCTGTATATAAATTTGTGATGAATTTTATGGAATCATGGGGAGATGTCAGACATTAAAAAAGGATTCGTTTTTTTAAATAAATATCGGCTTAAACATCAGCTACTGAACATTTACCCTTCAGGGAGAGGGATTACACATCATGTAATTATTCGTGATTTTAATAAAATAAATTCAAGGTAAAGAGTTTTTTGTTTTATTATATTAAAAACATTTACATGATGTTTCATTAGAGAACATGGCATATAAATTATGGGCCTTCTGTTTTAAACATGTTGTGTGGTTGATTTCCATCCAATCTATTTCATCTCCACTCCTATCAACCCTAGTGATTTCTTTAGGAAATTTTTAGCTTCTAACATCCCTTTGCATGTCTTGATTTCATGTAAAATACATGTTATGTATTTTGGCTTTCATTCTCCCTTCTCTTCCTTCTTCTCCAATCGGTGCGATGTTATCCCTTGGCCAATTGTGTTGTTGGTTTTGATCTTGACCAATTGTGATCTTGGAACCTCTTTTCAATCATCTGAACCCTTATCATCTTAGAAATATTCTATTGGAGGTCTTTTTTTATCATTAGTTATTGGTATTGGTATAAATATTAACCGGTTTGTTTCATAATTTCCATGTTTACCCAATATTGTGATTGTGCCATCATTGCATGTGACAAAATTTTCATTTAACAAATTGAATAATTCATTGAATTCATTTTTATTCAACATGATTTTAACTGTCTTAGGGCTGCATATTTGGTCAGTGAAAGTAGATTATAATTGAATTGGTAAATTTCTTAACATATGGTTAGAATGAAATGTTACCTATGGTGATTTATTTTTATAGAATACATAAATCTTGGAGTATTTCTTGTTGATATAATTTTTAATATATAGTGAATAAAATTCAATGTGTAATATGGATTATGAATGTTAATTCACTAAATTAATCATAGTTAGTTTTGATGTAATAGTTAGAGATTGATTTTTTATGGAATGGATTGTATTCCATGCTATAATTCTTACATATGGGGCTTGGCCATAGAGCATTCACAATTATATGTTGTAATTCCTATATTGAGTGATCTCAGTCAATTATCATGATTTGAAAACTATATAGAGAAGTTTAAGCATATTCTCATTTTGTAATACTAATAATAATTTATCCTAGATTAGGTAATGCTTATAATACATTGACATAGATTTATTGTTGTGACTATAACAAGGTTATATGGTTGTTATTATCATGGTCGTAAGAAATGCTATGAGATATTTAGGCTTGGAAATGAAGTTGTTTATTCTTCCTTGGTTATATGGTTGATATTGGCATAGACATAAGGCATGCTCAAACATATTCAGGTATGGATTCGAAGTAGTTTTTTGTTGTATTTTAATAATTACTAAATAAATTAAAACACATGATTATTATGTTATTACATAAACTTATTATTAGAATTTTATAGTTTTTACATGATGGTGTCAAAAAACTAACTTATTCTCCAACCATATTTGGGCCTCTAGTTTGTACCTGAGTAGAATAAACGGATGCAGGTTTTGACGCGAAAGATGGACATTGTTCTTGATTGCTTATTTATTGATGGTATGGAGTTTATAGATAGGGCCAACATGGGACTCAGGACCCGGGACATTAATTCGTTTATTTTTTCCAGTAATTATTTTCCTTTAATATTTTTGGCATAGAATTTTGTTACATTACATCAGGACATTAAATATAACGACCCATACTTTACATAAATTTTTAATACTTAAAAATTCAAGCATACTTATTACAACATATGACAAAACCACGAAAGGACCGTATAGGTATAGTGTCTTTCGAAACTGGGAAACATAAACAACTGGTTCATAAAGCATCTACTTTTCCTCCCATTTATTTCATCATATCTAGAGTCCCATTTTGGCATAGTCTACTTAATAACCTTCTTCCTGACCTAGGGAAATAAAACATACAAAAGGGTGAACTCAAATTCTCAGTAAGGGTAAACAAAAGAAATATCAATCACATCGTATACATAAGAACATATCTTTTAGAAATCTTAACCTGAAAAAGAGATCATAATATCATAACATGGGATAAATAATGGCAGTGAAATGTAATAACAATAATCATAACTTAAAACATGAAACTTTGTGGCATACACACATAATCATAGAGAATCATTTCTTGTTAGTCAAGGCTCATTGCCAAGACTATCTTAGTGGAAAAAGTCCCTTTCTGAACCCAGTCACCCCCATTTCAGTCCTGTTTCACTGAACCGGTATAACCTACCGTTCTAGCCATGTCTATCTCATGAGATATAAAATATTTACCCAATTCATTGGAGGGAGATATAGGTCCCACCCATCTCATAATGATACCATTATTATGTGTGCCACCAAATCATAAATCATTCATCATTGCATAACCCATGTAATAAAAATGGGATTCTTAAATATCATGACATCATAAAACAATTCATATAAGATAAAGGAATTCATAAAAATAATTCCATCACAACATAATAAAATCAATGTAATAATAGGGATAAAACAGAACCCTTTATTATCTTAGATGGAAAATAATTTTGATAAAACACTTGAACTCCATTCATGAGGAAAATATCCTTTCTACTTCAAAAACAATTTTCATTTCTTAACATGTCATAAAATTATAACTAAAAGAAGTTGATTAAAAATAAACATGAAAACTTGTAAAGGAATCTTCTTGGAAATAATGTTTTAAAAATATATTCATTCCGTATAAGTTAAAAAAACATTCTTCTCGTACTTTTTTCGGAAAAGTCAAAAAAGTACCTCGTATGAAAAACGACATAATATTCCTTTCATATCTTTTACTAAAAACACACCGAAGGGTAAAATATGATTTAAACAATTTTAGGTGAATATAAGTAATATTAAATATTGAGGAAACATGGATGTGGATGATAAAATACATCCCAGTAAATACTAAAGTATAAACAATCTCGGATAAAAATGAGATTGTGATATTTCCCTTACCTTATGTCTGATATGCTTTGTACGTATCTGAACCTCCTGTATACTGATTTAAATAATGTCATTAACTTATTACGGAATCATATTCATTGTTATGATATCATATATGGTTCACTTATGACTTCATATTACCCGTTCTTTTGTAAATTCCATGTTAAAGAAACATTTTGGGTAAAATCATTTCATTTATCGTAGGTGTTTGGACTTGTTGTTCTTGACATTATTATTACTTATATCATGATTTACTTACTTCCAGAATATAAAACATGATTTATATATCATATATATTCATTATATATATATATATAATAGATAGATAAATGAAATTAAACACACCGTTCATGGAGACGGTAGTCCGTACGTACGCATGAACACTGTTTTCCTTTCCTTATTGTCTTGAATGGAAGTAAGTAGATGAAATACATATATATATATATATATATACATAAATATATTAGATTTAACATGTCATATATTTCATTATTATTCATTATATATACTTTATAATCATTAATGAATTGTTAATGTGGAGAATGAATCTCATCGCGTCGTGGAGACGGTAGACTGTACGTACGCACGAGCGATGATAACATTATCATGATCGTGAACTTGTGTTGAAGTGTATGTATACTATTTCAGTATCAATATCACTTTGTAATAATCATATATAGTTACTCATTACACCATTATACCCGTCCAATTAAGGTGGTGGCGGAAAATAGATTACACCACAGCGTGGAGACGGTATTCCATACGTACGCATGTGCGGTGATTTCCTTTTTCCATAGGAAGGATAGAAGGTTAATTAGATTTGTGTAATATTTATAATAACATATAATTATATACGAAGTACTGATTTTATTACTTTATCATGAAACAACTAAAGAAGAATATGTTGAAGAAGAATGAAATTGAAAAAGATCGGTAATGGATATTACCTCTTTTTGACGCGCCTTTTCTTAACCTCCACTTAAAGAACTAAGGATGGTCTTTGAAGAAGACCAGGACCTCTAGGATGATACTAGGGAAGTGGAGAAGATAGTTTGGCAGGGGTTGGCCGAGCTTGAAGGCTCAATGTTGTGTGAGGAAGAGAGGGAGGAGGTGCCCTTTTATAAGGGAGGAGAGGGGCACCTTTGGAATAACTAAAAATATTATTTTATTATAAAGTCAAGTTCGGTTTTAAATAGATCTAAATTGATTTATTTCTAGGATAAGGTGGGTATGGGTCGAAATACTCTCATCCAATAGAATTTAGACAAGTTTAGGTTCCTATTTTAACCTTATCAATTAGATTTAACTCAGAGTTAAATAATTTAACTTTTACAGTGTCTTTTTGTTTTCTTACACTATATGGTTAATAAACTTACTATATCAAGCCAAAAGAACCCCAAGTTGTTTATTAATAATATCTATAATCTTATCTAATTAATTTTTCCGAACCTTATATTTTTAAAAATAAAATAACAATTAACAATATAATATTTTTTAAAAAAAACTATTTTACGTCAATTTTGACACTATTTAGTAATTGATTTTTTTGAAACTCCTAACAAAAATATTAGTTCAAACCAAGTTAATTAAAGCAATAATAACATGTCATATTAACCTATAAAATTAGTGGGATTCATAAAAAGTCTCAAATTACATTTATTTTGGTGTTTACAACATCAATTATGTCAATATTTCATTAATAAGATAATTACTGCATCATCATTGTGTCATAAATAAATTAAATTATCTAATGTCTAAATATTACAAATAAAATACCATTATGTAGTAAATATTTTTAGATTTCTAATGAATATTTATAGTCGAATTTATCTTATGTATAACCCCATATTAAAAATTATTTACTTATTAAACTTTGATTTTAACTATTTTAACCCTTCTTTAAATAAATTAATAATAAATGTCCTAATCTATTCCAAGTGGTACTAAATGGTCATATTTTATTCCTAAGTTTGTTTTTGGACGAATTAAACTTATCCAATAGAATTAGTACATGTGTTAGGGTAATAATAATATTATCATTACCCTTAATTACCCTATTTACTTTTAACTGTGGTAAAAAAAAGTAAAAAGTTACTATTCACCAAAAAATTATTTTCATCTCATTGAACCACATTTTAGTCCTTGATATTAACCGTGTCTCTCTGATTTTTGAAATTCCACTCATAGAAGCGGTAAAATTAAGTTGTATGAAAAATTCAGTTTTTTGACTACCACTTAGTGGTTTCACTATTCATTAAAAATTGAAAGTTTTCAGAAAAATACCAAAATTTCACCGTAGGCTAATTTCGATATTCCGAATCCAAAAATGAAGTCCATTTTGAAAAATAAAATTTAAAAAATTTCAAAAATTGGTTATTACTATTCATAACGGCTAGTTTTAAAAATATTTTAATTGCATATCGATGTTTAATGAAACTCAGTATAGCGTACGACGCAAGCTATCGAGGAAGTTCATGATTTCGTGTAAAGCAAGCCAAGAAAGTTTTGTGTAGAAAAAGATTCCTTTTATTATTTATATAACATAAAAGTCTTGGGTGTTACATTAAATTATTTCCTATTAATTATTTTATTATTTAGTTTTATTCTATAGTTCTCATCCATTATGTATTTTCTTTTATAATGTCCATTTTATTATGAATTTTTTCTAATGCTATGACACATCATACCAGGATTCAAAGTCTCCCAACTATACTTATCACACCCTTGCTACTTTTCGTCAACCTTCAGTGTTTGTAGAGGCACTCTTGTGGTCTCATAACAAACCATTTACTGCCATGTGAGAGAGTTCTATATTGGGGATGTTACAAAGTAGTATCAAAGGAAAATGATTTTTTCTTTTTCATTATAGTTTGGTAAAGGAATAAATGATACCTGGTTTTTTAGGACTTGTTAAGGATATTCTGTGTCCAGATATTTTACCCATGTATGGTGGAAAATCCATGTGGTCAGGGATGGTGTTGCTGTTTGTGGTGTGTTCTTTCTATAGTAGATGTTATTTCACCCTAGGTGATTCACATGTTGTGTGAAGATTTTGTTCAGTGATTTCATGTTATTTGAAATTTGAACTCATTGACTATTATGGTGTGATATATGGATACATGAATCATAACATGAATATAGGAATATATTGAGATGCATTTTTCATTATAGGGACATATCTACTTTTCATTCAATATCTATAAGAAAATTGAACTGTAATATTAATTGTTTGTTTCACTAGATAAATGAAATGAATTATAATTTCAAGATTAAATACTATTAAGAATTATCTAGAGACATCAAGAGTGTGTATTTCTCTGTTGTAGTAACATGTTAGGGTTAACCATGTTGCTAGCGTATTTTCCATTATGTGTGTTTTTCTTATAGAGAAAATGTCTCTTCATCATCTTTGACCCAATCAGCAAGATAATGGAAATTAGAATACTCATAATGTAGTTGAGTCGGATAAGATTATATTTCCTCAGGATAATGTGGATGTTCATCATTTCATGAGCTTCTTCAGGGTTATGTGATCCTTAGAAAGGGATACTATTCACACCATTTCATTGATGTTTGAGCTGATAAGTGAGTTTCACCTATATAATCCACCAATGATTTTTATGGAATGTAGACCCCAAGAATCCATGTACTGAATTTATTTATTCTAAAAAATATCCCAGAATCTTGAGACACCCACATATAGGTGGGTGAAACATTCTTCAAATTTGATTGGTGGACATTCCATGCATTGGTTAGATAGTCTTAGGGAATCTATAATATAAAATGAGAAATCTTGTAAGGACTTCATGATGGAGATTATGATCTATTTCAATCATAAAACCATGATGAATGAAAAATATCATGAGGTCAGTCATATGATAGAAGAGGTTTTTCTAGTGACGGAATATACTATATGTTTTACAGAAATATAATGCTTTGTGCCAAATTTCAAAAACTAAGGAGATATCAAGGATGGTATGATTCTATGATGCTATTTGTTTCGAGATCCAGTCATATATAAAAATTTTCCATTTTTGATGCTTTGAGTACATGATGAATCAGACAGTCATCATGGTAGAGAATCTAAGAGGGGCCCTCATAAGTATCCATGGTAGTTCAATAGGGTTATCATCTGAGTAATTCATCGATTTGTAAGATGTTTCATTATGATAGTTTCTGAAAAATCATAAATGGTTTTAGAATTTATGGTAGTGGATAACCATATAAGATCCTGTCACATTCTAGTGATATCACTTCAGTATGTTTGTCCAAAAGAACCCATATTTTCATTACTACATGGTTATGTGTCGTACCTATGGAAGAATTTTCCATCTTCAAATATTTTATTTGAACATTCCATAGAAAACTTTTGTAATAGTATCTTGTCCGACACCAAACTCTAGAAGGGGATCAGATACCCCGCATAAAGCTTATATATGGAATTCCATAGGCCATTCAAGAAGTGTGAGGGGATTTGGTACCCTTATTTATGTGAAGTAGTTCCATGAAAAGTGATTTATCATAGGGTATTTAGACTATAGAGCATGGAAAAGTGACATTTCAAGTACATGTTATGAAAGATTTTCTAGCTAATGTGTATGAAGTACATTCTATAATCAGATGATTGATTCTCATGTCATCTATATTTTCTTGTGTTATATTTGATATATGATTATAAAATTATTTTATATATTATATTTATTCAGATGTATTGTCTTTTTTGTGGAAATATTAAGTCTTTTTAACCATTAATAGACCATTAATAGTGTAGAATGAAAATATCAAACACTGAAAGGTGTG
The DNA here is from genome assembly GCA_963277665.1 of Viscum album. Classification (NCBI taxonomy): domain Eukaryota; kingdom Viridiplantae; phylum Streptophyta; class Magnoliopsida; order Santalales; family Viscaceae; genus Viscum; species Viscum album. The sequence goes on along the minus strand of OY728165.1, from coordinate 1,574,379,560 downwards.
TTCTCATAATATTGGAGGTTATAGTTTCTATTTAAAATATTTTTTATTGTAAATGATAGGCTTAAACTTGATTTTTGGTTTGGATTGGAATGTTATATACCATTCTCATACCAAACTTTACAAGAGTATAGTTACATTCCAATATCTAGAAAGAAGTAGCTATTCACACTAGGGTGAGTGGGATCATCAGGCCGGCCATGGTAGACCAATTTAGTGCTGATTTGATTGTCTCACACCTCATATAGTAGTTATTTCTCTAGATAATGGTGAAATAGGGTAGGGCTATTTTCCCCTAGTGGTATAAAATTATCAGGATATCTTCCCTGATGAGTTCAATGGATTACTTCCTATGAAATCAATCGAGTTCACAATCGAGTTGGTGTTTGGAGTAAATCTAGTTTCATACTAACTTTCTGAATGGTACAATTGAAGATTTAGTAGTTGAATGTTTATTTGGATGTTCTAGAATCTAAATGCATCATACGTCATTGTTCATCTCTTTTAGGTTCTCCAATTAACATCTCCAAATATGTGTCGGGATCATTGATCTTATTTGTGTACTATTGGAGGTTGAACCAAATTTTGCTCAAGAACTGATATCCTCTTACACAAATTGACAATCTATTCAATCACTGCAAGAAGATATAAGATCTTCTCCATGATTGAATTGTTATCAGTATTCATCAGTTATGGATGATACTATAGGATATACATTGTACTTTATTAAGAGTAGTGTGGGCTGTAGGAATTCTGAATGATGACATTTATTTTTATTAATGTTCTTCCAGTATTCATGTCCTTAATGAATAGGATATCTCATCATTTTATAGATCTATTTTTGGTGGTTCTGGTCGAAGATATTATAGTGAACTCTTCGTTAACATACGTACATGCCAAACATCTTGAAATCAACCAAAGTACATTTAAAGAGAATCAGCTTTAATCCAAACTAACCAAATGAAGTTTTTGGATTGATATAATGTACTTCTTTTTCCATGTCATCTAAGAGGTAGGAATGTCTATGGACCGAGTCAAATTTGAAATCATCACATATTGGGAATAACCCAATTACATCATTGAAATTTTCATCTTTCTGGGTTTATAATGTTATTATCATCACTTTATCTTATATATCTCTCATTTGGAAACACCAATGTATGTGATGAAAATGAAAGGGTTATTTTTTTTTGGAATTATGAATGTGCTAGATATTTTTATGATTTGAATTTCATTCTGACCACAAAAACTATAATCACTTTACCTGTGCTAGTTAAAGAATATATTGAGTGCTATGATGGATCAGGTTTCAGGCTCAGATTAGTTCTAATGTAATGGAATCAAGTGGTTAGTTAGGGTTCGTGGTAGATTAGATAGAAACAAAGAAATTATGCTACTCAAGATCTAAAGTTAGCAGTATTCTTACATTCCCTATGATGTGTGATAAAATTTCTCAGGGATGAGAGGTTTGTGGTATAGATGGATCAAAAAAGCCTTAGGTAGATATTTTCTCAGCGGGACTTGATCCTTTAGCAGAGAAGGTGGTTTGAATACCTGCAGTATTTTGACACTGAATTGTCTTGTATACTAGGCATATGAAACGTATTTTATAACACCTTCTATTAAAATATATGGATATAGGCGTTATGGGATCCTTGTGATGAGTGGAAGATATTGTATCTCTTTTCCCACATGTTTATTGATGTTCATGAATATTTGCTCTGAGTTGTTCTGACGTTGACATCTGTTATACCTGTTATTTTGGACCAGATTAAGAATGAGTATTTTTCTAATATGGTGGGAATAGTTCTATGAGATAAAATATATATTAGTTAGAAACCATCATGATGGTATCTCGAAAATGAAAATTATCTTCCTTTTTGTGGATGTGTATTGGTTTTTATAGGCATGTGTGGGGAGCTGATTATAGTGTATCAGGATCTTAGATGGTAAGTGTATCCTAGTTATCAATGATTTATCGTTATCACCTTATATAGTACTTGTGGATAGGAATGACGAAGGATGGGGAATGCTTCATGGATTTATGCTTCACATGTGAGAAAATAAAATCCAAACATCAGAGGCTAGTTGGGTTTTTTCTACCTTTACACATTCCAGAGTGGGAATGGGATGACGTCACAATGGATTTTCTCACTTGACTACCCAAGATGACATGTAAGAGTGATTTTTTGGGGGATTTTTTTATTTTCTAGCTAAGTTAGCCCACTTATTATTATTTTTATTAATCCTTCACTATAGATAATATGGATTATCTCTATGTGAGAAATGAGGTATGGATACACAGTGTTTTTAAGAGTATCATTTGAGATAGGGATCCTCATTTCACATCATGATTCTAGAAGGGTATTTTGAAATCTATGGAATCTAGTGTTATTTTAAGAACAACATATCATCAACAAGCTGATGTTAAACATAAGAAGACTATTCAGGTTCTAGAGAATATTTTATAAGCCTATGTTTTTTGATTTTGTTTGTTCTTGGGTGTATCATTTGGAAATAATGGTGTTATTATATAATAATATCCTATAGGAATGGATCCAAATAGTCCATTTTGTGGATTTCTATTGTAGGCATTATCATTTATCTCTATATTGTCTATAGATAGGTGAGCCAACACTTATTTGGCCTATTCTCATATAGGAGACATCTGAAAATGTTCAGTTGATTAGACAGTGGTTGGTGACCATATAGATTAGTAAAAAATCATATGATGACCATTGGAGATGACCTCTAGAATTTGAGGTTTTTTATCATGTTATACTTCAGGTTCCCCATAGGTTGGCGTAGTTCCATGTAAGGAAGCAAGGAAAGATACAATATAGTTTTTTTTTGGGCTATTTTAATTATTGGAATGAGTCAGTATGATATCATACAATTTAACCATTTAATTACAATATAGTGCCATGTAGGACGAGTTTCATGGGTCGCAACAACGAAGATATCAACCATACCCTTACCATGTGATATATGTGGAAAATAATGTTCTTTGTGTTGATGTATCCTTCGAAGACCATCTTATACGGGATGTCGATCACAGTGAAAACTTCTTTGATTTAGAACGATACTGTTGGTGTGAATGCAGTGGAATCATGGGCGATTTAAAGAGGAAACCTATGAGAGGTGTTATGAAATTCGAGCACAGTTGTTTTACTTATTTATTGGATAATATTGAGAATCAGATATAAGATGGTGGGGGTTGTAATATCCAATTTCTTTTTTCAGGGTATTTCTCTCTCTGAGTATTCATTAACCATTCTATTTTGTTGTGTTTTCATTTTAAATGTATATCATTTTAATAAACATAGTATTAAATTACAATAAACAATGAGAAGGAAGAAATAATATATGTGAGGAGAAATATGCTGGAAAAACACACCTAATGATTGGGGAGTCATGATTTTTTGAATTAATGGAGTCTTCGTATAAATGGGTAAATTTTTTCAAAATTTCTCAATGAGAGGATACAAATTAAAAATTGTTCTATTTGATCAAAAGGTAGATAGTATAAATAAAAACTATAGAACATTTACATGTCATGTAAAGGGATTACACATCATGTTATTTTTTAGGGTTTTAAAAATTTTAATCAATGAAGATGGGTTTTTATGTATGTTCCATCAAAAACATTACATGGCATGTAATCTCATTACACAATGTTTAAATTCTAGACCTACTATTTTAAACATTATGTTTATTTGAATTTCATTCTAAACCACTATAGATCCTCTCTTATTGACCGTAGGGATTTCTCTATTAAATTTCTAGATGATAACCTCCCTTCTAAATGTCTTGGTTTTTCAAGAAATCCGTGGTAATTTATTTTGGTCAGGATTCCTCCATATCTTACTTCTTCTCTAATCGTTGTGATGTTATCCCTTAACCATTTACATTGTTGTTTTTTATCCTGATCAGTTTTGATCTATAAACCTATTTGAACCCATCTTCATATTTTTCCTCATTAGGTTTTTTCATTGGATGCATTATTTGGAAAATTATTTAAAGGAATGAGGTCTAAATTTTAATCAAATGGTCTAATAATTTCCATAATTTTGCAATGTTGTGATTGTTCCATCTTTGCGTGCACCAAAATTTATTTAATAAATAAATGGAATAATTATTTCAATACCATTATTTTAAAATGTTCTTCAACAAGATCTTGTCAACCCATGGGGTGAGTAAACCATAATTAAAATTGAATTAGAAAACATATTAAAGTATGTTTTACAGGGAATGTGACATAGGGTGATTTCCTGTTATAGAATCCCTAAATTTTGGCTTACTTCTTATTTATATAATTGATAATAAACTATGAAATATATTTAAAGTGGTAGTTGAAATAATAATGATAATCCTCATAATTTACCATTGAGAATTATGATGTAACATTATGATACCCACACTATATGATAGGGGTTGAGTAACATGTTTTAATTCTCATATATCGGTATCAGCCCTAGAATTTTCACAATTATATGTTGTAATGATGATATTGAGTTTGAATGAAGTAATACCATTTTTTAATTTTTATAGAGATTGGTAAATTCCATGTCCCATGCAATAATACATATTTTCCTTTATCCCGAATGTTGTAATTCTTATATGGATTTAACCATGAATGGTTCTTCTAACTACACCATGGTTATATGTTTGTGGTATGCATATTTGGGAGAGTGGCTCAAAAATATTTTGTCATGGCAGTGAAGAAGATTATTTTTACATAGTTATATGTTTTTAGTTGGCATGGCTTTGTGGAATTATCAGTCACATTCTGGAATGGAGCTGAAGTATGATATATTTTTATTTTATTAATTTTTGATTTAATTCATACACCTATTTTTCTATTTATTACATATAATTCTTATCAGACCGGTTTAGTTTAGACATTGTTGTATTGTCCTAATGTGTTCTACTCACAACCTATTTAGGTTGTCTTTTGTTACTAGAGCAGATTACATGGATGTGTGTTAGGACAAGGGAAAAGGATCTTTCAGTTTATTTCTTATTTGCATATGGGATGGAGATTGGAGATGGGACTGACATAGGATTTGAGACCTGGGATATTGAGACTTTTATTTAAGTCTATTAGCCTATTTCTTGTATTGTTCTAAAATGAAATTTAACTGCATTAAATAACATCATTTCATTATTCCCTATTATTTATTGAATTATTCTGGTAGTTTTTTTATTATGCTATGAATTTACATTGACTATTTCAATTTTTTATTGTTTATTCTATTATGTCACTAAATACCAGGGGTTTATTCTCCCCAATGTACTTATCACAGACCCAATACTAGTCGGTAGCCTCTGGAATATGGGGTGACAAACATCAGGTATCGTAAACAACCTTATTTCACCACGTGAGATTGTTCTATATTAGGTAATGTTACATAAGGATTTTATCAATCTACCATTTCATTAATGATTTAAAAGGGTATATTGATCGATAGTGATAAACATGAAAAGTGATTTAATAAAAATTTGATATTTTTTGAAAAACACACGATTGAGGGAAAGGAAAGCCTTAATTGATCATAATTTCAAGGTAATAAAACATGGATAATTTATATTGGATAATAAAAATACATTGGAATTGATTGATGGTTTTTTGGAAAAAAAAATTTCCATAACTGGTGGAGTTTACAGAACTTTTGGATTTTATGAATATATTGAATAAAATATTGCTTAAAATTGAATAAGGTATAATTCATGTTTATAATATGGTTTAATTTTAATTCAAGATATTACTGTTTTTTCAGAGAATAAATGATTAAGGTATTCACTTGTTTGGAATGTGATAATTCAAAGCTACTTCATGTTGCTTAATGGTAATTGATAATTTTATTTTTGTAAATTCTGTAACCTTATTTATAAATTGTTTGACCATTATCTTTTTTAAAACATATATTTGTGGTATGGTATATTTTGAGATTTGGATGTTGTTTTAGTGATTTCTATTTTACATCACTATACGAATCATCTTGTTCCAATAGATGAGGTAGAAATATTTGAATACGTAATCAATGAAAAAGTTATGTCTATAGACATGTATATTTACATATATTTGTAGAGTGTGAAGTAAATTTCTATGTCTAGGAACATATAAGTAAAATAAACATTTTTCCAATCTTCATAATTTTTTATGATATTAATAACCGTTTTCATAACACTTGTTTATAATATTTTGGTTATAAATATTCAGCTAAACATGTTCTCTATCACTCTATATGAAAATGTTATTGTGTATCTTTTTTCATATACTTTTTTCACTTACATTTTCATATTTGTAATCCTAGTTTTGTGATGAAATTAGGATTTTAATTTTTCTATTATTAAAACGATATGTTATTATCCTGATATACAATGTGGATTATTCCCACAATAGTATTTTCAAATAACAAACCCATCAATCCAATGATCAATTTTAAATTGTGAGGACTTAATTTAAATATGGAGGTGGTAAAAAAACCCAATATATTACAATGATTTAATTTTATAATTTATTTTATTTTATTTTTAATATTTTTGTATATGCAATACCATGTTAAACCTATTGAAAACACAACACTGAGTTATATTTTGTTGCATGCAAGATTGAGTTTTAATGATTTTTAATAGAACACCTATTTTAAAACAAAATTTTAAATATTTTAGAAATTTTATTTTCCAAAAATAAACATCATATTCTAATTCAAGATATCTGAATTATCTATGGGTGAATTTTTGGTACTTTTTTTAAGATGTTCCATTTCATGTTGAATTGTTAAATTTTTTAGTTTTAGCTAAAAACTATCTTTTCAATGAAATAAATAGTTATGTAAACTTTTATTTTATTTTATCTAAAGTCTCAATAAATCATATATATATACATATATTATTAGTATATTTGAAATCAGAATAATATTTATATTTAATTAATATATAAAGACTTACTGAAATTTTGATCATTTTATTTTTAAAAACACCCTTTCAAGCCACCTCTAAGATATTAGAATTAAAATTAATTTTTCTATTAATATAAATTAATATTTTAAAAATAGACACACACAATTATAATAATTTTAATATTTATAGCTTATTTAGAACAACATATTTTTGACAAAAATATATTAGTAAAATTAATTAAAATTAATCAAATTTATTAAACTAAAATTAAACTTAACTAGGGGATAATCCTTAAACATATGAGCCAAAATGACATAAACAATAGTAAAAATAAATTATATACCAATAGTTTGATCATATCCCCTATTTTTAAAAAAATTTATGAGTTATTCTGATACTATTTCGTAAGGTTGGCCCATATATTTAGTTATGTAAGGAAAATATTTAAAAGGTATCCTTCCTTATTTTTAATATTTATAAACCATTAAAGAATGAAGGAAGTAACACAAATTAGGTTATAAAAATTATTATAAAATGTAACTAATATTTTTATCATGGTAATTTAAAAATAATTTTCAGATGTGATATATTTATATTTTATTCATAACAATGAATAATGCATGGATTATTTAGCTAATAATTAAATAAGATAAATGATTTTAAAACATTAAATGTAAAGTAAATTTAATGAATTATTGAGTTGCATTATTTTTTTAGATGTGTGTACCATGTTACACAGATGTGAACATTATATATTTTAATTCCAATTTTTTTTGATATTTGTAAAATTAAAAATAAATAGATAATTAAAAATTTTACATTAATTTTATTTTTAAATAAATGATATTTTATTAATTCATTTTAAATTATTAAAAAATAATATGTTTTTTCAAGTGATTTTTAAGTGTTAATAAATACCTAATATGAATTATTTAGTAAATAATTTATCTTTTATAATTAAATTATTAACACACAGATAAAAATATTATTATTAGCATAGTCCGGGTTAATATAGTGTTTTTTCACATTACAAGCTCTTGGTTTACAATTAACTTCCAATATATATGGGATTTAAATTTTGAAAATTAGATATAATATCTATAATTTAATAAGTCTATATTATATAATAAATCAAAAATTCATTTATCCTTAATGGTAGAAGTGCATAGTTTAGAAAACTAGTTACTTTAATAATGAATTAAATGATAAACTTGTGGGACACATAGAATTTAAGTAACAAGATTATAAAAATGAACGGGTTTTTGAGTGGTGGAGATTTTTATCAACCATGATTCCCATTTAATATTGTATTTGTACATTTATTGATTCACATGAGGTAAGGTAATCATCACAATATTGTTTAACAATCGTTATTTACAAGAACGACACTCCTCCCCGATAAAATGGCATTCACTATTCCCCTACCTCATAACTCTCAAGACCATTTGACTCATAAAACCTCTATTAAAATATTCCACCAACACCCCTAAAATTAATATAGATTCATTACATTATCTAGAAAAAAAATTAATCCTTCTGGTGTAAACCAAAATGAGATACCTGGAAAAGAGGTGACATTCTTCAATGTGAATTAATGTTTTGTTTGATTATCCCTCAATTCAAATTTTATTATTAAATTATTACTTAATAAAATATATATTAATTATACTGATATGTTTTATGTTATTTTTTCGGCCTACACATTACAAACATCCATTAAATAGTTAGAGAATATAACATTTCTATCTATGGATAATTACCACCTCTTGAAATGATGTAGTTTGTTTTTCCTTTACCACATATCATGGTTGAGAATTATTATGGACAACCTATTCATGTATTATATATGTTATATTTATGTTTTATTCGTAATTGAGGAATTTTTATGTAGCACATCCATTAATTATTTCCATTTTTTTAAATACAATAATGTCATTTGTAGATGTGTGGACTACCACCTTCTCAAAGCCATGTGATACGTTCATGCATTAAATGGAATGCATCAACGATATTTTAAATTAAAAAATGTAATTTTCAATAAATTTATATTATATTAATGATATAATAACCATTATTTTAATATACTATATCAATTTCATTAATACCTTTTGACAAACATAATTAGTTATAACATCGTTCGTGGATGTGTGGACTACGTCCTCTTCAAAGTGATGTGATTCCTTTAACATCACATTATTTCATTTTATAAGTATATATTATTAAATAATATATTATTTATTATATAATAATCATTATAAAAATAAAATTTTTACTTAATTTCTTTCCATAATAATCATTGAAAAATGGGAACATTACTCATTCATCTGTACAACATATCGTCTCCAGGATTATAGCATTGGTTTACTTTCATAACCATCATTCATGAATTATTTGAAAATAATAATTTATATATAAATATTATAACTATTAAATTACTATTAATCTTGAGATGTTTATATAATAACACCTTTGACAATAGTCAACCGACCAATGTAATTTTTTGGAACATATACCAATTTTTTTCAAATCATCTGACATAAACTTAAGTGTTTAAGTGGTTGTATAAAACAATGTGATAAGTGAAGTAAGAGTAAAAATAAACATGAAAAAATTTCTTACATATGTATAAAATTAACATATCTTTATTAATCTTGAATATAAATACATAAATGACATTTCTAACTTATGTTAAGGGTTCTCATCTCCATTTACATTCCATTGAGACTTATTTAATATTATTCACCAAATCACTTTTATATAGTTTATATACTACCATTTAAAATTTATATTATGAATTCCATATTCTCATTATATTTTATGGAAAATTTAATGTTATACCTTCAAGAGGATTATGATTCCAATGATTCAAAGGGGTATGCGATACTTTGGAGTTTCGATGTATTATTTTTCTCAATAATGTTTAAATGATCAATCAATTATATTTTCATTCATAAACATCAACCACCCTTATTGATACTTATACACCACTATGTATTTGTTGATAGTTCGTTATTCTTTATTCAATACGAATAAATTCTATTTCATGAAGATTATTAATTGAATTGAATATTTGATATGAGGAATGTTTTTGATAGGTAGTGACGAGTGGGGATCGAGCTTTATATATTACCTTCATGCATTAATAGGTTCACATGATAAATTTTTGTATTCAAATTTAAATGGGTTTCTACCCATAGTTTTAAACCATCTTTTGAAAGGCCTTATCTATATAGGTCTTCATCTCCCTTAGAACTGATTTCCAATAATTAAGAATTTTCATTTTAGATATTTCAACTATCATTGTTATTATCGATGATATTTTCATATGATATAGTAAATATATTCACTCCATTCTCAATTTATTGAATAAATTGAATTTGAATCAATTTATTACATTTCCATGTTGATTAAGTCTTATTCAGTTATTTATGTGTCATGAATTTCTATATATTATCATTTCAATGGATATTTATTCTAATTGATTCATTATTACTTCAAAAATATGTTCCCTTACTAACCAATTCTTCTCCCAATTATTATTATTATTTTGTATGGTATACGAAGAAGAATCCATTGAATGAGTTTCAAGGATGGTGATATTTTATTTTTGTATGATTTATTTGTGTTCCTAGTGTAATATGGTTAACATTTATATAATCTCGTTTTTCAATACATTTAAATTCTTCCTACCATATGGACATGAATCTTGTATCTATGCTAATGAAATTAAGAAATTCAACCAATCATGGATTATGGGTTCAGGGTGTTACATCAAATGTGTTGTACTCACACCCAACTTGGTCTATAATATTGGTACATGAATAGACTTTGTGATTGTAGGACATGATAATGGAAAGAATCCATATTAGATTAAAGAGTTTGGATGGATAATATATAGGAGAATGAATATGGTTTAAAGACCCTCTTGGTGTCCTCAGTGTCTTTTTTTTTTTGGGTTTTTCACTTTGACATGTGACACTTATTTGACCTGATATATCTATTGTTAAATTTTACAAATTTAATTCTTATATCGGTCATCATGGGATATGGATTTTTTTTCTAGAAATTGATTATAACATCTAGCTACTGTGTATTTATTTTAACTTTTCACATTCATTGATATAGATGTTATAGTCTCCCCATAATCAATATTATACCCTCAATTCAAGTTGGCACCCTATGGCATATGGGGATACAAGCATAATATCATGTGACCAACTGGCTAGGGGCATCGATGTGTGGCACACAATTCATGAAGTTATAATGTGGTATCAATGGGTCTAGAATTAGAAGATTTGGTCCTCGGTTAGTATATCATTCATGGGGGCATAAAAACCATGTACATAGGTACAACCCAAGTACACTTTGTGGGGTTTTTGTTTTTGTTGTTTACTTAAATGGATGGATGTTATTTCACCTTGAGTGATGCACATTTTGGGTGATATGACTATTGTTTGAGTGATTTTATAATATTTCCCTTGTGGACCATAATAGCATGAGAGTTGATTATGAATTCATCATTCTAGGAACTTTCAAATTACTGTGACATGCTTCATTTCTAGGAACTCTCAAGAAAAATGGGGTTTTTTGGAAATTATTGAAATTGAATTGTTTTTCGTTTTGTGTCTCATTGAACTAAAAATGGTTCCTAATATGTAATTGAAATTTATGAAAGGGTGAAAATTTTGAATAAATGCATTTCTTATGGGAACCTTTATTATGAAAATGAGTTTACCCTTTTCAAACATGAACTACATGTATATTGCATAAGTGGTAGTGTTAGTTCCTTTGGAAGATTATGTAGTGGGTTTTAGGGATACATGAATTACTTTTCATTACCATGAATCCCTATTATGTAAATGTCTGATTTTTGTGCTATGTGTCCTAAAAATTTTGTCTGTAATTAAAGAGATATACATTCAAAGGGATTCTTGTTCATAGGATGTCATGAGATTTTAACTAGAAGGATCTAGAAATAGTGGAACCTAAGGCACCAATAGTAATGGGTGAGGGAGCTATAGAGATGTTACATGAGAACATTTCACTATTCATGATGTTTTTGGAGAGAGACCTAGAGAGGGTAGTAAATATTATATATGAACTATTGTATGAGTTTCAATTGCAATACCCTCTGACTTTCACAAGAGATGGTGGAATTAATGTAGATGTGTTTTGGATTGAGTCTATATGAACTATGCATGACCATTTATATACTCCTTCTTAAAAGTGGGTCATGTTGGCTACTTATATGTTAAGAGGAAATGTCATGTGGTGGTATGATGTTCAGGCATGGACTGGACATGATTATGGTATGGTATAGAAGCTATTTTTTGGAGAAGTTCTATGAGAAATTTTATCCAAATACTATGATAAAGGAGAGGGAAGTTGAGTTTATGTGGTTGAATATGGGGGTATGTATTTGATGGAATATACTAGTCCATTTATTAACATGAATTATTTTTTTCTAGTGATATCTAGGGATGAGATAGCTACATCAAATGGTTTTCAGAATTGACTAAAATGCGTGATTAAATCCGAGGTTAACATTATTAAGTTAGAGATGTCTGAAGAGGTGGTGGATTAGGCTTTTATATATATGGGTAACCAAAAGGATTCATCTAGTGGTGGATATAGGATTTAATCTAGATGATGGGTGGTATATATTCTGAGAGAAGGAATCATTGTTATGAGAGTCTTGAATAGTGCTTGGGAAATAATAGTGGATATGGGGAATGATTAGTTACTCAATAATATACACTATTTCATTTCAATCAATGTGTTAGGTTGGTCCACTTTCATAGAAATTTTCCTTATCCACTATTAGAGTGTTATGATTTTGGAATGATATGGAATCTACATAGGTTCACAAGGAACCCATGATTGATGGGTAGTGTTAGAACACCTAGACAAAACTAATGTGTGGGAAGAGAGTATCCTACAGCATATCAGTAGGGAAACTACAGTTATACAGCTTGTGGAGGATGAGGAATTGGATGATGTGATGCTTATGAAAGAACACCCACATTAGAAAAGTAGTGTAGCTTCGGTGACTCTCACTACATGATATGAAAGAGGTGTAATGTAGTTTCATGATCTTTAACACACACTTGTGGATAGCGAGGGTGGACCATTGGCAAATAGAGGTAAAATTCATTTAAATTTTACACATTATATTTACTTATTTGATACTTATGACACTCATTATATTATATATATATAAACTTAATTATTTTATCCTTGAAACAATGTTCTTGTGTGTGGTATTGAGGATAGATACTCATTTGGGAGTACTGTCGATTTAAATCTTATTGTGAATAATGTGTTCTCTCATGGTAATGAAGTATCATATTTTTTAGGGTCTCTACATTTTGTATATAATAGGATTTGTTGAAACTAGTGGTATGGAATTTTTAGTGTCATATAGAAGCCACGTTAATTTTTTCTAATGGATAGTGGCTTCTACATCTCATGAGGAAGAAAATTATATTCCTCGTGGAGAGTGGGATCTAGGTGGGCCATGAAGGGACACTTCATTTGCATCTGGTGTAGATCACCACCCCAGTTCCTATTATATTTCTAGATGACGGATGAGTAAATTATGATATCGTTCTACCCATAGGGGATACATTATAGAACATATTTTTTGATCACTTCATTGTGTTTCCACCAAATAGAGAAGTGGAATTTACACATCATATCTTAACAAGGAAAGAGCTAGTTTGTATTCCACCATAATGAATGGAAACAAAAGGTTTTCAAGGGATTGTTATAAAATATAAGTGTTTATGGATAAGGGTTTGCTCCTTATATATAAGATTCTTGTGGGTTATTTTATTTTTTTTGTAAATAAGGAATATGGGAGTTGGAACTTATGTTTCAATAAATGAATATTGATCTAGATGACAGTGAATAACTGGTATCCTCATCTTTATATCAATGTATTAGTAGACCATATAAGTAAATATTATGTTTTCTCCATGATTGGATTGATATCAAGGTAACATTATTTGAGATTTTGATCATCTAACATACCTGAAACTAGTTTCAGAACCTAGTTTAGCTTTATCAGTTTATTGTGATGTCATTCAGGGTAACAAACACTCCTTCGGTGTTTATTTACTTGATATAACAAATGTTCCACCTATACCCACATCATTTTGTGGTGGTGTTTTTGGATGACATATTAGTGTACTTAGAGACACATGATGATTATTCCCAACATCTTGACCATGTACATAGTATGTATAGAGAGAAAATACTATACTATAAGATATCAAAGTGTCAGTTTTAGAATGATCTAATTCACATTATAGGTCACATAATCTAGAAAAGGTGTTTTAGAAGTAATAATGAAAGTTAATGTAGTGGTTTCTGGGGAAATAAAATGAAATATTTTTATATATGTATCATTCCAAGGTTATTGAGTTATTAGCAAGGCATCATTAAAGAATTTTTAAATTTCGATGTACCTATTTTGGTCCTGACTGAGAAATAGTTAACGTTTGGATGGTCTGGATCATGTGATAATGCCTTTCAAGAGTTGAATTAGCACTTGATTTTGACACCAATCTATATCCTACCAAATCCATGTGAGAAGAATATTGTGTTTTGGGACACTTCTGGGATTTTTCCTATAGAAGTGTTGATGTAGGGAGATCGGGTTGTGTTGTTGCTCTCAAAAGGCATGTCCACATGAATAGAATTACATTATGTGTGACCTATAATTTGCTTTAGTGGTTTATGTTTCATTTTTTCTGAGGTAGTATCTATTGTGGGGAAATTTTACTATGTATACTGATCAAAAGATATTAATGTATATCTATTCATAGTGATACTTGGTTCTCCTTCTGTGGATATGGGTTGAGTAGATGTTGTCATTGGACATTGATCTAGAATATATGTCTGGGAAGGGAAATAGTATTACAAATGATTTAACATGGAAATATCATACATAAGAAGTTCAAAAATCTATTGTTGGGATTAATAAAATTATGTTACAAGATGATAATCCAGTTTTGGTTTAATAGGGTTTCGATCTGATGAATCTCATATCAGATTCATTACTATGTACACTTTTCTGTCAGATAAATGAAAGACTGTGTGATGATCATGAATGTATATCCTTGACTAAAATCCTTGAATGTGGGGTGTCTATATCAGATAATACCACAAATTAGGATGATTCCATTTATGTCATGAATCTTGTGGTTGTACCTATATGTTTTTGGGGGAGTTTATTGGTGTGTTTCATTCCTCAATGTGTGTGTTACATTATCGTTTGAACAAAATTTACCCTAACCTATGATAAATGTATTGGTATCACAGCATGAAAAAGGAGATAGCAGGGTTCATGACACAAAGCTACACTTTCCAACATGTGAAAGCCAATAATAAATGACCTATTGGATGACTAATTTTTTTCCATAATAGAATGGTAGTGGTACGAGACTATTATGGACATTGTGGTGGGTCACCAGAGGATTTATTGTAGAAATGATTCAATTTATGTAATCACTGGCCATTTGATAATGGTAGTGCATTTTATGCATATATGGGATACTTTATTAATGGAATAGTTTAGAAAAATGTATATTTTTGAGGGACCATTTAACCAGGGTTCCACATCGTATTGTTTCAGATCGTCAATCACATTTTACATTGGAATTTAGTCAGGGATTATATCGGGTGCATGATAAATAGGTTTTACTGATTATGGCATTCCAACCACCGACAAATGGGTTGTTGGAACGTAAATGGAAGTGCTTAAAGATATTCTACCAATGTGTGTTATAGAATTCATAGGGTCTTAATAGAATTACCTAGCACTAGTAGAGTTCACCAATAACAGTTGTTATGAGGAAACTATTTAGACGGAATCATACAACGATCTTTATTATTGGACATGTAAATAATCTCTATGTTGGATGGAGGCAGGTGAGTTAGACTTTTTGGGACCAATTTTTATGTAGGTTAAGCCGATTCTGAATCATATAGTTATGGGTTATAGTAAAAAGGTGTCATATTACGATAGACATCAAAAAAACCAATAATTTTCAAATGGTCATTCTGTTTTCCTTCGGGTTCTTCTAGGTTAGGTCACCAGATATTATCGATATTTTGAATGTCGGAACATATAATTATTGGAAAATTTGAGGTTGTGGAGAGGATAGAGCTGATTTCATACCAAATCATTACTCTATAATTAAATAGTGATATTAATGATGCTTTTCATGTGTCAAAACATTAATCGTATCAACCCTGAATTTCTTAGGTGATTGATATGGATGATATTGAGCTTGAGATATTTGATTCCCTTGAGGGGAATCTGATATGTGTGTTGGACAATATTGAGAATCTTTTTTGGGGTAAGGCGATTTCATTAGTTTGAGTATTGTGGAATCATGGGCATGTTCAAGAGGAAACATCTATGGGATAAGTGGATATATGGGTTTAGTGGCCTGATATTTTTGGCATAGAATCTTAGAGATTCCAGGGAGCACAACTCGAGGAGGTACTACTATAAGATGAAGGAATTTTATGTTCTTGACCTTTTCAAAGATGTCCCAATATTTTTTTCATGTTCCCTTTTTCATTTTTTGAGTATTTATTTTTTGGGATTTATCTTTTGTTAAATTTGATCAAACATTGATGATTTTTAAGGGATTTTGGGAGGTGTATTGTTAGTACATGGTGTTCCCAAATTGTTTTCACATACACAAAAAACATGCATCCCTACACAGAGAGGGATTACAAAGGGGGCTCATTGTTTATCAAATTGTGCAATTTATTAGGAGTAACCATGATAGACACAAATGTGTGGTGCATGATTATGGTAAATTTTTAACCTTATACAAGAAATTATACATATGGGAATTTAATCCCTTGAAAATTTGATTAAAAATATTTAAACCCTAAAATTAACCATAAATAAACCATAACATGACCTTAATCAATTTATCTCACTTTTGGTGGCTCGAAAACGAATTCTATGGTCTTTTTACCTCTGTTCGTCAAAATTAAGAGACTAGATTAAAGATATATTTCTCTAACTATAAGTGATTATAATACCAATTAGTTTCCACTATCTCTATCACCTATATCTCATTCATTAAATTGATGATTTCCTCAATTGCTAATGGATCTTAATCTAGATTTTGATAGATCTAATTTGTTTTATTTAGAATCTATGATTTGGATCTATATCTCATTGTTTTACATTATAATGGTTGTCCCACATAAATTAGGGATTTCCATTTATGAGTGTTCATCATAAATATTTTGGTTGGTGGTATAAATTAAGTTCCTATACTCATTAAATCCAATTTCATTAATGTGTTGTGAAATTTCAATTATAATTACTGGAAATTGAATCTTGAATTGAGTAAATTAATTGATTAATTAATTTATTGAATTAGGAATTTTTTTTATTATATTTTCAATGTTATTATGAATTCAATTAAATTTAGGAAATTTGGAATTGGTTGAATATGATTAATAAATTAGTATATTAATATATGGATATTGTTCTGATCATTCAATTGGTTGAATTTAATTAATTAATTAATTAATTAATGGAAATTGTATGATTATGAATTTGGTGTAATTTTATTAATTAAATTGTGAATTAATTAATTTAATGTGAGGATTTTGGAATTGATGAAAAATCAGTGTTGTGTGATCAGTAAATTAATTTGGTTAAGAATTAAATGATAATGGGGATTAATTGATGTTTTCCTTATCCTTTATGGTTTAATGATTATTATGATTACATGTAGATTAGTGGTTAAATATAGATTTTTTTCCTATTATTCCATGTGTATTAATGTGTTGAACCGTTATAGTTGATGAATTGATGTTGTATGTCATGTTCTTGATGTTTGGTAATAAGGTTATTTATGATTGTCCTTAAAGAAATATATTAATGTGTTATATGTGATACAATGACATATGTGATATACATTTGTGGGATTCAGAATGTGGATCCAAATACCTATATGTGATATACGTGTGTGGGCTAGGGACTGAGGCTCCAAATACCCATTAGTTATAAATGTGTGTTGGAAGGGGAATGAGACTCCAAATACCAACAATGAAATAAAATGTTTCGGAAAGGGATTGAGGATCCAAATACCCATGTTATAATGAGGTGTAGGACTGGTAATGAATCTTTAAATAACAATGGGTTGTTAGAAACAATTTTATATTCCTCTGATAGTGGCATTGGAATATTATTCCGATTAGTCATGATATGAATTGAGATGATGAATGGTATGCATGGTATTTTGTTATGTGACATCACATGGGGATGGTTTAGACTCCTTCACGATCTAATGTAAGTACTGAGAGTTTGGGTTTCCTTCGAAACCCGAGGTTTTATGTTGTTAAATATATAATAATTAAAACTGTGATAATTGTTTACATATAAATTGCACATTATTCATTATACAACTGTATATACTTTTATTGAGTGGATATTTTTTTATACATCGTTGGTGGTGTCCTACTGATTATTAATCACCCCCTACATAGGAAACCTAATTAGTACCTGAGAATACTTCATGTTTACAAGATAGGATAAGATAAATAACCCATGTTAGATGGATGAGTTTGTATAGAAAATGAATGAGGGACTAGACATGGTTTGAGGTCCCTATTGGATTTTTCTGTGTCTTTATTTTGGGGTTTTCACTTTGACACATGACAATAATTTGGAATCACATATCAACTATTTAGTATTGGATATTGTACTCTTGTCCTGGTCAACATGTGATGTTGATTTTTTCTGGTTATTGGTTATAATATCTTGTGATTACTTATTTATTTCCTCTTTTTCAACAATTTCATAAATAGGGTATAGTCTCCTAATGATCAATAGTATACCCTCATCACTAGATAGAATCCTCTGGCCTATGGGGAGGTATGCATGAGGTTATGTGATTGACTAGCTTGGGCCACTAGTTTATGGTACCCAATCCGTGTTGTTACAATTTCATCCTTAATAATTATATTAATCCATGTTAACCCTTCTTAACCTTACCATAATGAAAAAAAAATTCCGATGTAATTTATATATGTGAGTAGAAATAAAATTGACAATAAAAACTATTTTAAAACACCAAATTCATAATATTGAATCCTTTTATGGATTAAATAACTTAAACTAGTCTAAATTAATTATTCTATTATCTCTTTAAACAATTTTTTAGAAATGAAAAATTATGTGTAGAAATGACTTTATACTTAATTTGGAAAATGAATTTTTAGAAAAGGGGATTCCATGAATTTATGTTCTATATAAAGAAAAGTTAATTTTTAATTACATTGGAAACATTAAAATATTGAATGTAACCATCCAACCAAAACATTTAATGGAAATAATCAAACATACAATTTAAAAATAAAATATATCATTTATTTTACAAAAAGACAAGTATGAGTTTAAAAACTCATAAAAAATTAAAACCCTTCTATAAATCTTCTAAAAAATATTCCACCAATTTAGAAGATTTATGAATTTTCAAAACAAGCTATCATAAAGATGATTTGAAAAAACAAATTGGTTAACATACAAATAGTATTTTGACTATTCACCCAAAAATAAAAATTTTCATAAAAATAAAAAATATTTCCAATAAGAAAGCATTTATTTGTTTATTTAAAAATGATATTTTTTCAAATAAAATATCTATAATTGGAATAAATTAACTTTAAAATAATCCTGAAAATTGAAATTAAATATTTTTTAGAGAAATAAATTTTATTGCTTAAAACTAGATACTTCTCACTCATTTTGTATTAAAGACCATTAGATTATTGGTAAAATATTAGAATGATTATATTATATATATATTTAACTATCAACATAAAAAATAAGGATGTATTTTAACTGTTAGTATAAAATATAGTTCATTTAAATAATATTTTATTTGAAAAATCGTTTTTCCCATATAATGATTTTATCCTCATTTCAGAGCCATTTATAATCCATGTACGAATGATTACTAATTTTGTTTAAAAACTAACTAAAAATACATTGATATAATTTTGAGGGATAAATATATTTCATTAATTTAAAAATAAATATTATGTTGAAATATATAATTCATTGAATGATAGGACATATGTCATTAGTTTATTTTACTAAACATGATTATATTTTCCAAATAATGGATTAGTACATTTATATTAATAAAATCCATTAGACAAATATTTTGAAATATAGATATCCTTATTCATACTTTTTAATCCTAAAACTAAGTAATAGTGGTTCTTTTTAAATATTATTATGTCTATAGTATATTGGGGTTTGTTTAAAATTGATTTTATATATATACCATGTGTTATTGAAAATATTATTATATAAATAAAATACTTTATAAACTATCAGTGTGTTACGTTATACTCCCACGAGGAAATTATGTCCTCCCAAATTTAGCTTTTTTCCAGAATGAATGTTTAAAAAAAAATAGAATCAACTACAAGGAGTATAACATAAATATATATAAATGAATATAAATTCTTTTCTGTATCATAAAACGAGTATAATAAAACTTAATTGATATCATTCCATTTTGAAAATGAATTTAAAGTTTATGTTAAGAGTATGGAACTTATCATTTATTTAATATTTGTTAAACCATGAATTTACCATTGCAGACATGTACTTGTGAATAAGTTTCTATAAATATTCCTTTTTTTGGTTTGTGTTTTTTCACATTATACTTAATTGATTTATAATCCTATTACTTAAAAAACCTAAATAACTTTCTTCCACTATTGGGGATTGTGGAAATATATCTTATAACCGTAATTACATCATTCTTCCATTGTTTGGGCCACTCTGGATGATAGTGTTTTTATTAGGTTTCTAACCTATGGTGATAGAGATATTCAAATCTTCGTACCCATATTGGAGGCTCTATAACCATGTTTGAAATTTCCAATGTAAATATTATAAAAAACACCATGATATGACAACGAGACCTCTACCATACAACTCAAAGGACTTTGCGGATGACCAATATCATATATATGGATATATATCTAATTATTTAAAAAAAATTACCAATAAAACTAAAAAGTATGGTAAATGATTTACCATGGTCGTAGACTATGACTGTGAAACTTATATCAATATTTATGTCTATATTTTTGTATTTACCTTCCTTGATAATCCTATTTCTATATTAGAATTTTTCCTTGGGTGTATCACCTACGTGATACACCTATTTTTGTAAACAATGTTATTTATAGATAGATATTGATTGGCTGTTGTGTTTTCTACCAATCCTAACAAGATTGGAAAATGAAATATTTCAATGAATATTAAATAGTTGCAAAAATGTGTCAAGGGGTTTTCTAGAGTTTCATGAGAATGATTTTTTAGTGCATTCTCACCAAAATATAGATAAGGAAATTATTTCTTGAAAGTAGTTATGTTTCATGAAAATAAATATTTTTTGAACTCGTGAAATATAGTTGGTTGTACAAATTAAAGGTTTTGTCAAAATCTTGGTGTTTAGAAAACATAGAATGTTTAATCCAATGAGGATATCATAGAAGTTTTTTCACAATGGTTTAGTATTTTATATAAATATACGGGTATATCTAGTCTAATAAAAAATCACTCTCACAAATAATCTACAGACACTGCTTTAATAAATATTTTCATAATGTGGGGTTCTAATAAGTACACTTTCATGACGAAATTGACTTGTTTTACCATCGATAAATGTGATTTTTGGAAAAAATTAGTTTTCAAAAAATATGTTCATTCACCCCAAAAATAGTTATTTTTTGAAAACTAACATGTTACATGAGAGTGAAAAAATTTTGTGACAGACTCACTAGTTGCACAAATGTAAAACTAGAGAATGAAGTGTAGGTTCTTGGCATCTTTTTTGACAGAACAGTTCATTTTGGGTCATTAGTTCTTGACTATTGTGTGTATTGATTCTTCTAATAATCATGCATAAATACTTATATGTCAAATATATAGGCATTACCTTCATTTCCATATACTAATAAATACTTCATCAATATAAGTTAGGATAGGGGGTCATTAAAATTTCTCTGAGGGTGGTAATTTTTACACCTAAATTTTCATAATTTTAATTTACCTATAATGTATTGACCATGACTGAATATTTATAAACATAAATACCAGTTGAAACATATTATATTGAGGTTTAACTGAGAAACTTCATGTATATGATCCTTAGACTAGACATAGGTGGTAAACCAAGTAAAACTATAATTTTTTTTTTGCATTTCTTAAAATGTGTTTTTTATAGTTGTACGATTCCATCAGAACGTTTTAATAAGTTCCTTCCAATATATGGATGTTATCAATCACATTCAAATAAAACCTTTACACTATAAATCAAGCCCCACTCACCGAGTGTTCCAGGGTATTATTCTAATGTTCACATTAATCTTGTACTCTGGCGGTCGGTCCTGCCTAAAAAACCTATAACCATGTTTTCCATGGAACCATGGGCATAGGTATTTCCTTAACACTTCATTCGGTATTTTTTCTACAATGAAAATGGGGGACCACCTATCCCCATGGTCTGTTATAATTATGTATATAGGCTATGCAGTGAATCTATATTATTATAGTTATAGGGATAATCGTGGGTATTGATGGCCTTTTATAAGTTCATACCTGTATATGAAAATATGAAAATGCTGGTATTCCAAATTTAATGAGGTTCTATGTTTAGGAATAGTTTGACCATGATGATATAGAAAATACGAAGAAATATTTACTTGATCTCATCATACAATTTCATCATTCAGTTATATTTCAATCATTTTTCATCATTTTATCAAAATCATATTAAAATTGATAAATATCCATGATGAATATTTAATTCGTAAAGTAAAAAAATTATCTTTAATCAAATTGTATGATATGAAACATGTTATACCTCTTTTCTCAAAAAAAGGGTTAGAAATTTTTAAAATAACACTTTTTTTAATAAACCATTATATAGATAAATAATACATTTAAATCCAAAAAATAACTAATTACACACAATGTTTAGCATTCATTCCACAAATAACTAACCTTTAAAGAGTTAAAAATATATAACAAAAATATTAAAATCCAAAAAAAATCATTGGACTACATGTTCTTCAATGATCATCCAAACATTTATCTCTCATCGGCATTAATCATTCCTAAAGTCACAAATATATATATATATATATATATATATATATATACCGTAAAATATATATTCTCTAAAATATGATAATTAATTTTATAAAAAACATTTATCACCATATTGACACAATACAATTTATTATTCCAATAGTTAACTGAACCTATAGTCCAATATTATCCAATATTATTCCATTAACATTAATCAACCAATTTTCCTAGTATTATGATCTTATTTGACATAGATTTCATAAATTATTCATAAAATCAATTTCCAACTCCATATTTATCTATAGGATAAAACAGATGTTCTACAAATATAATAACATTATTATCCCATAATTACAAAACCATCAATATTCCTATTATCACTAAACATTATCAAAAAATTTCAAATCATTCCCTTAAATATTAAAAAATTCTTCCTAAAATAATCTTGTCAGAAATACACTTGTTAAATTTACCAATTATATATATCACAAAAATATATTAAAATTCAATTAATGTCTCAAAATATTTAATTTATTTTATTATACTCCCATCAAAAAATACCTCAAAGGATATTAATTATTTTTAACTTATTATCCTTCATAATAATATCAACCCATCAACCTTTATGTTTATCCTTATCACTATAGATTATCGTAGATGTTAAAAGGTATTATGATCAAATTATTTATAATGGTTCCCAAAGTGAATTTAAATTAATCAAATCCTTATCTTCCTGGAGTGTCAATCCATGACATTAGATAGGATTATATTTCATGCACTAGGTCATGAAAGAGTTAATATTAAACCTCATTTATAATATTTTTACCCATGTGTGAATTTATGATGGATACTTCATCGAATTGTCTGTATACATAGAGGGATTCCATTACTAGGACACCAAATAATATCTTCCTTAACAAATATTTAGGATCTATTATAATACATATACATATCCTTAATGTTTTCCCCAATGTTTTATAGGCATTCTCTCTATGATTATCCAATCATATACTCTAATACTGACTATAAATCCATGTGTCTCCATCAGAAAATAATCACACGATTCATAGAAAGGGTTTAACTCTTCCCATTTAGACTATCTTCTTTACGTATTGTTTTAGAGAACAACAAAAACAACATTACAAAACAAAGTTTAATCTTATACACATTTCCTTATATTAAAGTAATTGGATTTAAAATTTTAAATCTTGTTTCTTTTTAAATAAATTATCATATTTTAAAAAGGATACCCATTTCAAAAGGGTAAATGTTCCTATATTTCCTACACATCTTTGAATCCTATTAAAAAATAATTGAAATAATGAGATGAGATAAACTATTCACAGTGTGATATATAAAAAATAAACGAATAAAACTAGTGTAGTGAAAACAAGAAAATGAAATGAAAATGAATAACCTTTTTAAAAATAATAAATTGGTATATAAATAAAACATTTCCATATGACGAAATAAAAATTTCATAAATAAAAAATTTAAACCATTTAAAAATAATAAGAAACCCAAAATTGAATCTTGAGAAAACAAAAGAATCCATGAAAATTATTTTCTATTTAAACAATCATTTATTTTTTAAATTATCATATAACTTATTATAAAAATCATGTGACTTCCATTAAAACTCATTGTAAGAATATAAAAATAATAATAAACCTTTGGAAATCATAAATTCACTATGGAATCAACTATACATGATAATTAAAAATTTCACAAGGGGCATATATTAGATAGATTTATTTCTTTATAAGACTTACAATCTTTGTATTTATCAATTTAGTAGTAATTTATATCAGTTACCATTATCAATTTACATAATTTATTAAAAGGTTGTAATGCAACCACCCTTTATATATTGTAAATAGTCCGATATGTATTTGGGTTAACACCACATTCTAACATTTATTAATAATTCTCATGTATCATTTCATTAATATAAACATTAAATTATCTTTCACAATTCATACCATTCCCTGAAAAATTTCATTTGAAACCTTATCTACATTCACATGAAGTTTTAACATAATGTTAAGAAAAAATATCATTATATTTTGAAAACCATTAAAAATTATCATTAAAAAAGGGAAAACTATCTTATTTGAATACTCATATAACAAATTTTTGAATCATGATATTTAATAAATCAAAAGATGGTGGGGAAATATTTTCATGTCATATATGTTTAAAACAATTTTTAAAACTTATTTGAAAAATAAAATTAGTGATATGTTTGGGAAAAATATAAAAGTGATACATTTAATACATTTTATAAATCAAAATTATTTGAAATTCACTTTTATCAACTATTTATGTAAAAATGTAAACATTATTGCAAATTTAAAATAGTCTTAACAAAGGATAGAATTATGTTTTAAGGGGAAATACTTTATCAATTTAGTAAAAGAGGTGAAAAAGTGGTGTGGAGAAATTTAATTTCATTCGAAAACGACTTAAATTTAATTAAATTCATTATAAAATCCATCCTAATTAAATTTTCTATGCCACATAATAAATGACTAAAAATTTCGTATGTCTAAAATAATGTGATTTGGGAAGAGAAATAATTTACCTCATATCCAACAATATTTCATATATTTGAACCCCATCAAAAATAATAAAAAAACCAGTTTTATAATTTTTAATAATATTTTTAATATGTCCTACATTAATATTATTACATTTAATTCACTGTATACCACAGTTTTTTTGGTTACTAAATCAGTTAATTTACTTTTGAAATTGTTTAATACATATTCTATTAATAATGCATGTTGGTTGACTAGAGTAAATGATTTCTTTATTATATCATCTCTAAAGTGAAAAAAATGTTATCATTATAATTTTTATTCATTAAATATATTTTTATAGACATAAATATAATGTGTTCATGAAAAATGATTTACAAAATTTCTCGGAGACTGTAGTCTCTATGTATGCATGAATGAAGATTCAATTTTTCTACTGGGTAGACCAGAAAATAAGTAGATTGCATTATATATATGGTTTTAATTATTATATAAATTTCTTATTAAATCATTATTTTCATCCATATGAATATTAATGTAAGAGAATAATGGAGAAAATATCATAATCCTTCTTATCAATTGAATTCCATATATGAACACAAGCATCAGTATCATTTTCTGATGGATGGATGGGAAAGAATGTAAGAAATATATTATATTTAACTAAGAAGAATTATGTAATTTACATTATATATATTCATTTTATACAAAATTTAAACCATCCATATATAGCGATAATGAAAAATGAAACATATCAATTCGTGGAGGTAGTAGTCCACATATACCCATATGTGTTATTTTCATTTCCCATATAATGGTATAATAGATCAAAATTTTTATTCCTTAAACATAATAAAATTTCAATTTGTGTGATAGTAATTTTTTACATCATAATTGTTGAATGATGTAGATCAGAAAAAAGAAATAAATCACTTAATAGTTATAGATCTCTTTTTCGGAAAACTTCGTTTGGACTACACATAACGACTTATAAGTTTAATTATTTTGTGACACCAACTTATTAGCATCATGGAGATGAAGGATAGGAATATTTTTGGGTTGTTATTGGATAATATAGTGTGCATAATGTTTTGATTAAAAGAGGAATAAATCTACCGTTTTATTAAATATGAGAGTAGCACTCATGTTATAATTCAAAGTTATAAAATAACATTAAGTCTCTCACATGTTTTTGAGAATATTCATTCATACAATTTTGAAACTAATGTTATAATTTGAGAAATAAAACAAATAAATAATTTTTTGGTGATTGTAACAATTATTTCGTATATTAACCCCTATTTATAACATTTGATCAATAACATAGTGTCACAACATTTACCTTGGAAAATATTTCTAAAATTAAAAAACATTGAAATTATTACCTAATTTGATCCTCATGAATAAAAATGTTGAACATATTTTTTATTACTCAATTTATATATTTTATAGATACGAATTCAAATTTATGAAAATAAAAACAAATTTTAGAAAAAATTATTTTTAATATGTATAAATAATTTTAAACTTTTTTTGGAGAAAACATATTGAGTAAGGTTTTTCTCGTGAATATCTAATAATATTTCTAAAAATTATATTTTTCATGTAACTTCACTATTCAAAATCCAAATTCTACCTTTAAACCATACAATTAAATGAAATGAATAAAAAATAGTATTCAAAAGGATGAAATAAGATTTTTGAATTATAAAGTAAAGCAACGGTTTAGAAATTCAAATTAATGTTTCAACAATATTCATATTATTCTCAAAACACAAAATTGTTTTATCCAATGGTTTTATTAATTTTTACATTAATAATACATAATTATGATTACTTAAATGTTTCAATAAATGTAAAAATGTATTATCAGTATTCATACAATTTTAAAATCTTTCAAAAAAATCCCATATGTTAAAAAGAAGATAATATTAAAATGATAATTTAAAAAATTATTTAAATTTTGAAATAAAAATTCAGTAAAATTTTAATACATAAATATGTATTTTAATTCATCAAAAAAAAATATTAACAAAAATACATTCTAAAGAATAAAACGATATTTATTCACATTCCATGGATAATAAAAACAGAATAATAATATAAAAATAGTTTTTTAAATATATATTCCAATACAATTTGTAATCATAATTAATAAATAAGGAAATATTTTATTTACTATGAAATATTACATTGCACACATTGAATCTATTTTTTTGAAAAAGATCACTTTTTTCCTTCAAAGGAATGATTCTTACTTTTTATCAAATTGATAATAAAAATTGGTATAATATTTTCTTATTTACATAAATTAAAAATACATTTTTTAGAAAATAATTATTAGTAGTGATAAATATTATTTCTCTAAAATAAAAAATCAGAAAATGTATAAATGTAATTATCATTCAAAAAAATATGACTTTAATCATTAATTGATATTATGAAATATAATAGTTTATGTACTATGAATTAATAAATAAAATTATATTAAGGGAATTCATTATAATAAAATTTAATTATATGGTTGTATCTATTCATACCCATCAATCCAATGACTAGGTTATAATATTCATATTAAAATAATAATATTGATATGGTTTGTTGCTATTCATTTTAGATCTATTATTTTTATAACACACACTACCCAACATATTTTTATTTGGTGAAATTAAATTCTAAAATCTTAGGGTAATAACATATATCAAAATCAAACATTTCATTCCCAATAACATTACTAATAATTCCTATCAAACTCACCCAACAGCCCAAGTAATATCATTCATTCCAAGACTAACTGCATGATCACTTTCCACCATGTTGTCATTCGAAAAGTATGAATGTCCACATTAAAACCAAATAGTTCTATGAATGTAATCAATGCTTCTATCTCACCAGTACATGATACCATGCAAATAAAATTTTATGTGCCTTTCCTCAACCCCCATAAGGTATCCATGAAACTACATATTTTAGTGATTTATAATTACCCCAAGAATATATATATATACCAGAAATATAGTTTTCATGAAACATAATTTAAAAAACCCCATCATGATCACCATGAATAGGTCTATTAATAAGAAATTAATTACTAATAACAACCATTCAATATTCATAGTATTTTCTATACAAAAAGGTACATATATATATATATATCATTAGAGAACATCATACATAGAATTTTCACGACTTTCCATTATTGAAAATACTGTAGTTTAGATGTCTATAATTCTCTGAAAAAATTATATGTGAATAAACCATATAGGTTAGTGATTTGAATTAAAAAAGCATCGATTTTAAAAAATAAATAAATATATATATGAACATATATTACATATGAGTCCTATATACCAAATATGTTGTATGAATATAGGCGAAGATCCAAAATCATAAATAAAACCTCCTGTAAAACCCATAATGAGTAAAAAAATCAACTTTAATACAAAAATAGAACAATTGAAATCTAATTAATATGGTAACCAATGATTACCTTCAGTTAAGGGTTCCTGAGGAATTAGTCTAAGGAATATCACAAGCTCCAAAAAATTCAGAGACTTCCTTTTTACAATCTCCAAGAACTATAAGAAAAAATAAAAAAAATTATACTTTGTTATTGAACATTGGAATCAATTCCATTCAATGGGCCATAATATAGTGCACTATATTAAATCATGTATGACTCCTTGTACATGAGAGGATATTGACTATTATTAAGGGAATAATCTATAAAATATTCAAATTATACCATTTATTTAAATTATGAAAAAGGTGAAAATATCTATAAAATATCACTAAAAACATCATATAAGGCATAATCTTACCAAACCAATGTCATAAAAAATGTATTGTGAAGAATCCAAAAAATAATACAACATCTTCTCAACCAATATGGTGGTTAGATATAAATATAAAAAAATGAAACAAAATACATAGCAGGACCTCATTTTTTCCCTAATGAACACTAAACAAAATGACTCCAAATTGTTTCTCAGTGGATCTATCCAGACCCCTCACACATCATGATATCTGACTAGTAAAGTTGACATAATGTCATTAGATGCACATGAATTCCAATATAAGGTTTAATAGATACATCTAAATAATTTCATTCCAAATTCCTTAAGTATGGTATGTCATGTACAAGTAATAATGGGGAAAATATACAAGCAAAAGTGATTTCTTGGATTTCATCTTTTAAAATGTCTACCACAAATATATATTTATTACGTTATAATGTGATAAATATTCTAATATAACACATTATCTTACCTTTTTTGGTAACATGCTATGATTCCATCATATCCTCATGTCACTAAACCCGTAATAAACCCATACCTGAACACATGTAGTAGGCTCCAAACAAGACCTCATCCCACTACCCAACTCGACATGGTAAAAAACAATATCGAAATCTAGACACAATATATCATCACTCAATTTATAATCCATAATTAATGTCCCTTGTATCATCATGACACATAACATGAACTCCATCTGATCTATTGACCCAACCCAATACATATCAGTCAAAGAATAGTCCATTCCTTATCCACATGATGACTCTGTATCACCCACATTAGTCCACCCATGGCTATCTCAATCATTATAGGGTTATACCTCATTATACCAATACCCAATATGTTTTCTCCTATAAAAAGTACATGTAATCAAACACATGTAGAATATGCAGGGATTTAAACCCATCACACAAACCACAAGATGATTTAGTTGCTCTATTCAATCGATACATCGCCCTCTAGAACATCCACTAGCTCCACTAAAACTAACACAGACCTCCAATAAATGAAAACATCTAACAACCATCAACAATCTATGAACCCACCTTTTCTAGGATTCCCCATAACATATATCATTTATTGGTACAAATTTAGGAATTTATGTCCCTTTACACATAGCCCATTGCAATATATCTCACTCTGATAATCATTGTGACCCAATGTGAAGTCTCGAATAATATGCACAACCCTAATAGTTATACCATATAACACATCTTATTGGATATCTATTATCATTTTATATATGTAAAAAACCTCTCAAACAAACACACCAAATCCTTAAGTACTCATCAGCATCATAAAATATTCTTATACCATCCTCCATCCATTGGTTATAGATCCAATCTAATAGTGATAGGAAGAACCATCTCAACAATCATTACCTAGAACCTAATCCACTAATTTATGCACACTATCCCTAAGAACACAATAATCTATATCATGCATCACCACTAAAACAATGATACCAATCAATGGTATAACATTAATGTAAATTAAACATTATACCCCTGTAGGTAGTGTGATCGGGTGGTCCAAATTGACCTAAGTGTTAAGGGGAACTTATCCCTGGTATAGGAGTCCCAATTACTTTAGATGACGTATACTAAGGGTTCCCTTGATCCAAATTATTCTACCCAATCACACAAACATTAATGAACAAAATTAATCTACATAAATTTGAAAATAATCTTCTATTGAAGGGAAAATTAACCACTATACCGAATATAACCCCTCTCTATGTATATGAATCACTTTCCCCAAAACCCTAGATGCCTCATGTAATATAGTACTTCCAACTAAGATATTGTATCATTAAAAGTGGAAAATTAATTAATTATAAATATATATTAAAAATAATTATATATTAACTAACATGAAATAAATGAAAAATTATCACCATGAATAAACCCCATAAAATAATCTTAATTTTACCATTCACAAGTGAAATAATTGTAGAAACCATATACACAATCCAAAAAAACAAGTTGGTTATAAAGGAAAGAAAAACTTTATATATATTTTAGGAATATTTTACCTTAAATATATATATAAAACCACAAAACCCACTTGTTAATCGGATTGAAGGGAGGGAAAATGTGGGAAAGATTTAAATGAATGGACTTATTAAATCACCTCATTTACCCTCCAAATAAATATGTTATTGATGAACAATTATAGGTATCCCCATGCAATAAAAACAGCGTAGGTTAATGGTTTGAATTCTTATCTGTATGTTGGTGTGCAAGCATGTGGTTAATGGTCTCTTTTGAAAAGTTCTTCGGGGAGCCCTTGCAGCGGTTTTCCCGGTATGTTTAGTGTTTTCTTGTAGTATGTACTGGCCATTAGACCAGTTTTATTGGGACCATGGTTTTCTTTCTTTACTAGTGCATGCCCCCATAAAGCATTAATATGCGATAGAAGTGAGGCTATGGGTAATTCACCATTGGATGACCCTCCATTTGATTAATGCGAGGACTCTCCCCTTTAGTGATAGTGCTATTTGTTTCCCTTATCCATTTTGGTTAAGAGAATCCTCTCATTTAGGGATGAAAGATGTGAGAGGAGTTGAAGGGAGATTTGGTCTCTTTGAGTTTTCTGACTCGTCGGATATGATGCTTGACACCATTGTATTTGAATCCCACCTTGAAAATGGTTAAAGGAATTCCAGCGGGAAAGGGTAAAGGGGGCTCAGAATTATTGGTGCTGACCGATGTCCTGAAAGGAAGGAAGTGATTTCATCGGGTTTGAGGGTCCATTTTGGTGACGTCTCACGGTGTTAGTTCTCTTCAAAGAGAAAAGTTGGATTTCGTAGGATCTTTCGAGGACCCCTATTTTCATCAGAGTGTGTCCTCCTCTTAGGGAGTTTTATTTCTTTATGTTAAAAGCGGAGTGCTTGTCGTATGTATTCACCTCTTTATGTTCTTGTTTAAGGTGATGTAGTGATGCATGTGCATCATCTAAACCCCTATTTCAGTGTATGTTACGCGAGGGGGTAGGTGGATGTCAGAGTGTGTTGTGTTTTCTTGTGTTGTCCTAGTTGTGGTGTAGTTGCGGGTGACACCAAAAGAAGAATATCCATTCGGGTGTCTTCCATACCTGTCTGTGAGGCAGGAGATGATTCCAACAATAGGTCTCCTGCCATAGGCCTCGTAGTGAAGCCGACACATGGTCAGGAACCCCAAGAGTGTATGGGACCCTGACCATATTTCTATAGTTGGTATTGATAGTGAAGGAGGTTTAAATAGTTTCCATTGGTTCTATTATGAACGACCCATTTTGGTGAATGGGATTTCCCATGTCCATTAGGAGGTGTGGTCGTCTTGTGACCGTGAAGTCTTGGGGCTTGCATCTCACCAGATGTAATCACTTTTAGAAGTCCTTATGTAGTATATTGGGGTTAATCGGTGTCAAATTTGAATAGTTATCATCTAGGGATGTGGATATGCTGGTTTTTCTTAGGTCGTGGTTTTGACGCCCTAGTATTTGGGCCCCTCCCTCCCCAACCCTTTTGGTGGGTTGTTTGGTCACTGTCAGGAAATTTTCAAGGTTGTGTACCTTCTATCAGTTCAAATGGTGGGGAGACCCACGATGGGTCTCACACGAATTTCTCTAGAATGAGTCAGTGTTGGCCTTTTTCCTCATGTAGGGGAGTCCGCCCAGGCCTCCTCGTGTCGGTTTTCTTCTGGGGCATAAAAAAGAGTTCTCCTTAGACGTGGTTGGTCTTGTTCGTTTGTTCCATTCAAATGACATGGTTTTCATTCATTTGTGCTCAAGGTGTTTCGGTTTGTAATGTTGGTTTCCATATGTGCAAGAGTTACTATCCTAAATAAATCTACTGGAGGTGTTCCATCTCTGTGGGGCGGGTGACACATAGCGGAAAGTCTTCTATAGGTACCTTATGGTCGTTATTTAAGTCACTTACTCATATCATGGTGTGTTCTATTCTTTTCACATTTTGATTGTGGGGACCCTCTATGATCCTTAAGGAGGTGTCGTTTTCAACTTCCGGTTTTAATTTTAATTGTGGATTTTTAGGGATGGAAAGCGTTATGGTGGGGAGAATTTTCACACATACCACTTTTCCATGATTTATTTTAATAATTATTATTATTATTTCTGGGAATCAGGTAGTTTGAGTAGAATCCGATCTAAAAATTTTGAGTTCATATCTAAAAATTCTTGTATTGTCCTTGACTGCGTCCATCGCACCGCGGTTGAAGCCATGCGGCCTTGCCCTGTTCACTGCACGGCCTTCCCGGTGCCTGACAATTGAATTAATTAATTAAGTGAAATTATCAATAATGGTTTGAAATTAAAAGATCTGTTAAGGATGATATTTTTTTTGTTTATTATTATTATCATCATCCCATTAAAATTTTTATGGGCTGCATTGGGAGACCATGCGGTCACCCAAAACATTAAAATAATAATAATAAAACGATGTTTATGGAAATATGTTTTGAATGATAATAAAAATTTTAGTTACTATTATTATTATTATTACCATTTTTAATATTATTAATATTAATAATATGTTGATTGTTATTATTATTATTATAAGAAAAATTATTTTTTTATACTATTATTACTAATTTGTATTATTATTATATTTAGGTTGATTAGTTTTTTAGGGTATTTATTTCATTTCTTTTCCCTCTTATTTTATTATTTTTCCCTCTCCTTTCCTCCCCCTCTCTCTTATTTCATTGCAATACAACCTTTTCCCTCCATGGGTCATGGCGCACACACCCTAACCCTATGCACCGTTTTTTTGGATTCTCCCTCCCAGCCAACAAGAGTCGAGCCGACCTCCCCCCACAACTCCCTCCTTGAACGGAGCTCACATCACACCTTGACCTCCCTGCCAACACCACTGTAGCACACTGGGCCTCTTCCCCAGACAATTTAATCGCACCTCCAGCCTGTACAACACCTCCGGCGAATGACCCTCCCCTCTAACTTTTATCTACCAATGCACCTTGATGGTTGCGTCCGGGTTATGCATGCTTCCTTTCATGAGCCGGCGCAACTTTGGATCCACCATTGGTGCGTCTCTCTCCTTCCACGCTTGCTGCTCCCCTTCCAAAGAAGTCCCTTCAATTTTACTCTTTGACTTTTAGTTTTTTTTTTTGCAGGTACGAGGTCTGATTCTGTTGTTCTAACTTGTGTTTCGTGGTTCAAATTCATAATTTTGGGTTCGCACTAGGTTTTTTTAGGATAGGTCGAGGTGAAATGGTGATTTCACACCATTCATCGTAAGAATCTTGGTTTAAGTAAGGTGGTTCCATGCCCTGACATCTTTTAGATATTTTAATTTAGTCGTTTAGTTAATTTAATATTTTGTATGATTTAAGTGTATAGTGTGATCTATGTTTGAAATGTTTTGGAATGCTCATTTGATGAAATTGGATTTCTGAAATAGTATAGTCTTGTATTTTATATATTTATTATTGTGTAAATGATAGGTTATTCTTTAAAGGTTGTGTGAAATTTGTTTTAATAGTTTTTTTTACATGAAGTCATGATGAAAATGGAACATTATTTTGAAATGATAATGTTTTTTTCCATTTAGACCTTATGCTAATAAATTCTAGATGGGTTTAATCAATTTTTTATATGGTGAAAATGAGGTTTTAGAATAGTTTAGTTTGAAATTGATTTTAAAATGTTATTTTCATGTAAAACTTTTTGTTTTTTTGGTGCATTGTCTTCAAGATGGGTTCTATGATTTTTTTGGATGGTGAAAACTTATTTTTCAAGGGGAATTGAGTTTTCTATGTTTAAATGTGGATTTTTAATGCGTACCGAATCAGTTCGGGCATGTTGGATTGGTTTTTTTTTGTGAAAGTGGGGAAGCTTGTTTTAGAAATGGTTTCAATGTGTGGTTGATCATATAAAGGGGATTAGCCATTGTCTTGGTTTTCATCGGTATGTGTTAAATGAAAAAAATGGTGTCTTTTAAATAACGGTGGTTTCTTCAAAGCGGTTGTTCATTGATATGAAAGTTGAAGTGTGTATATTTTATTGTGATTTTTCATTCGAAATGGATTGTTTGACGTGTTGTCTTTGTTGCTCTCTTTTGGTTTTAAAGAAATTGGGGGTGTTGTTGATGTATTTTTGTTGTTTTTATAATGGTGTATTTATATATGGAGGAGGGGAAAACCATGTTTGGAATGAGAAAATGAATGTTTTGAGGCACGCCTGAGTTTATGAGACAGAAATTGAGTATGTTTTTAGGGTAAATCCTTTTTTTCATTTTAGAAATGAATTATTAATTATTTAGATGATTTATTAATTGTATGTGTTATGTGAATTATATATTAAAATGGTTTTGGTGTGCCCTTGGTATAAAATGGATTTTTTGTGAGATTTTTGGGTAAAGCTCTGAGGCAGCTCATGGAATTTTTTAAATATATTTTTTTAAATGATATGTATATATAAATATATATTAAATTGTAAAAGTGATGAAAATTATATTTGAAGTGGTCATGGTGTGAATTTTTTCATTGAATAAGAGTTTTGTTGTGAAAGTTGTGTCTTATGATGTAATATCGTGTTTGGTTTGTGCTATGTGAATGTAGAACTTGATTGACCACAAGGAAAAACCCCAGGTACCTAGGTGAGCGGATTAGGACTAGTACGCTAGATCACACGTGGGCGGTTTGTACTGGTTTCATCTGGCAGGATTGACGTTACAACAATGTTTCTTCTAGAAAATGAGATGACATTTTTTGTTTATGGTTCAAACATTCTAATTGGTTTAAAACGAGTTTATCCATAGAACCAGATATACCCAATGATTCTATATCCATTTGCACTTACTTTCCAAAGGTAGGTGATCATTAGTTGTGGACCGATGAGGCATAAGAATTTACATTGGTCGAGAGGATGGGAGGACAGGCTCATCACATCTTTTTGGGGGGAATTATTGCCTACTCTGGGACTCTCTTATAGATTTATGTTATTTTCACGAATCCTTATTAATTCCCCATGCATGAAAACGAGTTTTAGACTTTATAATAAATGATTGATATGTATGGGATTTAGAGAATCTTTTATATGTATTTGAGGTTCTTCATCAATAAATAATCATCCATATGTATTGGATATTCTTATTCAATGGTATCCTATAATATATTATATAAAAATATCATGGTCACTATGATGACCATACTGGTTATAAATCCACTCAGTGGGGCACTTGAAGTTTATTTTCATTCAAAATGACTGGGATTATTTTAGAGTTCGGATCGTACCCGCAGATTGGCTACCTACGTATCCCCATTAAAAAGGAATCAGGACCCACATAGTTCGATAAGAACGATATTGTTTAACGCCATATGGAATGTAAAATAATTAATGAAAGATGTGCTTGAACCTTATAAAGGCTTCCTAAGTACTCTACTTTTAAGGCAGTGATCAAATTACACATAGTTCGATCAAAGAAATATGGGGTTTTTTCATGGTTAATGTCCCAAGAAGAGATTTTGTGAAAACCTTTACACTCTAAGCTCACGTGAGTCATGATCGGTTTGAGAAAAAAGAGGTATCAGTAAAATTGATGATGGTGACATGAAAGATGTAGTCATGAGAAATGATGTGGGGCTTAAGTATGTATGACTTCCCATGTAAATGAAGACCAGGACAAAGGAATGAATCCCAACAGCAGGGTCTATAAAGGTATTTGTACTTTATGGAGATTTGGAATTTTAATGCGGGACGTACTCCTCAAAAGGAAGCCTAAATCAAAAGGGACATATGATTGGGTTTTATTCCTGAGAAGTAATCCCAAATCAATAGAAATTAAGATTGGGGATTACTCTTGAGGAGGAGGACCAATGTTAAAGGAACTTGTAACATGGGGCTTACTCCTGAGAAGAAGGCCCAAATCAAAAGATCTTCTCATCTCAAAGAATGCAGTTATATAGGAAACCCCTAATCGTGGTGACATAAAGCATTTATGTAACGAGGTTTTGGAAGAGGTTCTCACAGAATTCATTTTAGACAAGGAAGAAAACAATGGAATCATGTCATAAATGGCTTTAAAGAGGGTCATGAAGGCTATTTCTTGAAGAGGAGAGGTGGATTTGAGGAAAGGAGGTGACTAGGAAGGAGGAACACAAGTTTTGTCCTGCCTCACAGGTCATGGTCGTGCAAGTCTACTTGTGCGACATGAGTCACCTTGGGAGACGAATAATCTATGGGGTAGTACTTTGGAACTTTGAACTCAATCCCTTAGTATCATCCCTAGAAGCTTTTAGAATGGTGGTGCACAAGTTTTCTTTGAAAGGGCAAGGTGGTGCGCAAGTGTCATTATTTATCTTAAGAGATAGAAACTTATGCGCACAAGAATAGTTGATTTCTAACACTTAGGACTTATATTTCTTCTTTAGAGCTTCCCTTCTAGGTAAAGAATTACCTTAGAAGTGTTTAGAAGACGTCATACAAAGACTTGGGTGACCTGATCTGGAATCTGAGTGTTGGAAAATTTGTCCTCGGAAAGGGGGGCACACAGGGGCTATTTATAGGCCATAAGGCACCGTGGGAGAAAAGGAGAATAGGGCACTCAAGTGGACTATGCAACCCATATGTGGCGCGCAAGTGACTTGCGCGGCATGCATGAATCTTTCACGGCTCCTACTTAATGGGTTCCTTGTTCAGGCCATTGTCAATTTTTGATGTTCTTCAAAGGATGACTCTCTTTGTGCTTAAGGTATTCCCCTTTTCCATTCGTTAGACTCTGTTACAGAATGGAGCATCAAAAAATGTCCCCCCTTAGAGTTGGATACGAAAAAGGAAAGATGATTTGACTCTAAGGGAAAAAAGAAACCAAGGTTCAGCGGTGTGCAGGTGTTAGGTGCGCAGATGTTAGGCATGCAGGATTCATTGTGTAGGGTCACGAGATCGCGTATATATATGGATGTAACTTCACACAAACCATCCTTCCTTAAATGATTTTATAACTCTCGTCGGTAAAGTGAGTTCATTTCCTCGGTCAATCGCTCTTTTTTTGTGTCACGCTTCTCCAGTAAGTATTTTGACTTGCGCGACATTACTTGCACGACAATACTTGCGCGGAAATACTTGCATGATATGACTTGGACGCCTTAATGCCTTAGCCATTTTTTCTTGGTTTCTTCACAAATATTTCATAAAAACAATCTTATTTAAAAGTTAAATGTTTCATATTTTTTTCATATTCAATTGCTCCCAAAAGAATTGGATCGGCTAATGAGTTGGCCAGCAAGAGAATAGATGACATGATGAACATCATTGGACATGATTATTATGATATCTACGATAGCACGCTCACGAATTTGGCTATGTACTTGAAGAAATATCATTCAAATTTCCCACAGAGCATCTACATTCTTTTATATGGCCATGGTCGTCTGCAAGGAGTCAGCGTTCCTGAGGAAAAGAACTATATTCCTCATTCTTGCTTTCAGAATTATACCAATTTCTCTTCGGAAAATTTCTCAGTTGTAGGATCATTTTTCAATGCTAGAATAGTGGAGAAAGCATACATAATGCATCATAGCCCATGTGCTCTAGATCTGAATCCTCACAAGCCTGAGCTGCAGCTGTATTGTTATCCTTCTATTTTCCAAAATTCTCAGATGGACCAATGCAAGGGATGGAAAAGAGTTGGTATTCCTGTCCTGGAGGAGGTGTGAAGCTGACTTGGATTTGGTCATATTGGGTGCAAAAAAACCTGTGTAGATTTTGTTGAGGATCTGAAGGAAGATGCAGTATATGAAGCCGTCTGGGTTGGGAAGACATATGTCTACATGAATGATAAAATTGTGTCGGAGCTAATTAGTCGTTGGAGCATAGAAACCAATTCTTTATGTATCACTCATAGAGAAGTTGGAATCAGCTTGTGGGATGTCTATAAGATCTAGGGGGCTCTAATTCTGGGAGACATGTATGACGAGTTCATCCCTTCGAAGGTGACCTGGAATGATTTGGAGAAGACTTCGGCTTTGGCTCAATAGTTATTGAATATTTTCCACAATCATAAGAATACCAATACAACGAAACCCCACTATAGAAAAGATATCCATCCAGAGGAGTGTATGGACATGTTTCTGATCATGAAGAAGGAGAAGGGGCCCACATGTACTCGTCCTACCAGCTGCCCCAGAGCAGAGAAGAGGGGTGATATTGGCACATTCTGGAAAACTCTAGAAGCGGGCGAGATTGAAAATTAGGGGTATGAAGTGGATCAAAGAATCCTAGAGAAGACCCATCAGGCATGCTTTTTATCCTTATGGCTCAGCGTTTATCTACTCCCAGTTATGGATTCGTTGGGAGGTATCAGGCCAGGGGCCTTCATTGTCGCATTCAAGTTGGATAAGATAAAAATTGTTGGCTTTTCTACCCCAGTTTTGGTGAAGATTTATAGGAGCTTGCACCATTTCTATATGGGTATGTATCATTTGATAATAGTGGGACAATTCCATGTTTTTTGGGTAAGTATCACCACTCACTTTAGGACATACACTGCACAGAATGGAGTACAGGTTTCTGGATGTTCTTTTAGGCCATCAGTGTAGGTATTTTCCAGAATTTGTCCATTGTCCTCCAATTCCTATGATCTGAAGGTGACGTTGATCATGTTCAAGGAATTTCATTTCTTTCCTTACAGAAAACCACCGACTGGGCGGTTTATTGGTGATGTAATAGTTATCTTGGAATTGAGATCATATATGCTGGCTTGCGGAGATAGTGTATTTGACACCAGAAATGACGGAGAGATTATATGTGAGGCTTATGACCCATATAGATTTTCACACCAACTCAAGTGTCTGCAGTATATTGTTGTATCCCCTCTCGTGCACGTCAGGTCAGTGTAGCATTCAATGGTTTTCTGAAAAATATGGTTTCTCACAGCTATGGAGAAGACAAGGCAGTGTTTGATCTTCCATTTGCTGGAACAGTGAGTCAATTAACTACATGGTATGCCGAGAACTTGGAAGCATCACACCCGATAGAGGTATTGAATCTTCCTGTCCCCCGGGTGGGGTAAAAAAATTCATTTTTAGGAAAGAAACCTTTAATCTAGAAGGTTAAGCTTCCTCACCTAGAGCTGATTCACTAGGTTCCTCACTTGGGGTTGATTCACCGGATTCCAAGGATGGGGATGATGAGGCACGACATGCGTCAAAACAGCCTCATTCCAGATATAATCCTCCTTACAGAGTCAAGAGACCTACTCCATCGACTCCTGGTGAGTTATATCATTGAGACAATTTAGTCGCCATTATTTTATAGTGAAACAAGTTTCATTTTCTTATCCGTTATCTATGATTGAATGAGCAGGGAAGAAGTTGAAGTCCTAGATTATAGGACCCTCCTTGCGGCCTTCTGGTGCACATTCTGCATTTTTATGACCATAGGCTATCTAGATAAGGAGGAGATTATATTGTGATGTTGAAACCGCCTAGATGGACTTCTGTGAAGGGATACATATCCCTATAGTGGGGGGATCTCCGGGCTTCTGCTGATATCCACTTCGACGATAACCTCGATAAAGTGCGGGCTTGCATCAGAGAGATGGAAATGCTCATATATTCCACTGATGATTCCATTCCTATCACTAAGCGGGTGAAGGAAATAATGAACTGTGGAACCACTAAGGGGATTGGTGCTTCAGTAAACAAGGATTGGACCGATTACCTGGCTCTGGAAGAGGTGAATTTATTTCCTTATTTGCTTTGAAACATGATTTTATTCAAAGATTTGTTACTCAAGGGAATTAATTTCTTCATCCTGGTGCTTGTTATGAAAGGAACTACTAAGGTCCCTTCACCACAGTAAAACCCTAGTGGCACTGATCTTAGAGCCACTGAATCTTCTCACTAGCTGGGCAAGGTATCTCCAGGCCGACAATCCATGGATGAGGAGTTAAACATGAATTTTCACTCTCCAATAACTGTATTTGGAGGTGACGATGTCAAAACTCCCAAAAAGTCAAATAAGCAATGGCATGGATGGAAGAAGTCCATAGATAAATGCTTCATCAGTAGTGGTAAGTCCTTCAGATAGTCATGAATCCTAAATCATCAAAATATTTCTCGTAATTCTTGGGATTGCAGGGGATTCTTAGATTTCCACATTGAGGGAGAGGACTAATCCTCATCTGAGGACGATAGAGGGTGTTGGTGAACAGTCTCAAATTAATGCTGACCTGGATGCTCCTGAAGAAATGATGAGAGAAGAAGAGCCAGCGTATGTTCCCAGTACTTCTCTTGTTGCTGCTGCAAGGAAAGAAGAGCTTTCTTCTGGTAAATTAAATATACATCATAGAACATTGAATTAAAACAACAACTAACTTCCATCCTGTGATGCGTTAGGTTAAAAACCTGCACCAGAACATTTGGCGACCACTGGAACTGACTCCATAATTTTCAATGAGGAAGCTACCCGGGGTCAGAGGTCACAGGAGGAAGGTCGCAAAGAAGACATGTAAAATGCTCCCACTGGTGAGACTAACCAGGAATATAAGATATCTCTGGATGAAATGATGAAACTTGGTACATCTTTTGAAGTAGTTTTAGATCATGTTAAATTACCATGTGATTTAGAAGATTTTGGATTTGAGTGATATCCTTTGTCCTATTTAAAATATTATTACATCTATGACCATGATTGGTTGAAATGTGTAGTTCTGTCTGAGAAAGTTGTTGATCTGCCGATGCTTGAGGGGGGTATAGAGAATCCTATCATTATAGAGACGCTAGCTCCAGTGGAGCTTAAACCGGTAGAGATTCCTAAAACCCATCCAGAAAATCCTGTTGAAGCTTGGTAAGATAGGGAGGAGCCTTCTCATGCTATTTATCTACCGTTGGGTAAAATATGATAATATTTATGGCTATACTTAATTTGAAAGATATATA
Source organism: Viscum album (assembly GCA_963277665.1). Taxonomy (NCBI): domain Eukaryota; kingdom Viridiplantae; phylum Streptophyta; class Magnoliopsida; order Santalales; family Viscaceae; genus Viscum; species Viscum album. The sequence continues at coordinate 1,574,337,259 of OY728165.1, read as the reverse complement.
TTAAACTTTTTCCATCCATTTAAACCAATCAAAGCTTTCAATTGAATATATAGGGCCATCAATTTCAGTGTCTAGATCGAGAGTTGAAGCCTCAGCCTCATCCCCAACGGGACTAGAATGTGATGTACCAAGGGTCTGGGGGGAGGACTAGAATAGGGCACTTATTTAAGTGCATTATTCGCAGACTATATTCCCCCCTTGTGATAGTGATGTTGAATTAGACCTAGAGGAGAAAAAGGTGCTCCAATTATCACATCGCAAGGCATGGAAGAATATATGGAAGATCATATCAAAAGTGCCTCTTGAAGAGATGTCTTCTAAGATCCCGTAACTATTATCCTTGTTCTTCAGGTTGGGACATGGCAGTTCTGGATATCAAGAAAACCATACCGTGGTGAAACAAGTCATCTTAAGGAGGGAGTAGGAGAAAAAGTGCCGTTAAGATCTGACCAGAGCTAGGCTGCTAACCAATATCAGCGAATTTGAGGTTGTGGTGTCCCGAGATGAGGCTAATCATGTTGCAAAGAAAAAGGAGATGAAGCATAAAATCATGGAGAATGTTGTCCAGCAGATGCATCTTCAGCAACAGTTTCATGTTGTCAGTGAAGAACTTGACCAGCTTAACAATTCATTGGAAGGATACCAAATGAATGTTATGAAAGCAATCACAGATACCAATAAATAACTCCATCAAGAAGAAAAGATTGAAGCTATTCGATTGAATGAACTTCAAGTTGTTGCGGATGAGGCTCGAGATGCCATAAATCAAATGAAAAGTTACGTTGAAAGCCTCTTATAATTCTTTAAAAAGAGAAGATACTCCAATCTATGGATGTTTTTCTAATGTTTTTCATCAATGAAAAAGACATTTTATCATCAATCATTTGTACTTGTATTCTCTTTCTAATTACTTAAATTTTTTTACCTAAGCCAATGGGCCTAGTAAGAATAGTTTGATTTTTTCTAGGATTATGGAAACAACCCCACAGACATTGCATCTTTTTGTTGCTCAATATTGACTAAATCAATAAAAATGTACATTTAGCAAGCTGGGACTTCACTTTTGTTCAGAGTTCCTTTTACAGGTTCCCAATTTAATGAGTACCTTGTCTCTTGTTGGCAGTTTAAAGTCATGCATGTTAGAAATTAAAAGGCTAATTTTTAAGGTCAAATAGCATTGACCAAATGGATTAAAATTGACTCAATTCCTTGATATTTTTTTTGAAAACATATTACCACATTCAAGTATGGGGGAAAACATTTAAACTATGCCTTAAAAATTTTGAATCTGGGGGATGATATGAAAAAAGGGCTTAAAGGCATTAGAAGAATTATTTCCTAAGAGTGAAGTTACTACTATTTGAAAACCCCGTTATGGGGTTGAATAATTCATGGCCACTTAAGGAAATTGGCTGCATAGTCAAATAAAAGAATCTTTTGGTTGACAGGTCTGTTATGTAGACTACTTATGCAAGGCCACCTATGGGTACGTACTGCGTAGTCAGGAAAAAGAACTCTCAGAAATTTATCTTATTTATTGCTAAAATCCAATGAAAGTTTATGGAGATTCAAATTTCTCAAAGCATAGATTCTGCTGTATGGAGAGACGTACTTGAATATGGAGAGGATATTCCCAATTAAGATTTTTAAAGAATTGAATTAATGTCACTTCTATGATGGTCTGACCCAAATGTAGGGTATGTAAATTTTGATCCATAGACATGAATACTTTCAGATTATAAAAAGTGTATGGGAAAAATATGTGAAGGATGGTTATTTTATATAGTGGATCCCTACATATCGTCATTAAGACCAATAAGGACAAAAGAGGTTTTCCCATAATAATGAAGTTACCTCTATTTAAAAAATCCATTAGGGGTGTCGAATTATGCATGGCAACCTAAGGGCATTGGATGCATAGTCAAATAATAGAATCTTTTGGCTGCCAGGTCTATTATGTTGACTATTTATGCAAGGCCACCTAGGGGAACGTGCTTCATAGTTAGGAAAAAGAATTCTTGGGAATCATACATTTTGTAACTAGAAGTCAAAAAAATGGTTATGGAGATATGGAAGTATTCAAGGTTAGGAGTATGACACATAAAAATGGGTATTGTCCAATGCATGAAGGGGATACATAGAACAATGTTGACCATAATCATGTTGTGGCTAGGTCTTGAATTGAGATACTGGACATCACATCATATCTCATTAGGATGAGAATCAAGCCATACGTAATTCTTGAAATACAGTTTAACGTCATGTGGGGTGAGAGCGTAAGAGATCTTAGTTTAGGGTCATATAGATCGAACCATGATGAGAGAGACACATTGTGTGTTTGTTATAAACCTGATGTGAATAAATACAAGGGTTTTCATACCACATTCATGTTCTCATAGGGGGACTTTTCATCCTAGGGATTGAAACTGAAGTTTGGGGTTCCGCCCAAATACTTGTGGCTAGATTCGAGGGATGCTCGAATATTTCTATGTATCCCATAAGGATGAGAATCAAGCCATACTTAGTTCTTAAAAAACCCCCGGTATAGATTTGATTCGTACATGTGAAGGGTGAAAGGGGACTTTAGTGCAATGATGGTTGGACCCAAGATTAAAGGTTTGGGCTGTTCAATGTATGTACATAGTGACATGATTGGAGATCAATGTCAATAATGATTCCCTCTTAGGTGTGGGTGTCAGAGACAGTTGTAGTTTATTTTCATACAAGACAAAAGTGTTTATAGTTAAGGGTCATATGCATGGACCGGTGCTACATAGTTTAGCATCATGTAGCCGGGACGTATTGCTATGCATTTTAATGTCTTGTAGTGAGGAAAATGGGGGATATATATTTTAAAGTCATATAGAAAGGATGATGTTGTTTCATAGTGTAGTGTCATATAGCAGGGAAAAAGGAGATGCACATAGTTTCACGTCATGTAGGACGATGGTGAACCAATGTGAATATATTGGTTTGGGGGGCATCACGGATTAACATCATATGATATGGAGGTGAACCGATGTGAATATATTGGTTTTGGCCTTGAACCTTGAATGGTTTCCTACATACCGAGCCTAGAAAGAAAGGATCAAAGTCTACGTTGTTTGATTGAGAATGAATTGATGATCGAGTTGTACTTGAGGATAACGACCAGAAGATGCTGTTGGGACATACGCGTGGTTAGCGCCCCAGAGAGGGTGTTGTGGTTGAATCTTACACTAAGGTCACGTGAGTCATTCTCGGTGTGAGAAACAAGAGGTAGTAACAACCCGAACGATGCACAATTTAACATCTTGCAGGACAGGTTCAAAATTTAGTGTCATGTAAGTCGTATTAAGGTATTTTTTCAAAATTTAAACGTCGTGTAGGACGAACATATACAGTTTAACGTCATGTTGCATGATAGAGGTGCCATGTAGTTTGATGTCCTACAGTAAGGACAAATGGGACCATGTAGTTTAAAGTCTTGTAGTGAGGACTATGGGTGTATTTGTGTTACAAAAAATAATCCTTCAAGAATATGGCATTGGTTGGAGTTGTAATGTGTTCTCCATCCATTGATATTAAAGATTAAGCTCTATTGGAGTTGACCTTATGTTTTGAATAAGGTAATTCCCACTTTGGCTCAATCATTGGAGGTTTCTTTTCTATTATCATTGGTGTTCTGAGGACCAATACCTATTCTTCTTGAATGAATGAACAAAGACAGAGTTTTTTATTGGAAGCCCGTGCTATTCGATTATGATAGACTTTCAAATGGTGCATGGTGCACAATATTTTTTCATCTAATCATTCTAACTCAAAAAAATATCTTTTGATATTGTTTATTTGTGGATGAATGATCACAATTGGCTACTATGAGAAATGTTAATTGAACCTCAATGGGAAAGACTACTTCTGTTCCAAATACCAATGAATATGATGTTGACCACATAGTAGTGCGGGCGGTGGTCTGATAAGCCCATAATACATGAATTTTTTTTTCAGGCCATGATTTATTATCTTTATCCACCATCTCTTGTAGTATGTTTCAAAGGGTCTTATTGAAGGCCTCTAATTGGACATTGGCCACAACATGATACTAAGACGAATGGTTGGATTTGATGTTGTATTCTTGATACAACATTCTCACCTTGGATGAACAGAAGTTGGTGCCATTTTCTGTCAATATGGTAGGAGGGACACCTAATCTTGTAATGATGTTAGACTTGACGAAGCTAACAATGCTTTTAGAACTAAATTATTTGAGAGGTATTGGCTTTTCCCATTTGGAAAAGAATTAAATAACAGTAAGAATATACTTAAATTGATTGGATGTATCTAGAGGATAAGGTCCTACTATAACCATTCCCCATGTGGAAAATGGCCATGAGTATTTAGTTGTATGAAGCAACTCTGGGGGTTGATAAATGAAGTTGGCACATACTTGGAAAAATGACACTTCATAGTGAAATCAAATCAAGATTGCATCATTGAAGGCCAGAAGTATCCAAGACTTTGAATATGACCAGAACGTCTATCTCCAAACTGGTGGGCACCACAAACTCCTGCATGAACTTCACTCAAGATAGCCATTGTCTCTTCACCATCAATACATATGAAAATAATTCCATCAAAACCTCTCTTGTAGTGAATTTTTTGGTGATCTGACCTATCATAATGAGATAAATTGACCACACGCCACTGGACTTGTTCTTTCCCGGCTCTATCAGGTGAGAGTGTTCCATTTTGAAGGTATTCCCTGATAGGTGTCGTCCATCCTTTAGTATGACCATATGGTTTAGAAATGGGACTTATTTCATTGATTCCTCTGTTCTGATTTGAACAAAATGTGAAACTACACGACGATGGGAAATACTGAGGATTGTTTTATCCCAGTTTGGATCTACCAGGGATGTGGCTACATTATCCACTGCATCATATTTGGAATTTTGTGATCTCGGGACACAAGAAAATGTCGGTTTTGATGAAAATTCCACCATTTACTCTCTAAAATAATCACACAAAGGGATTAACTCTTCTTTTTGATGGCATAATCCCCATTGATTTTTTTAATTACCAAATTTGAATCACCTATTACCTTCAAGTGATTCACCTGAGCCATAAGTTCCAATTCCAAGCCTGTGATGAGAGCTTGATATTCTACTTCACTGTTTGTATCGCCTTCCAACAATAAGAAGGAATAGGGTAGAAGTGCATTTTCTACGGAAATATGAATGACTCCTAACCCAACTTCTTTAATTTAGGATCATCTATTTTCTTCCATGTTGGAATTTTGGAGGAACCATCAAAGTACATTTCCCGTGTTGGAGAATTATCATGAATAGAGAAGACTTTATCAATAGGAATTTCAATATTTAATGATTTATCTTCCATATATGGGTTTTCTGCAAGGAAATCGGACAATGTTTGTCCCTTTATTTCCTTTTGAGACACATACTGGATATCAAACCACATCAAAATAACTTCCCATCTTGCTAGACATCCTGTGAGCATTGGACGACAAAGGATAAATTTGAGCAGGTTATTGCAAGATACCAATTGGAATTCATGATGTTGCAGGTAGTGTTTCAATTTCCAAACTGCAATGATTAATTCTAGGAAGCACTTTTCAATACTTGAATATCAAGTTTCTGCCTCAAGAATAGTCCGACTGATATAGTAAAGGATATTTTCATTCCCAGCATCATTATTTTGGTCAAGGAAGGCACCTAATGATCTCTGTAAAGCTGTCACATAGATAATAAGTGGTCTTTCATCAATAGGTGGCATTAATACTGGTGGACTCGAGAGATATTTCGTGAGGATATTGAATTCTTCTTGACATTATTCAGTCTACTAGTAGGTGACTCCCTTCTTTATGAATCCGGTGAAGGGTAAACACTTGCCTGCCAAATTGGAAATGAAATGCAGAAAATAGGCCAAGTGTCCTTGAGGTCCTCTTAATTCCTTAAAATTTCTAGGAGCTGACATACCAAGGATTAATTTTTTCTTCTCAGGATAAACTTCGATACCACGATGGCATACAAAAAAGCCGAAAACTTTCCCGAGGTTACCCCGAAAGCACATTACAGGGTTTTCATCTTCAAATTATGTTGTCAATGTTTGTTGAATATGGTTTCCAGATCGGACAAGTGATTAGAATGTTGTCTGGATTTAACCTCCAAATCATCCACAAAATATTCAACAAATTTTCTCTAAAAAGGGTTTGAATATATGTTGCAAGGAACGTTGATACGTTGCATCTTCATTCTTCAAGCCCAAGAGCATTTCTTGATAGAAAAACACACCTTGAGGAGGTCTGAAGGCTATAGAATATTAATCTTCTGGGGCCATTCATATTTGATTGTACCCAGAATAACCATCCATGAAGGAAACAGCTTTGTAGCCAGCTATTTCATTAATTAAGAGTTCTTGTGATCAGAAATGGAAAATCATCCATTGGACAATGCCGATTAAGTTATCTAAAGTCAATGAAAACTCTAATTTGTCAATTATTCTTTTTCACAGGGACCATATTAGCCATCCATTTGGGATATTTAACTTCTCTGATGAATTTAGGGTTGATAATATTATCAACTTTAGCTTCTATTTTGGAGGCATATGTCTTTTGTGTTCTTTATACTTCTTGCTTGAATCCTCGATGTTCTTCTGGAAATCCCAAATGATGAGTGGAAACATCGGGATCAAGACCTAGAATTTCTGTATAATTTAAAGAAAATACATCTCGATTTTTCTTTAGAAATGAAGTATACATTTATTTCTCTTCAACATTCATGGCCGCATTAATTAATGTTGGGAATGCATCTTTTTTTGTACCCACATTTATTTCGCTGACTTCATCCACAGTGGTAGAGATACCGTTTACAAATGATGTAGGACCATCCCAGAGATCTTCTTATTTTTCTTCAAGATGTGTTACTTCTTCTGTTTCTACTTGCATAGTAGATGACAAAGCAAAATTTCCATGGTATGGGGAGAAGCTAAAATTTGAACATCTTGGAGAAGAGGCTGCCATTTTTGACCCTATTAATGATGACATATATTTCTGTGGTGATAGAGAGGAGATGATGGATTGAGAATTAAAATCAATTATACCATATGGTATTGCAGTAACTTCTTCTGACCTAGTTGATTATGTATAGAATTTCTTGATTTCAACAGAGGAAAGGAAGACATCTCCATTTAAGCATTCATCATTTCATGGTGAATCAACGATTTCTCCCATGTTGTCTGGCTCGATTTCCGTAACTGACATTTTTAATGTTTCCATAAGAGTGTTTGGATATAAGTCTATCCTGGTAATTTTACTGATAGGAAACACATAATATGTACTCACATGTACGAATGGGTTTATTGGAATCTTTTCCAGACCACTTGGAGCATTAATTTTAGTATCTTTATTCGTCGTATATTTTCCTTTCCCTCCATGTGATAAAATTATGCTTTAATATATTGAGATTCACATATTTTGAATGGGGATTTATCACCATAAAAGGTCCCAATTTGACTATTGAAAAAATATTTGAGACATTGATTTTATGATGAAGGTACATCTGCATGTTGATGTAGCCATGGTCTTCTAAGAAAAATGTTGAAGGTTGTGTCCTGATGAACAACCATGAAATCTGAATTAGATACAAGGTCTCCAAACTGAATTCTGAGTGTAATTGTTTCTTAGAGTTTCTTGATCATTCTTATCATATCCTTTCAATATCAAATTAGTAGGAAATAAATCAGATTCAGTGAGGCCCAATCGACAAATTGTATGAATAGTAATGAGATTGACTCCTGAGCCATTATCAATGAAAGCTAACCATATGACTATATCATTGACTTTCCCAGATAGATACAAAGGACTAATATGTCCATGTACATCATCATCTTCATCTTCATCTGTAAAATATATCATTTTATGGCATTCTACAGGATCATTCTCTATATGGTATACCTCAACCGCAACAATTTCAGTATCGAATTCTTGAGGACTTGACAAAGCCTCAAATAAGCACTTCCTGAAGATCTTTTGATTGATTCATGGCATCTATAGTTGATAACTTGGACGGTACTTGGGAAAAATGTTTCAAGACATCATACTTTTGGTCCATAGGTTTGCGTTTCCCATCAGGGAAATGTGGTTTTCATGTGCCTTGGAAGTTGATGCTTTTGTAGTAGATGCATCCCATACCGGGGTAGGAGTTGTAAATACTCCTTCTTCGATAGACTATACCGACTAGGTCTATCTATTTTTTGGGAGGAAGAAGGGGTGTCCTCTAAACGGTCTTCCAAAATAAGTATGTCAGGACTGAATCTACCATGTGTGGAAGAACTTTCATCTTCCTGTTGAGCCCACTGAAGGGCAACGCCATGATTTTCTGCCACATATATAGTTCTATCAAGGGTAGGAATGAAATAGTGGGTTTTAGAATACCCATTTCTTCACATGTTTCCTAAAACTCTATCCCTTCATCTAAAACTTCTTTTAGATACATGGAACTTAGGTTCATCATAATCAAAACTGTCATTGGCATAAGGATCTGTTAAATGAATCATGTTAATAGAACCAAAGATCACTTCTTCATTTGATGACGATTCTACCTGATTAACCAGTTCAGGCTATGCCACTTTGTGGGGAATTGCCCGTGATTTTTAAGAATATGTCATAAAATATTCTATAGTCATAGACAAATTAGTTTTTTACAAGAGCTCGTCTTCTTCTAACTTCTCTTCTTTCTTCAAATTATGCTTCTTCTTTGAGAGTTTTTCTTCTGATGATGGGGTTTTTTCTGGGGCATTCATAGCAGAAGACACAAATTTTTTGTTCAATTGTGTTCGTAAAATGGCATCAGTTAAGTTTATCCTTTTATTGACCATCCAATCATCATATTTCTGCGCAGTTTTACTTTTGACTCTGTGCCACCCACCTTCTTCCTCTGGATCAGTAGTAGTAACACATGATACCTGGGCTAAAGAACCTTTCAGTTTTACCTGTCCAGAGTCAATCATCTTTTATAAGAGGTCTATGAAGACAAAACACTATTGAATGGGATCTCCAAAAATCTAATGAAGTGGGAAATAGTTGGGGATGTCTTCATCTCCATCCTTGTTCGGCCTTTTGGGACTTGTCAACTGAACCAGATATTTTTCCAGAGCCGAGATGAAGTATCCAGGAACATTTTCATTTTGGAAAGAATAAAAAAATTTTCTTCATATCTTCAAACTATTTCCGCCTTTGATCTATTTGATAATTATGATGAGGCGGCCATTGTTTTTTATGCTCATACGGTGGATCCCTTCGATATGATGATGGTTTTGAAGTGGAAGCATGTATAGGTTCATGTTTAAGTGTAACTATAGAAGTCTCTTCTTTCCCTATTCTCCTTCCTGGAACTGATGGGATTACACGAGTTTTATCCTTGGTCTTTTTAAGAGAGTCTTCTATCTACTGAGCGATTGAAGTACGGTCTCGAAACCCTCCTATGTATTTCACAAGGATCAATGGTCTTTGTAATTCATCATGCAGATTTTCCACACAAATTGGCAACAATTATTATTGAGTGAGTGATAAACTTAATGAATATGATAATCCATTCTAGAGAGCAATGAAATCTAAAACACATTCATTTTACCTTTTCTTACAATTGGTATTATAAAAAACTATCTTCTTTGGCAATGTTGAGCTAAATTGAAGAAGAAATCCTTGACAGAAAGTTTCCCACCCAGTAATTGATCGAGATTGAAAACCTATGTACCAGACAAAAGTAGGTCCTTTTAATGACTTCACAAAACACCTGAGGTTAAATTCTTCTTTTTGTTTAGGAGTTCCCATCATAGGATCAAAATGAGAAACTAATTGTGTTAAGTATTGTTATGGATCTCCCGAACCATTAAAAATTGGGAATGTAGTATTCGTAAAATTTAATGGGGGAGGAATTGCATCCACTCATTCGGGGTAAGATCCCTTTTTGGTTCAACTTTTTCATGCTTTCATTCCATAGAATCCAACCAAGTTGTTAATGACTTAATGGTAGTCGTTAATTTTTCAGAAACATCTGGTTGAGATTAGACCTGAGTAGGTGCAATAACTGGAGTTTGGATGGGTGTGGCGATCGGTACTGCCATTGATGGTAGTATTGTCGGTCGTTGTTGCGTATGACCCATATGATTGGACCTGTGAGGATGTACATGTAAATGGTGATATTCTTGATCTATCCCAGTAGCTGCAACAAATTCCCTTGATTGATTAACTCCATCATTCTTAGGAGGAAGTATACATTGAAGTAGTTCTGCATTTAACCACTTTAATTCCTTTATTTCATTATCTTGTTGTCAGAACCCTTACTCTAATGAGAGTGATTGGACATCTCTATAGGTACAATGGAATGTAACCTGACTTTTACACTTTTCCTTGGAATGTTCCATTCTGGAGTATGGAAGGGCATTACCAAAAGGAATGTCTTTCCCATGAGGAAACCCTCTGTCTTCTGGTACGCACACCTCTTTAATTCATTTATATGTGTACAACTTCTTGAATAGGAACCTCTTCATCTGATCCCTCTGAATGAGCCTCATGTTTTGGGGGATTAGTGACAATGGCATTGATGAAATTTATCATTGCATAATGTGTTGCATCCATTATTTCATCGCTCCGGCAATACTGTCTTCTTTCATGTCCTTTATGAGACATTGCCTTTTGTTTGGTTGATCCCTCATGAACTTCTTGATGAACTGTAATTTGGAGGGAATCTCCTGATAATTTGGACCGGCATTCCTCTTGTGGAATCTTCCAAAATCGAGAGAAGACTGGATTTTTCTGAGGAAGGGATTGAGAATTTGAAAAGGTCCCTAGTCCGGTGGATTGGGGATGTTCCTGTTTTTCCTGCTCAACTCCTCAAATCCTGTCTGTTGATCTCGAGGATTGGATTAAAAGAGTCCCCAGTTTGGAAAGATGAGGTGGCTCTTGAGCTACAACATCTGAATCTTTCTTAAAATTTATCCTGATTTTACAGACTTTAGTCTGGAAATTTGCCGGATGCATCATCCGACATCCACTCAAGTCATCTAGCTCAAATGACTATTGGATTATTTCTGACAATTCTATCACCTAATGATGTGCATTCTCTAAATGATAAGCATGTACAAAATTCTCATTTTCTTGATTCAAGAGTAATTCAATAACTTTTTCTTTATATTCCTGACTTTGGGAAGAACTAGTTGAGGCCTATTCTTGGGAAAGAATTTGATTAAGCACAAAACCAGTTAGATGTGGCCATCCATGGGCAATAACATTTCATGAGACCACTTATGGCGGGATTTGATGACTGGAGAGAATAGTGAAATGAAATGCTCCAGGAACACCCCATCCCCTGATCTGAATACCTGATGGGGCATTGTTAATTAACTGGCGCAACCTTTTCAATGCGCCAAGGCATGAATGTTGAAGGGATCTCTGCTTCTTTTCATCCTTTGGATGTCGGGAAACTGAGAGAGATGCCAAGTCAATTTGGCATTGCAACCCTTCTTGTATATTGACATGATTTTGATGTTCAACATAAGATAATATTTTCTATTCTAAGTGACAAAGATTTTCCCATATGTTAACATGAATATCGTGAATACAATATTCTATCAACAATTCTAGAATATCATACTGAGAGTCAGCCAAAGGCCAAAAAATGATTGGTATTTCAAATTTCTCCAGTTGTTTGCTCATATTCACCACTTCTTCTTTATCATTTGATGATGATTATTCTACCTAATGAGACCAAGGATTGTGATTCTTTGTTGCTCCATCGGATTCAACAATATTGGTCGAGAATTTATTTGTCAAATTAGAAGATGAATAACCTAGGGGTGGTTCAAAGAATGACCTACACCCTTGGCTATCTTCTGATTGATAAATTATTTCACCTACTAGCAGTAAGGCATCAGAAATGACTGGCTTTGCATTAGAAAGTGCCTAAAGATAAGAGATATTTCACATTACTGCATTTTCCATTGATGAATTTTTTAGGCGATGCGAATTACTAATTCGCACGGGAATTTAACAGATAAATTCATCATTAGGGGGAGGATCACCTTGGTGGGTTACATAAAAAGATAAAACCACTTGCTCATTGGACTTCTGGCAATGAAAGGGGTTATCGTGGCTCTTATCTAATGATAATACTTTGATATTGACCGAATTCTCATGAAGCAAGACTTCATGAGGAAGTGTATGATGAAGACCTTCCGAATTATTGTTGTTCCTTTCAAAATCTGGAAATGAGAAAGTAGAATATTGAGTTGAAACAGACAATTGTCTGAGAGATTGAAGAACTCCATCAACAAGAAAGGCCTTATTGCATATTGGATCTTCATTTTTCAATTGTGTTAGATGGGTCTTTTTATTGGATGCCTTATTACTCACTTTGGAAACCACTTGTTGACGAAAGAGGTTATTATGGGCAGGTGTATGTACCTACATAGGAGAAATTTTCAGGTTATGCGGATTATCTCAATTTTAATTGGGTGTATGTGCCCGAAAGGATTGTCTATATGACATGGGGGAGTATGCCCCATGAAACTCCTGTACTAGAACATAGGTATTTATCTACTTTTGAGTGACATATTGATGATTAATTCTACTGATATGGATAAATTTATGTTTCTTTCCCTGTGATGCTGCTGAAGTTGTTCTAATATTCTGACAGGTATCAAGAATATGGGATGGGATTCGCTTTTTCTCTTTTACCACTGTTAGAATGTGCTTGGTGACTTCAGCTACTGGAATGTGAATATATGTCCATTCCGTGTTTTGAGTTGGTGTGTGTTCCTTATCATGTCCTCCATTTCCTGCCAATGAATTCTGACAATACTCATGTTTGGGGGTAGAAAGTTGTGTATGCCTCCTGTTTTCCATTGGGGATTTCCAATTAACATATCCGGGCACTACCAAATGATACTGTTGGTTAGCTTGATGAATCGCAAGGGTACCTGAGTGTTGATTGTTCTCCACCAAATATTATTGATGAAATTCCTTCAAGACTAGAAGATATGACTGCTGGCAGAATTGAAGAGTGTATGCAGGTGTATGGGCCTGTTTATAGGTGGTCACCACATCTGATTGGAGAGCTTCTTTGGATGCAGTCAGACGAGCCAGCTGACTGGCTGATGAATTATAAATAGGTGTATGTGTCTGCCTATAGTACTCCATCAGAATTTCCTGGAGGGATTGGTGTGTTACTGCCAGAAGATTCTGCTAGGCTGTGAAATCAGGACGGACGAATGTATATGCCCACTCATTGTTTTCCATCAAGTTGTATTGATGGAATTATCCTGAGGGGGAAAAATAATAACATGCTCCCTATTGGATGAATTTATCCTCTGACAGTTCTTCTTGCATTCTTGGGTCCATGGAACCTGATCCAAACACCTAGAGGTGACACCCTCATCATGTTGAGGGTGCACTACCACACGAGTCTAGAAGATATTGTTGGTGGGAGTCCTCAAGAAGAACTCTTGTATTATTGAACTGAGGCCTTAAGTTTCCTCTTCATTCACCTCCCTGTAATATGGGAGGGACTAGTTATTGCATTCTAGGGATAACAACCCGAAATGGTTGGAGATGGTGGTTGGCACCACCTACTTCCTAATTACTGGTCATCGCTATCCGAACAACCAGACTGAGTTGTTTACTTGGAGGGATTTTCAAGCGGCCTACAGAGTCTGTATGGTACCGTGTTTATGTTATTCAATCACCAATGCATTCAAGACCCAGCGTAGAATATGCTGAGTAAGTTATTTCATCCTTAGAGTGGATGAGGATCCAGTAAGAGTAGCGACTGAGGCATTCACTGGTGTGAACATTAAATAATTCATTCTGTGTTGGATAGAGATCTTTGAAAAGAGTTCATGTTTGATATAACATACATAATCAAGATATTTTTTGTCAGACTACATCTTTTAGATGAACACATAATTTTTTGATTGCTTTATTGGCCCTCATATTGAGTTTAATAGGGGCCTAACAAATAAGTAAAATATCATTTAACTTTGTTAAGGATTCACATCGGGTTTACAATTTTTTTTTTCTTCTGGGAATGGGGATGACCTTGTTTGTTTATGGTTCGTAATTTTCAATTAGTTTCTAACATTTTTATTCATAGAACCAGAAACACCCAATGATTCTATATCCATTTGGACAAATTTCCAAAGGTAGTTTCTCATTAGATATGGACAGATGAGGCTTAAGAATTTTCATTGGTCGAGAGGATGGGAGGTCAGTCTCATCACACCTTTTAAGTGGAATTATTTCCTACTCCGAGTCTCTCTTATAGATTTAAGTTATGTTCGTAAATCCTTATTATTTCACCATGCATGAAAATGAGTTTTAGACTTGTAAATCAATGATTGATATGTATGGGTTTTAGAGAATCTTTTATATGTATTTTAGGTTCTTCATCGATAAGGAATCATCCATATGTATTGGATATTCTTAGTCAATGGTATCCTTTAATATATTCTATAAAAATCTCTTGGTCACTATGAAGACCATACTAGTTTTAAAGCCACTTAGTGGGGAATTTTAAGTTTATTGTCATTCAGAAAGACATGGATTATTTTAGAGTTGGGATCGTACCCGCATATAGGCTAAAAACGTATCCTCTTTAAAAAGTAATTAGAACCCATGTAGTTTGATAATAAGGATATAGTTTAACATTATATGGGATGGAAAATAATTAATGAATGATGGGATTAAACCTTATAAATACTTCCTATGTACTCTACTTTTAAGGCAGAGATCAAAGTCCACATAGTTCGGGCAATGAAATTTGGGGTTTATGCATGGTTAATAGCCTAAGAAGAGTTGTCATGATTACTTTTACACTCTAATATCATGTGAGTCATGCTCAGTGTGAGAAACAAGAGGTAAAAGTAAACTTGAAGATGGTGAAATGAAAGATGCAGTCATGAGAAACGATGTAGGGCCTACGTATGTATGACTAAAAAAATAAATGAAGACCGAGACTTAGGAAATAATCCCAATAGCAGGGTCCATAAAGGTTTTTGTACTTTATGAAGATTGTAATTTTATCCCTAGACTTACTCCTAAAAATGAATCCCAAATTAAAAGGGACTTATTATTGGGTTTTATTCATGATAAGGAATCCCAAATGAAAAGAAATTAATATTGGTGCTTACTTATGAAAAGGAGGCCCAATTTAAAGGAACATGTAACTTGGGATTACTATAGATATGGAGGCCCACATTAAAATATCTTCTCATCTCATTGAACGAGGTTATATAGGAAAACCCTAACCGTGGTGACATAAAGCTTGTAACTCCTGAGGTTTGGGGAGGGGTTCTCATGGAATTACTTTCAGATAAGGAAGCCAACAAAAGAACCATTTCATAAATGGATTTGAAGAGGGTTTTTAAGGCTATCTCTTGAAGAGGATAGGTGGATTTGAGGAAAGGAGGTGACTAGGAAAGAGTCACGCAAGTATTGTTCTAGCGCACATGCCTTGGTCGCGCAAGTAGACTTACGTGACATGAGTCACATTGGTAGATGAATAATCTATAGGGTAATACGTGGGTGACTTTGAACTCCAGCCCTTAGTATCGTCACTAGAGAATTTCAGAACAGTGGTCTGTAAGTTTCCTTGAGAGGGAAAGGTGGCACACAAGTGTCTTCATTTCCATTAAGTTATGGACACTTAAGCATGAAAGTGTTGATGAGTTATAACACTTAGGAATTATCCTTCCTCTTTAGAGCTTACCTTCTAGGTAAATAATTACCTTAGGAGTGTTCGGAAGATGTCAGACAAAGAATTGGGTGACCAGAGATTGAATCTGAGTTTTGAAAAATTATTCCTCGAAATGGGGGCCCATAGGGGCTATTTATTGGCCATAGGGCCCCTTGGAAAAGAAGGAGAATTGGGCATGAAAGTGACCTGCGCGACCCAAATTTGGCGTGCAAGTGACTTGCGTTGTGCGTAGGAAACTTGCATGGATCCTGCTTAATTGGTTCCTTATTCACGCCATTGTCTATTTTTTATGTTCTTCAAAGGATGAATCTCTTTATGCTTATGGTATTCTCCTTTTACATTCGTTAGACTCTGTGACGGAAAGGAGCATAAAAAAATAATCAAAACTTTTGAGATTATTGGATACCACTAGGTTATGGATGGATTTCCCTACTAGTGTATTGTGCACAAGATCATTGAGTATTTTTGTTCCTATTCCATGTTTTCACCGAGGTACGATGTCTCTAGTGCACTATGCATATTAGCTGCCTTAGGGGTTTCACCTGTAGTTCTCAACTATTCATGACGTGGTGCCTTCCATCGGCATATAGAGGACCACCTGGGTATGTGCATGTTCTTTATAAAATTTTACTTCATTTTTTAAATTAGCATATAGAAAATGGGTTTTCTTTCAGTACTCTTTTCATTTCACTTTCAGTTTTCAAATTTTTTCCTTAAAAAGCATTTTAAAATTATGGTTTTAAATAAGAATGTAAAATTATCTTTTTGATTTTGTGGCATGGAACCTTTTTATCGAGTGGTATCCTTTTGGAAATTTGTCTCACTCCCTACACACACCTTTGGGTGTTTCTAGATCTTGTTCCTTGTGTATTCCAAGTTGGGGCATTATGCTTACTGATGGTGGTTAGGGATGATGTTGGTCTTCATATGAAGGTTGGTGTTAGTGTCTTGGGGATGGAGATTCTTGTGTCCCTTGGAGGTTGGTATTAGATTTTTAGTTCTCTATCAATGTTGTTGTTCACTTTAGAGTTTTTAGTTGAATTGTAGACTTAAACCAGTTTATAGTTAAAGGTCTGTTTGGTTGTCAGTTTCCAATTTTAGTTTTTTCACTTTTTAGTTGTTTTTCCTGTCACTTTTTTTGGGAAATCATTCCCACATGTTATTCTTGATATTCGTGAACTTGTGCTAGCTCGTGGGTATTGAGAATGCCCTTCGGGCCATGCTAAGGACTAGGTCAGGAGTGAGGTCGGATGGTGACCCTTCCTGGTTCACGACAGAATTACTATGAGGTTCTTTCCATGGAACCGCATCATCCGGAGATTTTTTTCTATGAAAATATTTTCTATAGAAGAACGTATTCCCAATCGTATGGGACTGACCCTGATAGGACCCCTATATAGTATAGCACATATGAGTTATTTTGTTTTTATTATTTACCTAAACCATGTTCCTATTTAGCCCCAAAATTGTTTCCCATCCATACAAAAATAAAAAATCCAACCTACCTTGAGAGAAACCACATTCCATGGCCCCTATGAGATTCTTCACCAAAAAACCACCTATTGGATAACTCCACCATGGTAAAACCTCTATGTTGTTTCATTGTTCAATCCTCCATATTACCATAGTGGGGTCTCTATCTCTAAAAATTTAAGTCCTCCGATATCATGGTAATCAAAGCTTATGTGATTTTTAGTATATCATGGTGCCTAGAAATCTCTGAAATTTTCAGTTTTGTACATCCTGACTTTTCTCTAATCAACATATAATACAATGAACCTCCAAACTTTCATCACTAAACTACCAAAAACATATATTTTAGATTTTAGAGTTACCTAGTTCTTCATTTTAACTACAATTCAAGAAAAAAACATTCTTATATCCGGAAATTCAGATTTACTATCAATTTAACAACGAGAAATGATGATATTGGATGTATCTCAACCTCAATAATCATGCCAAGACCATGAAAATTGAATTTCATCTTAAAATTCCATCTTCTTTGAGTGATTCCACTAAAATGAAAAAACTCAACAACCATGAATGAAATAACACTATGATAAAAATATCGTTAAAAATAACTATACAAACCATCCCATTAAATGCAATATGATATAAAACATCTCACTATCTAAGAAAAAAAGATCAAAATAGCTCACAATCCATGGGAATTTATCAAAATATATGGGTACTAAGTCTTCATCTGTACTTCATATTCCCATGACCTATCTTCTATCCCACCACACATATATAGATCACAATCCATGGCAATATAACACTCATTAAATAGATTATCATAAAGATCTTGAAGCATTATTGACCACTCCGCAAATTTTGTATCATCCTTATAATCCATCTATCATTAACAAATAAAATGGGAGTTGTCATAAATATATCATACAATATATTACCCATGGAAGATGTTATAAATGTGAACTAAAAATGGAGGAAGCACAATTCTATACATTACCTTCACAATACATGAGAAATCGTACAAATGAACCATTAATGGATAAGATTTTACCCCAACGTAAAAACATCTGGTCTAATGACGAAAGTAAATCCTAATTGACATAAGGCCATCAAAATAAATACCTAGATCTCTCCAACTATTATCTATATTAGACATAGATAATTCCTATACTACCTTTATCCACTATTGAAAAAGAGATATCATCTCTATTATTCTCTATGAAAAATCTTTTCCATGGACAACCAACTCTCTATCCTTATTTTAATATAATTAAGATCAAAAATAAAAAACATAAAACCCATAAAAAATGATCAATGATGATTGAATAATGACATCAATTATTATTTGAAAACTAAACCAGTATAGAATGAAATTCCCATGATCCTAAAAAAATCCTTGATTCAATCAAACAGTATATCATTCATCATCTATCTAACGAAAGGGGTTAGTCCTATGGTGAATCTAAGATCCAAAATCGTACTTCACTCATCATTAAAATCATGATTTGAAATAAGGATCCTCAGAAAATAGGATTATTCCCATTTCCTTGTAAATCCAAACAACCTCATCTATATTCTTCATTGTAGAAACCTCTGTAGTACCTGACTCAAAGATGGAAAGGTAGTATGATGACATAATAAACTGATCAATGATCCCAAATTTATAATAAAATCCTCAGTGAGATAATTGTAATATGACGATGAAATCTATTGATATTTCCTCCCAATTCAACTTGGACGAATAAAAAAAATCAATACACCACCTAGTATGTGATGTTATACATTCACTCATTTTTGACCAAACACTATGAAATTAACAAAAGTACTAATATATTCGTCCCAACCACCGAATACAATCCCTCAATGAATGATTCATATTGGAAACACTAATATAAACTGATAATAAAAAGTTATTACACACAGTAAGAATCACCTTGAACATTTGAAAAAAACAATTAATAACCCTCAAAATAGAATCTAATGTTGGATATCCTATGATAATTCTTCTATAGAATCACCATGGATAATAGACACTTGCATTGTATATACATCCATGTCACTCCCCTAAGACTCCTCAACTGAATATGTCATGGATGATTTCTTTTTCATCTGTAACATGAATCCTCTATCCTCGGCCTCCTCTACATAATGTCACATGACCACAAGATCCTCCATTAAAATCTAAAAATCTCGGTACTCCCAAAATAAGTTCCTAGTTTCATTATACATATATGATTGAAAATATATTCACTTTTCCTGTGGTATAATTTTTTTAAATATTATAGTTTTTGATAAACTCTATCTACTACCACTCTCATGGATTCATATACTACTATTAAAAAATATACCAATGTTATTTTGATCAATGATGACTATAGAGAACTCATCTATGTGTTGATACCAATACAACATGGGTGGAAATACATCTTTCACTAATAAATTATCATGGGTGGAATATTTAATTTAGTGTGGACTTAACTCCTTAGACCATTAAGATATCACTTCCCCCTAATGTATGAATATTAATCCAATCATTTGATTGGAATCATGACAAAAACACTCAAATAATAATCTCACCTCTCATAGTTGGAGGGCATCAATGGATCAAATGACTCGAATATATTTCACATCCCAATCACTATGGATACATATATATTATGATGAAAATTGAAAATAATATATTATATTAACGATTAATTTTCAAAAAATATTTAATAATTTTAATCTAAATAATAATATTTGGAATATGAAAAAAATTAGATGAATATAACATATTATATAATATTATGAAAAATAATTAAAATTTTTACACTGTATTGAAATGATTAAGAAAAATGATATTCTGAACGGTGTAAAAGTTATATAATTTTACTAATAAAAAAATTATTTTCAAAAAATGAATAATGATCGAGGTTTTTAAAACTAATGATGTTGTTGAATAATAATCATCATAAAATTACATATTAAATTTTAATAGAAATCATAAAAATTCATTTCATAATAATTTATTAATGATTTTTTTTTGAAAAAAGGATTTAAGTAAAATTAAAAATCATTCCAAAAAGATAATAGATGGACTTATAAATCAATATATATAATAATAAAATGACCAAATAATGAAATAATAAAAATAAATAAGGTTAGATTATAACATACTTAATGTGGAAGAAAATAAATGGTATAAATAATGAAATATATAAATTTTTACCATTTCAAAATAGTTTTACCTTTCACACATCCATAAAGAGGGATATACAATTTTTTCGAAGAGATTAATGGTAAATATGAGTCATATAGAATAAAATTTATGTTTCTATTTTTTAAAATAATAAAACATTGATTTTTATATGAAATACTGTTGATATGGTAGAAACATTATTAAGATAATGGTGAGAGTTTTCAATTATTATAATATATTTTATGCACTGAGATTCAATACAAAATTATATTTTTATTAGGTTATGAAAATTCCATATAAGGTAAATGGGATTCTTATATCTCACTATTAAGAATATATTAATTGATAAAATAGTATTTCCAAATTAATGGTGAATGAATCTATAAATACATTATGTTATTGTTCTTTTTGAATCAAAAACCGATGAATGGAGAACATGAAGGGAAATTATAAATCCCATGAATAAAAAGTAAATTATCATTAAAAAATGCAATTTATTGTTTAAAAAATATATAACATAACATTATTACATAATATGAATCATATATCGATACGCGGAAATGGAGATGAAATCCCTTCGTATGGTACATATTAAGGATATATTGACTATGTGAAAAAGTGAAGAGTTTTTAAATTAAAATATACAGTGAGTTCAAGTAAATAAGTATTTATATGTAAATTATATATAAATAATTCCAACTAATATTTTTCATAGTGGATTTAAAATAATATTACAGAGAAAAAGAAAAACCCTTTTTTCAAATTCCAACTCTCTCTAATATCATTAACTACATCATAAAAACATTCCTTAATATTCCACTTTATTGGAATTTTATTTTTATTTTTTTAACTTAATACAAATCATTTTCATTTTTTACCATTAATATATATTTAATATTAATTTCTTAGTAATAATTTTTACACTTTCTTCCTATATTTATATATTTATATATTTTTATGCCCTTCTTCCATGATATTGAGTTACTCACCACCCTAATAATCATGTTATTATAATAAAAATTGTTTAATTAATATAGATGTTCCATGTTCATTTAATTAAATATATGGTTATTCTTCTCAATGAAGAAATCTATAACCCACTTTTTCCTATAATATTTCCAATTGTAAGGACTCATATTAATAATAAATAAAGATTAATATTGAAATTATATAAATATAATCATAAATTAAATTAATCATTAATAATATATGTATACATTATTTATATTTTTATAATCTCTATTGATGAAAATTCTATATCACAATTCTTATAGATGGTAAAAATGAATGAAACATGATCAAGGTATAAGTAATTAATATGATGGATTATTGCATGGATTAGTTATAATAAATTTTTTTTGAATGTATAATGATATTAATTAAAATTTATTAATATGATAAATCAAAACTAGGATGTGGTATGTGATTAAGATAGTATAAATTGATAAATAAGAAGACAAAACATTAAATGAAGTGTTGAATATTTATGAGAGTATCTTCTTTGGTTTGAAGTTCATGTGTCCCCATCTAGTGACTAAAGGATTAAAAAACATTTTATATGATTCTATGATAAGGATTTTATAAATAGTATGTATTCCTATATAGAACTTAGCAGTGGGTTTGATTGTGTAGACTAGTTTTCCATCTATAATTGAGGTTGAGTTGACAATTTAAAAATACCCATTCTCTATTACATAAGGAATATAAATTTACATGTAATTTTTCTTCAAAATTGAAACATAATGGATCTGGACTTTGAAATAACTCATATATATAATTATTTGATTAGTTTTCATGATATTTTATCACTTTAATCCTTATTTTAATCATTTCCATATTTTTTCCTTTATGGTGAGAACTCATATTTGACCCTCAAAACATAATATTTTAATAGACATAAAAGCAACAATGTTAAAATATTTTGAATTCATAGTCGAAAATATAAAATCCATATTATTGAATTCAACATCTAAATTTATTATGAATTATTTGAAAAATTAAAACTCTAAAATCATAGCATATAATTTTTGGAAAAGATACATTTTTAATATTGAATGCTTTTCTTCTTATTGAAAACAAATTATAACCATTCTATGGATGTAAATTTATGTTTTTGTTGATAATATATGTTACATTAATTTACATATTGAAATTATGATAAATTTTAAAATTAAATAAGAAATTATTATATAATATCAAAATATTTTTTGATAATAATACAAATTTTTTGAACGTGAAACGTTTAATCTTGATTCATTATAATTACATAATTTTTCCCTATATTTAATTGGATAATTCTAGAAATAATAATTATAATTTATTATATTAAATTTTTAAAATAATAAATAGAAAATAATAAATTTTTTAATTATTATTATTTTATAAAAACAATATTTGAAATAAATATTATTTTTACAAATAATTAAGTAAATTTATATTTTATTAAAAAATTATTGTTTTTATTTCAATTAAAATATTTATAATGAAAAATTATATATTGTTTCATCTAATTGGATTTTATTATTGTTAACTATAATATAATTATTCTAAAAATGTAAATTCATCGACATTATAACACATATGTCGTTTAAAAAATAAATAATTACACTAATTGAATTCAATAAATGCCTTCTTTTGTGGATAAAAACAATTCAAAATAACCATTATATTAATTTTATTTTTTATTTTTTTTCTTCATTCATGATATTTTTTTACTATAGTTTCATTTATATTAATTTATATATTGAAAGGTGAATATGGACATAAGGACTTAAAAATGAAAAAATAATTATTTTCTTATATTTATTATCCTATTTTATTTTATGACACATTGTTGGATGTAATCATCCCAGGTTCATAATACCTACTTTTCTGTACTTTTGTAGAAATTTTATTTTATTATTAAATTGTTTCGTGTTAATTAGGTTCATATCCTGAATGGTTTCTTTTTTAACCATTTTAGAAAAATAAAAAAGAGATTTACAAAAGATACAAAAATCGTTAAATCTTGGATACAACATTTATAGGGTTCTAAAATGAATTATTTTAGATTATGATCTTCAATTATTATCAAAATTGGGTATGGAATTTTACTATAGCGTTTATATCCCTATATTTAATAACAATATATTCATCCAATTGATTGAATATTATATTGAGTGAATACTTTAAATGTTATAGTATATAGCAAGAAATTGAATTTCAAATTTTAGATGATCTGGGGATGATCGTCTAACTCTATAGGAGTTTACCTATAAAAATAGTTATCATTCATCTATTATTATGGATTAATTTGAATAATTTTATAAATCTTATTCTTATATTGGACCTATGTAGGTGAGTTTGAGATAATTTATATGGAAATAAAAATTTATATGACCTAAACAGTTCTTCTGATTTTGATATCTAATAAAGTATATAAAAGATTGTTAAAAATATTGTGATTATTATACTGTGATATTATTTAGGATTTATGTTATAGATCATTTGATAAGGATAGTTTCACATAGACATGGGGTATTGTAGATTTGGTTAATTTGGATATTATTCTATGAGTTTTTTCAATACCTTCATAATGTGAGAACGTGTTTTCGAAATTCTATATCAGCATTCACTAAAACCTTCTTCTTAGTGGGGTCTCAATAATTTCAATATTTCATAGATTGTAATGTTCCTTCATGACTAATTTTATCAAGACCACAAGTATGATCTTGATATTAAAAAGGATATGATATTTTTTAGTGACTTATATAGTTTTTGGACTAAATAAAAAAGTGGTTTCATTGATTGATAATTCATATGGATTATATTTCAGGGAAGTATAGTGTCTTAGAGAAATGTACCTGGTCTTGTGATACACAAATGAATTTTTAATATACCAAGTAATATTTAATCAATTTTTCTTGTAAAGTTATTTATATGATTAAATTCAATTCAAAATTTTGAAAATTATTTCACTAATATAAATTATTTTGATGATATCTTAAATGATGGTTAGATTATGAGTTTAATTCCCACTATTTTGAAATTATAAATTATAGATTTATTTAATTAAAATTATTTATATTTTATCAAATTTTACGTATTTCTCTACATTTCTAACTATTTGATTTATTGGTGGTGGTGAAATAAAGGGAATACAAAATTTTGAAATTTCTAAAAAATAAAAACTAAAATGTAACCCATAATTGGTTTTTTTAAAACTCGTCTTATCTAGTTTTCGAAGTGAATAATTTTGTTTTTATTTTTTCATAGATTTATGAATATAATGATCGATACCCTCTGAAAATAGAATACTAATATCAATGAGACTGATGATATGCATGACTATTTGAAATTTTAAGGGTCAATGATACTTGGTGGTCCTTTTTGATAAATTGCAGGGGTTTTGGGCATGGATTATTTCGATGTTTTTTAATTTTATGATAATTTAGGACTAAATAAAATTGACTTTTTTTAATTAAACTTTTCCTAATTAACATAAAGGGTTCTTTTTTATTTCGGTTGGTTCACATATGGATGCGGTCATGTCAAGAAATTATGGAATGGGTTTTGACAAATTTATTGAACTCAACAGGGATTTATAAAAACATGTTGTGAAAATAATTTGTTTTTTTTTTGGTTTAGTAGGTGGTAATATATTATGCCTAATAATTCAGAGCATGTTGATATTATTTGATCTATATATACTAAATGGAAACAAATCTTATTTTTATTAAACAAATCCATTGCTTACGAAATGTGTATTAAAAACACTAAAAACTACAAGAACATATAGTTATAATTTTTTTAACTTTTACACATTTTATGTGAGGACCCAACCTTAAAAAATTACATAATCTTGAATTAAATGAATAATTCACATTTAAGATCTTTTCAGGTTTAGATTTTTAAATAATTAAGTTATAATGATTACAACATATCACAACAGTTTCAAATTAGTCACTTCTACTCAGTTCCCAATTTTTCAAAAAATATAAATCTTAAAAAGAGTCATGTCAAGTCCCACGTTTTAGAAAACACGTCTTTTCCATAATACCATATTTGAACCTATTCAACTATAAGTCCTCTGAACAAACATTTGAAAACATGGGACATTCATAAAAAAGCACAGTAAGGGTTATAAAACAATGAAATAAAACATTTGTTCATCAATACATATATAACATAAGCTGTTTAACATACCTCATGAAATCATAAGATTTATTAATCACACATAGAATACATAAATCATAAAAGTAACTTGTGGAATCCATATGATAATTACATTGTAACTATAACCGCTACGTAGGGAGTAACATTTGGAATACCCATCACAGTATATCCCTAAAATCTCTTAGGAGAAACATTCACATTTACTTCTATCATGTTACCCATTGCATTGAAGATCTATCCCATGCTCACTCACCCTAAGATTGTCCTGGAACAAGCTATATATGTAAACAATGCCCAAGAACCATAATACATAAAATAAGAATAATGTAAAGATAACATTTTCACATTTCGATCACAATATATAATTTCCAGATATTTAAATAATAAATTCATTCTCAAAACCATTTTGAATACCAAAATACACAAAAATGGTATATAGTATTTATTTTCCTTTAACAAAAAAAACTACTACTTGTAAAATAAACCAAAGATCGAATAATACTCTTGGCAGTGGAATGGTCATTGTCACCGCTTAAGTTAAAAAGAAACATTATTTTTTTTCATTTAGTAAAACGCTTTGTAGAAAATGATTCCCATTGAATTTTATGAAAATTCAAAGGTCTTTATACAGCGTATAAAAGAAAGTCATGTATTAAGACAAAATATGCCTCAATGAAAGGATCTTGAGATGAAGTCCCTTACCACATGTCCGACTTGACTCGATCATTCTTTAATCTCGTGTATAATAAAATAAAGTTATTTTCTACGTGGTTAAAAACCTTTTTAAGGTTTATTATTCCACTTATGTCACTTCTTACCATGTTATAATAATTATTTAATCATTAAAGTAACTAATGGTCATTTTGTTGATATTTTGTACTTGAGTCAAATATGAACTTATTATATTTACAAGTTGCGTATGTTGTCAAAAGACCATTATCTCCAGAATGATTTTAATGATTTAGATATCATATATATCTTATATATACAGTATATATATTTATTTATTATAGTACATAATAATTAGAGGTAAGAAAAGGAATGCACCATTCATGGAGACGGTTATCCATGCGTAGACATGAACGCAACTTTCATTTCTATTTCATTGCTAATGGAATTAAAGAATAATGATAAATGGGTATATTATAATTCCAGTATAATATCATATATATAATCTCATAAACATTATTCATTATACATTCCACATATGGAATGAACGAGTCATATCACTTTGAGAGGGCAATAGTCCGCACTTGCTAAAATGAAATTATCGCGTTTACCCATAATGGAAACCATAAAGTAATGATATAAATGAATATACAGAAGCATAAAGAAAAAAAGACATAATACATATCATATATAAATATATTTCTATCTTAATGGAAATCGTGAGAGGCAGTAGGGGATAATTTAACAATCATCGTTTCATGAGGCGTTTGTTTTCCATCCACAGAAATAGTATGTTCTTTACCCATTAGATGGAGGTGTGTGATAGTGTAGTTTGAATACATATTATAAAAACATACTAGTATATTGAGGATACTGGTTTTGTTATAAAAGAAAAGTATACAAAACTTTTATGGTTGGATAAGTAAAATAAAAAATAATAATTTAAGAGAAATTGTTAACTTTAATTCAGGTAACATCTGTTGGTTTGAATCAAAAAGACTCTTGAAGTGACTTCAACCTAAGTAATGGTGTAAAGGTGGAGGATAAGGAAATTCAGAGCTTATTTGTGATGATTTTGGTTGATCCATGGGGCCTGATACATGTGAATAATGGGTTAGAGGTGAGGGATTTTTATAAGGGGGAGGAGGGGCTCATTAGGAATGTTTGAAAATATTATTTTATTATATAATTATATTCAGTTTATAAAAGTCCAAAACTTATTAAAGTATAATATAAGATGACTCATGGTAGAAATAAAATCATCCAATAATAATTGGATAGGTTTTTGATAATATTTTAATCTTTATCAACTTAATTAATTAAATCATTTATTAGTGAGGTAAACACTACATCATCATTGTGTCATAAATAATATTATTTATTTGATGTCTAAAAATTATAAAAAATTACCATGATGTAGTAAATCTTTTTATATTTAAAAATAATTGTTATTGTCTAAGAGATAACTTATATAACCCTATGTAAAAATTAATTTCCTAAAAGATATTTTTTATGTGATTCTTGCCTTACATTAAATTATTTAAAATAAATTGTCATTATCACACATAAGTGGCTTCATGGGATCCCAAAATAGACCAAAGTATGACCAAAGTTATATATAACTCATACAATAATGTTTGGACAAGTGTTATGGTAATTTTGTATTATTATGATATTTTTTTTACATTGGATTACACTATTTACCATTAACCGCGGAAAATAAAAATAAAAAATTACTATTCCCCAAAAATTATTTTCATCTCATTGAAAGAATATTTACATACTAATAACAACCATTAATGTTGAATTTTAAAAATTCAATTCACAGAATCATTAAAATTTCATTTAAATGAAAAAGACAGTTTTAACTACTACTTAGTGGTTTCACTATTCATAAAAAATTTATGTTTTTTCTGAAAAATACCAAATATTCATCCTAAAATATATTTCATATTTATAATTAAAAAAATATGTCTATTTTACCAAATTAAATACATATAATATTAATTAAATAATTTAAAATTATTTCTTATTGTCAAAATAGTAAGCGTGTTTTTAAGAAATAATAAATTTCAAAAGATTGACACTTGTTTATGTCCAATTTCAATGTGAAATTACATCCAATGACCAACATTGGATGAAATGGTAAAAATATAATGAAAATAAAATTTAAAACAAATTAAAAATATAATCAAAACATATAAATATATTATATTAAAAGGTTTTTTTGAATTAAAATACAGTATTTTTCACAATTCATTAAAAAATGAATCCTATCAAAAAATACAAAAAATTTACGCAAAGTAAATTTTGATGTCCCGATTATAAAATGAATTTTGTTTTGTCAAATATAACATATAAAAGATAAAAAAACTATATTTAAAGATGGTTCTCTATTAAATGGTGGTAAGCCGACCTTTTAATGAATATTAGAGTATTTATGCTTAAAATTAGATTAATTCACATTTTAATCCACTAAATTTTATTGGATAAATGTAAAAAGATTTAAAAAACATGTAAAATCATATTATAGTTAGTTCTATTCATTCCATCCATTACAGCGGCTAGGGTTATCTACCATTTAAAATAATAATATTATATTATTATTATTTTTTAGTATTACCCAGTCTTGTGTGCAATGTAAGATTTCAAAGAAACTTGTTGTTGCGTATCAGGGATGCCATCAAACATAGCTACATTTTTAATGTAAAATTAATATTTAATTCAAAAAAGATTTATTAAAATGAAAATGTATTATTTCATTATTTACATTGGATGTTACATCCTTCCCCCCCCCCCCATTCGGAAATTGTGTCCTCGCAATTTTATTCACTTATCAAATAAATGAGGGTATTTATACCTCATTTCTTTTTTTGCATCCCACGTTGCCTATTATACCATATGGTTTTCACACAAAACTATTACATGGTAAATTACCTTATTCCACAACACTTGCTCTCTTTGGTCAAGAATCTGGACTGATTGTTCCTCATAAGAGAGATTCTCTTCCAACTGAACTTGTTCTAGACTCCAAACATTATATGGAACTGGAAAATACTTTCTCAACATTGAAACATGAAAAACATTGTGTACCTATGAAAAAGATGGAGATAATGCCACTTTTTATGAAACTGGTCCAACTTTCTCTAGGATTTCATAATGTCTAATGAACCTCGGACTCAACTTTCCCTTATTACCAAAACACCTCACACTTTTCGATGGAGAAACTTTGAGAAAGACATAACCACCTACCTCAAAAGAATGATCATTCAGCCGATTATCCAAATAACTTTTATTCCTACACTGAGCTGTTCTCATATGATTCTGAATCAATAGAACTTTTTCTACCATCTCTTCAACCAATTCTGGTCCCATCATCTTCCTTTTACCAACTTCACCCCAAAAATCATAATTTCGACAATGCTTTCCATTTAATGCCACAAATGGAGCCATCTATATACTGGAATGAAAACCATTATTATAAGAAAAATCAACCAAAGAAATATGTTGGTTCCAAATTCCTTGGTTATTCAGTGAATATTCATGTAGCATATCCTCCAAGGTCAGAATGTTTCATTCTAAATGCCCATCTGATTGCAGATGAAAATTTTTACTAAAATTTAATTCAGAACCCAATGACTTCGGAATTCATTTCAAAATGTTAGAAGTAAATGAGGGATCATGATCAGAAAAAATAGAGAGGATAACAGCATCCATCCTAACTATATCTTTAGCCTAAAACCGAGAACGTTGATCTAGAGACAAAGATTCTCAAATAGGAAGAAAATGAGCGGATTTAGTCAATTGATCAATAATAACCCATATTGAATTATTACTTCGAGATGTCTTCGGTAATCCCTCAATAAAGTACATGGAGATATTTTCCCATTTCCACTCTGGCACCGGTAAATACTGAAGAATCCATTTCAGTAACTACATCTCTTCACTAACCTGTTGACAAGTCAAACACTTCATAGTAAAATAAGTAATATCACTTTTCATTCCATCACACCAGTAATACTCCCAAATATCTATGTAAATTTTAGTACTTCCATGATGAACTAAAAATGGGGAACTTTGAGTTTCACATACAAACTCATTCTTCAACTGTGAATCACAGGGAACACATAATCTCTTTCCAAATCTCAAAACATAATCATTATCAATGTTAAATTTAGGAATCATATGCATCTGAACCAACTCTAATTTTTTCAGCAACTCATTTTCTTCCTTCTGTGCTTTCATTATTCTGTCTAATAGAGATTATTTCAATAATTCCTGAAATAGAACAGAATAATTTTCTACACCAACAAATTCTATTCCAATGTTCATCAAATCAAAAAACAAAGGATCTTGTTCTAAATGTATTATGGTTAATGATGCATTAATTTTTTTGACTCAAAGCATCAGCCACTTTATTTTCTTTTCCCAGATGGTAAAGGATCATGCAATCATAATTCTTGATTAATTCCAACCATATCCTCTGTCTCGTGTTGAATTCTTACTTAGTGAATATATACTTCAAACATTTTTTGTTTGTATATATTTCTCATTTTACTCTATAAAAATGACTCGTCCAATTTTTTAACTCAAAAACAATAGCAGCTAATTCAAAATCATGTGTAGGGTAATTTAACTCATGAGGTTTCAACTGATCTGATTCATGAGCAATTACATGATCATTCTACATAATTAAATAGCCATGTCCTTTCAATGAAGCATCACTGTAGATAATAGACTCGCTATTTCTAGAAGGTAGTTCCAAAACTGGATCATTCACCAATATTCCTTACAATTCATGAAAACATTCATCACATTCTTTTTCTGATATGAACATAACACATCTTCTAGTTAACATACTCATTCGACTAGATAACTTTGAAATTATTTCAAGAAAAATCCTATAATAACCTTCCAAACCAAGAAAACTACAAATCTAGGTTATATTTGTGGGTCTTGTCAATTCTTCAACAACTTTTGTTTAGCAGGATCAACAGTTATACAATTTTTTGAAACAATGTGACCAAGGAACGAAATTTTTTGTAACCAAAATTCACACTTTATGAATTTCACAAATAGTTTCTTTTCTTTTAATGTTTTCAAGACAACCCATAAATGAATTTCATGATCCTCTTTAATTTTATAATAAAACAGAATTTCATCAATGAACACAACCAAAAACATATCGAAAAACTCATAGAAAATTCTATTCATAAGATCCATGAATACAATAGGTGCATTGGTTAAACCAAAAGGTATAAATACAAATTCATAATGGCAATATTTAGAATGAAACATGGTATTTATATTTTTTTCTTCCATTACTTTCAACTGATGGTACCCCGACCTCAAGTTAGTCTTCAAAAAATACTATGCTCCCTAGTGCTGATCAAACAAATCATAGATATAAAGAAAAGGATAATTGTTCTTAACAGTGGTGTTATTAAATGGTCTAAAATAAATGCAATATATCATTTAACCATATTTATTTGTAACAAATAAGAAAGGATCACACCATGGGGATGTGCTAGGATAAATTAAACCATTATCTAATAACTCCATAAATTTTATCTTTAACTCTAAAAGTTCCATTTGAGCCATTCTATAAGGGGGTTTTAGAAATTCACTTAACATCAGGAAATAAGTCAATAGTAAATTCAACTTCATGTTCAGGTATACTACCAGGAACATCATCAAGAAAAGAATCAAGGTACTCATTTACCACAGGCATGTAATTAATCTAAACAGTTCCTTTGTTTTCAACAATTTGTGCAAGATAACATTAATTTCCATCTTTTACTAGTTTCGCATCTTCCCAATATGTTATACAATGTAAGGGTTCATTCATGTACACAAACTGAAAATATATCTGAAAATAATCCACTTTAGCTCTGCATTCAATCTTAGCTTGATAAAAAATAATTCTTATTCATACCCAAAATTACATCAAACTCTAATACATGAAAAAAATAAGGATTGTAGGTAGATTCTTTTCACAAAAATGGACATGAAAATTATTATAATTTCTTTTTGTATCAAAATTTCTTATAGGAGTTTTAACCGTAAGTTTAGGATTCATATCATGAGAGGGAATTCCCAATTTACTATATGAATTCTCAAAAATGATGGAGTTTGTAGGCTCTGAATCAAACAACATGTTGACATAATCTGAACAAACAAATAGTGTACCTGATACCAAATCATTTTATGGCCCAACATCTACTGAAGTAGTCCAAAGGATTTCACCACCCCTTTTTTCTTATAGAATGGCTACTTTCCCTCAATTGAGTTCTTCATTGGAAACACATTTTCGTAATGGCCCATTTCATTTCACTTAAAACATTTTACTGACATTGAATCGTATTTTTTCTTACCATTACCCTAATCTCTTTCAGTGCAATTATGAGCATAATGTCACATTTTACCACATTGGTAGCACACACCATAATTCAGAAGACATTCCCTAGCATTATTTTTACCAAAATTTCGATAATCTATAAACATAAGTTTCTTACTATCAATATTTTCTGAAGAGTTATTCCCTTTCACCTGCCACCTTGACCTCTTATTCTATTGTTTTTCAAAGAACACCTTATCATCTTCAAACTCCATTTACACATTCTCCACACATCGAACAAGTTTTTCAAAACTTTTGAACTCATGAGAATCTAAAGCCCTTCGATACTTTGGATTTAATCCTGAGTAAAACTCTTGATTTTACTATCAAGATATCGTTTGATTTTTGGAGTATACCTTACCAGTAGAGTGAATATTTCTTCATAGGAAGCCACTGAGTAATCCTCCTGCCTCAATTCTAGGAATTGATTTTCCATCCTCAGATAAACCACCTTAGAAAAATATTTCTCCATAAACATACCTTCGAATTCATCCAAATCATGAGCATCAATTTCATTATTATCCCTGATATTTTTCACTATCGACCACCACCGACCAGCTTCACCTTAAAAAATATAAACAGGGACACTAGTGTTTTGATTTTCATGAACACCCCATGACATCAATAAACTTATCCAGTACTTTAATCCACCCTTCAGCTAGCCCAGGGTCAGATAATCTTCTAAATGATAGGGTACATTTGCTCTTAAAATCATCTACTACTAACATGATATTTTGTTTTTGTTATGGATGATCTATTATAGGGATACCACCACCATTTCAATCCTAAATAATCTATTAAATCCCTACAACAGACTGTTCAGTTTCAATTCTGACCATCTCATGCTGCCGATTTGGAAGGTTCCCTTCCTCCTGATTTCATCCCAATATTGATGTCCTATTTTATCTATGGAAAACCATTCTGAACACAAAGATATCATAGGGGAAGAAACATGGTAATCTATAAATTCAATCATTTCAATATTAACATATATTAATTTGTGGATATTAATTTAACAATACCCTAACTCCAAAAGTTATCTAAACTGACCTTTGATACCAACTGTATGGACGCAGCCTTAAAACATTACATAATCTTGAATTAAATGATTAATTCACATTGAGGATCTTTTTAGGTTTAGAGTTTTAGAGATTTAAGTCATAACTATTACATTACATCTCAAAAGTTACAAATTAGACACTTCTACACTGTTCCCATTTTTCCACAAAATAAAAACTCTTAAAAAAAGAGTCTTGTCTAGTCCCATGTTTTAGACAGCATGACTTTTCCTTTCTCCAATAAATGACCCAATTCATCTTTATTCGCTATGATAAACATGTAAAAACATGGAATGGGCATAAAAAGCACAGTAAGGGTTATAAAACAAAGAATGAAAACATTGGTTTATCAATATATACATAACATATGCTCTTT
This sequence comes from Viscum album, assembly GCA_963277665.1. Taxonomy (NCBI): domain Eukaryota; kingdom Viridiplantae; phylum Streptophyta; class Magnoliopsida; order Santalales; family Viscaceae; genus Viscum; species Viscum album. The sequence continues at coordinate 1,574,303,205 of OY728165.1, read as the reverse complement.
AACATACCTCATAAAATCATTAGATTTATGAATCAAAAATTGAAAACCTAAATCATAAAGGTAACTTGTGGCATCCATATCATACATACATTGTAGCTATCATATCTACGTAGGGAGTTACATATCGAATACCCATCAGAGTATATTCCCAAAATCTCTTAGGAGAAACATTCACATTTACCTCTGTCACATTACCCAATGTATTGTAGAGCTATCGTGGGCTCACCCAACCTAGGTATATCACAGAACAACCCGTATACGTAAACAATGCCCAAGAACCATAACACAGAAAATAAGCATAATGGAATGATAACATTATAACATTTCAATCACAATATATCATTTCAAGATATTGAAATAATCAATTCCTTCTCAAAATAATTTTCAATACCAAAATATGTAAAAATGGTATATAGTATTAATTTCCTTTAAAAAACCGCTGAGGATTGTTAAGGAAGCCAAAGATCAAATAATACTCGTGGTGGCGGAAAGGTCTTTGTCTCCATATACATTAAAAAGAAATATTATTTTTTTCATTTACTAACACACTTCGTAGAAAATGATTCCCTTTCAATGAAATGAAAATTTAATGGTGTTTATACAACGTATAAAAGAAATTCGTTTATTAAAACAAATATGTCTCAATGGAAGGAGATTGAGACGAAGTCCCTTACCTCTTGTCCAACTTTACTCAATCGTTATTTAACTACTGAATAATAAACTAAAGTTAATTTATATTTTCTTAAGAACTTTTTTCAAGTTTATTATTTCATTTTTATCAATTATTACCATTTTATAAACAATATTTCATCATTTATGTTAATAACAGTCATTTTTTCGATATTTGGTACTTGACTCAAAAATGAACTTCTTATATTTTCAAGTTGTCTATGGGGTCAAAAGTCAATTATATCCGGAATGAAATTAATTATTTTGATATAATATATATCTTATATATTCAGTATATATATATATGTATTTATAATAATACCAAACATTTGGAGGTAAGAAATGAAACGCACTGTTCCAGGAGACTGTAATCCATTCGTACGAATGAACCCTACTTTCATTTGAATTTCATATTTAATGGAATAAAAACATAATGAGAAATAGTTATATTATAATTACAGTATAATATCATATATATATATATGTATATATTCTCAGTAACTATATCCTTTATATGCTCTACGTCTGGCATGAACGAGTCATATTACTTTTAGTGGGTAGTAGTCCACACATCCTAAAATGATATTATTGCGTTTACACATAATGGAAACCATAGATGTATATAATAAATGAAAAATAAAGAAGAAAAATGAAATCATAAACATAATATATATCATATATAAAAACATTTCCCTCTAAGTGGCCACCATTAGAGGTGGTAGAAGATAATTGAACAATCGTCGTTTCGTGAGGTGTTAGTTTTCCATCCACAGAAATAGTATGTTCTTACACATTAGATGGTGGTGTGTTATAGTGTAGAAAAAATAATTCTCATTACAAAATACTAGTGTATTGAGGATATTGGTTTTGTTATAAAAAAATAATAAATAGAGTTTATGGGGTGGAGAATTAAAATAAAAGAAATGAATTTTAGACAAACGATTACCTTTAATTCAGGTAACTCCCTTTAGTATGAACCAAAAGGATTAATTGATATGTCTTCATGAAAAGTTAAGGATTATATGTGGAAGATAAGGATATTGAGAGATTATTTAGACAGAGGTTGGATAAGCCAAGGGGATTCATAGAAGTGAGTAATGGGTTAGAGGTGAGGGAATTTTATAATGGGGAGGAGGGGCTCTTTTGGAATGTGTGAAAAAATTATTTTATTACAGAATGATTTTTGGTTTCTAATTTTACAAAACATATTAAAGACTAATATAAGATGACTCATGTTCAAAATAAAGTCATCCAACATGAATTGGACAGGTTTTGGATATTATTTTAATCTTTATAATCTTGTTTATTTAAATCATTTATTAATTTGTTAAAAATTACATCATTATTGTGTTATAAAATATTTTATTTATTTGATTTCTAAGGATTATAAAAAAATACCATGGTGTAGGAAATTTTTTCAAAATTTAAAAGAATATTTATAGTCGAAGAGATAACTTTTATTACCATATGTAAAAATTAATTTTTAAGAGATATTTGTTTGTGTCATTTTTTACTTTACTTTAAGTTAATTAAATTAAAGTGTCATTATCACTCTTAAGTGTTCCCATGGGGTCCCAATATATACCCATGGAATAAAATGGATGTCCATGAATCATACAATATGGTTAGGACAAATTTTAAGATAATTTTATATTATTATGATATTCTATTTTCCTTGAATTACTATATTTACCTTTAACCGTGGTAAATAAAAGTCAAAAGTTACTATTCATGAAAAATTATTTTCATCTTATTGAACCACACTTGACATAATAACAACAACCTTGTATGTCAGATTTTTTAAATTCAATTCATATAAACTGTAAAATTTCATTTATATGAAAATTTGAGCTTTTATCAACTACCTAGTGGTTTCACTGTTCATCAAAAATTGATGTTTTTCAGAAAAATAAAAAAAGAATAATCCTAAGATATATTAGATAATCTGAATTCAAAAAAGATTTCTGTGTTACCAAATTGAATACATATAAGTTGAATTAATTAATTTAAATTTAATTCACGTTTCCAAAACAAAATACATGTTTTTAAGAAATAATAACTTTCAAAAGATTGACACTTGTTTATGTCCAATTTCAAAGTGAAATTACTTTAAATGACCAAAATTGGATGAAATGGTAAAAATATAATCTAATAACACTTTAAAACCAATTAATTATATAATCTAAAAATATAAATAAATTAGATTATAAGGTAGTTTTGAGTAAAAAATATATTATTTTTCACTATTTGTTAAAAATGAATTTTATCTCAAAATACAAAAAATTTACCAAAAGTAAATTTTAATGTCATGATTCTAAAGAAGAATTATATTTTGTGAAACATAACATATAAAAGTGACCGAAATAAGATTTAAAGAGGGTTCACCATTAAAAGTCAGTAAACTGGCCTTTTAATGAATATTAGATTATTTATGCATAAAATTTGATTAATTCACATTATTAGCCTCTAACTTTTATTAGATAAATGTAAAAACATTTAACAAGAATGTATAATCATGATTTAGTTAGTTTTGTTCATTCCCACCATTTCAATAGCTATGTGTTAACTACCATTTAATATAATAATATTATATTATTATTTTTTAATATGTCTCAGCCTTGTGTGCAACATATGATTTCCAAGAAACTCGTTGATGCGTATCGGGTATGCCATCGAACATAAAAACCCCTTCAAAGTAAAATTAATATTAATATTTAATTCACAAAATATAAATTAAAATGAAAATGAATTATTTTTTTATATAACTAGGTTGTTATATTTTAGATATATATTTGATCACTAATTAGGTGATATAAATAGAGTTTAATATATATATATTATTTTTTATAAGTAATAGTACATTTAAAAAAGTATTATTATTATGGTTAATCATTAATAAATACTTTTGGTTTTTTTAATAGACCACTTTCTCTTATATATTATCTTATAATTTGATATAAATTGAAATATCATAGAAACATTTTATGATGTATTGTGGTTTGTGGACATGTGAAATGAGATATAGTAGTCCTAATCAGAATAATCATAATTTTTGATATAGGTGATTCTAATGACTCCCCGTATTATTATCATATTAATGTGGATTTGTCATAATTTGGGGTTTAATGTTATAGATTATTACAAAAATATTATTTTAGTATTATAAGAGATATAAAATAGTGGAATGTTTTATGGATTATTTATTTTGTGTTGTGTAAACTATTATACTTGGTTTTTAATCACATTGGAATACAGGAGAAGGATTTTAATATATAAATCAGTCACTATATGGATTAATATGTAAATATTTTTTGGGTTTAAATTTTTAAAGTGTTAATATATGTGTTATTACACATTTTTCTAGTCACATATGGTATTATTGTGTCCACATAAATGTTGTATACAATAGTTTGGAATAGATGTAGTATCATGAAGAGATTTACATGACATAGTGAGAAAGATGTGGAAATTGATACATGATGTTGTGGTTAAGATAAATAATTTTATATTTCCAATTACTATTAATCCCATGATATGTAAATAATGCAATAAAATTCATATAAAACCTCAATGTATCACATGAACATTATATGTTGAGGATATTTTTTTTATTCTACTTTCTATATTACGATGGGACTAGTGATGTAGTGGTATTAGAGATATGTGTATAGTGGTTATCTATGTTTTTATTATATCATTTTATATTTTATATTTCAAGGATAGTTGATGTGGTTTGATCTATTCCTTGGGTATCTTATACTTGAGTTGGACTACCCGAGAGCACATTTCTATATCGTATAATATTTCAGGTGTTCCACAATATACTTATTTCATTAGATAGTTATCTTTAAACTATTAATGTTAGTCATATTGGACATTTTCTTCTAATTTATGTAGTATCCCCCCCTAAATATTGTATTTATCTATGATTTATTATTATGAAATTTTTTATCATGGATGGTGCATTCGATCGAATTTAAATTTGAAGGGAAGTGGGTCTTGGAAACTATATTTATTTTATTATTTTTTAGATATCTTATTTCTATATGATGACTTTATTTCATTGGGATTGTGATTATAGTGGGATGTGATATGTCAAACTTCCTATGAGACATGCTGAATTTATTTATTTATTTATTTATTTTATATAGGATTTTTATTGTTCCATCAACAGTCACATGTGGTTTTTTGTGGAGGAACTTACGGACTATTGTATAATACTCAACCCATACATTTGTCAATTTAATTTCTATTGGAGTCAGTTATCTATTTAACAGGTTGATATTTTCATAGGGACCATGGTGGTCAGCTAGAGTAGGTGGAATTCCGTTCACTTTTTATCATTAATTATATTCAAAAACAATATTTTAGTATTTAATGATTTCTAAATTTTTTTCACACTTGGATTGTACAAAATATAATTTAATTTTGCTACTATATAGTTATTATATGATGGTTTTTTTTTAAATTAAGTGGTATGTTTATCAATTATTTTAAAATTTTAATTTTTAACCACATTATATTTTTTAATATTAATATATGTTCAATTGAATATATGATATGAAAGAACGGAAATATGTGAACCATGAAATAATTTTATTTTAATGTAAATGTTATAACCAAGATGTTATGTTAGAGACTTTGTATATGATTGAAAAAAATATTAAATGTATATAATTTTTCAACTTAATATGAAAACACTTTTTAAATTCAGGGAAAATAAAATCTAAATTTTTAGAAAAATCATTATTATCATTATGAAATTTTTTTCATCAAAAATTTATTTTATTTAGGTTTATGTTAAAAAACCAACATTAAATTTATTCACCTTTTATAAATTTCATTTAATAAAAATATTATCATTTTAAACTGTTTAATATCCATATATGCTTACGGAGAAATTATTTATATTTTTGAAAATGGTTTTTTATTAATTGAATTTTGAAATATTCCTATTTTTATTAAAAATTTAATTTACATTTAAAGTATGTACAATTAAAAATTAATTACATATTATTTTTCAAATTTTCTTACATATTATTGACAAAACATAAAAAAAATGAGTCTCTATAATTAATTTTAAATAATAATTTTGTATAAAACATTTTTATATTCAAAATGTTGTTTTTAGAAAAAAAATGTTTCTCATTTCATTTAGTGATTTCATGAAAAATTAATTAATACCATTTCTAAAAATTGAGTCTTTAAAATGTTTTTCATGTTTTTAACAATGAGATCCAAAATTTTTAAATATTTCCCTTTTATATTTGGCTGTTATTAATTGTTATTGTAGTATATTATTTTCACCATGGAAAGGGTAAATTGGGTAATTAAAGTTGAAAATAATATAATATGGACAAAAAGATAACCAAAACACATGAATTTATTTTATGGGATGAGTTTATTTTGTCTATTTCAATGATTTTCTAGAAAAGACGGAATAAATATTCTATATTTCATTAACTACAACATTAATATTATTTTATGTAATAATGATTATAAAATAGCATCCTCTTGTTTTATTATATATAATGTTTTGGAATATGATACACATATATTAAATTCGTTTATCAAAATTTTTTTAAAATATTAATAATTTATTATCATATAAATTTATTTCAAAATTTTAGTGATAAAATAAGTACATTTATTTTGATTGCTACACAGAACAATTATTTATTCAATTAGAAGAAGAATATAATAAATTATTTTAGAAGTAATATAATAATATAATCTGAACGATTTATTTTATGAAATTATTGTTTTTATAAAAATTACATATTATGATTTTTTTATGGATTATATTTGAATCAAATTGTTGTAGTGTACATTTCAATGTCAAATTAAATGAATAGTTATAAAAATGACATTAATGTGATTTTATAAAAATTAATATTTTAATGACCAGATTAATGTTCCTAATAATCCAATATTGGAAAAAATGATTGAGATTTGGTTTAAAATCTCAACCATCTACTATTTATGGTATTATTTTTTTATTGAAACTATGTTGACCACTAATAATTAATAAATATTTTATCATGGTAATTGTCTAAAAGGGTTAACGTGGTTTAAAATAATGATAAAAGTTTAAAAAAATAATTTAATCTTGTAGAAATTTTATTGGATGACCAAAATTCATCCCAAATAATTCTCTCTTAAAATTTCATTAGTTTGGATCACATTATCTATGAAATGTAATTTATAATAATTTAATATTTTAAGAAATTTAAAAAGTGCCCCTCCCCTCACATAAAAATGGGTTCAACCTCCCCCCTTTTAATGAAAATAAAAAATTCATTTTTTTAGATAATACCTAAAGGAATCCAATTTTGACTTTTTTTCCCCAGATTATATGGTATTATTTTGGAAAAATATCCCCCTTAGATTGATTAAGGTGTAAAGAAAAGTTGTCTAAAAAAATAAATTTTCTTTACATGAATGTTTTAGTTTTATTTCTTATTCTATCAAAATAAAATCCTATTAAAATGATATGATATAATATAACTATTACATTCCATATGTTTTGAAGTTATTATGTTAATTCTATCTCCCATATTTATCTAAAATTCCATTGATTGGGTAATGACATCACCCTTCGTGTGTACGGAGGACCACCACATCACGAACTTATCAAATTATTTTTCAATCAGTTTCTCACAAAACATGTTATTATTATGGAATTAATAAATATATATGTTACTTATGATATTATTTTGAATATATAATGGTAATTATAAAATATCATTCTATAATTCCAACAATCATAAATATAAATTGTATGTATTTTTACAATTGATCTACCCTCTCAATGAAAAAATTTATTCATTATATTTCTCCACCAATTATGGATGATGATATATGTAATGAGTATATATTATTTAAATACCATGTTTAATTTTTGGATAATATGGAAAAATATTCATTTTTTAATGATTGTTTCTGTCATACTAAAACATGCATGAAAAATTGACTAATAATCACCCAGAACAAGGATTTTAATAAAAAATTGAAAATAAATGGGAGTAAGATGTGTCACAAACCAAACCATGTCAACAACATACCACACACTTAATCTGATCATGGTCATGGCCCTAAGGGCATTCCAAATCCCCACGAGCTGGCATTTAGTGTCTGTTATTAACTGAGTACACAAAGGGAATGATTTTTTTCAATAAATAATAAAGATAGTAAACAACATAAAGATGAATAAAACAGTTTGATAGAAATAAAATATAACTAAACATATTTTATACAATATCTTAAAATAGAACCAAACTACCCTATAAGTTCAACCTAACTTGATGACCACATGATCCCCATGTGACCCCATGGGTCACTCTCAGTCACAAAGGTCAACCACCACCCACGGTGATCGAACTCAAGCAGAAACCTACACCAAAATTTAAAAAATAGAAAATAACTATTAAAATGAGTGTTAAAACATATTAAGATATCCTCAGAAAATATTCCTAATGAATTTCCCTTTAAATAAAAGAAATATAAATTTCATGTTTGACCTAGTATAAATATATATATTAGTATGTTTTTTGACACATTTTACTTAAACATAAAGTATAACCTATTTTCCTAATTCATTTAACAAAACCATGTTCATTCCATAAGTGATACCCAAAACATGTGAATGGGACAATGATGCTTAAATTTTAAAACTAAAAAATAGTGGAAAAAACTCTTTCTTTATTTAAAACAGTTTTTATGAACCATTTTTAAAATAACATATAACATTCCGCGAAAAACAATACACAATAAGGAACTAATGTACTCCCACGATAAAGGAAATATAAATTATCATACAAGTATCTCCACCATCATCATAATGAAACTAAGACCCAATAGACATAGGTATCCCTAGGAGTTCAAGAATTATATAGAACAAACCAATTTGTGAGACCCCATCCCCATTATCGTACCAAACATAATGATTTCAAAATAACCAAACGATCAGCCACCCTAACTCTAGATAGACCAGGGGGCCCAATCCCATAGCAATAATCCAAAATATATCCACAAAATATTGGGAAATGGATAGTACATGACCTAATTGTATTGAAATTTTTCTCAGAAAATTATATCAACAATTTAGGTTCTTGTGTCTCATGTATATAATGGGTTGAGCTAATAGATGCCTTCTTAGCATCCAATCACAACATATATATAATAATAATTCCCAATGGGCCTCACCCCGAGTAAACCCAAGGACTAATCTCATGCCACATATTATTTAAAATGCAATAAATCCAAACCGAGGAACTATGATAATGGATCCTCAGATCCACAGTGAGGAAAAACAATCCATTATACATATAAAAGGCACTAAAAACATCCAAAGGATATTTTCGTAATAAATTCATTCATCATTTTTCCAAATATTCCAAACATTCCTTTAATCATTTCACAAAACCAATATTAATGAATGATACAAAATACACATTTCAAAAATGGGGTCTAAACACACCAATTTCTTTAAAAATAATTTATAATGTCCTCTTAAAAAACTCATACTACACATTCACGAAAAACTATTTCTCATAAAAGTTACAAATGGGTCATTCATCAACAATGCAAGCCATAACACCCTAAAACTCATTTTTAATTTAATTATAAAACCTAAAACCACTTGGGAAACCCATATAATCGACCCAATAAATTAGGTCTCAAAGTAACAACATATTCAAAATTACATTAACATGCTTCTTACATCATAAATTACTCATAAAATCCAACCGAGCATTTAATTGGGCACCAGTTGTGCATTATTTAACACAAAATTACATTTATCATAAATTGTGGAAAAAAACTAATTATCACACAAAATAATTTAACCAATGATCATACACCAATATTTAAAAATCAAATAATGTGTGAAAAACATGATTCTAATGATTCTTTAATTAAAAAGGAATTTGTGATGGAAAACCTACCTCGGATACAAGTTCCAACAACAAAGCACCACCATAAATGCTCCATGAGGTTTACACAACCCTATATATACCAAGATGAACCCTAAAAAACAAAACACACAACATAAATAAGGTGAAAACTAAACCCTAGGTCAACATGACCATGGGGGGAATGGAGATTAAGTATAAAAAAAAAGATAACAAGGAAGATGGAGATGAGATAATAGGTTTACCATCATTTATCTAGACAAAACATCATTAAAATCCCCTTGAAATAACCCTACAAGGATGGGGGAGTCATGTGGGAGAACAGAAGGGACACCTAGGGCCGAGCGAACCATATGGTAGAGAAAGAGATAGATTTGGATTAAAATATATAAATGGGTATAATTGGAAACCCAAAATTTTAAAAACTATGTAAATCACATAGTTAGAACCCACAGTTTAAAAATTTGTATGGTTATCATGTGATATCCCCTTTCCACAAAGGATATAGAAACACAGTTTCCTGAGAATCAACTACACGGTTTCTCAAACCATGAGATTTCTGTGTGGTAGGTTATGTTACCTACCATAAAACCTCTTGGACTGGGCGGATGTTTGGCACTAACAGTGTGCCAATTATGTGCCAGGGTCTCCCAGGATAAAATACTATTTTTTCACTAAAAAATTATAAATGAACCTAGGTCAATGAATGGGAAAAAAGAGAAAAACTAAATGCTCAAAAACTAAACATGCATAACACAAGAACCAGAGAAAAATAGCATTATTCCAATAGAATCAAAGCATAATCCAAAACATGAAAAACTAAGTGAGACAATTATCCCCAACATTATTTCTTTCTACCTTTAGAAATCTAGAACACCTTCCATCTGGTTGATAAATTCCTAAGGATTGCATATCAACATAATCCATCATCTTAATCTAAGAACATTTCACCCACCAATAGTGGAACTCAAGACTCTTGCCCAAAATGTAGAAACAACCCAAATCCATTTTCACAGAACAATGGAAAAGAACAATCCACCATATCCATGAAAAATCCAAAAACTAAAATCATTGATCCTTCTACCAACAAGACAATTCTCAACCAAACTAAAGAGGAATATGAAAATTCAACAACATGAAAATAATCCACTTCCCCTAGACTAAACCCAAACCATAAAAAAAAATCACCAGAAGTTGGGAGCCTGGAATAGACTCCCCGCCATTATAAATATACTATAACCAGACAAAATAGAATTACACACAATCTAGAAATAGGCATTAACAATACATGCCAACTAAATACTCCCTTATAAAAACATATCAACCCATGACCAAAATAATGCAATATGAACATTTAAATCACCCCTCTTGAACTGAGGGGATAAATTTCTACCAAAACTCCCTATACAGACCCTAAACCCTCACCACAACTGTCGGGAGAGAAGGGAGACAATGAATGGACCCCTAAACCACAACAATCAAATTCCAAACACTCGACCACCACAAATGAATAGAAAACAATATCGTACCTTATTTACATGGTTGTTCCACATAAGGACATTGATCGGGAACTCACATCAATGAAGGTAGGACCACATACATTTCCTGAGGGGTAAGTCCACCATGCTCTTGGAGAAAAGAGGTAATTCAAAGAGGTGAGAAACAACAACAAAACACTAGAATTTACTCACCACATTGGTAGAGGCATGAACTTATCAAAACTCCTTAAACCTTTTAGATTGCCGAATATGTTCCAACATTACTCTGAGACCTATTGTTGGAGATCTATTGTATGAAGAATCATTTTCCTCATAGTCAAGAGCTGATAATACCTAATCGGAATGACTTCTTCTCCTTCCCCATGAATCCACATATAAATCCTTGGAATATCGAATGGATTATGACACACCACAAAATTCACTACCTTAAACATTGCACTTTTAGATAAATAGGGTATTAAGTATACACTTCAACAATCTATCTCACACAAAATAAGATGTAGAATGAACACAAAACATGGGGAAATGCACTGAACACGAATTCTATAACTGGGAGAATTATCATAATTTCTACAAATTTTATATTAAGGTTAAATAACTCTCCATTCCAATAAAAGTTATTTTTTATCCTTCAAAGAAGTGGATTTAACTTTTTAAACCCTAAAATGAAATCATTAGTTGGATCATTTGTAATTATTAATAATGAGGAACCATCTGTAGTCATACCATAATATCCATCACATATCTATGGGGGGAACACAAGAAACAAGGAAACCAAGATCTCTTTCAAAACCTGCTCATGAACCCAAAACATCACATATAAAAAACACCATCTTATAGGGAAAATAGATCGAAGAAATCCCAAAAACATTCCTATAAGAATGTTAAGACAATGCTTCAATACTAAGCTACCAATAGAATCTCAACACAAGACACAATATGATTATCACTTATAGATAACTAGGATGACCATACCAAAAAAACAACACCTCTACGACACAAGAAAACGCACCACAATACCATTACACTACAAAACACCCTAATTTAAAGCATAAAACACTTTGAGGAAATTAAACAAGTTGTTGTATTTTTCACATTATCCAATGGTGTTCCATCGAGTCTCACTAAAATATGTATTTTCATCTCACCTCGAGCATCCTTACACCCTACCATACCAAGCATTATCTACATTTCCACAAACCACAAAACATTTTGGCACCCATGATAATACCAGAGGATAAAAGTAAAAAACGTCATCATCAAAACCAATTCCTTTAACCCATTTCAAAAATCACGAACATTTTAAAGCCTCACTAACCTCCATGTTAAAAATTCATTATTTATATTCCACACAACAAACCGTTTTATGTAACATGAAAATAAAATCACATATATTTCTATCAAAATAATTTTCATGTAATATGAAACATTTCTAGAAAATTCAAGGACTATTATTACATAAATACCAATTTATCAAATAACATTCATTTTTCATTAAAAAAAATTCAAATCAAATTTCATCTTTTAAAATACCATTTTCTATTTCCATACATTCACCAAATCCTCATTTCATATTCCTCTTTACCAAAAAAAATTTAAAAAAAAATTAAACCCTTTCATAAAGTAAATTATGAAAAATAGTTTTTTCACTTTTCAAAGTCCAACCATTCCACGAAAAGATGATTCCACAATTCTAGGACATTGATTTTAAAAAAAAAATCAAAACTCCAAAACATTCAAGTAGGCCCACAAGTGGGGCTACTATAAGTGGGTTACTATTCTATATGGTTGGATTCCATATTCCAAACACACCCTCAACATAGAGAGCCTTATAGGACAATTCCATTATATCTCATGGCATGTCAGGCCCTACCAGAACATAGAGACCATGAGCCCAACTCCCTTGTCATATGATATTCACCAAAAAATACATAAAGGCTGCAGAAATTAATAAAACTATACATCCCATGGATACACGATGATCAGAATGAGGAAGAGCTTGTGATTCACTTCCTGAACCTACACCTCAAGTCCTATCTATCCTACTTCATATACCTTTACAATACCATGTAACAACGGGTTATATGAAAAAAAAACCTCTAAGAAGTGAAGTCCTCTAGTACCATTTTTTCTAAAACCAACCCTGGTCAACCAAAAACCAGTCACCCTATTTGATCTGTGGAATGGTCCAAAGGGTGTTCTAGATCCACATGGGTGGGAAACAAGTGTTCGGAATCAATAGAGTACACAAAGGAAACAATTTCTCCCAATAAATAATTAAGAGAATAAATATAAAAAATATGAATAAAAAATTTCAATGTAAATAATACTAAAGCGATCATATTATATACAAAATATGAAAATACAACCAAAATACACAACAAGTCCGACTGAACATGATGACCAAACGATCTCCAAGTGACCCCCTGGGTCACTCTCTAATTAAAAGATCAACCATCTCCTAAGGCGGTCGGACACAAGTAGAAACCATCACCAAAGGATAAAAATTGAAAATAACTATAGTCGTGAGTATTAAAACATAATAGGATACTACGATAATCTATCACCAACCCACTTCCATTAAAATAAATGAAAAAGAGATTTCATGTTTGATCTAATATATATAAAAGTATGTTTTTCAACATATTTTTCATAAAAAATGTGCAACCCATTTCCCTTAATAATTTCAAAAAATGATGTTCATTACATCAATGATACCAGAACCATTTCAAGGGGAAAATGTTTGTTACATTTTAAACATGAAAAAAGATGATAAAACATTATTTTATTTTAAATCAATTTTCTTGAACAATTTTCAAACTAACACATCACATTCTAATAAGAACACTACATAATTATCCAATACTGTAATCACACAACTAGGTCGATGGAAATAATCATACTAGAATCTTAATCATCACCACAAGAAACTAAGATCTAATAGAAAGAGGGGAAGTAATGAGATCAAGAACAATATCTAACATACAAATACATGATACCCCATCTTCAATAGTGTTCAAAAAATGATGAAGTCAAAATGACCAAATGTCTAGGAACCATATCTCAGGATAGAGCTAATGGCCCAATACCATTGCAATAATCCCACATATATCCACCTACAATGTGCCACTACTCAGTACGTGACCTACTATGGTAGATATCGTTATCCTAAAAATCTCTAAATATTATAGGTTCACATGTCTCATGTATGTAATTGGTTGAGCCAACTAATTCTAGCCAAGCAGTCAACTAAAACATATATTTAATAATAATTCAAAACATTCCTCATCTCAAGTGTCCCCAAGGACTAACGTCAGGCCACATAATATTTAAAACATAGAGAGTACCACACAAGGAATTATAGTAGTGGATCAAAAAGATTCCACAAAAAGTACATCCCATCCATTATATGTAGAAAAGGAATGATAAACATCTAAATGAGGTTTTCATAATAAACACTTCAATCATTTTCCCAATGTTTCCAAATAGACCTTTGTGTATTTCAAAAAACGAATATTTATAAATGAAACAAAATATCTTTTTATAAAGGGGGTGTAAACACACAAATTTCTTTAAAAATAATTAAAAAACCCATTTAAAACATTCATACTACACTTATAAGACAAACCATTTCTTATAAAAGATCCAAGCGGTCAATTCATCAGCCACACATGACAGTACACTATAAAATCCATTCCTCATTTCCTTATAAAAACCAAAACCAATTGGGAAACCCATATAATCCACCCAAGGAATCATTAATATTAATACCAATATATATTAACAGAACCATAACATGCTTAATACATCACAAATTACTCATAAAATCCAACCCGGCATTTACTCAAGCACCTAGTGTGTGTAATTTAACACAACAATTCCATTTATCATAAATAAAGGAATTAAACACAACATTGTACACCAAATAATTAAATCATGGAACATATATCTGTATTTATAAATAAAATAACATTTTAAAAAAAATGAAACTAATTATACTTAAATTGAAAATGAAACTTCATGGGAATTCCTTCCTCGTATCCTTGGGGAAGCGACAACTCACACCCAAAAATTCTCTAGGATGGTTCCAAAATCCTAGATATATAGATATGAACATTTAAAAAACAAAACCCCCAACATAAAAATGTGTAAAAACAGACTATAGTTCAACATGACCATGGTGTAAAAGGAACCCAAGATTAAAATAAGAGAAGATAGAATAGGGAGATGAGATGATAGGTTTACATTGAAGAATCTAGCTAAAACCTTGATGAAAAACCCTTCATATCACATAAGGAGGAGGTGGGAGGAATGAGGAAAGAGGGAGAGGAACCCTATGGTTGAGAGATCAATATGGGAGAAAAGGGATTGATTTTCCTTAAAGTACAAAATGGGGTATAATTTGAAGTAATAAAATTTTAAATAATGGGAATGTTTCATGGTTAAGTCTCAATGTTTACCAAAATGTGCAGTTGTTGGGCGAAACCCACCTCTCGTGGAGGAAATTTCCACATAATAACCATGGAATAAACTACACAGTTCCTCAAACTATGTCACAGTAGTATGATAGGTTATGTATCATGTCACACTATTTCCTGGGCTGGTCACATGGTTGGCCCAACTTGTGTCCCAACCATGCCCCATGGTCTTTTATGGCCAAACATCGATGTTTTCTCAAAAAATTTCCAAAAACACCAATGTAAAAAATGGTAAAAATAAAATACAATGAAACACTCTAAAACTTAGTACCTATCAGACATTGAACATGATAAAAATTATTAATTCCCAGAAAACCATAACATAATCCATAACTAGAAAAACTCGGTGTGATAAGATGTGAAAAGAAACTAATATATTTTATAGTATATTTGAAAATGCATGTCAGTTTAAAATATGAAAAATAATTAAATATGTTTGACAATAAAATATGAAAAATACTTGTTTATAATTTATGAGTTTTTAATGCATACAAATAATTTAATTTCTTATTCTATGGGATATCTCTGATGTTCCCCTTCTCCTAATGTTATGATCTTTATCTCTCTTTCCAAATTTGCCTCTATCATGCTATGAAATTCGTATATATTTGTATATATTTATCACATGAATATATACGGATCATATCCTCTAATATTTTTTCCAATTTAAACATTAAATAAGTTATTTACACAAACACATTCTTTATGAAATTTGATGGATATTAATATGTGGAAAGATTATGAAACCATTTTGTTTCCATGGTTAATTCTTACAATTATACATAATGATTGATTTTTTTCAAAAAATAAGTGTTTAAAATTCATGATGGGTGATCCAATATAGTTCTACAGTCTATTGATCAATTATTTAGTCTCATTAGATGTTATGTATGGGATTGGGGAGTAAAACTAATCCATGACAGTAATATATGCACCATGTGATGTTTTCCTAGAGGTTAAAAATCTGTTATGTTTATGTAATGTCTTTTATTAAGGATAAATTTTGTATGGGTAGAGGATATTTTGGTTAAATGTTCATTTTTAATTCTCCCTTGTTATAAATCAGCATTGTTTATTTTATGAAATCATGTCATTAGTATGAATTAAATATTACAACTTCTTATCATGTTAATTCCCAACAAGTAATTTTTTTCTTATACCATTTTAAATGAATTTTCGTGGTTATTCAATGTAGTTTTTGAAGAAAAATGGGATTTAATTTCTCATCGTGGATATTAAAATAATGACATTTTATTTAAATTTTGGTATTTTTAGTACCTATTATTCCAAATACACTGTGCATATCGATGACTCTTTCTATTTAAATGAATAATTATGTTTAAAACGATGTCTGAATATTTGTAAAAATGCATGAGTCTCTAGTTAATGTATAATATAAAGTGTATTTTATATTATCAGTGATTGTGGATACCCTTTAACATATTAAAGGTGGATTCATGGATCACTCAAATCTTTACCAAAAATATAAGAGGATCTCTGGTGGGGTTGATGCATGTCACTGATATATAATAAGTATGATATGTCACAAAATACAAAATGAGTTGGATATGTATCATATTATTCATTATTTTTTGTCTTTAACTTCATAAAACTATATGCATCAACATTATTCTTCATAGATTCCTCATTCAACAAAACATAAATTATATATTCATAGTACAATCTAGAATAATATTCTTTCATCATTTATCTCTATTAACATATATTACCATAAGTTATCCTCTAGGATATTCAAGATGAATTTATATTCATATATTTAAATTACTCTTGTGGAGTTATTTTTATATATACATATTTACCTCTATAGTACACTAAATTTCTTCAATCATTCATGTTGTATCAATTATTATATTTACTCATTAAAAAAACATTATTATTTTTAATACACCATTTTTATGAAATCACCGAATTTTTTCCCCATCATTCGTACTTGTCCTAACACATTGAGACTATATTATTGAATTTCATTATACAACCCCTCATATAGAATTCTCTTTGTCCTAAATGATCCAATAACTATGATAATTGAATATATTCTTCCACAATCTTTTCTCTCCATGTTAGTAATGAATTTTTAACATTTTCTTATTTTCCTATAAATTGATTCAATTCTGACTAAGATTTGAATATATTTTCAGCCCCATGTAAAAGTATTTCTCTATTTCCATCAATCAATAACAATCATGTAGAAAAATTATTGAAATTTAAAATAATTCTACATTAAAGTCATTATGTTAAGTTAAGAGAATCATTTTATTTAAATTTTTGATATAATCAAGAGTTTTGTTTTAGTCAAAACACAATCAACGGTATTCCCATATCCTAAAAGTTTTTTATATTTTGGTTTGTAAGGACTTCATTTCAATGGTCATGATATGTGTTATGTGATTTCAACAGCAACCATATACTCCATATTATGTAATTTCATTCTGTCACAACATATAATTTTATTATATCCCTAACTATCCTTAATATGAAATATAAAATCCCATATTTAAACCACTTAATTATTCATTATATACCGACAAAAAAATTTCTAATGAATATGGGGAATCCTACCCTTTGTCTCATCTATTATTCACAATAATCGATTCATTAGGACTCTAGAAAATTGAATTCTTTCATTAAATATATTAAAAAACCTCCCTCATTTAATATGGTTATAAATGTAACTCCTAAATAAGGTATTATTGAAGGTTCACAATATTGATCAGATCATAATATACATAACACTGTAAAAAGATTTGTATTCGCTATAGGTTATTTTTTATGAAATAGGTACTCAATCTTAAATAGTCAAAAATGTTGAGTTATTTATAATAGAATGAGATAATTTTCATAAATAATAGTAGAAAACAAAGTATGTGTGATAATGTATTAATTTCATCCAAAACATTTTTTTCTCTAGAAAAAAACACAATTCTAGAAATGACTCTTTATGAATGAAAACCCAAAACATTTGGTAATAATTTTTTTTACATAAGATGGACCTGCCAAAAATATTTTTTATGGGTAGTTTTAAAAATTAAATTTCATTTGTATGAAAATAATATTATTTTTGACCGGATTACTCACTCCCAAGAAAATACTATATTGTTAGTGTTAATAATGATCAAGTGTTTTGGGAAGTATTTGTGTTAGATTTGAATATCCATCAAACATTAATTTTCATTCCTTATCGTATAGATTTATGGTCATTATTATTTACAAGGGAGTTTGCATTAACACTATTATTTCATAACCAATCTAACATATACAAGCCCCCGAGCAAGATCCTCCCATCACATTTTTTATTTAAAAGTTTTTATTTGTCTTTGGTTTCTATCTAAACTCCCATTGAATAGAATTTAGATTTTAGAAGAACATTTTCATAATCACAACAGTATCATTATTCAGATAAATCATAGCTTTTATGTATTTATTTTAAACATTTTAAATAAATAATTTTTTAATTTATTTTATATTTGGTTGAAATTATAGTAAATAGTAATAATAAGGAATAGTAATTTGGAATTTAGAATAATTACTAATAATTAGTAATAATTAATAATATGTAAGAATAATTATTTTTCATTATTAGTAATTAAAATTAATTAGTAAAATTTAATATTAATTAATGATAATTAATAATAATTTCATTTAATTTTTAAATAATATCTATAATTAATAATAATTAAAAGATAATATTTGTAAATAAATAATTTTTTTAATTAAAAATTATTTCACAAGAGCCTCAGCATAGTTGGTGAGGACTCAACAAGTGCATCCAAGAAAAAATGGATCAAATTTGGATGGAGACATATTTCCACATGTTGTAGAAGTACTGTAGAGTTACTGTTGCCGGTGTTGTTTGATAATGTAGCAGCATGAATGATTCATCTATTTGGGCCTTCGGGACACTAGTATGGTTCTCGGGTCCTTCAAGGCCTTTTGGCCAGTCAGGATTTTGGGCCACCTCAAGGGCTTTGGGCCACCAAAAGGCCTTCTAGCCACCACAAGACCTTCAGGCCACCACAAGGCCTTCGGGACACATGTAATTGTGTTTAATGGACTAGGAAGACTCTACAATGAGAAGACAATATATGAGGATTTAGAGAATAAACATTCACCAGAGGATAGCTAAAGGATTTAGATGAATGAGAGGCTATGTCACATCCCATCAGGACCATCATGTGCTTGCACAAGAAGCTGAGCCGAATATCAATGCGAAGGTGGAGATATGACATCAAGATATATACACTAGGGAGAAGTAGTTCAAAGTAATTATAGTCTAGATTAATTCTTCTACGACCTATAGGTTATGTAATTTCACAAATCCTACAGGAAATGTATGGGTTTCCCTTCAACCCTTAAAAATAGGATTATCAAAAATTAATAAAAATAGAAATCCTTCAGGCCATTCAGAGTGTTATATTTAATAATAATTATCAATAATTTGTAATAATGATTATCAATTAACAATAACCAGTATTATTCATAAATAATTATTAATAATAATAATAAATAATTAGTAATAATATGTAATAATTAATGATATTTAACACTAATTTGAAATGAATAATGATAATTTATATCAATTACCTATAAATTGAAAAATTAGCAATAATTAGTATTAATTCCTATCAATTACAGATAATGAGTAATAATTATAATATATGTGGATAATTAATAATATTATGTAAAAAACATCAATAATTAGTAATATTTAGTAATATTTTTTAATAATTAGTAATTTTTAGTAATAAATATTACTAATTACCATTAATTAGTAAAACACACTATTTATATTAATGAGTTGTAATAAATAATCTATTGATAATAGTAACTAATAATTAATAATAATTTTTTATAATTACCACTAATTAGTGATATTTAGTAATAATTAGCAGTACTTTTCTATAATTAGTAATGTTTTTAAATAATTATTAAAAATTAGTTCTAACTATTGATAATTTCCAATATTTACAGATTATTATAAGTAAATATAGAAAAATACTAAAAAATAATATAAATTACATATAATTAGTAATAATTATCTATAATTAGTAATTACTAGTAGAAATTACTGATAATTTATAAAAATTAGTTATAATAGGTAACAATTAATTTTAAATTGTAATAATTAGTAATAATTAGAAACAATATGTAATGATTAAAAATAACTGTTAATAACTAGTAATAATTCTGATAATAAGTATTAATTATCTATAATTAGTAAAAATACTAATAATTAGTAATACTTAGAAATAATTAAATATTATTAGTAATAATTAGTAATGATTATTGATAATTAGTAATAATATGTTCGGAATCATTCTATTCAATGTTATATTTTTAGTTATAAATAATATTCTATATTTTGTTGTAATTAACTTTAATTACATGTAATTTAAATCTATTAAAATTAATTACAAATGTTTTATTTTTTTATTACATCCCCACCTTCTATTTTGTTAATCATAAGAAATATTTTTTTCTTTTATATTTTTTATGAAAAAAATGGTACATAGAAGTAGAAAATTGTTTTTTATTATATGATTTCGAATGTAAAATACCTTTCAAAAATCCCAATAAGTCTTATATAAATCATGTCTATATTATGTTGGGTCAAAAAATATTTAACATTTTTATAATGAAAATAATAATTTTTTCGTAAGTGAAAAATATGATTCCTTGTGTTAAATGTGATGTTATGTGATTTGAATCATTTGATAGCATTGGGGTGCATCTATTTCATATATATTTTTCAGAATGTTTTTGTTTTTCGGCATCAATATGATAAAATAAATATAGTAAAATATACAAATTATTTGGTCCTAGATTCATTATGGATTAATGATATGGAACACGAGGTCAATGAACTATATTTTTAATAAACTGAATATTATAATGATTAATTAACTCCATAGGAGGAATCATTTAATTTTAATTTTATGTTGATGTCTTCTTAGAAATCCAGCTATCCCTATTTTTAAGATAATGACATTTGAATTTATTGCTAAATATATATCCATCAGATCAAAAATTGGATTATCAAATAGTTGTTTTCATAAAATTCATTCTTCAGTTAAATCATTTTTACATATGGGAAAAGTGTTGCATTTAAATTTATAGAAAATAAAGTGATTTTTATATAATTTTTGTCTTGGTTGTAATAGGATCCATTCACAGTAAAATGATTTCATATTATGTTGTAATAAAAATGATTCATTAGTTGTTGGGAATATATTGTCTCAACCAAACACAATAATTTATGATGATTTTTATGATCATAAATAAACTTGATTATTTTATAATGAAGTTTTTATTACTGAGTTTTTAGTAATTTATATCCGTGTTAATGGAATTTAACATTTTTCAAATTACCCTGGAAACATGGTTTCAAACCCTACATTTGGAAAGTGAGTGTATGGTTCATCATCCTTATGTTACAATGGAAAGTTAACACTTTCTTATCGTATCAATAGTATGTTTTACAAAATATCAATAATTATTATTAATTATTGTCAATTAATAATAATTATCAATAACGATTAATAATTATTACTAATAATCAGTAATTATTTCTAATTATTACAAATTATTTGTAATTATTACTAATTATTGATAATTAATACTTATTATTGAAAATTTAACTAATTATTAAAAATTATTTTTAATTATTACAAATTGTTACTAATTTTTACTAATTACACTACATTAATATTAATTATTACTTATTTGAACTTGTTATTCTAAATTACCACTAATTTCTACTGATAATTACTAATTATATATAATTATTACTAATTATATATAATCCTTAATAAATATTACAAATTTTCTATATTTACAAATAATTATCGGTAAATATTATAACTTATCGATGATAATTACAAATTTTTATTAACTATTGGAAATTATTACTTATTATTACTAATTATTACTAATTATTACTAAATCGCTGTAATTATGAAAAACATTATTAATTATTATTAATTTTTTCAATACTTTTTATGTATTACAATTCATTAGTTAAATTAATAATTTTTAAATATTTATGGTAATTAATACTATTGATTATAAAATATTAACAACTTATAATAAATATTACTAATTTTTACTATTTCTCGATGGTTATTACTTATTATTAGTAATTATTCATACATATTACTAATGTTTACTCGTTCTCTCTAATTAATTATTATTAATACTAATTATTTGTATATTATACTCTATTTCATTTACCATGTTTATGCCAAATAAAATGAAAAATTCTAAAAAATAATATGAAATAGTAGAACCCTAAAGTAATGAAATGATTAAAATCATATAAGTCCACATTTTACACAAGGAGCCATATGCTATGCGAAGGAACCCTATGCTATGCAGTTCAACCCTATGTTGTGTTTAAGATGTTGATGTTTTTAAGATGTGTTTTTCGTCACGTCTCCATCCCCAAAAGGTATATCCTTCCAGGGGCGGCAATGTGAGAAGGGAGATAATGACCCCCAAGTAAAGCTGCCAGTAGGCCCCGGGTTGGGAACTTGCACCGAGGGTATAGTAAACACACAAATGGGAGGCCCTACCCTCTAAGAGATCACATGTAAAAGAGAGAGACAAGACAGACACCAACCAACTCTAACGCAGACAACATTATAAAATATAACCCAAGTACACATAGGTAATGTCAAGAAAAACTACTACAACTGAAAGAGGAAGACTGCAAGTACCAAAGGAAAGAAAAAAAACAGCAGCGACCATAAGCTCGAATAGCTAATTTGACCCTATGATAGTAGAAACAAGCTAGATCTCCAACCTACTCCAAGTGACCTAGAAACAATTTATATATACATCGGGTGAGTATAGCAGTATACTCAGTAGGATCCTCCCTGGAGCCTCTCATGCTAATGTAAAGAAAGTGTGCTAAATCATGGTGAACAACAAGTGAAACTAACTCATCACCTAAACACGTATACTATGTTCCCAGCCTCTCCCTGGATACTCTCACCAAGTAACACATACAATAGTATATAATATAATAATGAATATCAAGGGTACCCCGATACTACTTCCCCACTGGTTTGCTGCTTTCCCCCAACGTCACATGTACTAAGAATCTCTCTCCAAACATGTTTTCCAACAGAATCCTGTGCAAAGCACCACAACATATACCTCATGAAACAAAACCACAATGTCCATTTAATCAAAGTAATCATGTTGTTTCTTGGAGCCACCACATCTCGCATAACCTGTATCTTTTGTTGGGCATTATACCTCAAGCCATTACAGCCCACAAACGAGTAAGGATCCTCAAACCATCACAGCCTATACACATTAAACATATAGTTTTCCATAGGAAACAATATACAGAATACATCTGTGTGAATAACCACAAGACATTACAGCCCTCTACACACATATATGTGGAAAACTAAACTTTGTGCCAACCCAAAAAAGTAACTACCAAGAGAAGAGAGTGGTTCCAAAGGGGGTAGTCATCCATCTATCCTCCCATTAGAATATTGGGGAAAACACCCCCAGGGCTTAGAATCCCTAGGGTGTCAGTTTCCCTAACTGAAGGGGTGGAGTAGCGTATATAAACACAAAAAATAAAGAATATACTATAGCTCACACCCACACTATGGGAATAACCTAGTCAAAGACTTGACTACAGCTAACGTCTCTCGGGCTCCCTTCTGCAACTTCTAAGACTAGGTATCTAATAAGTACACAACCATTTAAAGAGATTTAATGCATTACTTCATTACATTTTTCTAACTATATCAATTTACGTTAATTATTTATTTATAAATTAACTAACCATTAATAATTTTCACATTATATTTCATTGTCATCACACCCAGAGTCCATTGTTCATTTAAAATTACAACCTCAACATTACGTCCCATCAAGCTCCAACAACATGGGTTATCATCATTTATTCAATCCTTTATAACAGAATTACTTTCCCATGTTCTCATGAATTCTTGAAAAAAAATCTAAGATACTAAACAAAATTGGTCTAAAAATGAGGAGTAAATGAATTACTCATCGAGTATTTGCCACCTATAGCAAAATCGTATACCCATCCTTCCTCATGAAGCTAAACATGGAATGCACATGGCATACCCACACGTCTTCACCCTTTTTTATAAAAATTTTAAGAAAGTATAGATGCCTAGAAAATAGGGGACATTAATGAAAATGAACATCTAACACGATCATCATGTATCCAAATATTCATATCCAACCCATTCCATTATCTCTGGTGTTCTCCCCGACACCCACATGCATAAACTGATACATCTTTCCACTCTAGGCATCAACAACTACTACAACCAATAGGCCTCCATGAACCCCACATATCACAACAACCATCTAGGCTCTAATCAAAATAGAAGTAGTAGGGGAACAAACATCATATAAATTGTGCTCTAAGCACTTAATCAAGCAAGCGGGTAACTCAGAACCCTACAAGGAATTATCATTTATCAAACAAAGAGTTATTTAATCCATATTTAATTAACCAGTTTATTATTTATAGGTTCAATAATTTGGAAAACTAAACAGTTATCTATCACCAATTGATTAAACATGCTTACTGCATTAATTTTATTAAAATAAAATTAAAACAACAACAATCATATTCATTCACATGCATGTTTTATTTAAAAAAACAACAATCAGTTAATTCTCGCTTTATGTTCTTCACAAATTTCCATCAATAATTAAATGATAAACAAAGAAATCATACATATCACACTATATAGAAAAAAAGGCTATAACATAAATTCGATATCAATTTATTTATATGGTTAAAATATAAGTTATGTCAATTCCATTGTGATATAGTGGCATAAAACATGATAACTCTAAATTTTCACATAAAATTAATGTGAAGCAATGAATCCCCTAACTCAAACTGTTCTTGACATTCATTATATAATAACGAGCCACACAATGTGTTACGTTCTCCTCCCCCTATGAAAATGTTTTTCTCTCGATGATGCAGAGACATCACCACACAAGTCAAAACCCATGAAAATCTGATTAGGAACATCCAAAAAATGGAAAGAAGAAACAGAAGGAGATGAACCCAATAGAATGATGATAGATAATAACTTATAGAGAATATTGATCGATACGGATTGGTTGTATCAAAAATAGAGGGGAACCAATCCCAGGAGGAATGTTTGATCGCACAACTCCTATGGGAATGAATGGAGGTTTCGAGCACCTCACACCTAAGAACAAGGTGGAAGAACTAAAGAGGATGATATCTCATCCATTTAGAAAATTTTATAGAGTAGCTATTAATGATATGATGGATTTTCGATTAAAAGAATATCACATTAAACCAAATGGTTTGACCAAGTAAAATCATCTTGAGACTTAGGAAATAATTAATATATGAGTTATGGCCTTTGAATGGACCTTCAAGTCCTTAAAACGAGTCTTAAAAATAATTTTACGTCAAAGGAAACATCAAAGAGGTGAAATTGTATAAGCCTGGAAATACAGTTCACGAACTCGAAATTTGGAAAAGGAAAAAAATCCTAACATTGGAACCACACCGTTCTGGGAACACTATTCATGAACTCAAAATTTGGAAAAGGAAATAGAGGCTATTGTTGAACTTCATTATTCTGGAAATACTGTTCACGAACTCAAAATTTGGAAATGGAAAAAGTGGTACTGTTGGAACCTCGCCATACTGGAAACATTGTCCATGAAGTCAAAATTTGGAAAAGAAAATAAAGTATACCATTGGACCTCACTGTTTTGGAAACAATGTTCACATAAGGCTATTGTTGCACTATACACATAAGCCTACTGATGACATTGTTCACTTAAGGATACCAATGACACTATTCACATAAGGCTACCATTGCACTTTTCACATAAGGCTA